>BRXU01000022.1:1220000-1820000 GCA_030267565.1 Pleodorina starrii | reverse complement strand
CTGCCGTACTTTGATCATGAGCGGCACTCAGCTCCCGCTCGGGCAGTGATCACCGGAGTGATGGCACTCAGATCCCGTCTTCCGGAGTAGATTCCGCGGCGTTCCCCCATCCTTGATCGAGGCGGCGGGGTTTCCTGGTGTAGATCGTACAATCCAGGCTTTCGACACGCTGTGTCAATTACGCAGTGTGTCGTGACAGCTCAATCAGTTGACGGGGAAAGCGGTTTGGAGTGTTTTGGGCGAGGATGCCGAATAAGCCTACGTATGGTTTATCAACATTGCGATCGGATAATGCTTTCGCGTATCGGACTCCGGAAGAAACTACTGTGATCCCCGAACGCACCGGGCGAATCAGGAATTGCTAGTACCTGCCAGTACGAATTACCAGGAAGAACACGAATGAATTATTCCTTATGATCATTTTATGATCTATTTCTAATCCACACACACCATGAATTTTGCCGCGTTTTCCGGAAAACGATTATTGCGATCCGTGTAGCCGGGAACAACGCCGGAAGATAAAACGGGGAAGACCAGTCCGATCGGCTCGCATCGTTTCTCAACCCGAAAAATCCTGAATATATATATGACATGGGCGCATGGCTCAGAAGGTAAAAAAACCTCATTAGACACTACTGGCTAGCCGCCGGATATCATTCGTGGTCGGTGTTGCCACGGCCTCCCAGGCTTGACGGAGGGGCATTTGCCCCACCCACACCAGCCAATCGCAAGGTCATGGCCCCCACACATTTGCACCTGCGGCCCTGCTGGGCGCTTGTGCTGCTCGCAGTGGGGGCGCTCACTGCGCCCCTGCATCTCGCCGGCGCCGCGCCAACTGCTGCTGCAAGCCTAACCGCCACACGGACTTTGGTCACTGTCGCCGATGCCGAGTTCGCCCCTGCACCCGATTATGATATTTACACCGCCGATTCAATTATTGAAGGTGAGCGAGCGCTTCCTTATAGCGACCTGCAATCTCGATATGTCAATCGCCGTATCCATTACCAGGATGGGATGTGGGGAGGCAGCAGTGACTGCGGTGACTGCGGTCTTAAGCATCGTGTCTCCATCCATTTATTGTCGGACACATCCATCCCATCCCATCCCATCGCAAAGGCGAGCTAGACGTCATCATCCCCGAGGGAGCACCCGCCCAGTTCAACGTGCGCGACAGCTACGGCGCCATTACGCCCGTGCTCCTGGATGAAAAGGAGTCCATGCCGTACTCTGGCTACATCGTCCGACTGCGCCGCGCTGACGATGATGCACCGGCTGCAACAGCAGCAGCGGCTCGGAGAATGGCCCAAGAGCAACAGCAGCAGCAGCAGGGCCCTGCAACAGCCACCGCGGCGGACAGCAGCGAGCAGCAGCAGATGACGCCCATCGCTGTGCGAGACATCCAGTTCCTGCGCCCCGCTGATCCCAGAGGCTACTCCGTTAAATCCGCCGCTCAGTTTGGCCCCCAGAGCATCACCAGCGTCGTCTTTTTGTTCAGCACCAGCGGCAGCTGCAATTTCGAGGCCGCCTACGACGCCGATTCGTTCCGGGCGATGTGGGTCAACGGGCCGACAACGCGCGCCACCGACATGACCATGCAAAACTACTGGGCGCACTGCTCGCAGAACCAGGCGATAATGAACAACGCGACGCAGCGAATATTTGAGATTACAGTAAGTGTTTTGTTGTTATCGGTAGAGGTTATTGGGTAATGGGGTAATACTGCTGCACACCGCAACCATAAATCCGTAATACTGCCGAACACCGCACAACATCACACGTATGGCTGAGACGTATTAGCCCCAGGTAACTTCACGCAGTTCATCGCTTTGCCGCGGTGTGCAAATGCGCCATTCTATACTTCAGAAGGATAGGTAAGGTAGGGAGGTTATTGTGCAGGTAACCGCGCTGCCAACTTTCCTACATCTACATACTTTGGAAAATATTAGCATTTCATTCTGTGTGGTCTTCTGGAAAAAAGAAAATTCTGCAAAACGTTTTCGTAAATTTGAAATATTCGCTATCGTTTCTTTCGACAAGGATATGACAAGCATTCGGTATTTCCATTCCTACGAGCAGTGCCTCTTAAGAGATCTCACACTAACGACAGCTAGATTCGCGATCGATCGAGCAACCTCAAAAAATACTGGAATACTGCCGACCAGCTCTCGCAAACAACAATATAATAAGCCGCAATTAAATTAAGGCTTTCTTATTTATGGACCTTGTAAAAACAAGGGCTCGCAAAAAAATCGTGGCAGTAGCGACTACTGTCAATCTATAGCTACGCAATACGCACGTATGTGATGAAGTTAACAAAGTCTCACGCATGCGACCTGAGGAATTGGTTGCGGGGGTAATCCAAGCTTTCCCTGGGGCTGGATAGATAACCTCGGGATATGGCCCATACCGAGGGGGCTGCTGGGATGAGCTCCCTTGGACGGAGTGGCTCCCCCCCGCCCCCCCCCCCCGTAGTGCGTGTGTGACCTAACCTTGCAGCATTGTGTACTCATTATTGCTCGACGAATGCAGTAACAACGCTTGCAGAGGAGGCATTAGCTGCCTTGGACGGCTACGTAGCTATCGTTGAAAATAAAGGTTTGACCTGGGGTTGGTACGACCTGTAAACGGATGAACGGCCTGGCGCGAGCACAAGAGGCGACGAGTTTGGATTTTTGATGCAACACATATAATTATTACGTACTCTTGTTGACATTCGGGTCTTTCACATAGCAACAGACATGATGGTGTTATTTAAAATAAGGCCGCACTGATGTGCCCAAATTAGGAGATATGTAGGCGCCGGCTGGTCCCTGCTGGTCCCAATGCAAGCATGCGCGCGTCATCGTCACGCACTGGGCAGGGTGGCTATCTTATTTTGCCGAGTATCTACAGCCAGAGATACTCCTGGCTCAGACGTGCTGAGAGTATCTGTCAGGATCTGTCTAAAGAGGGGATTTTACCGGCTAAACACGGTCCCGGGAGATATCATGCCCCACCTGTGAGGCCGAATTATCTAAACCTTCAGCTTTTTCCACGGCAAAAGTATCTTCAGATTTCCGAAATTTTCTCACGAATATATATTCATATCTTAAGATAGCCACCCTGGCACTGGGTCGTCACAATCACACAATAACACGACTACTTACTTTCCGATCCAGGCTTTATTTACTGGTCACTCCCGTTGGCGCGCTCTATCTGTCAAGCGATTGTACCGTACTGATCACCCACATTACCTACGTCCCTAGCTCCCTACTGCCTACATACTTAATACTCTGCTGCCTGTCTGCCTCCGGTCCCGCCCGCGCGCCTGCAGTTGCCGTGCAGCGGCCCGTCGTACACCTACCCCAATGACAGACGTGCGCAGCCTTACGACTTCGCTACGAGATGCGGCTTCCAGGCAAGTGAGACAAGTCGGAATATAAACGACGCGAGAGAGGAAAAGACACAATTAGATGTTCGTTTCCCCCGCTGCATATATGCTGTTTGGAGCTAATTATTATTATTATTATTATTATTATTATTATTATTATTATTATTATTATTATTATTATTATTATTATTATTATTATTATTATTATTATTATTATTATTATTATTATTATTATTATTATTATTATTATTATTATTATTATTATTATTATTATTATTATTATTATTATTATTATTATTATTATTATTATTATTATTATTATTATTATTATTATTATTATTATTATTATTATTATTATTTTTATTATTTATTATTATGATCCGGGCCACGCTGGGCCACCCCGGAACATCCAGGAACACAAACAATAATACTATCAACATGTATATGCATCAATATCAATAATGTGGCCAGCAATGGTAATGATGCCCTGCAATGATAATGAGGCCGGCGGTAAATAAATGAGGGTGGTAACCCCTTGTCAACATACGGTACGTCTGCCTGCGGCGTGTCCACGCATCAATCTGGCCAAGCAATAGCTGGTCCTATCGCCGGCGCTCCATCCCCATTCCCGACACCCTTTCTACCCTGCTGCTGCCAGATGCCTTCGGTATGCGCCTCCAATACACCTACCCTGCCTACCCTTCGTGCCTCCGCCGCCTGTGCCATGCGTTTCACTCGTGCATGCCCATATATGTGTGGCACGCACCCTCCCGCCCTCGCTATACACGGGTACGTGCGCAAAAGCACAGGAGCAATACGCATGGATGAACCTGGCAGATCTCTACGTGCAGCGGGAGCTGGGTGTGGATATTTCTCGGATCAAGCAGCGCATCGCAGTGCTGCCTCCCGGAGTGTCCAAGATGTGCAGGGACTGGCTAGGTGGGTGGGTGGGAGGTGGCTGCGTGGTGTATGCATGCGCGCAAGTATATTAGCTGGAGGCCTACGTATGTACTGAAGTCGACTGCAACCCTCCACCATCAAAGCATTGGTATATATCGTTAAACTTCCTATATCCCCCTCCCTCCCCGCCTGGCTCATGGGCTGTTACGTACGAGGACTACGGGGGCAGGTCGCCCCCGCCCCCCTGCCTTCAGTTCGGGTCATGCTTACTCTTCATGCAACACCTTCCAGAGTTTGCCACTATCTGTTGGTTGTTACAAGCAACCACACACAACAACCTTTATTCGGACGGACGAAGCTTACTTAATTCTTCCGTTCAACCCCAAACACACAACAAAACAACGTACGCCAACCGCCCTCCACTGCTGGCCCGTCCGCCCCTTCGCGACGCGGACACCTACCATACATACATGTCCACCGCGTGCGATGCACTCCTAACAGGCTTGGGCAGTCTGGGCTGCACCGGCACGCGCTGTTACACCTGGGTCAGGGGTGACGTGGCCCGGCAGCTTCACTTCTTCATGCACGAGATGGGCCACAACATGTGGCTGCAGCACTCGGGGGACTCGTGGTTCGTTACCGAGTACGGAGATACGACATGCACCATGGGACTGTGAGTGCCGTACGTGGCCGTCCGTCCCTGTGTTGCCTTGCTTTACTTTTGATTTTGACGCACCTGTATACCTGCTGCCATTGCCGTACTGGCCGTACAGATCCGCTCACGTTGTGCAAGCGAGCGCATGTCCGTGCAAGCACGCTGACGATCGCGCATGCATACGCACGCATCCCGCCTCTTTTATTTGCCTGTCTCGCTCGTGTGCATGCACAAGAGCGAATGAAGCTCGGCCCACCGGTATGTATGCACCGCCGCGCCGCCGCCAGCTGGGACCAGCAGCCGGTGCCGGCTAGCTGGAGCGAGGCAGCATTGGAATGACCAAGTTCACTCGCCATTTACGGAATGAACGTACCCTTCACTGCCGCCCGCGGGGCCTACCTATCTACCTGGCTTTGCACACAGTTTCGCCGTACATACTGTCGCTCGGTTGAATGCGCGCGCTCTGTGCGTGAGCATGCAACCAATACGAATGTATCCACGTATGTATCCATCCGTCCAGCTATATATATCTTCAGTATGCAAATAAAGCTGATGCGCAAACAATGCGGGGCTCCCTCACATTCGCAGAGGCACCACCTGCTTCAACGCCCCCAACATGTGGCGGCTGGGCTGGGTGTCCCCCGTCCTCGGCGGTGACCTCAACGGCAGTACGCTGGACGTGGGCCGAACCAGGACCTTCCTGCTGCCCGGTCAGACCAGGGCCACCAGGTCCATACTCCGAATCGACCCCACCTGGGTGCTTACGGACCGGGATGTCACCAGCAGTGGCGGCAAGGCCACCCACCTGCCCGTGTACTACGTCTCGGTGCGGGAAAGGCAGCCCCCGTTCGAGGACACGGGCAAAGCCTTCGTTGCTGTTTACACGTCCCAAGTGACGCGGGTATGTATGTAGATAGGCGGGTGCGTGCGTCTCTATCTGGTACATTAATACCGCAATCTAGGTAGATGGGTGGATATGCAGATGTATATGTTGGAATCACACAGGCGAGAGTGGTCTCCAGACCCGAGCGATAAAACATATGTACAGTGGATGGGCCATCACCTGCTGGTCGATGGGTCGTGCACTCGTGCAGCCCACGAATGTCGTTTGTTGATGGCCAACAGCCTGCTCGCTGCCTGCCTTCTGAAGTTCCGTTCCTGCCTGTTCATTCGATGCCTGCGACTTGATTGCCACTGCGTGCATTCGTCTGGATAGGTTGGCCCGCTAGATACATTCCTGCTGTTGTGCGCTTACAATCAAGGCAGCAGCAGGCCCAACTAACCATCGGTCCCTCGGCACACATCTACGTACGGCGGCCCCGGACTCCCCATCCATCTGCCAGATTACGTAACCGCGGCCCCGCTCGGTAGCTCGAGGGAGGGCAACCGAAGGTGCTCTCCCATTTTCATTCCCGTATGGTACACGCTATGCAGAGCGACAACTCGACGGAGAGGTCAATCAAACAGTCCACAATGCTCGCTGGCGGTGAATTCCGGGCCGAGATGCCGTACGGCATTGTGGTGCGAGTCGCCTCAATCGGCGCCGGCGGCGCCAACGCCACCGTCAGCATCTGCCGCGCCAGTGGGGAGCGAGAGGCCCAGGGCGGCGCCTCGTGCTCCGATGGCCTGGACAACGACTGCGATGGCCTCGTGGTACGTTGGCTTCATGGCTTGCGTTCGTGGCTCACTGCTGTGTATACGTGTGGGCCATTCTGTGGCTGCAGCCGCCAGGCTGCTGACGCTGTAGCATGCGTGGAAAATAAAGGATGGGCACAACAGATTCGATTCGATTCGACAACCGCGCGCCGGCTTTAAGGCTGTGTTGGATACATGCATAGATAGAGCTCCGTGCATGGATACCGGCGGTGTGTTTGTTAGGTAGGTTGCTGCATGTCCGTCGGCGCATGCTGCCGGTACTGATGTTCAACCCGGTCCGCCCCACCATAATTACCTACGCCCGCCCGCCCGCCCGCATACATGCAGGACTACGCCGATCCCGACTGCATCGGGGCGCTGACATCCCCATCGCCTCCACCCATGCCGCCGTCACCGCCATCACCGCCTCCGCTGCCGCCACTGACACCGCCGCCATCACCATCGCCACCACCGCCTTCACCGCCGCCGCCGCGGACTCCTCGGTCACCAAGGCCGTCGCCACCGCCGCCGCCTTCCCCGAGTCCCCCACGGCCGCCCCGTCCGCCGCCGCCAGCCAAGCCGCCGCGGCCGCTGCCGCCCTCATCACCACCGTCGCCGCCACCACGGAGGCCGGCGAGGCCGCCGTCACCCCCGCCAAAACTCCGAGCTGCAGAGCTCCGCTCGCCGCCGCCATCACCGCCCCGGTCACCCCGAGCGCCGTCCCACCCCCGGCCCCCCAGGCCGCCTCCGGCGCTCCGGCCGCCCCGAGCGCCGTCCCACCCCCGGCCCCCCAGGCCGCCTCCGGCGCTCCGGCCGCCCCGGCCACCGCCACACCCTCGGCCCCCCAGGCCGCCTCCGGCGCTCCGGCCGCCCCGGCCACCGCCACACCCTCGGCGGCCGCCACACCCTCCACCAAGTCCCTTTTAGATAGCAGCCCTGCGTGAAGACCAAGGTCGCCAAGACATGCGGCGAAGGTGCACGAGGCGAACGTATCACACATCAAGTACTTATTTACGTACGCTAGCGGATGTAGTCATTGTGCGTGGTAGCATACGTATGAGGTAGTTTATTTTAATGGCCTGGCGTACACCGACATCAACAAATATATGTGGCAAGCATCGCATCGGCGTATGTAGAAGTGGTTATATGGTCTCATCCGGCTAAAGGCCACGCACTCGAGTTGTATGTGCGGCACGGCGGCATCTCCAGCTTATGAATCTGTGTTGCCGTACAGCCATACGTACTACATATAGTCGGCGGATGATTCGCTGCCAATCTTACCTGGCTCATTATTCATGTATGCGCGCGCTTCCCAAGCGGTACGTCAGTCTTCCGATTGAGGTGTTGAAGGTATCCAGTGGGCGGGCTCAGGCACGTGGTAGCAAGAAGTGTTCCGAATATAGTAGCGTGCTGATTGATCTTCCCGGGCGCTGCGTGAGAGACAATCGAGGGACACGCGCGCGCACGTTGTCGCTGCCTGTACGCATGTGCCTGATGAGCCTCGTGCCTTTCCCAGCCAACCGCGCGTGCGCGGCGTCCCCACGTACGTAGCTACGTACGCTTGCGGCTTCGGCAGTCTCTCAGAACAAAACCATGTAAATGGAGTGAAGTTATATAAACGCCGGCGGGTGCGCATATATGATATATCCGCCGTTGTATCGAACCTTGTCATACGCTGAAATAGCCCTGAGACAGCTAGATACGTAGATGAGTAGATAGTAGATCTAGATGGACGAGTAGATGGACGAGTTTGATTTCTTCAATAATTTCGTCCTTCGGCAATCGCTGGAATGCATATGTGTAAGCTCTCGCCCCTATCTAATCTCCCGTCCCTTTCTAATCTCTCGTCCTTATCTAACCTAGTTTAAGATTGGCAGTTGCGAGGGCTTCCGTGATTCCTGAGGCTGGAACCACCCCCCGCTGGGGGACATGTATGGCGGCGTGCGCTGGCTGCTACGCGTTGCGCGACGAAGTCGGGGCTTCGGGTCTGCCTTGCTTGCTTGTCGCTCACTTTCCGTTTTCGCTCTTGTTCTTACGCACCCGCCCGTGGCAAACGTCCGTTTGCTTGAAGCAAATCATCGTCGGTTGTGGTACCGGTACGTACCGCCAGCGTACCGGCGCGCGCGTGCGTTCATTGCATTCAGATAGATTGAGGTAGGTGTGACGCCGCAAAGCCCCAAGACGACCCTACGCCCGCCAACAAGTATTTCAATCACGTACGCTTCGTGCTCACATACTATGAACGCACAAGTTAGGCAGAAAGCAGAGGATTATAGAAATGTATGATTCCCAAGAAACCGATTCAGTATTGGCGTGCGTCGCGTCCGTCCATTGTTGATTGCGGAATTTACGGATGGACCTTCCGTCTGACGACCAAGCCGCTGGTCGCCAGGAGGGTAGGACAGACTCTCCGGGAGTGACATCTGAAGGGTCGCCATACATCCATTTGCTGCCGAATACCAGCTTATTATCAGGATGGATCCCCTCCATTGCTGTATATCTTCTTACGTTACCTATTTTACGTTTAATAAAAAGCAAAACGAAATAATGGATCGGTTCTGGTTATTAATTAATTATTTCCAGCCAGTAGCTAGCTTGTTAAATTGCATGCATGCCCAAGGCTTGGTAGTAAATAAAATTTACAGTGCCTTCTATGATAATCTTTTTTACAATATTATTTTTACAAAACCTACGGCGGTTATACACCTGATGACGGACGAACGCCAAGCAAGGGTGTCGCCCCGCGAACCCGCTCCGTGGCAGAGGCTCCACGCACCTATGTACATCAATGACATGATTATATAATTTTGCATTGTTTCCATGCAATTTGATGATGTCATCTTTCAGGTAATGTGCGTGGTCAGTTCGCATACCCAACTAACGCCAGGGGGCGTCGCCCGCCGAAGCACCTCCGCAGCTCCCGAGCTCCGTGGTGGACTACTGCTGCATAAGCATGAGCGAGGCTTGGGCGGGTTGGTACACAAAGCGTCGGCGCGCGGGGCAGGGAGGCACGGACTGTTGGCGGAATAAGACTCGGGTATAATTCTATCTGTGCTCCGTCCTTCTGTGTCCATCCCTGGACCTATAATCTCGTGGCTCTGCCGAGGCTAACATGCTGTCCGACTGTGCTTTGAGAGAGCAAGCGAGAGGGGAAGCGAGGGACGGCTGCCAAGGGCCCTTACACTGCAGGAGAACTCAGCCCACTCGCACACTGGCCGCACGCATGCGGTGCCCCGAGCCGCGCCGCCCACCAGCCGAAGAGATTTGAATACAGGCACTCCGTCCTGTACTTGCTGCCAACAACTAACGGGACATCGCAGGCGTATTACGGTGCATAAATTAATTATTTACAGATAGAGGAGCCGCTGGAAGACAGCTATGGTACAGCACAGTAGTAGCAGATGGCATGGCAGGAGGTTAGCAACACTTCACAGACGGTTAGCAGCTAAGATGCTAGCTGCGACGTATTTGCTAGCTAGCCTAGCTTGCAGCTAGGGCTGCTACGATCATGCCTCGCAGGTTAGCAGGATATTAGCAGCCTTAGCAGGCAAAATTGCCCTAGCAGGGCCCCCCTGCTAGGCTTCTGCCAGTGTAGCAAGCGAATCTGATACGTAGCAGACAGGCCCCGGCTCGCGTAGGGCCCCGGGTAGGGCCGGCCTTGCACCTCGCTTCTATCTACGTATGTATCCGACAGATAGACGGATCGGAGCGCTGCTGGTCAGCGGAGTCGATCGTGCCAGCTCGTTATATTTAATTAAATATAACGATCTTATAAGTAAATAACATACACCTTCCCAGGGAAGCTCACCACCTTCGTCAAAACGCATTCAGAAATGGAAAACCACAAATATTCCATAAACTTGAGGCAAACATACCGTATCGGAAACGAAATTAGTTATAAAGTATGGTTTATTTCGGAACACGCACGGATATATTGGGAACCTGGGAAACGGTCGCTTTGTTAGATAGTCTTTGTCGGTCCCAAATGATGATTAGGCCCGCCCTAGCTACCTATCGCCGGAACTGCGTGCTCGCTGGACACACTTCCGTATTAGCAAGGGTGTGATGACATTTAATACACCGCCAAGTTGTCATGCGGAGCGGATACCGACCGGTTCGTTCCGTGCCTGCTGCATGTATGACGTAGAGGTAATAAATAATACGACAAACAAATCGCGAACACTACAAACAAACATAGTTAGAATATGCCTACAGTGGGTTTAGATCGTCTGCTGCGAGCTGCTGCTGGCGGACAATCTTCTAATAAAACACCTCCCAACAAGTTAGCAAGCTAGCTTGTTCATTATTCCGGCGCTCCCAGCAGCTATCGGGCTGAGGGAGGGGCCACTGCCCCGCAGCCCGTATCCGCATCACCATGGCCCCCAGAGCTTTGCGCCTGCTGGTGCCCTGGGTGCTTGGTCTGCTTGCGGCGGGGACGCTGGTCGCGCCCCTGTGCCTCGCTGATGACTCCGTCGTGGCCATGGCAACTGGGGCCACGCTAACCGCCACGCGGGCGACGACGACTGTCGCTGCTGCTGTGTCCGCCTCAGCTCAAGATACAGCTGACTACTCAGTTATTGAAGGTGAGCATGCAGGGGCATGTCGTGCATGCACGCGCGCGGGCGTGCGTTGAAGGTGAAACGGCTGCCCGACGGTAACAGCATGCGCAGGTATGCGGGATTAAATGACAATGTAGGGTGGTAAATCATAAGAATTAAAACGGCGCACGGAGAAATCAAGAAAGCTTTTGCTAAAAATAGTGCATACGAGCGAGCGAGTGCATACATACAGCAGGAATGAATAATGACACGTATGGAAACACACGCGTCTCGCTTTATTTCCCAAGCAAGCAACCTAACCAGTTTTACTTGCGCTCGTAGTTCAACCATACATTTATTTCCGAGTTTTTTGGAGAGTTTGTTTCGCTGCGTGCACTGCAAGCAATTAAACATGATTAAACGATCTCATGGTATGGATAGATGAATATGGGACTTAATTTCCTGTGGACAATCTTTGTGATGAGGTATATATAGATAGCAATTAAATCACGGTTACCGTACTTGGATAAAGTATAGTCGGTATTGATGTTCATATACTAATGATCGGCAACCAACTGACCATTACTCAGGCGAGTTGGACGTGCTTATTGCCGAGACATTTCATGGGTCCAACCAGGTGGAGAACATTCAGTATACTGTTCGTGACAGCCGCGGAGCCATCACTCCCGTACTCCTGAACGACAAGGAAGCTCGACGGCATGCCGGGTACATCGTCAGAATGCGTCGTGCCGCCGCTTCGGCGGCGACCCGCCGAATCGCGCAGCAGCAACAGCAAGGCCCTGCATCAGCCAGCGCGGGCAGCATTAAGCCCATCCCCGTCCAAGACGTCGAATTCCTGCGCCCCGCGGACCCCAACTCCGCCGCCAAATCAGTGCAACTCGGCCCCACGACCATCACTAGCGTCATTTTCCTGATCAGCACCACTTGCGGCTGGAGGAACCAACACAACACCTCAACCTTTCGGGAGTTCTGGCTCAACGGCCCATCCACACGACCCGGAGATCCGACAATGCAGAACTACTGGGCGCATTGCTCTCAGGGCCAGACGACCATGACCAGTGCCACGCAGCAGATCTTTGAGGTCACAGTGAGTATTATTGTGTCTTTATTATATTGCACCGCGCGCAAATTGCTGCTACATACGTATGTAGCCAATCAAACTGTTTATGTCGCCCCGTGCCTGCAAGCCATCATCAGGCCGTCCCATTATCTTGCCCGCCCGTCAAACGGCAGAAACGGCCTTTAAATGGCGGGAAAACCGGCTCATGTTCATCACTCCTCGACCAAAAACATAAGCAAGGATTTCTGCGCCAGAATATAAATATGCTGATGCTTTGCAAGCAATTACATACGTAGGCTCGTATTCTTTCAAGAACAGTATTGTTGAGAGCCCTTCCGTCCTCCATCGCGCCGTCGTCTGCCTGCAGATTCCGTGCAGCGGTCCGTCGTACACGGGTATTCCAGGCTCGAACGCCCCGTACGACTTCACCAGGAACATCGACGGGGCATGCGGTGGACAAGAGGTGAGCCGTCCATCCAGACACTCTGACTCTACTTGCTAGTTACATTTGCACTTCTACTACGTAAGATTTTAGATAGCCCGCCCCACTCCCTAATAATAACCTAATCGTTCGCACGCACCTGCTGCCGGCCTGGAACCCTCGCTACGTACGTACGATACGTACCCGCCCTGTGAGATGTACCGGTATGTATGAAATGACGGAAGTACGTAGCTGTGCCCTCCGTCGTACAACACTACTCCACATTATTCGTAGGAGCTGTACGCGTGGATGAATATGGCGGAGCTCTACGTGCAACAGACGTTGCGTGTGGACATCTCCAACGTTAAGCAGCGTATTGCGGTGCTGCCTCCCGATTACATGAGGAGCTGCTCGGGGGTATACTGGGCCGGTGCGTGATTGGCTGGAGGCACGCGCTCCTACCTGCTGCAACCATACATACGTACATACGTCGGTGTCTGCTTGCTTGTACAATAGCAACGTGCAACGTGCAACACACGCGCGCACGCACGCACGCACGCATGCACACAATGCATTTTCAAGTGTACGCTAGCTATCTATGCAAGAGAGGAAGGCGATCGACTAACGATGTCTTTTACGTACACGCACGCGTGTGTGCAGGCATGGGTTCGCTGGGATGTGCCGGCACTCGTTGCTACACCTGGATCCAAAACTCGCATGCCTCGCTCCAGAACTTCATGCACGAAATGGGTCACAATTATTTTCTGCAGCACGCCCGCGATATCCGTGTACCAATGCTGGAGTACGGCGATCCGACCTGCACCATGGCCGGGTGCGTACCGTACTTGCATATATATGTATGTACTATCTACTACTCGTACGTACAACAGTCGTACATATACGTATACGCGCGCGACTCACCTGCGTGACCTATTGTGCAAGCGCGGTGGAACTGCATACACCGCCACCACACACTGCTGCTGTGGGTACTGGAAATGCGCATATCGTACAAAGGCTGAGAGGATGGTGCGTGTAAGGCGGAGGTTATGAACTACAAGCATACTCCGCTTAGCACAGATGGAGCGCGAGTCCGACCCTCGCTCGCTCGCGACACGCGCGTCACGACGTGCGCCTTCCGTTCATTTAAGTGAGCCCAATAAAAAAATGAATCACGTAGAAACATTAATCTAGGCCAAAGACTAGTGCGTCGTGTCACTGCTGGTTGGAGGAGGTCTGCGGTAGAACTAACACGCACGCACGCGCAGAAGATAATCTGTCGTATCTATCAGCATCGATACATACGACACGCACGCACACTCCTCCATCCGTCCCCCGGGCAGGTCCCGCACCTGCTTCAACGCTCCCAACATGTGGCGGCTGGGCTGGGTGTCCCCCGTCCTCGGCGGTGACCTCAACGGCAGTACGCTGGACGTGGGCCGAACCAGGACCTTCCTGCTGCCCGGTCAGACCAGGGCCACCAGGTCTATACTCCGAATCGACCCCACGTGGTTACTCACGGCGGGCGACGACGACGACAGCATTAATGACAGCAGGATGACGCCCCTGCCAGTGTACTACGTCTCCCTGCGTGAGGTGGCGCCGCCCTTCGATACTCCGTCGTCGTCTGCGTTCAGAGGCTCCCGTGTTGCGGTGTACACGTCGCGTGCGACCCAGGTACCTACGTACGTCGGTATGTCGGTGCGCCCCATTGCGGTCGGTGCGCGCGGGATTATTAACTTTAAATTATATGCTGACATAGCCACCATATATACATACATGTCTACATACATACCGGCGGCGCCCGTCCGGCTGGATGCCACAATTTCGCCGGCTATGTATGTGTATGATCGTGCGTGGAAACGCACCTTACTACTTGCAGTGTACGGTAGCGGGAGAGGCCTGGGATCGGGGCAACCTGACACCCCACCCCTCCTGCTCCCATACCTGCCCATACCAACCTGCCCATACCTACCCATACCAACCTGCCCATACCAACCTACCCATCCCATACCTACCCATACCAACCTGCTCCCATACCAACCCACGCCTCGGCTCCGTCGGGCGTATTATTATTATTATTATTATTATTATTATTATTATTATTATTATTATTATTATTATTATTATTATTATTATTATTATTATTATTATTATTATTATTATTATTATTATTATTATTATTATTATTATTATTATTATTATTATTATTATTATTATTATTATTATTATTATTATTATTATTATTATTATTATTATTATTACTTGCAGTGTGAATTACGTAAGTACCGGGAGGTGCCCAAATAAACAACTACGGTAATAAGGCGGATTCATCCGCATGTATGTTACCTTCTTGCTTCCTGCATGCTGTACGTACGCAACCACCCCCCGGCCCCCCTCTCCCCCCCCGCTCAAAGCAACAAACTCACGTTCCTCACCCGCTCCATGCCCCATCGATCTATCCGCACGTCTACGTACCGCCAACCCTCAAGCAACCGCCTCGCTCCGTCCGTTCCCTGCTTTCAGGCTGAAAATTCAATTGAGCCGTCGTACTATCACACTGCACTCGACCCTGATGGCACTGCTGTCTTCAAGCCCAACGCCACCGGCCTCGTGATTAGAGTCGTATCCATTGCTTCCAACGGCACCAGCGCCACCGTCAGCATCTGTCGCGCGAGTGGGGAGCGGGAGGCCCAGGGCGGCGCCTCGTGCTCCGATGGCCGGGACAACGACTGCGATGGCCTCGTGGTGCGTACGTTGGCTTACTTGGGCCGGGGATGGATGCACACGTACATGGCCGCCGCAGGATGGACCTGTCAATCTATCAGTGACGCTAAGTTGCTGCATGTCCCTTAAAGCATAGTGGGCCGCTGAGTGTGTTTTCCAGGCTGGAAGCAGCTGTCAGCAGCGGGCCACCGGGACATACATCGATTGATCGAAACAGTGGTTGTGTGCCGTGGTTCCTCGCTCAGTGGTTCTCTCAGCGGTTCCTCGCCACCTTAACTGCCTCCAAACCAACGAAGGCAAACTGCGGGGATCGGTGCGCTAATTATCTGCATATACATGCATGCGTGGATGGGACAGATTATTGGATCTCCCTGCTGCGTTTCGGACCTTTTATGGTTGATACGTACATACGGCAATCAAATGCAGTTACCAGCGGCTCGTCTATCTGTTACTCCACGCCCGCAACTGCCGCGGAGCCGTGCGTGGTATCACACTTGGTCTGTTGGTTGGTTCGTTAGTTAGTTGGTTGGTTGGCTGGCTGGCTGGCTGGTTGATTGGTTTGTTGGTTGGTTGATTGGTTGGTTGATTGGTTGGTTGGTTGGTTGCTTGGTCTTACTTCGAGCCCAGTCATGTGTCGCGGCACCCACCAGAGGGCGGCGGGGGCGGGGGGGAGCGGCGTTCTGCTGTTCGTTGCCCTGCCCTGCCTTTTATCTGACGGCATGGGGATGTGCCGCCACCCTCGACGCCCCCCTCCTTCTGCACACGCAGGACTTCGCTGATCCCGACTGCACCGGTGTGCTGACGTCGCCGTCACCGCCACCGTTCCCGCCGTCACCGCCGTCACCGCCGCCGAGGCCGCCGAGGCCACCATTACCGCTGCCTCCATCACCGAAATCACCACCACCGGCACCGCGGCCGCCAAGTCCGATTCGGTCGCCGCCGTCTCCAAGACCGTCGCCACCGCCGCCGCCGTCGCCGCCACCCCCCCGGGCCCCCCGGCCCCCCCGGCTGCCGCCACCCTCACCACCGCCGACTCCGCCGTCCCCCCCGCCCCGGAGGCCCATAAGGCCACCACCCCGACCATCCCGGCCGCCATCTCCGTCACCGCCACTCCCCCGGGTTCCCAGGCTGCCCCCACCTGTGCCACCGTCCCCGCAGCCTCCACGGTCGCCCTCGTCCCCGCAGCCACCACGGCTGTCGAGATCACCGCCGCAGCCGCCCCGGAGCCGTGCAGGGGCTCGTTCACCGCCCTCTCCTCCCCCCCGCGCGCCCCGTTCGCCCCGCCCACCCCGCGGGCCGTCGAGCCCCCGGATTCCCCGGCCGCCGCCTCGACCCAGGAAACAGCGCTGAGGAGCTAAATGCCGTGGCCATGACGACGCCTACGTAGCCTTTTCATGATTAAACATCATTTCCCCACTACCAGATTTATGTGGGAGGTACTTTTCTGGTCGCATGCGCATACGGTCGCATGCGCATACACACATTTATTCATGTATGGACGGTGGAATCAATTCATGGAGTCATCGGGTCGTCGGAGATAAACCAGAGATTTATTATGACGATGAAATAATGTTTAATGCTCGAGCGTGACTGGCTGGTGTTGGGTTCGTTTGGCATGCTTTTGGCATAAAAACCTAACGGCTCGCTCGGCATCCAGTATGATATGTGTGTATATCTTATTTTTGTCCACAAGGCGTGCGTGTTCCATCGTGCGTGTACACATTTACCATTGTCCTTCGCGACTACGTATCAGCGGCACGGTATGTCACTGCTGCCGCGCGATTGCAGCTGCTGAGGCTAGGGAAGCCCCATTATTTGGTCACTTTTGGTCAGCCAAACGCCGACCTACGTACCTGCCTTGCTGTCGGCGTCTTGAATGATGGCACGTACGAGTTAGGGCGCGATTGTTACTCATGAACGATTTGGATTCAGTTCCCGGGAGTAGCACGGAGGGCGGGCGATCCCGCAACATCGGTAGATGACTAGATGTTGATGAGAACCAGGATGATGTGCCTACCTGGCATATCTGGCACATCTGGTACATATGCGCGTGTTACCCAGGCATGATCAATCCGAGCCATCTCGGCAGCAAGCAACCAGCCTAGCCGGCGTCACAGTACTGTCGGAACCTGCTGCCATCCCTTCAACCTGCCGGCTGTTTTATTTCCTTGCATCACGTTATTCGTTCATGTGCAACTACCGTTATTTGCAGCCACGCAGTTCCTTGCTCTCTTTGTTGCAATGAGAAGCGCGCGATTGGGCGCGAGTCGGGGGAATCGCGACACGCCGTGACACGCTTGGGGACCCTCGCGCCTCGCACCCTCGCACCAACAATGAACTGTTCGTGTCCCCCCGGCTGCTTTTACGTACGAACACCTCGCCGGCTCTTACGCGGCATTCCAAATTTTACGTTTTTTGCAAGGCAACGACCGATTTTGTTCGTATGTATGGTACGGTAGGTAGGTGCGTGTGCTCTGTACCTTCGCACGCACGGTAGTGCGGTAACCGATTAATATTTTCCTTTTTTCGCCTTATTGGGCGGGGCCCCAGCGCGAAGCGCCCAGGGGGGCCCCGCCCTGTAGGATTGCCCATGTCCGTGTCTGGGTTCTGGGTTCTGGGTTCTGGGTTCTGGGTTCTGGGAAGTAATTGGACAAGTGTAGACTTTCGGCCAACGGAAAGACTCCATAAGTAAAAGATTACATTCTTTATTGCACGGTAAATTTATTATTGGAACCCAACATCGCATGAGTACAAACCAGTTTGGCAGTCTCCATGGACCGAGGCCGAGGTCAAACCATCACCTCTCGGCCTATAATTAATTCCAGAAGAGTCATCGTTCCTTAAGGTGGAATTCTGACATGACGGCGTGAAATGAATCTTCGTTTCGGAAACAAACTATGTTTGCATTGCGAACATTCTTCCCGCGACCACACCACAGCAGCTCTGCTAGCCGGTCCGATCGTCTTGACGCATATTGCTATTACAAAGGTTGCAAGGAGCAAACCATGAGGGGCAAACTGCTGGTTGTTGGACGCCAAGCCGCCGATGCACGCACGATGCAGCCCTATGCAGCGGTCTTCTGCGGGCCGCCCAACAAGTCCAGTCGGCAACCTAGGGGATGGACTTCTACATTCCCTGTCCTAATGTTATAGCAGTCAAGCCTCCTCTACGGCGAATACCTCAGTAGCGAAGCCTGTGCACTCTCGTCGGCAACTGCACGTCGTCGCTACCCTCGCAAACAGTTCCGCTGTCCTTCTATTGGCAAGTCAGCCTGCGTGATGTGTAAATGATACACTCCATGTCTACTGTCAAGTAACTTCAGCCAATGCGCTGGCCGGAAGAGTTGCACAGTGCCGAGACGGCGCGCGATGCTAAACATGGGTCGGATTGCTGAAGCCGAAGGCATTTCAGATATAAAGCTCTGGCTGCCTATCAGCAGGAATGCCGATGCGACACTCTCACAGTTGACGCCCTCGCCGCTCGCTTTGGAAATGCCGTATTTCGGTCGATGCGCACATGCGCTCATGCACCCGACGGGATGACGCGCTTCGCGCGGCGCCGGCAGGCCTTGATAACGACTCGGCTAGCAGGCATTTCGGGAAAAAGCTCTGGCTGTCTATCAGCAGGAATGTCGACACTCTCACATTTCACGCCCTCGCCGCCCTAGCACTCAACTTAACCCGTACGGATTTAGTGGGGCCCCGCCCTTTTTCCGGCTTCAAGGAAGCCGACACCAACCCCTTGTTCTGCCCTTGCGTGTAATTTGAGACGGAGGTCTGGGCTTGCTGAGGCTTCATGTAAGCATGTACGGATAATGCAGTGGGGCACGCCACGTCCTTGCTTTCCAATTTGCGGTCGTTGCGTGTCGTTGATCCTGTGTGTGCGGCGAAGATATTATCAGAGGCAGTGGCTCCGTGCGTGCGGCCATACATGTAGTATTACCTCTCGTGTGGTGGGCCCGGCCACGCTCCATGGCAGAGAGGGACGGCGCAGGGAGGAGGGCACACCCCCGCATGTATGGCAGGCCGCCACGCGGAGATCCGGACAGCGAATGAACGGTGGCACCGGCCTCCAGGGGGGGCCGCAGCTAGCAAGCAGCTGCAGCGGCAGTCCTAACGCATTCCCAAGACCAAGGCCGCCAAGGGCGGTGACGTGGTCCCACTCCGTCGCACACCGCGCAGATAGACGCACGGAGGGCAACAGCGCGTGGGTGGATGGATGGAGGGAGGGAACACAGGCAGCAGCAGCAGGTGCCCGTGTCGAAGGTAACTACACACATCATGTATGCCCAGCTCCCGGGCTCCGGGGGCACGGACAGAAGTACACCGGCTCCTTTGTTTACATGGTCTGTTGGTCTCGCTCTTGCCCAGGCAGTACGCATATCGTGGCTGGTTTTGCCGGTTTCGGGGGCTCTGGTTAGTCGTACATGGTACGGCAGCCATGGACTTGATACACTTCAGCTAGCATCAGTTCGATGCGCTACCTCACGCTACAGACCTGCTGCTGCTGTCCGTTGGTTCGACCGTATGAGGCGCTAGGCAAGGGCCACGATGAGAATCTGCATGCCTGCCTTGGCATAAGATCCATTCGGAAACCCCTCACGGCCGCCCGCCAGGTCGCACTGTGTGGCAAACAGAGTGGGCGTGTCCGGTGGGTCGCCTCCCGCCTCCATTGCTGCAGCCAAACGCCACATCCACCCCTCCCTCCCTCCCTTCCCCCCAGATCGCTCGCTCGCCCTCAGCCAATCAGCCGATCATCAGCCCATCATCAGCCAGATTGAAGCATGCAGCCCAGCACCCAGCGAGCGACCGCATCTCGAACATTGGCAGCACGGCGCGCATACCCCCCGCCGAGCCACGCCGTGTGAGCTGAACGCCCTTCCCCCTTTCACCCATCGAGGGAGGCCTCCCGCCGTCCTCCATCCCAGGTTCCAGGTTGCAAGCCCGGCTAGCGAACCGCCGCTTACTTCCTCAGCCGCACCGCATCCCCCTCTGCCCCCTCTGCGTCCCCCCTAGGGCCCCGCCGCGTCCGCAGCCTCCCCCTCCTCGGGAAGCACCTCCGAGCCGAGGATGACAACCGCCTTGAGTGGCTTGCCGTACTTGCGCCGTACTGTGGCGGCGCGATCGTCACCTATGGCCGATGCGAGGCTGTTGAATGCGAGGCTGTTCCCCACTGGCGAGGGTCCGAACACGGGCACCTGAGCCACCTGGCCCACCACACTCATGCCCTCCAACACCCGCCCGAACACGATGTTCGCACCGTTGAGACGCGGAACGGGGCCAGGGCCTGCGGGGAGCGGGGTGGGTGGGTGGTGGGGGTTGGGCGCAAGTCGGGGTAAGGGAAGGGAGGGGAGCGCGCTCTGGGGGATGGGCGCGCAGGCGTGCAGGAAGGGGGCCTGAGGCGGGAATGTGGAGGGGTGAGGTGAGGTGAGGTGAGGTGTAGTGAGGCTCTGGAGGTTTCAAACGGCAGCGGGCCGGCAGAGAGGCTGGCTGAGGACGTGGACGAGCTGTAACCCGGCGTGGGTTATTCGAGCGGGGGAGGGCTTGCGGAAAGCCGCGGCCCAGCCCGATCCTCAGCACCGCGACTTGTGACTTGTTCCTCCCCTTCCCTTTCCCCAGGGTGACCCTTTTCACCGTCGCGCCTCACTTCAACTTGCCAACCCACCCACCCCCACCCACCCCGTGGTGGCCAAGCTAAACCCAACACACGCGGAGCGCTTCTGCGCCTCCGAACAGCATTACGCGCCCGGCCGCAAACCAATCCGCGCCATTCCACATTTCCATCCCCCGCCCTGAAGCGCCACCCCGCCCTCCCCCCGTCCCCCCCTCCCCCCCTCCCCCCCACCAAATACGGCATTGGTTCCCCCATTGGCTTCTCCTCCACCTCCCCTCGCCTGTTGTGATGAGGAACTCCACCGGCTTGTACTCGGGCCGCTGCCGCAGTGTGGGCTCCTCATCGTTCTCCCCAAGCGCCAGAGACACGGTGCCGGGCCGGTAGTGGGACAGACGGAACGCAGACGCCTCCGAGACCTCCGGATTGGGCTGCGTGGGGGTGGTGGGGGTGGGGGGGGTGCGGGGGAGGGGAGTTGCGAGGCGGTGCGCAAGACGCGGTCGCTCCATTCGAGAGGAATACACAAACAGCATCAAGCAGCGAGGGGCCTGAGCGGTGGGCCGGGATGGGGTTGGGGGTGCGGGCGTCGGCGCCACTAGGGCCCGTAGCGAACACAGACGGGCGCAGTGAGTGGGTTTGGCAACCCGTGTTTCGGTGTGGTGGTATGGGGTGCGGTATGTGGTGTGGTGCGGAATGGGGTGTGCCCACTGCCTGCCCGCCCGGCCGTGCTGCTCCGCCCCGTGAACCGCGCACCGCGCAGGGTCTCGCCAAGTCGCAGTCCAGCGCAGTCCCCAGTCAAGAGAGCCCCAAACCTGACTCAGGTTCTCTGTCGTGCGCCCCTGGACCCCGGGCAAATTCCTCCACTACACGCCCTCGTAAGAAACACCCCACCTCCCGCTACACATCTCTCGTCTGGCCACCCTTGCGCCAACATACACCCCCCCCCCTGCAATACACACCCACACCCACCTGCACCGTCGCCGGCACCTCCACCGCCCCCAGCCTCTTGGTCCCCTGCTTGCCCGCCTCGATGTACTCCCCCGCCAGCACCCGACTGAACGTGGTGCCGACCAGGTTGCCGCTCTCGACCAGCGCCAGGAAATTGGACACGGTACGGGGTACGGCATTGCCGTACAAGCCTGCGAGTGGGGTAGCCGGGGGCACGGGCCGGTTGGGAGACGGGCCGCCGATATCCTGTTGTTGCTGCTGTTGGGCCGTGTCCTGTCGCTCGGCGTGAGCATGAGCATGAGGGGGCCGGCTGCCCTTCCTCATCTGCGGGTGGAAGGCGCCGATCGGCTGGCGGTTTGGGCGGACGGTGATGTACAGGTGTGTGGACAGGTATGGACAGATGGCATTGCCCTGCGTGCGTGCTTCCGGCGCTTTGGCCCCTTGGGTAAGGCCCACCGGGGCACTCAGTCTCTCGGGCAGTTTCGGCGACTGGAGGCGCAGGGGGAGCTCAGCGCAGCGGGAGGTGCGGCGGTGCGCAGCCAATGCGGCATCCGGCGAGCCGCTCACGGCACTGGGCCCCCCCCACCTTACTTCCCCCCCCCCACCAGGGCCCCACCACCACCTCATCCGCCCGCCCAAGCTACGGCCCAAGCCACGTCCCGGGTGGGTTCCGCTGTTACCGCTGTGTTCCGCTTCCCCTCCCTGGAGCCCCTGAGCCCTGCCCCACCTATGACCACCCGGCCGATGGGCTCCGCCTCGGGTATGATTGACTTGTCTCCGATGGTTCGCTCCTCCGCCTTTTTGAGGGCCCGGTTGGCGATGCCGATGGTCAGAGCCACCTGGGGGGGGTGGGGGGGGGAGGGGGGAGGGAGGATTGTCCACGGGAGGATAGGCCGGAGCCCGTGAAGGGTGAAGCATCGGGGGAGAGGGAGGGAGAGGGAGGGGGAGGGGAAGGTGGGAGGACGGGAAGAGGGGAAGAGGGGAAGAGGGGGAAGAAGGGGAAGAAGGGGAAGAAGGGGAAGAAGGGGAAGAAGGGGAAGAAGGGGAAGAGGAGAAGAGGGGAGGAGGACACGTATGCGGGTCGGTGGGTACCGGATGCGGGAGGGACGGGATGATGATAAACTGTAGGGTCGGACTTCCCGGTGCGGAGCAGCTAGCAGGGCAGAGCAAGAGGGGGGGGCGGGGGCCAGGGCAGGGCAGGGCAGCTCAAGCCAGTCCGGGACTGACTCCCCGCCGGCCTGCAGGGGCAAACCCGTGGACGTCATTTGTGGCCACCAGGACCGCTGCGGGGGGAGGGGGGTACCGCGCTCCCAACTGACCCGAGCCCGCGTTGAGTGAGTGGCTTGCTGGTCTGCCGCGCGGGGATGGGTGGATGGGTGCGTGAGTGGGTCGGTAATATGCCCAACCGGGAGTGTTGTGCCGATACCGATTCCAGCCTCCGTCCCTTGGCCGCGCGGCAACCCGTCACTGCGCCGCGGGCCGCAGCATGACCCAACCCTACACACCCCTCCGCCCCTTCGTTCGCCCGCCAGCACGCCCTGCAAATGCGCCAGCCCAGCAAACCCGCAAAGCCACCTCGGCGCCGCACAGCCCTTTCCCTACCCGACCGTGCTGCACACACACGCGCCGGCACGCGAATGCACGCGCACGTCGCTGCCTGACATTGCTCGGTGCTCAGTGAGTGGTACGTAACCCCCACCCACCCCCAGATTATCGCTCCCGCTCTTCGACTCGGCAGTACACCCACCCAACCCAAACCCCGTCCGGGTCCACACTGTTTTAACCCACCCGGTGTGTGATGGTTGTGTCCACGTCCTCCCGGCCGCTGGTAGAGGGCTGAGAGTCGAGGGCTGACAGGGCAGTTGCAGCGGACGCGGGGCGTGGTGCCGTGAGGAGCGCTGCAGCGAGCGCCGCAGCGGCCGGCAGCGCCACCAGAGCCGCTCGCCGTGTCGCTGGAGCTGCGTTGCCGGCGATTTGGTTAGCAGGACTGGAGGGCCTCGCTTCTTGGAGGCAGCTGAGGCGCTCCGTGCCGCTTGGGGCGAACGCCGGAACGGGGAGGCGCGCGTCCACTTCACTGCCCTTTGATGACGATGCGCGCAACAAGGCTGACTTCTTAGACCTCCCGTTATATGATCTTGGTCTCACGGAGACTGGCCTTGTGTGAAACGACAGCATCTTCTTGCGACTTTTCGAAAAGGAAGTTGGGAAAAAGGTTAAGACGCAACGCAAGGGCTGGGATTCAGCAATTGAGAATAATATGTTCCAGGCAAATGCATGGGTCTTAGCCAATGAGAGCGTGAACCCGCGCTTGCGCTGCATTCGAGGGGCAAGCACCGAAACCATTGCGATCTTGCCGTACGTTTGATCAGTCTCTTAGCGAGGCTGAGCGCATGGTGCACGCAGTCCAGGACACACGTCTAAGACTCCTACAGTGAAAATGGCCCTCGCCGTCGCCAACCGCCCTGCCCTGCGCGCCACTGCCGCGGCTCGCCGCCCGGCTCGTCGCACCGTTGTGGCGAAGGCAAGCATCGCAATTAGGTTACGGCACATAGGCCACATAGGTCTCATAATAGAAATACTTGGGAGACGCGCTTGTCAGGCTTGCACTGCGCAAGGATGACCGTGCAAGCTTGTTGTAGCACCTGTTTCCTATGCAGTTAGCCATGCAGCCATGAACAGAGGATCATAATCGAGCATTTATGGCGTTGATATGTAAGCAGATTAACGTTGTCGCCTGGTCTAATTTCCCCATGATATCCAGGCGGCCCTGGACCCGTCGCTGGTGATCAGCGGCAGCACTGCTGCTTTCCTGGCTGTGGGCCGCTTCGTGTTCCTGCCCTACCA
This sequence comes from Pleodorina starrii, assembly GCA_030267565.1. Classification (NCBI taxonomy): domain Eukaryota; kingdom Viridiplantae; phylum Chlorophyta; class Chlorophyceae; order Chlamydomonadales; family Volvocaceae; genus Pleodorina; species Pleodorina starrii. The sequence continues at coordinate 1,795,274 of BRXU01000022.1, read as the reverse complement.
GGTGCGGTCAAGCCTTAATTTTGTAGCGGGCTTGCCTAGCCATGTGAAGAATGCCCTGGCTGTCGACGTAGTTGCGCTTCTTTAAGTTCGGTAAGTTGTGCAAGTTATACCTCGGCATAATGTTTGGATCTCTGTCTTCTTCCTTGCAGCGCCGCGAGGCCAACTTCGACGCTTCCGTCGGCCCCAAGACGACCGGCTCCACCTACTTCGATGACCTCCAGAAGACCAGCACCGTGTTCGCCACCAACGACCCGGCTGGGTGAGTTCGGGAAGTTGCCTCAACAGTCGCGCACCCGCGCAGGACGGTTGGATTCGCCAGACTCTCTCCCTCCCCTGCCCCTTGCCTTGCTACATTTTGTTCTCTTCTGTCTGTCGTCTACGTCTATGTGCAGTGATTGACGCTTTCCTCCGTTGCCCACCCACCCTCTTCCCGGCCCCATTTCTATCATTCCTTGCAGCTTCAACATCATTGATGTCTTCGGCTGGGGTGCTCTGGGCCACGCCGTCGGCTTCGCCGTCCTGGCCCTGAACTCGCTGCAGGCGTAAGCGTGCCAACGCAACCCCTGAGCGTCCCCCGTCCATTTAAGGGCCGGCGACGCACCAGGCGCTCCAGCCCCTAGGCGCTGCCGCTCTGTGGTCAGACCCGCCCAGATCTGTCTGGGCCGTTACCCATGGCGATATGTGGCCTGCGTCCCCGAGGGACGGGGTTGTGGGAAGGTGACGTGTGTAAATTTTCACCACGGGCAGGTGTCCCGCCTCGCGCCGTTGCGCTCGCCGCTGTTGTCTCGGCCTTGTTCGCCGTCGTGATGGACATTTCGTGCCCGGCATTATCTCGTACGTGAAAGTATGATGCAGTGATGCTGTGCGTACGGATCTCATTTTTGTTCAGAGCCGCGTCGGAGGGGCACAGCGCGCGCGGGGCCGCTCGACTCTCGTGTCCTGCGGGGCCAACAGCCTGGCAGGAAAGCGAGCGGATGTATGGCAACGGTGTCGTTATTGTATGATGCGGCAGATGTTGCATGTAACTCTCGGGAAGACTTCGTGCATCACAGATTAAATGTTTTACCCACAGCCTCGACGAATGACCATAAAATACCATAACCAAACTTCCTATCCTGTCTTCTAGTGACTCGGATCCTGAGTTCGTTGTTATTCGAACATACCGGCTCAGTTCACACGTGTCAAATCACTCTACGCAAACAATACCCGACAGACCGCAGCAAATCAGACGTTGTCTTCCGTAAATACCCACGGCAACAAAAGACACAGCGTTAAACCGATAATGCATCCTCATCTGATAATTCGTCTTCACAGGCAGGCACGTCGCCCATGATAGCTCTCGCATATCACGCTAACATCGTTCAGCTTGGCAGCACGACGGTTGCCCCACACGCCATCGTTCCGCGTGATTGCCAAGAATGTCTGTATCGCACCTGGCTTGAATCCTTCCAACCACCCAGGCGGGCAGGGAATATCTCGCCTCCCCGACCCGTTGTTCGCATCGACCTTTATCGTAGGCCAATTTCACCGGGGAAGCCATCCGGGATCACCGCCTCTAGTCTCGCAAATCCCTCTCCGCCCCCAAGTACCTACCCCCAAGTACACGCTGCCTATCTGGTGCTCCTAGGCTCCAAACCGCGACCGCCCCTGCCACCTTCCTGCCAGCCAGCAAGTCTCAAACAAGCGTCGCGCCCCTGCAGGCGGCACGCCGCTACCGCAGATCTCCTAACCGCCATCCTTGACTCTCAGCTTTATCGCACCAGTCGACAAAGAGCAGCGCAATGCAACGCAACGCGCCCCCCGCCCCGCCTCCGTCCGGGCACGTGCTCACGAAATCCTGCGTACGGACCCGCAGCATCACTGCCCAACGCCATCGCGTCATCGCACCTTGATGCTCTTGGGCCAGTTTGGGCCTCATCTTCCCCCCGCTTACGGGGGATGGGCAAGCGGATGGATGCCGCTACTGCACATGGGGTGTGTCGATCATCATTTCCTTTCAGTACCGGTCCCGCCATGGCTGCTGTCGCCTCTGCGGCGGCCTGTTCCCTCCCTCACTGCTGCTGCATCAGCGCCTCCGCTGCCCGGCGGCCCGACCTGATAGCACCATCCAGAGTGGCGCTGTCTCGGTGGTCGCCGCACACAAACACACCGCCGCCCAGGGCCACGGGCCGGCTGAAGTTGGTGGGCGGGGCCTGGAAGGCAGGGAGGGGTGGGGTCGGGAGGCATGCGGCGTGAGTGGCGGTTGGGGTAACGGGGGACGCAAAGGGGGCACGGATCGTGCGACGAGGGGCATACCGGGCCGCACAAGTGCGCAGCTCGGCCGATTCGCAGTTTGGTGTGATGTGTGATGATGTCATCATGTGTGACTGAGCCTCTGCCATGGGGGTCTGCCAGGTGGTCACCAGTCGCATGAGGTGAGGGCCAGCCGGGCAGGGCCCTGCAACACCGATACCCTCATTGCCCCGGCGGCCCCGGTGGTGCGAAGGTTCGGCCGGAACGGAGTGGACCACTGCCCGGTACCGGTAGCTGCCACAAACGGTACGGCCGCGGGTGCGACCTCGGTCGGCCCGCAACGTCGAATTGCAGGCCCGCCTCCACATTTCCCTCCCTTTGGCTCTCTCCTCTCCTCCCAGCCCGTGCCCCACTTGTCCAACAACCCGCCTCCCACCACCACCCCGGCCCATGCGTGGGCCTCCCCTCCCCTCCCTTTCTCAGGAGCCACCCCCACCTGGTTTGGTTGCGCGAAGGGGATGCGGTAGGTGCGCAGGTGGCTCCAGCTCGCCACCTCGCCCGCCCCGAACCAGCCCGACAGCTGCTGGCGGACCTCCGCCTCCAGAGCCGAGTCGCTCAGCTGATCAAAGGTACCCACAGTGGACACGGAAACGAGCGTCTGGGGCGAGAGGCAGGGGGGGGAGGGCAAGAAGGGCCGGAGGGATCCGTTGGGTTGGGTTGGGTTGGGTTGGGCTGGGTGGGCGGAACGTGGGAGAGGCCACACCCGCACGGACCCAATCCGGAGCAGAGGAGGCCCCCGGGCTGCACCCCGGGCTGCACCCCGGGAGGAGGAATCGGAGCTGCAGGAGATGCGCCCTTCCGCAGCTGGGTTCGTTGGCGGAAGAACGCCAACTCCGACCTTCTTAACCTACTTTTTAGTTAAAATTAACCGTGAAGCTTAAGTCTTCGGTCGATCTTACAACGTTATTCACCAAAGGCCATTGTTAACGTAACGACGCGAACGGGTCCCCGGCAGTGCGGGCCCCCGCCCACATCGTCCGCCCGCATGCGGCCAACCCTCACGCGCCACTCCACAGCCCCCAGAAACGGCAGGAACGGCCTCCGCTGATCTCAACCCCAGTGCGGCCCCCACCTGTCCGGGCGGCGCGTACGAGGGCGCCACCGTGGACGGGAAGCAGCAGTTGTTTACAATGCCCTCATCCTCCCCGTTGAGATACAGGATGTTCTCGGGGGAGGGGGGCTTGGGGGCGCGGAAGTAGAGGCAGCAGGTGCCCACACCGGGCTGGGGCTTGCTGGGGGAGGACTGCGGGGGGGGGAAAGGGGGGGGGAGGTAAGAAAGATGGGGTGGGGGTATGAGGCGATATGAGGGGGCCAAGGAGGTTGCGAGAGGGGGGAGGAAGGGGCCATTCGCATTCGCACTCACATGTGCATGGGCATTGCTCTCCCAAGTCATGTACCCGGCGTTCAACTTTTACCCCTCTCCTGGCCTACTCCTGCCTTCCCTCCACCTCCGCACTTCACGCCCCTCCCACACCCCCACATCCCCGTAGGCTTCCGAGTCTGGGCCCAGCCAACAAGGCCGCTATTGCAGCCGCGGGCGGGTGGGTGCGCGTGTGTTGGGTGGGTGGGCGGGTGGGTGCAACCACAATATGGGCTCATGGGGGCGTCTAGGCCGCCCGGCGGGGTGCGGTTCGGAGCGGAGCGCTCATCCGATCGGTGGGTCATTCGGTGGGTCGGGCGGTCAGATTCCTCATCCCGTCCGGGCTCTGCTCCTGTCTGTCGCTGTACCCTCCCTCCTCGTGTAGAGCACACGGTGATGGTGGTGGTAGCGGTGGTCCCAATGATGATGATGATGATGGTGGTGGTGGTCCCACACCCCCCGCCCCGCCCCGCTCGTGCAGGCGGCATCTCCTCCTCCCCCTCCCCGAGTGAATCATCGCAACACGCAGTACAAATGTGTAGAAGGTGCCCGGGTGCACACGACCAGAACGGCGCACACATTTGGGGTATAGCCCACGCCCGGACGCTGCGTGGCCTCTCCCTCTCTCCTTCACTGTCCCTCCCACCGCACCTGCAGCGCCGGCCCCAGGATGCGGCTCGCCTCGGGCCCCTCCACCGCCACCACCACGCCCCGCCGCGCCGTGATCTTGGAGCCGTCCGCCAGAGTCACCTCCTTGCCGCGCACCGAGTCCACCCGGGCACCTGAAGGCGGGGTAAGGAAGGTGGTGGACAAGGAGGAAGGAGGGAGGGCGGATCTGAGGGAGCGGACCTCTGAAGTGTCAGCCCGGTGCTCCACAATGCACCGGGCAATGGGGAGCGGGGATTATAGGGGGTGGGAGGATTGCAGCCAACCGACGCGCCCCAACGCACGCGTATCGAGTGCGGGTGGGGGGGTACTGTCTGGGGATCAGGGCCATGCGGCTGATCAAGTGGACGGCAGGCCAACCCCTCGACCCTACCCCACCCCAAACAACGTCAGGCCAGCCTGGACCCAACACCCCCAACCAGGCCAGGACCCGGCCATTGCCCTCCCTCCAACTCCGCCAAGCAACAGAGCGACCTGCAGCTTAGGCGCCTCATCACAAACTAATCTTCGAGCCCTGCTCCTGGCCCCGCCATCCGCGGCTATTTCCCAGCGCCCTCCCTCCCCCGGCCCCGCCACGCACCCCCGGCCTCCCTCCCTCCCTCCCTGCCAGCTGCCACCCACCCAGCGTCACCGCCCCCGGGGGCAGCTTGGCCGCCATTTGCTCCGCCACCGCCCCTATCCCCCCCGCGGGCAGGCAGTTGGAGCCGGTGGCCAGCATGCGCATCACAAACTCGAACAGTCGGGAGGAGGTGGTCAGCTGGCGGTCGAAGAAGATGCCGCCCAGGAAGGGACGGAAGAAGCGGCGGATGATGGCGGTAGTGAAGCCCTCGGCCTAGGGGGGGGGGTGAAGCGGGGAGGCGGGAAGGCGGGAAGGAGGTCAGGGAAGGGGGGTTATTAGATGGGGGTAATTGGGAGGAGGGACCGGTGGGGTGCGGCAGCTGGATGGGGCTGCGGTAGGGGCGCCTAGATTGTAACGATGGTCTGGGCTGTTCGGGGCTTACACAGTTTTTACACTTCTATGTGAGCCGCAGGGAGGGCGCTGACGGACAACCACCGTCAGCCAATCGCCAATCACCAGCTTTTTGGTTGGGGAGATGGGGTCCGGAGGGGTCCGGAGGAGTGGAAGTGCCTCAGCAGTGAGTGAGTGGAATGGGAAGCTTTGCCCCTCAGTGGATGGCGCGGACGTGTCCGGACAGGACCCGCCCGGTCCTGCCTGACGTGGCCGCGGGTCTGTGGGACTGCCGGGTACAGCAATGCGACGTGATGCCAGGAGGAGGAGGAGGAGGAGGGGGAGAGCCCGGCAGGCAGGACGGCGGCCCACCTTGAGTCTCTCCGCAATGGTGGTTTCGGGGCGGGCCATCAGCTCGTCCAGGCTACCCAGCAGGCTCTTGAGCCTGGGATTGGGCGGGTGGGGATGGGGGACAGCAGAGGCGGAAGGTGGGGGCACACACGTCGAGCGATGTAGCCGAACGCGCTGCTTTTCCCTACCAACTGTAAAACACCGAAAACCCGAAAACCCAAACACCAACACACCAACACACCTGGCTGGCGCCCGTCCCTGCAGCTCCCAGCCCCGACACCATCGGTGCTACTGACGCCCATGACGCCGACGCGAGTGCTGCCAGTCTCTCATCACAGCTCGCCTCCAACCCCTCCCGCCCCTGCCCTCCTTCCCCCTCCCTGCCCCCTCCCCTCCCTGCTCCTCACCTGAACAGCCCCACCAGCAGTTTGTCCAGGGGTGTCCCCACCGGGTTGGGCAGCGAGGCCAGTCCGTCCGCCAGGTGCCTCAGCGGGTCGGCTACCCGCTGGAAGGAGCCGCCACTCCACACCAGGGCGCCCGCGTAGAAGGGCTGCAGCTGCAGGGCGGAGTAGTCCAGCGCGGCCTGGGCCTCGGGGTAGCCTGGGGTGGGCCGAGGAGGAGGAGGAGGAGGAGGAGGAGGGGGGCGGGAGGGCAGGGGAGGGCAGGGGAGCGAGAGGGTACCGTAATGGAAGGTGCTGGAAGGATGAAAGTGGAAGGATGAGCCCCCCCGCCAACTTCCCTTGCGTCACTCGGGGCGCCCCACAGTTAACTGCGATGATAACCAACGAACAACCAACGAGCCCCTCGGCCAGGTCCGGACACAGCCACAGCCACAGCCAGCCCCCAGCGGCCGCCACTGCCATCCCCCAGCGGGAACATCCCCACAGATCTACTGATCTCCAGATCTCCAGCAGCACCAGCAGCACCAGCACCACCGGGACCCGCCGGACGCCTTGCGGACCCCAGCTGCTTGCGGACCCCAGCTGCTTGCGGGCCCCAGCTGCTTGCGGGCCCCAGCGCCGTACCCGGTGCCCTCCCCGCTCCCTCACCCGTGAGAAAGATCTGGAAGCCGCGGTCCAGCAGGAACCCGTCCACGACGTCCGTCCGCACGCGGCCGCCCACACCGTCGCTGGCCTCCAGGACCAGCGGCACCACGCCGCGTTTCGCCAGCGAGGCAGCGCAGCTGAGGCCCGCCACACCCGCACCAACAACGACCACATCCGCCTGGCCGTCGGCGGGAAGGGCGTCGGCGCGGGCGTGTGGGCGGCGGAGGCCGGGCGCTGAGGCGCGGAAGGGCGCGAAGGACCGCGACGGCAAGCGCGCTGCCGACAGGTCGCGCGGGAGGGCCCCGAGGCGCCGCGTTTGCGTCAGCGCCATCTGCCTCCTGCGAGCGTGTGTGGCGTGGTGGGGCTGGTGTCACGCTTGTGTGGCTGGGGCCAGTCAAGATGGTAAGTGGACGAGCGACGATGAGGCTCCCCGTGAGCTGTTCCGCCGAGATGACGGGCAGGCAGGGTGCGTGTGGCGTACCTGTATACGTGGCTAGTGGCTGAAGGGGATATCGCGCTGCAGTTTGTGCGTTCGGCCTGGCGCAAGCCCTATGCTTGCAAGATTTAGCGCACGATTTAGCGGTCGAACGGCGATGTATCGGAAGGTATATTATTGCAGCACTCTTACCGTTGTTGATAGACCTGGTTTCTGTGAGTAAGAAGCGTGAGTGGTAGGGCCCTTGAGTCGGTTGTGGACGTTGTGATCGCCGGTCGCGACCTTCCCCTCTCTCCATGTCGCGGCGTTATGCAAACGTTATGAATGCTGGACGTCCTACAAGTTACACGACTGCAATGCACGTCCCGCTTTCGGCCGCACTGTTGCTAGGAGTTTTATGTTGCGCATGTTGCGCAGGCATAGCATACGGCCAAAATTATGCATCACTACTTGAAGAAGCCAAGAACCCTGAACTGGTCAATAGCTTACTGAAATGGCGTCGGACGCTGCACGCAATGCCAGAATTGCAGTTCTCGGAAGTGAATACATCGCTGTATATCCGCAGCCAGCTGGACGAGATGGGAATCCCTTACGTGTACCCGCTCGGACGAACGGGCATTCGTGCAGGGCCCATCGGTGAGTCATCATGGGTTGGCATGCGGACGGCGTCGTGCGCCATCAGTGCTGGCGCGAGTTGGCCTAATACACGCAAACATTCTTTATGTTTGCCCTTCGTCGACGCCGGTGCAAACATATGAGTAGCCAACTTAGGCCGGGGGTAAGCGCAGTGCCGAATTCGACCCCGGTCACCCCACCTGATCACCTGCCATGCCATGAACCCCGGTCACCCCACCTGATCACCTGCCATGCCTTCCCGTGTCAACATGTAGAACATGTTTTAACACATTCGTCGCGCTGATGAACACGAGCGTATCGCAGCATGCGTTGCGCTGAGGCCAGCGGCCTTCATCAGTACGGCACGCAGCTGGCCGCAACACGGCTTCGCCGCACGTAATCCCCTCGAGAGCGCCGCACGGTTTGTCCCTCCTCGCCTCTTCATCCTTCCCCTCCGCCTCCGCCTCCGCCATATCCTCCCCCCGGTCCGGACGGCCTTCTTCTCTTACTTCACCGTTCACGGGCTCCGGCCTGCACGTGGATAACCCCCCGGTCCGGGGTCCGTTCGCTAAGGCCCACTGCGCCTCCGTCCCTCCGCTGCGGTATCGTTTTCATTACTGTACACTTCCCCCCTCTCGTGTCTCGCCCCGACCCCAGGAAGCTCCGACCCGGGCGCTCCCACCATTGCGCTGCGGGCCGACATGGACGGACTGCCGATCAGTGAGGAGGTGGACGTGCCGTACAAGAGTACGACTGCCGGCCGCATGCACGCGTGCGGCCACGATGCGCACATGGCTATGCTACTGGGGGCGGCCAGGTGGGGAGGCAGGGGAGGGGGTGGGGGAGGGGGAACTGGGCCGTTAGGGTTCAGCAGTGATGGTCTTTTACTCTTTACACCTCTTCCTTGCGTCCGTTTTGTCCGGGCGTTCGTGCCGTTCCTGTGCTGTCGCGCGTAATCGTCCGTCCGGGTTGGTCTGGCGGCGACGCGGTCGCAGCGTCTTTTCAGCTCGGTAAGGTTACAGGTATGTTCGGTAAGTATTACTGGGTTCAGGGTCCGTTCGCTAACGCCGTCCTCGTCTCCGCTGCGGTATCATTTTCTTCCCCCCTTCCTGGCCCCTACCCCAGGCTGCTCAAGGCCCGGAAGTCGTCTCTGGGTGGTCGGGTGGTGCTGCTGTTCCAGCCGGCAGAGGAGGGCGGAGGAGGGGCGCGGGAGCTGATTCGGGAGGGGGGTCTGGCGGAGGTGGGGGCCATACACGGACTGCACGTGTGGCCGGCACTGCCCGCGGGTGAGGCCGTCTGGATCCAGATGCATGTGACCACGTGCTATCGGACGTCGTACCCTGTACTACACGGCCGGTTCAGTCTAGCACTCTAGCTCCTTCCAGCGGGATGCGGGTACCGGCTGTGAACCGCTGCCCTGTCCTCCACTCCACTCCGGATCACTGTCGCCACCGATGACAAGATGGATAGGTAGCGGTAGTAGCGGTAATCCAGCCATCGGGGATGGCTGCCCCGCCCCGCCTCCCCCCGCCCCACTTCGCCCTGTACGACTGTGGTGTGCTGGGGTGGGGTGTGCTGGGGTGTCGTTTCCCGCTCCCTCTCCGCCACCCCTTCCACGGTACGGAGGCAGCACAACGGTACCAACCGTCAACCGCCCGGCCCTGCGAAGTTGCGATCCCTGTCGTGGAGGGAAGAGGGGAGCGGAAGAGATATCTCTCCCACAGCACCTCATAAACCACAACAACCAACCTCCCAACCACGCGCCCACATCCACACGTCTGCCTTAACGCCTTTTCACACACGAAGCGGAAACCTCCGCGCCCCCTCCCCCCCTCTGCCCCTCTGCCCGCAGGCACCATCGGCACCCGCGGCGGTGTGTTTATGGCCGCCTCGGACCGCTTCTCGCTGCTGGTGCGGGGTGCGGGGGGTCACGGCGCCATGCCGCACACCGCCCGGGATCCGGTGGTGGCGGCCGCTGCGGTGGTGGGGGCGCTGCAGTCGCTGGTGGCCCGGGAGACATCGCCCGTGGATAGCGCAGTGGTCACCGTGTCCAGGTGGGGGGGTGGGGGTGGGGGGGAAGGGCAACTGGAGGGGGAGGAGGGGCGGGCGGGGGGGAGGGGGGGCGAGAAGGAGCGACCCACGGATCATTTGGGAGGTTGGGACAGTTGAGATTGCAGCGGTGGAAAAGAGTGGCGTAAGGGGTCACACGGGGGTGCGCGTTGCGGGGAGGGAAGGGGGCACGCGACCCACGGGTCACTCACCGCTCGGTCCATACAGTGGCCGATACCTGTCGTGGCGATCGGTCGGCCGCTTGCGCTTTCTTTGTCGCTGTTCGTCTTCCGATCTGTCACCGTGCGACCTACCGTGCAATGTCAGCCTGTCGGCCAACGGCCTATTCGGAGTGTCCTACTCTAACACCGCCCGCCCCCCGCTGACACCCCCGCCCCTCCGGCTCCGGCCTAAGCCCCCCTCCGGATTAGGACATCACTCCCTGAACCCCCTCCGGATTAACCCCCCCCACACACAAACACACACCCACACACACGGCCAGGTTCAACACGGGTCCCGGTGCGGCCAACGTCATCCCCGACTGTGTGGAGCTGTCCGGCACCATCCGCGCTCTGACGGCGCCCACATTCGAGCGGCTGCACCGGCGGTTGGAGCAAACGGCGGAGGGTGTGGCGGCGGGGTACGGCTGCACCGTGGAGAACATCACCTGGAGCGAGGTGCCGTACCCGCCCACCAGGGTAAGACATGCAGCTCTGGTGGTGGTGGTGGTGGGGGGGGGGGGGGTGCGGTGGCACGAGGGGTTGTGGGCATGTAGGGGTGGTTGGAAGGGGGGTGGGCTGTAGGCGAGGTGGGGCCGGGGAGCCGGGGAGCCCGGCTGGGCCCCAACCCCCGGGGGGGTGAAGCTGGCTGACCCCAACGTCGGTGGGGCAGAGGGGGGGAGGGGGTTTGCAAGTGGCAAGGTCACAGAGGGGTAAGGGAGGCCGTGAGCTGTTTGGTGGCAGAATCCTACCCCACCCTACCCTACCCCACCCTACCCTGCATGTAATGTATCGCAGAGCATACCTGGACTTGAGTTTGAGGGCCCGTTCGGGGATTTGGAAATGAGCCAACCTCCCGGGAGCGCCCCTCTAACACGCGGGCTAATCCCTCATGTGTTTATTTGGCCCACAACAGTGCCCTGCACTCTTGCCCACGAACACGGGGACGGCACCCTTGCACACGCCCATGCCCCCCCCCAACTCTCTTTACGCCATCCCCTCACCTCCCGGCCTCCCCTCCCCTCCCCCACAGAATGACGAGGCGTTGTCCGCCCTGGTTCGGGAGGTGGCCGCCGAGCTGCTGGACCCCCCCATGGCGGGTGTTGCGACCCGCGGGTCACCCTCCTCCTCCTCCCCCTCCCCCTCCTCCCGGGTGCAGCTTGTGGAGCCTTCCATGGCGGCTGAGGACTTTTCATTCTACGGGGAGGTGGTGCCGCAGGTGGGGGGGGGGGCTGGGTGGGGGTGGGGTGGGGGCTGTGCAGGGTGAGGGGGCCTGGTGCTGGTCCGTAATTTGGGAAATGGGGCGTTGGGGATGTTTGGGGAGGCGGACGTGACGTCGCGTTTCCAAGGGGGCTGGTCCAGGGAGCCCCCCGAGGGTTACGTAAGCCGGTGGGGTCGAGGGCTCCGTTGGGGGCTTCCCTCAGTGGGCGGATGCTGGTCCCCCGGGGGATGCGGATGTCTACATGTCTGTGTGTGTGCATGTATCTATGTGTACAAGTGCAAGTGCAAGTGGTAGGTTGGGGTTTCGGTGGAAGGATGGGCTTTAGGGCCAGGGGGCCACGGGGGTTTATGGGGGGGTCTAACACTCCGAACGGTATGTTGTTGTTGTTATTGGGAGTTGTTGGGAGTTGGGAGAGCCGATGGGACGTTGGTGGCGGAAAGGGGCCAAGGGGTAGGGACGGCGGGGATGGGTGGTTGGGCGGGCGGGCGCTCTCCGCCGTTGGGTTGTATCCCGCTGGGCACGTGGACGCGTCCATCGCGTACTTCGGTCCGCCAGCGGTGCTGCAATCGATGCATTGCGCCTTCCTTTCCTTCGTGGCCTCGCTCCACCTTTCCTCCCCTTCCCCATCCCCCCACACACACTCGCCTGCTGCTGCTCAGCCCCCAACCCGGACCCTCTCCCATCGCCCCTCCCTACTTACCGGCCCCTCCCCCCCCCCACCTCCCCCCCCACCCCCCCAAAGGCCTCCTTCACCTTCCTGGGCATCGGTGACCCCACCAAGGGGACCGATGTGGGGCTGCATTCGCCCCGCTTCCAAATGGACGAGGAGCAGTTGCCGCTGGGGGCGGCACTGCACGCAGCGGTGGCCACGGAGTGGCTCCTGCGCCAGCAGACCCAGACGCAACAGACCCAGCACCAGACCCAGCAGACCCAGGTGCAGCAGGATGCCGCGGGGACGGAGGCTGAGGGCGAGGGCGATGTGGCTGCAGCCGCAGAGGCGGGGAAGCAGGCCCCTGACCAGCCGGCTGCGGAGGAGGAGGGCGAGGAGGAGGACGAGGCGGAGGAGGAGGAGAAGGAGGACCCCCGGCTGGAGGGTCTTCGCAAGTACGCTCGAGAGAAGGGTGTGGCGGGGATGCCCTCCTGGGTGCGCCGCATGCTGGCGGACGACCCGGAGTTCGCCCGGGCGGTGGCGCAGGCGGACTTTGACGAGGGGCTGCGGGAGCGGCTGCGGGCGGCGCGGGAGCAGCAGGAGCAGAGGAGGAGGGAGCGTGAGGCCGCAATGGCTCAGCAGGCGGCGGAAGCTGCCGGTGCTGCTGCTGCCCAAGCGGCTGCAGAGGCGGCTGTCGGGGGTGAGGTGGCTGCGGAGGCGGCTGCGGTTGGCGAGAGTGGGAGTGTGGACGGCGCTGAAGGCTCGGCCGCGCACGACGAGTTGTGATTTAATGACTTGTTAGGGCAGGACATGGCAGGGCATGTAGGGTGGGGCAGGGCAGGGCAGGTAGGGTGTGGCGATGCGCGTGTGGCGGTCGGTCTGGGTGAGGTGGGAGGAGGTGGGGTAGTGGATGGGGCGAGCGGTGTGCGCAGTGTCGGCGGTGGGACATCCATTGGGGGACGATTCGGGGACCCAATCCGGGCGCAGTGTGTGTGGGTATGTGGGGTTGTCTGGGAGACGCTGACCTGCACTTTGCGTACGTTGGTTCTGCCGCCCTCGGCCTTCGGCACCGCCCAGCCCCGGGACTGCCGGGCGCGCTTGGTTGACGGCATTGAGGGGGTTGGGGCTGGGGCTGGGGGCTGGGGTGCTCCCTCCCCTTCCCTCCCCTGCTGCATTACCGGTACCGCCTTCAACTCACAAAGGGGGGCGCTGCAGTTGAACTCCGGGGCTTCGCGTCCAGGGAGGGCCGTGGTTTAAAGCGAGTCGTCGCGCCGGGTTTGATCGGTCGGGTGAAGTCATGTGTGGAAGCCCCCTTTCCCCCCCAGCCAGGCAGGCAGGGACGCTGATCGGATTGCGGGCTCGTTCTCCTCAGACTGGTGGGGTTACCAGTGGGGGCTGGGGGGAGAGCGCGCGCGAGAGCGGTTACAAGGTTTTACACTAGTGGACCCAAATGAATACTCCTCATCATGATGGGGGGGGGCAGAGCGCACTCGACACCGCTGCGGCCGAAGCTCCAATCGTGGGAAGGCCCACGGGCCCAAGCGACCCGGGACATGACCCGGGCATGGGACCGAAGCCCTGGCCCTCCCCAGCACCCCCTCAGGGGGATGCGCCGTTAGGGCCGTTGCGTGCATCGAGGCCTGTCACAGGGCCCCGTACGGGCCCTCCCTTGTAACACCCATACCGGTACGTAATCAAACCCACTGTCTGCAGTAAACAAACAGTACTGGGGGTACGTGGGCCCAGTCACCGACTCGTTTGCGCCGATCGCACACGATCGCACACTTGCATTGCATCCGCAGCGGAAGCAAAACCCGGGGTGCAGTCGCAGCAGGTCCGAGCATCAACACTACCCGCACCGCCCCTCGCCGCACCCCAGTCAGCAGCTACCGCATCCATATCCGTATCCACAGCGCATCGGACCGTCCTGCCCCCCCCCCCCGCCGCACGCCATACCCTCCTCCTTTCGCATGCTGGCTGGCCTCACTCTCCAACCGTTCCACAGGCCGCAGTCTGTGCTGCTGCCTATGTGCTGCGCGAGTGGAGTACGGCCTGACTCCAGTACAAACCCTAGCTGCTCTTGACGTACACGCAGCTTCCGGGCAGGTCCGTCAGGTGGGCGGCGATGTCGGCGGCGGTGTGTGTGGTCGCCCACACGGACCTCATCTTGTTGAAGGCGCGGCAGGTGGAGTCCGCCCGACAGGCCTTATACACGTCGTTGAGACAGCTCTTGCTCAGGCGCTCCCGGGCCGGCAGCGGAGCGGTGTCGACGTCCTTGTCGGCGTAGGCGGTGAAGCCCGTGAGCGGCGGGCAGGCTGCGGGGCGGGGCGGGGCGGCGAGGTGCGGCGTCATCGGCGCGCAGGGGCGAGCAGGCGGGCGGGTGGATATGCAAACTCACACGCCTGCGCTACGCAACGTATGCATTTACGCACATGGCTATGCATGGTAGTACAGCCGGTGGCGGGCGGCAAGCGAGCGGAAGTGAGCAGGCCATGCGGCGGGCACAACGTAGGCAGCAGGTGGGTGGGTGGGTGGGTGGATGGGTGGGTGGGCAGCTAGGTAGGTAGGTACTCACGGTCCTTGAGATAGCTGCACACTCCCGCAGCGGTCTCGGAGCTGCTCATGACGGGGCCAATCGTGTAGCCGCCCCGGCTGTTCCAGGAGCTGCAGCGCGGCTCGTACCTGCGGACGGGCACATACACGTACACGCACAAGTACAAGTGCAAACCCATTAGTACATGCACACACATGTACAGTACGGTACGATGCGTGGGTTACTGGGTGTGGGCATGCCGTCCGTTCGATGCGAGTGGACGCATGACGGGCGGATGGATGTGTGGCAGGCTGGCAGCAGGGCGGGTGAAGGGACAGCCGTACAAGTCGATACGGGTATCCCTTTGATGTGGGTGCTCACTGCCTGCTGTCTGGTCCGGTCCTGTGTCCGGTCGCTTGCGTCCCTTATCCGGGGGGGGTGGGGGGCGCTGACCCAGCAGTCACCCTGCCCCGCCGCCGCCCAGAAGCAGCAGCAGCAGCTCGCCCTCCTGGTGGACCCCCCCACTGCCCACCAGGAGGGAAGTTGGACCGGCGCGGACTTCGCGGGCAAGGGCGCCGTACACAGACGCCCGCCCGCCAGCCGCCCGCCACCGGACGAGCAAAGCGCAGGCCCCCCGGAGCTCGCATGGTTCACCCACAGAAACGTATTAGCCATCCCCTTATAAGGTTTCGATTCAGATCCCGTATGCTCGTGCAGCGTCGTTCAGTATCGCATGTTGCAATTCTGGTGCGCACAGTTGTGGTGCGCACACACAGCATCGCAATGTATCTGTGTGTGTCGTGTCCTGCCGTCACAGGCCCCAACTCCCCCTCTCCCTCCCCCCACACACACGCACACACCGGCAGAAGTTCTCCGCCTCCGCGGCGGTGGGTCGCATGCCGGAGGTGATGCTGCCGGAATCATCGCCACTCGTCGCGGCAGTGAAGACCGCATTGGCCACAGCGGTGTAGCCCCGCTTGGTCTTGCAGGAGGCTTCGGAGCGGGCGCACGGTGGAAGGCACGTGTGGACGGTTGCGTGAGGCCGGGGAGGGGGAGGGGGAGGGCGGAGGGGTGCGGAGCGGGCGCGAAAGGGGCGCAGAAGGGGCGCTCTCAACAGACCAGACCCGACCAGAACAGAGCAATGGCGGCGGAAAGAAACGGGGCTGAGCGGCAGCAGGCGGTTTAATAGGTTTAGGTTTTAGGGTTTTACCTGAAAGCCTTTAAGGTGAAGGCAGGATGTGCGACGGTTGCGGGTAATGTGCACATGTATGTGTACATACGACCGCAGCTCTACACCTGGTACGTAGGTCTGCAATGTTGGCTGAGTATCCTCGCCAAGTTACTCGGGCGAGTCACGTTTATGTTCGGGCACCTACGGCTGCTACCTAGTCAAACATGTGACATTCTCTTAACTAAAATCACATCACCGACTGACAAGCAAGCCGACCATGCGGACTGCCTTACATTCTACGGCGCACGAAACGCGCTCTGGTGCAACCATGTGCTGCACGCGTGCTCGTACTACGAAGCGTAACTTGGCTCAACGGGCACGGACCGCTTCCGTATACAATCATTCCTCAATACCCGTGTATATCGGGTTAAATTTAGGCATTTTGTACGCCCGAAAAGTTATCGGGAGTGCATCCGAGGACCAGCGAGAACCGTCGCAAGCCGTCGCCGCTCTCCGGGTTGGTTACCTAGCAGCAGCCTGGGTGAATAGGACGCACTGCCAACAAATCCAATGAAATATAAGATCCCCGTAAAGTGTTGTTACCTGAAGCGGCTGAAGTAGAGGCGCCCACCGCCACCAGGAGAAGCATCAAGAGCGTCGCTGAAGAGTTTCGAGCGTTTGCCATTTTCCACCGGATATCCTCCTAGGCAGCGACATTTGATCAGTAAACGCAGGGTGAACGTGGCAGCATGATCAAGATTCAGTGCAAAGATGCCTTCCGTGACCTGTTCATCCCTCAAACGTCACTGAAGCGAAAGCACTTTGATACCAAAGCCCTAGACGATTACGCATCGATTGCTTGCAACCACACGATAAGAAACTTACGAATTGCAGAACCCTGGGTGCGCCCAACCTCGTATGCCGCCGAAGGTGTGCCCGAGGAGCGGTTCCTAGCGGTTTCACCGAGTCCACCGACACCTGTAAATAAAATCCTTACTAGACAGACATGACAATAATATATAACCTAGACAGACATGACAAATATATAACTTTACAAATATAGTACTAAGGTCCGCCCGCCACATGTCGTACAACCACTCTTATCGCCACTCTTTTTGCAGCGTGGTGGCAGGCATCAGAGCGGCCTCTCCACATGCCCAACAGTTAGAGTGCCGCATTTCGGATGCGCATTGGCGTTAGGAGCACGAAAGTCTCTCGCGCTCATCCCAGCCTGCGTTCGATACCGTGATACCGTACGCAAACATAACTTCTCAACGATCGAACGATGTCACCGCTGTCTCGACGCTTCAGACCTTCTGCCTAAGAAACTGGCACTGAGCCCCTTCCCACTTTTCTTCTCCCCAACCACTCTCCTTTCGTCCGTCGAGTGGAAGCCCGGACTGTCGAAGGGAAGGCACCTTCCCTCACCCTGCCACCGCACCCGCACCCACCACCCAACCCTCCACCCCGCTCAGCCCTGCACCAGCAAGTAAAACAGCGACAGCTGCTCCTCGAACCGCTTCCGCCCCGCAGCCGTAAAGGCCCTGTCGCAGCACCAGCCCAGCAGCGAATCCCACTCCGAAACCACCTCCTCATAGTCTCCCCGCAGCAGCAGCATAACCTCCTCCTCCTCCTGCTCCTCCTCACCACCACCACCACCCCCCAGCCCGCCCGCCGCCCCTCGCCGCCGCTGCTCCGCCGCCACCCGCCGCAGCCACTCCTCATCGCTCCCCTCCACCAACCATTTAAGATCCAAATTATGCCCTCCTCCTCCTCCTCCTCCTGCTCCTCCTCCTGTTCCTCCTCCTGCTCCCCCCGCGGCCGTCTCCGCCTGATGCTGCGGCTGCGTGAGCCTGGTGGTGAGTCCCCTGAGTGCTGTGTAGAACAGGCGGGGTCCCGTCACCTTGTCCAGTGGTGCCAGCAGGTAGGGCGGGTGGGCCAGCAGGTCGGCCTGGTCTCCGTTGGCGGCCTCTAGGAGGAAGGTCCAGCGGCTCTCCAGCTGGTCGGGGGAGAGGGACAGCAGGGAGGAGGCGCCGAGGAGCAGGGAGGACAGGGGCTGCGGGGGGAGGGAGGGAGAGGGAGGGAGGGCCGGGGAGGGAGGGAGGGAGGGAGGGAAGTAGGGAGCGGCTCCAGGAGGCAGAACGGCAGGTGGGGCAGGACAGACGGCACCACCCTGCGTGTAGCAGCCAGTGCGGTCCCTTGCACCACCACCACCACCACCACCACCGCCACCACCACCACCACCACCGCGCGCCTCGCGGTCTGCCAACACCTCACCCCCAGTCTGTTCACACCTGAAACACGGAACACGCCTCTCCTTCCCCAATCTCCATACGTGCAAAAGAAGCAAGTGATGAGAGCGGTTCCCGGTAACGCTCACGGCTCCTCAACGGCAGCTGGACTCTCCAGGAACCTCACTGATGACGCACACCGGCAACCAGCCCAGCCCAGCCCTACCCTCATCTGCCTCCAGTCATTCCCCAACCCTCGTGGCCGCCCCCACCCCCGCCCCCGCCACTCTCCCCCCCCCCCTCACCTCCCCTTGCAGCCCCACACTGCCCATCAGCAGCCTCAGGTTGGGCGCCAGGCGGCTCTCCGGGGGGTACCGCAGCGCCTCAGGCACCAGCCGCAGCAGCGCCTCAGCCGCACCCCCGGACCCCACCACCGCCTCCAGTGCAGTCAGCTTGGGGGCCACCGCCGTGGACCAGTTGGCTAGGCCGTGGAGCCTGGAGCCGGTGGGGGTGAGTGTGTGTGTATGTGTGTGTGTGAGGGGGAGGGGAGGAGGGGGGGTTATCCACGTATAGGCCGGAGCCCGTGAACGGTAGGAGGGGAGGAGGGTGGGAAAGGAGCAGTGAGTACCCCTGGAAAGGGGTTCAAGTGGGGAGGCAGGCAAGGGCAGGGCAGGGACAGGGCAGGACGGGGACGTGGCAGCGCTCGACAGCAGGGAGGGCCGGCGGCAGCGCGTGGGGCGAGCGGGGACAGGGAGGGTGCGCCCTTGGGTTTCGGTGATTCGGAAAGCCACATCTCTGCGCTTCGTTCCGCCTTGCGACAGGCAGGCGGGCGGGCGGGAGGGCGGACGGGCTGGTGGACTGCTCATGCGGATGCGAATGCGGGCTGGTGGGTCCGTGGGCAGGCGGTAGGCGGCAGGGGGTAGGCGGTAGGGGGTAGGGGGTGATCGGATAAGTGGAGAGCAAAGATGTACGACATGGCCAGGGTAGTGGGACTGCACGCAACAGCTCGTAAGCCTCAAACAGCACATGACATGACATGAAGTTTCATGAAGTGACATGAAGTGACATGACATGACGTGACATCAAAGCTGTCTGCCCCGCGGTCTGGCTTTACATCATGTTGCGCCACCACCCAAACACCCCCGGCCCCCAACCCTCTTTCACCCACACAGCATACACCAACACATCCACCGACATGCACCTGACTCCCCCTTGTTATACAAGTTGTCATTGCCGTCGACGCCCACGCAGTCCCTCCTTCAGCCCCATTCGCGCTTCGCCTCCTCGCCGCTCCGCTGCGTTGCTGATGGCAGCCGCCGCAACCTTTCCCTCCCTTCCCTTCCCTCCCCTTCCCTCCTCCCCCACGATGCCCTTCCGTTCCACCTCTGCGCTCATCTTCATTACCTCCATCCCACACCCCAACAGCCCACCCACCCTAATCCCAAAGCCCCCCACGCTCAGCTCAGCTTCGCCCCCACCCATCCCTCCCATCCCTCCCACCCACCCATCCCTCTCCCTCTCTCACCAGCCGCACCACTCCTCCCACAGCACCCCCCGCAGCACCCCCGCAGCACCCGGCCCCAGCCCCTGCAGGAAGGCCAGTCGGGGCCGCATGCCGCCCTCCCCCTCCACCGGGGCGGCCAGCAGGGTGGGGTAGGTGGTGGCCAGGCGGGGCAGCAGGTCGGGGTGCAGACCGCCCTCGGAAACCAGGAAGGACGCGGCGGCCTGGGAGGGAGGGAGGGGGGAGGGAGGAGGTTGGGGAAGGAGGGGGTGGCTGTAATAAAGAGCGATGCGAAGTTGGTACCACTGGTGGCAGCCAGGAGGCACCAAGAGCACCAGAGAAGTCCATGACAAGCCGCCCTAGGGATTGTAAGGTAGTCCAGGAGGGGGCCAGCGCGTGTTCCCACGGATGGATGCCACAGCTCCAACGCCCTGCACACGGACACACACACACACACGGAGACACACACACACACGGACACACACACACATACATACGGACACACACACATACGGACGCACACACAAGCTCTCCTTGCTGTTCTGTCAACCTTCCTTTCTGATCCTTTCCTTTCCTTTCACCCGACTGTCTCCACCCCCGGCCCTTTCCCACTGTCTCCACCCTGGTTTGCTGCTTCGTTGCGGCTCACCTCCCCTCCCCCCCAGCTCCCCCCCAGCTCCCCCCCCCCACCTGGTAATCCACCCCCCCCACCTGGTAGTCCACCCCCTCCGCCAGCAGCGCCCTCCATCTGAATATCGGCCCCACGATCTGTTGGTTGGACAAACCCAACTGCCGCAGGAATAAAAACACCTGGGTGGGTGCGCGGAGTGGAGGACGTGTTGGGTAAGAAGTACGGAACATGGTGTGTGTGTGTGGGGGGGGCAAAAGGGTGCGGACTCACGGTCACCATGTAAGGTCACACGCACGCACACATACACACACACGCAGTCACGCACATACACACGCACGCACGCACGCACGGATGCTCCCATCCAGACCCTCCCCCAGCCGGCCGCTGCAGTCCTCATCGGTGGAAGCCTGCAGCCCCCTGCCCTCCCTCCTGCCCTAACCCCTGCCAACCCTTTCCATCCTTCTCCACAACCCGAAGTCCTTTTGGCGGCCCTAGGTCCCCCCTAGGGTGCGGATGAGGATTGCCTCCCCTACGCCCCCCGCCCCCCAAACACACACAGCCACAGCCCCCCCCCGCCCACCTGCCCCGCCCTGAACACCGATGAGCTCGTGATGACATCGGGGGAGTTGAGGAACAGTCTGCGGAGGCGGCAGGAGGGGGGGAGGGAGGGAGAGGGGGCCAGGGGAGGGGCCTTAGCCACGTAGCGGCCCGGGCAGGGAGCCGGAGCACCCGGGCATCATGTCCATCAAGTGCCCCCACCCAACCCCCCAACCCAACCAGTAAATGGGTCCGCGGAAAAGCAGCGAGTGGGATACATCTGCCGCCTCACACACATCTGCCGCTACGATACCGGTGACCTCTTCTCCGTCCTCCGTCCTCCTCTTCCTCCTCCTCCCCCTCCCCCTCCTCCTCCTCCTCCTGCTCCTGCTCCTCCTCCCCCTCCTCCTCCTCCTCCTCCTCCTGCTCCTCCCGCCTCTCGCGCCCGTCCCTCCGGGCTTCGCCCCTCCGGGTCCCAGCCCCTCCAGCCCCTCCGCCCCTCCGCCACTCACTCCTGTATGGCCAGTCGTTGGAATCCGAATGAGGCCAGGAAGTCCCCCCAGGCCCCCACCGGGGCGGTGAGGAGGGGCGGGTGGCGCTCCAGGAGGGGGCCCAGGGAGCGGCGAGGCACCCAGTCGGACAGAGACTGCAGCCCGGAATCGAGCTGGAGGGGAGGGGAGGAGGGGAGGGGGGGGGAACAGGAGGGAAAGGGCGTGGAGAAAAGGGAAGGGGTACCGCCGCTGCGGTACCTTTTTATTACCCTTCCATCCCCGGTTGTGAGCTCGGCAGGAAGGGCGGGAAAGAGCACCGCCGCGAACGCCTGGGGCGCTTAGGCCGCAAAACTACGCGGCCACGGGCGCAGGGGTTCTCCTTCCCTCTTTGCATCCTGTCCCTCGGCCTTGCAGACTGTGCTTATGGCGTGCGCTACGTGGCCCCATCCCTCGGCGCCCCCTCCCCCGGGGAGAACGGGTCATCCCGAGCTGACCGCTACAGCGCCATTCCTCCAGTGTGTCTCCCTCGCTTGGCCCCGCGAACCCTCACCAGTTCGGGGTCGGCATCACGCAGTTCGGGGTGCTCCAGCACCAACAGCGAGCTGGCGCCAAGCGCCTGAAGCTTCTCCGCTAGGCAGGATGTGGTGACGCCCTGTGCTGGCTGCGCAGAGCGCGCTGCAAGCAGCCGCTCTCTGCGCTTTGCATGTAATTGAAGCAAGCATGTATACGGCGGTGCTTGGCGGTGCCAGAAAGCTATTTTGCGCAGGGCAGTAGTGCTGTGAGTCGCTTGTTTTGTGGCTGCACTGCTGGCGACGCTGCGCGTGCAGCAGCCTCTGCGGCTAAGCATTTTGGTGTCATACTTTTCAATGCTGAGCGCGCGAACGCGTAGGCGGAAACGCAAGAACGCCTTTGGCGTACTACCGGTAACCGTAACAACTGTCAAAGTCACTTGAGCCGTTGATTGCGTTCGAACCCTGCTTTACGTGAATGGCGTTGCTGAATCAATGATGAATCCGTAAGTAGATAGGATAGGTTCCGTTCCCAGGGGTCCTTGGCCAGCGGGCCTCAGCGGCTTCCGCTGCTGCATGACGTGGGACTCAGATGCGAATTGGCACCTGGCCATTCCTAGTAAATAGAACGCACCGTTTAAATTATTTTGGCCCTCCTAGGACTGTAGTAAGTAGGGCTTCGCCGCGAGCCGATGCCTGCCACACAGGCAGGCCCCGGACATTGTATGGACTGCTGGGCATAAAACGATCAGCTACACCAGCGGAAATCAGGGCTGCATATCGGAGCGCTGCGAGGCGGCTGCACCCTGATACGAACCCATCGCCAGCAGCGCAGGAGGACTTCCAGGTCGGGCACCGCAACTGGTTCGTCATTGCGGCGCTCCACACAGCACCGATGGCCCGGTTTCCAACTCCGGCTGTGCGGCTGTTGTCTTGCAGCGCATCAAAGCGGCGTACGAAGTGCTGAACGACAGCCGGCTGCGCAAAGTGTACGACAATTTGGGCCTCGGAGCGCTCGGGCCCGAGTTCTCGGACCTCGGGAGTTACCTGGCGGCAGGGCAGCAGGAAAATGTTGGTGAGAGCTTGCAGGCAAAGGGAAGGGTGACGAGCCCGGGCGAGTAATTCCATCCGGGGCGCGGTTCGAAGTGCAGCCACGGTGGGGAGGAGGCTGTTGCGAGGCTTTGGGCGTGCCTTGACGCTTTATCGCCCACAGCACCACCGGCGCCCATCCGGCGGAGGGCTTTCTCACGCGCAGGGACACCTGCCGCGGTGCGGCCCCTCACGATTGTCACCCCTATCGTGCTGCTACGGCAGTTCCTAGGCCCTTTCCCGCCCTGCAACCACCTTCCTTCGCTACCCGCTGCCCCCTGGCTCACGTCCACGCCAGCCTAGCCTAGCCACGCGGCCGCTGCGGTTCACCCCTCGGTTTGTTGCCGCTCGGGTCCACGGTCCCGGCCCTCCTGGCGTCCTTCCGTGTCCGCCCCCACAAGCTCAGGCTCCGGCGCGGCGAGCGGCGGGCGGCGGCGCAGCGGCGGCGGCGGCGGTGTTCGCGGTCGCGACGTGCACCTGGTGCTGGGCCTTATGCTGAGTGAGGCGGCCCAGGGGGCGGATAAGGCCCTCAGCTATGAGGCCATGTCGGCATGCGAGGAGTGCAAGGTAGGTGAGAGGGGGGGGCGCAGGGTGAGGGCAAGCGGCCGGAGGCGAGGGCTACGGTATCCGGGCTACAGGGCATACGTTGAGAGACTGGTGACGGGAGTCGTGGGCTTCCATGCGAGGTGGGGGATGGGGAGGGCCCGGCTGTGGACGATGACCGACCGCAGTACGCCTCCCCGCGTCACGATTCCACACCAAACCCGAGCGGGCTTCCCCGCCCCCGTTGGACCACCCCCTGGTGGACGACGGCGGATAACCCGCAGCCCTCTCGGACGTCCCTCCTCACCCCCTCCTCCCTTCCGTCCCCTCAACCCGAACCCTCCTCCGTATGACCGGTGCGGTGCGGTGCGGTTCGGTGCGATTCGGTTGGTTTGGTTTCAGGGCAGCGGCTGCGCCACCGCCCCGCCCCCCTGCCCGGTGTGTCGGGGCAGCGGCCAGATCCTCAAGAGCAGCTACTTCGGGGCGGAGGCCAGTGGACTGTACGGCGGGGCCAAGGTGATGGGACTGGACACCTGCCCGGCGTGTGCGGGGACCGGCCAGGTCAGGCAGCCGCCTTGCAACAGGTGAGGAGAGGGGGGGGGGGATGGAGGGGGGTTGGAGGGGTTGGAATGAAGGGACCCTCGACGATACGAGCGGGCAGGGCGTGGGGGAGGAGAGAGACCAGCGGTGTTCGAAACCTGATGCCCGATGCCAGCAGCGCGCGGGCTTAGGACTGGGGCTGAGACCACCGGGGGTCCAGCTCCTAAACCCCTCCTCTCCTCCTAACGGTGCGATGATTCTTAGTTCACCCTCGTCCTCAACCCCACCCTCCCCCTCGCCCTCCCGGCCCTCACCCGCAGCTGTGGCGGCCGCGGTCGGCGGCTGGCCAGTCGGGAGCTGACTGTGCGCATCCCCGCGGGGGTGGAGCGGGGCCAGGTGCTGCGAGTGGTCGGGGAGGGCGGGGCGGGGCGCTGCGGGGGAGCCGCGGGGGACTTGCTGGTGCGACTGGAGGTGAGTGGGCGGCAGGGAGGGGAGAGGGGGGAGGGGAGGGGGGGGAGGGGGGGGGCGGGGCGGGTTGGGTTAGGAGAGCCCCGCGGTGTGGGTGGCTGTGAAGAGGGGGACTGAAGAGGCACTTTCCATACATGCCTACTTGCATGGGATACTCGCCATGGGATCCTCGCCCCAAGTAGTAGTACCCAAGTAGTCGAGTGGTGGAGTGATGGTGGGGGCTCATGCGGTGTCTCTTAGGAGTGGAGGAGAGAGGAGATCCGGAGAGGGGGTAGGGAGTATAGGGATTGAAGCAGATGACCGCACGTGGTGGGTGGGTGGGTGGGTGGGTGGGTGGGTGGGTGGGTGCGGATGTGGGGAGAGGGCGCGCGGAGGGGAAATGGGGCGTAGAAGAGCAGGGGATGCGCCAGGCGGGGCATGTAACCGCGTCTGTGGGTCCGCGTCAAGTGGGCCCTGCCCGCTTGCCCTGCCGGGGGAGCGGTTGGGGGTTGAAGGCGCGAGTGGGCGGGCGTGGCGGGGGTGGGAAGGCAGGTAGGTTACGTAGTGCACATGGGGGTGCCCCAAGTCGAGATGATGCAGCATTGTCGGACATGGACTGCCGGGTCGCCCCCACGACCCCGGCCCACGTCCAGGTATGACGCCAAACCCGGCTGCGCCCCTCCCCACGC
Organism: Pleodorina starrii; assembly: GCA_030267565.1. Taxonomy (NCBI): domain Eukaryota; kingdom Viridiplantae; phylum Chlorophyta; class Chlorophyceae; order Chlamydomonadales; family Volvocaceae; genus Pleodorina; species Pleodorina starrii. Next base: position 1,770,509 of record BRXU01000022.1, on the reverse strand, counting down.
CCCCCCTCCCCTCCCCTCCCCGGGCAGGTCTACCCGGACCCTAATCTGGAGCGCCGCGGCTACGACCTGCACTCCTCCCTGCCCGTGGACGTGTTTGTGGCGGTGCTGGGGGGAGCGGTGGCGGTGGACTCGGTGCGGGGGAGCAGGCTGCTGGAGGTGCCACCGGGTGAGGGAGCGGGGGGGGGAGGGAGGGACCGGGGCGGGACGGGGCTTGCCGCGAGCGGTCAATGGGAGTCGAGGGCGGCGAGCATCCCGCCCCCCCCCGCACGGAGGGCCCCCTATGCAACTCTGCGTATGGGTGAAATCCCAAGCCGGCCGAGGCCGTGAGACTTGCGGCGGGCTTCACGTGGTCTTCAACGCGTTCCGGCGGGGGACCGTCCGGGGTCTGCGGCCTCCGTGCCGCTTCGTTACGTTTGGTTTTGGGGTAGAGCGACCTTTGTGGAGTGCGGGGGGTTTGCTCCTCCTGCCCGCACCGCTTTCCTGGGTGTCCATGGGTCCGTCATCAGCCACCCCATGGGCCGTCAGCCGGTGCTCAATGGCCCACCTTTCCACCCCCCCCTACCCCCGCCCCCCCCCCCCGGGCCCCACCCCCCAGGCTCTCAGCCCGGCGACGTGCTGCGGCTGGCGGGAGCGGGCATCGTGCGCGCGGCCCCGGGCGGCGGCGGCGGCATCCTCCGCGGCGACCACTACTTCACTCTGTCCGTGCGGCTGCCCAGTGCGGGGGAGCTGTGCGCCACCTCCCTGGAGCTGCTCACCCGGCTGGCCACCATTGACACCACCATGAGACGAAGAGGCGCCGGGGGGAGGCGGCGGGCGGGGACGGAGGGCGGGTCGCAGGGCACTGGGCCGGCCGCAGCGGGGGGCCCGGCTGGGGTGTGATTGTGAGTCATGTGACGTGAGGTGGGTTGCGGAGGGAGTGCTGAGGGCAGCGGTTGCGGTTGCGTTGCTGGCAGCAGGCAGGGGCGCGGGGCTGTCAGGTGGCGGGGTATGGCAGGGAGGGCGACCAGCAAGGGGTGAGACAGGGCGGGGGTGTCGGCTCGGGGGAGGGTATCGCGTTCCCGCCAGCGCGCGGCGGTTCGGGCGAAGCTGAGCTCAGGAGGGGAAGGAGGCGACAGGAGGGGCGAGGAGAGAAGAGGAGAGGAGGGTCTCCGTATTTGCGGCGTACGTATCTGCGGGGCAGCGAGGTGGCGGGTAGGGGGCCAAGTGGCTAGCGTCAATTGCAGGCCGCTTGCGTGGAGATGTGATGAGAGGGGTTTTACATGTGGATAAAAGGAATGGAACCCCTGGTGACTTTCACGAGGGGGGCTGGAGCCGTGACCGGATGGCGTCGCGTCTTAATGAGGCACTGCGCGGAGTACGCGCTGAATTAGGGTCGGGAAATTGGCACCGGCCGATATACCAGGCGGGGATCGGCACCGGACACGGACAGGGGCATCGAAGGTCGAAGCGTGGGCGAAGCCAGGCCAGCGCGCGTGTGCTGAGCGGATTGGAAGAAGATGCTGGAGAGGAGAGGAGGATCGAAGATGCACGAGTGCAAGCGACGGCCGGGTGTGTCTTGGCGAGAACGATTGCAGTACGGCAGGTAGCGACCTGTTTCGCTGCTTTATTTTGCCCCGGTTGGGGTCGCGCTGGGTATCGACAGCACCGTTAACTATGTGGGCGTGTCCCGTCACAGAACTGCCACAGCGCGCAGAGAGAGAGAGGGTCAACAGACCGGCGGCGTACCGTACAAGGAACGAGCTCGGAACAGCTTCCTCTGGCCGCGCCCTGACTATTTGCCCACAGCGCCAAGCACAGGCGCGCACCTGAATTGGACTGGTGGGGGGCAACGGCATAACTTCTGGGGTATTGAGTCGGGCTGATTTCCCAGAACAGCTTGCGCGGGCGGAATGAATGCCCGACGCTCCTCACGCTGTTCGGACGTCAACATGCCCCAGTTGCGGGCCCAGTTGTCCCGGGGTGTCGTCTGACTGGCCCTCAACGTTTCGGTCTGGGGCGCCCCCATGTAACACATGGCTGCAGCCACTACCGCTACCGGTTCTGGTGCCAGACAATCGCCGGTGCACAGCACTCACAGTATTAGATGCGGTGGTGAGACATCCGGCAGGTAAGGTGATGCTTAAGAGTACTGGCACAGCCGCAGCCGGGGTCGGGCTGTGCTGGGCGGGCGGACCGTCCCGATCACGTCGCCTGCTCCCACGACCAAATACGTGACTGTACGCCGTCCTCGCGGGCTACCAGCAGTCCCTGCATCCTGTGCTCCAACACGCCTCCCGCCCGCATCCCCAACTGACCTATTGGCGACATTCGAATGCCACATCGCAGGAGGCAGCCAACGGAGCTTGGCGCGAGGATTGGGCACCAGGCAGGATCAATCGCCGGCGGTCAGGACCTAGAGAGCCACTTTGGACTTCCTGTTCCGGTGACTACCACTACCGGTAACGAACCGAGCGCAGTGTGTGTGCCCGCTCGGGTGAGGCAGGTCCGCCAGCTCGCCAGCGTCACCCTTCAGCGATTCCCCGCCGTGGGCTGGCGCAGCCACACGCATGCACCAGGCCATGCACGGTGTGCGCCCACTGAGGCCCCCAGCAGCTACATCCGGCGCCGTCCTGAAACGGCACACGGCGGCGGCGCTCACAGTCTGCCGCAGCCGAGCCACTACCGCACATGGCCATTTGCTGAAGCCGAGCATGGCTGCGCTTCCCACATGCTCATCAGGCGTTTGGACACATGGACGGGCTTGGACTGTCCTTCGCTGGCTGGAGCGCGGATCAGCCTGTGAAGGCACCCGCGCAGATGGAGCAGAGAAGAAGGGGCGAAGTGGCCACACAGCAGCGATGTACACGGATGACCAATGCCATCCAGGGTGCTCCAGAGCGGGGACTCGAGCGGTCTAGCTCAGGGAAGTGGTCCCAACTCCCTGTGGCTATCCAACTATCGCCCGACACCCACCCAGATACACAACCGGGTGCGCCAACCTGCCAACGCGAACCGTCGCCGAGGAAGGGGGCTACTGCTGCGCGACGCGTGCAAAGGCCCTCGCCAGCAGCGCCCCAGCCCACCGGGCCCTCACCTTAACTCACCCGCATGGCTGCCGCTGAAGCTCTCTGCCCAGAGCACGGTTTGAATGGCCAGCCTCACGTCTCGCACTGGCACCAGACACTTGGCGGGTTGGGAGTTGGTGGCTGGTGGGCGGTGGTAACCCTTCTAACCAACGGCGACGGCGACGGCGGCCGGGGGTGACATGTCATTGACGGGCTTGAGCGAGCAGACGCTCTTTCTGCCCACCTCCATGCAAGGCCGCCGCCAGGTGCAGGGTATTGGACGCTAGGTATCATGGAATCGGAGCAACGCCCCTCCCACACACAGCAAGGCTCACCCGTGAGCATGACGCGCAAGTGAGAACGCAACTTTCAGTACGAAGGTGAGGGTGGCCCGGCTTGCGACCAGCAACATGCCCAGAAAGCCGGCAAGGCATTCCAGTAGTTACAAAACCACACAATCGATGAAGGCACCACCGACTCCTCTGAGCCCCTTGCTGCGCTCCTTGCGCGCACGAGAAGGACGGCGATGGAGCCTGCCGACAGCCTCCGCGCCACGCTTCGCCCAGCCCTACACGCGCTTGGCAGCCACGTATTTTAAACCTATATTATCTGCACTAAGTGGTCCTAATACGGAGTTTCATCTGCAGTGTGAGAGTGAAGTAGAATGACCTGGTAGCACTAGGACAGCGGTCTCGAGGCCCTGTTCACTCCTTTCAGTACCTACACCTCCTAAGCAGCAACCAGGAAATGCGTGCATGCCAAACGGCTGCCCTCCGAAAGCCTGGATGTCATACATTTTTTAAAATTTGTAACGCAATTCAGCTTTTGCCACACGGTAAACAAGAAGATGCCGGGTTCAGCCAGCTGCAGAGAAAACATTTCATCCAGCATGAGTAAAGCGGGTTCGGAGCTGGGCCATTAGATGATGATGATGTTACAAGCTTCAGTGAGCTCGTACGGTTCAAACGAACCCGAAGGCTCATGAACCGCCTCAGTCAAGCAAAAGGAACAAAAAGTAAGGAAAAATCAACCGTATCAGAAAGGGCATAAAGACAACATAAGACAGATACGTCACAAAAGCACAGCATGACCTGAGAAGGAGTCTCCATCGACTCTACACGGCGATGCGCTCGCGCCGAAAGCAAAACATGTCATAAACAACCTTTGCAAGACCGCGCTGATCGTCTATTTGCATGACGTCGCAAACACTCGCTCCCTCCGGTACGCCCAGGTCCCAAAGCTTCTGCCGCGCTGACACGAGAGCAGAACACTCCAACAGGAAGTGCTTCTCGTCCTCGACGGCACCATTAGAATGAAAACCGTCACAGACGGCAATGTACGGCAGTTCGCCTTGCCTAAACTTAGAGGGAGGGCGGGGCACAACTCGGTCCTCAAGTGAAGTGTTCCTCACACAACACTGCTGCTTTCGTAACAAGGCACTGAGACAAAGACCAAACAGAGACCAAGCCGGCCTTTGTCTTCAACAACTATCGAGCTCGCTCTCGTCAACTAAGGCGGCGGACACCTGCATCCTGCCGGTCTACACCTGCCATGGATCTTCATCACGGCTTCACCAGCATGAAGGAGGGCGTGCGCGGCGGTGCTGCCGGTGAGTCCTTGTCACCGATGTTCTCATGCTGTAGCGATGCTTCAGTAATCCATTCCCAAAGGCGCGCACATGTACATTCGGAATGTATTAGACGACAAGTGATGTTTGCCATCGTTGTTGTAGTATTGTCCATCCTCGCGAAAGTGCATTTTTTTGTCACATGGACGGCAAGCCTGTGACGCCACAAGCTGCAGTCATTGCTTATGCGTCCTTAACCAATCATGACATATCAAGCTTCATCCAATATATATGCAGTCCGGCGCAACGACGTGGCCGGCGAAGTTTTATTTATCAGGGCATACGTTTGGAAGAGCGCCCCGCCGCTCGCTATTGCGAGATGACAATGCACAATATTAAGAGCCTTTCATACATCGAGGTGCAGCGCCAAAATCGCAAGTGGCATTGGCGTGTGGGATGCGACGGACATTTCGCTCGGGCCTACGCGGGGCAAGGCACTGCAGCTTTGAGTGCACAACGAATAAAACGGAACGTTTTTAGGCGTCCTTGACGCACGCAATGCGTCTTCCTATGGCCATTGCCTTTCGCCGACGCGATGCGGCATGGCGCGACGGCAGTCACGGCTTAACCAGCGGCATGCAGCCCCAGCCCCACAATCCCATGATACACCGCAAGACAACTCCATCTTATACCCCCTCCCTTATTCGCCGCTGTTCAAACAGATCGCGCCGCGCCTCACGCGCAACCTGGCGACGACACCAGTGTCGACGTTGCCGCCGGAGTCGGCCTGCAGCGGGCGGGAGCTACCGCTGCCACTGCAGACAGGACCTTCCCGACGGTTTGGATGCGGCAGGTGAGGCCAGTATCTGATGACTGCTATCGGTTGCGTGATGCGCGAACGGACCTTGCTACAGTACGTAGGGAGCCCCAAGGGTTCGATCCTTGGTGGATGCAGCCCGTATATATGTACCTCTCAACTCTGCAACCGTCAGCAACCATACACGCACTGACTGCACGCCACGCACACGGCAACTCCAGGCGTACAACGGTAGCTTTCCGTCGGGAGGCCGTGATTGTCATGTGTATGCGCCCCCCGTGCACTTGGCCAGCGAGCTGACACGCGGTCTCACTCACTCCTATCTCGTGTCTTGTGCACAGGTCGCCCAACACAACGCGCTCACCGGCGGCCCCCGCGACAAGCCGGCGTCGTACCCCATCCATGTGGAGGAGATGGACGAAGGCGAGGATGACGGAGAGGTGACGGTGGAGGTCGAGGTGGAGGTCACGTTGCGGTTGATCGTTGCGGGGAGGCTAGGCAGGGAGGCCGGCGAGAAGGACCAGGCAGTGGAGGAGGATACGTCCAGCGCCGTCCCAATCGGCACCGCTGCCGCTGCTGTTGAGCCAGTGGGTGAGGACGACTTGGCCACCGGCCCCGCCTCCCCCTCTGGTTCCTCCTGGCCCCTGGGCTTCCAAATTGACGATGTGGAGGGCATTCTGTTCGCCGTCAAGGAGTGGGCTGCCGGCCGTGTGACTCGTGACCAGGTGCCCGCGGAGTTCTTCCAGCTGCTGGCCAATGCTGCGCACCTGTCCGGGGAGGAGCTGCAGATGCTGAGGCACACGTTTCCGGAGGAGCTGGCGGCCGCACTGCAGCGCATGGGCTCAGGGAAGCAGAGCGGGCTGGTGGGGCTGATGACGCTGGCCTGGGAGGTGCGGGCCTGGGTGGAGGCGCAGCGCTGCAAGGCGGCGGCGGGCGGTCGCAAGTGATGATAGGGCGTGATCACCAACCAGCCAGGACCACTTAGCGAGGGGGGAAAGCAGATGCCTGCGATATGGCAGTAGTCGTAGCAACCTAGCCCGGTGACCATAATAATAGGCGCGCGCTGCACGTTCCGGACGGACGCGAAGAGGGCGCAGATAGCAAGCAAATAATGCGCTGGTGAATTGCGCTGTGTTCATAACTTCCGGCTAGGCAGGAGGAGCAGCCGCGGATAGGTTCGTAGATTATTAACAGTGCGCGCGATTGCCTGTATAGGACTGACTGACGCAACCCGGCTACTGTTCCCGTCCCGTGTATTTATTAATTGCTTCCTTGGATGCGCGCGGGACCATTAATACAGACCGTTTTGTGTCGCTGGTTGGACGCTGTTTGGCGGACATACCTTTGGGGGACGCGTCACGTGCTTTTCCAAATTGACGGCACAGCGTCTTCCATAGCTGAGAGGTGTGCCCGTCGTACGTACACGCGCATGTATGTACGGTAATAAAGTAATGTTTGTACGGCTGCAAGATGTCGGTCCCTGCCCGGGTGGCTTCCACCCGCCGAGTTTGGCAGGTGTGGGGGCTCCAATAGGCCAATAGGTTGCATTGTGACATTGTTTGGCAGACATCTCTGGTGATTGAACTGTACTTGGGAGCAGGCGGGGCTTCGTGTGTCCGCTTGTGTGCGCGCGCGCTTGTTCTGGTGGCCGGTTACGGAGGCGTCGAGCAGTTGCCGAGGGGCAGGGCCGCCGCGGCGTGTCCCGGGCCCAGCTGGTGGGAACGATGGGAGCGACATGCAATTGCGACCGACTGCGCGCACCCTGATGTCCTAGACATGCATAATGAACGAAGGGGCGGTCATAACATGTGACGGCAGGCGCCACGGTCCGCCGGGGCGCTGGCAGCGACATTGCCTGCTGCATGCATGTAAAACCAAGGGAAAGAAAGGGCTGCAGAAATGCCCCGGTGCCCTTATTACGTTCCGTGCCGCACAGCACACACCGTCATACGGCGTGCTGGCCCCAGCCATCCAGTTGCGACTCCCCTTTCCCGAACGAGGCATCATCAAGTGAACCGCTTTCCGTTGGATTGCTGTGGGCCTCACAAACACCACACAAACACAAAGACTCAGACTACAGGGCAGCACTACATAAACTTCAACGATAGCCACGTCGTGGCGCCGGATAGGTAGGTTTGGATTGCTGGGTCCGTGGCCAAGCGGCTCTTCCCTCGTTGGTGCCGCAGCTAGGGCGCATACGCCACCAAACCCTCCACCAACGGCACGCAAAGCCTAGTCCCACACACGAAGCACATGACGCACGTGCGCAGTCATTGACGGCCTGGGATGTGGCAGGTGTGGTAGAAACCCCGGAAGGGGTACGAACTGGTAGCCAAACACCCGCCGATAGGCCTACCCATATCGGACGTCCGTCCAACCGCCTGACTGCAGCCAGAGTGCAGATCCACGCCCGGCCGCCCCTCCTGTGCCGACACCTGTCGCCGGGCCACGAGCACCGGTACCGCACCGGTGCCGCACCGGTACCGCACCGGTACCGCACCGGTACCGCACCGGTACCGCACCGGTACCGCACCGGTACCACACCGGTACCGCGTTGACCCCAACGACCACGGTCGATCAAGCCCGCCGCAGCGAATGCCATCATGCGCAATGCACGGCACGGTCTAAGGGGGGGTCCAGTAGTCGTCTGCGTCTCCAGTCGTCTCCTTATCGCCCAGCCAACGGCCTCGGCGGTCGGCACGGATGGGCAGCATTAGACAGCGTTAGGCAGCGTTAGGCAGGTCGCATGGCAGCGTTAGGCAGGTCGACAGGATACCGGCCGGACGTTTATGACAGGTGCACAGGTCCGCCGCCGCGAACACAAAAGGTGCTCGTGCGGCGCACATCATACTACCATAGAACCATACCCCGGACTCCGCTGGTATTCAGCGGCGAGGTGAGGCTTCCGGGACTGTGCCAATCTATCATTGCACCGGTCTATCTGGCTCAGGGCCTGCGTCCGCAGCTCTGGCTGGACCCCCTGCGGCGATGTGAGGCCAGTGGGTCAAAGTGCCGGGAAGGCGCTCTCCTGGAACTGCTTTAAGCTGCGGCCGCACCGAATTTCGGGCCCGCAAGGGCGGCGTTTTTGCACGGCATTGAGACAGCAGCGGTGTTGAGGAGGGGGCTGGCGCAGGCATAGGCCTCAACGGGGCGGCCATTGCCACACCTCCAGGAACGCAGGATCGAGGTGCCGGTGTGGCGCCAAACGTCGCGGCGGCGTCGATGGAACGGAGCACCCGCCCCATACGTTAAATGCAACAGCCACTGCGAAGCTTGAGGACATAACTCCTCAAAGTGGTCAGTGTCTTATCCAAGTAGGCGCCACAGCAACAGACAGCGGGTGAGACGCTCGTCGAAGGGCCACGGTTGGCCAACGGCACGCTAACGGCACTCAACGGTAGTGATAAAACTCGTCATACTTGACGGAGGCAAAGCGCTGAAGGTTTGTAGGCTAGACAAGTGATATAATTTGTAGCAAAGTGTGACAACGTTCCTGAAATGAGTCCAAAAATCAAAATGCGTTCACATTGCCGTGGAGTTTTTGCCTCAGGTTTATGCGAAATCCTAGGCTTTTTTGACTTTTTGACTCATTTTCTCTATTTTCATCCACGCGTGTGCTTGAAAATAAACGTGCCAGAAAATCGCTGTCGTACTGAGTCTTTTAATACTTTCTGCCACATAGAATTATGGCATCACCAATTTCTGCCTCAAATGTGAACCCCGCCTTAGGAGAACACATCAGACCCGACATGCGGACCCGCACACCGCTTGGTACGGCAACAGTCGCCGGGTCCACGATGTTCGTCCGCTGTGCACATCCTGCTGCGCACGTAGGTTATGATGAGTGCATAGAACATTTCCCAATAACTAGGCACATCTGTAGAGTTGATTTATCACAAGACTACCAAACTATTTCCGACGCCCATTGCTGCAGACCTTTGAAGAACTGGAGCTGTTGTTTTATCCGTCAATAAAACATACTTCCGAACCTGTGCAGTAAACAAGCGCGTGCATTACACATTTTGAATCTTGTCACGGAATCGCGGACAGGGATGACTGACCCTTTCGCTGGAGCAGGCAAGGATGTCGGCGTTCGCATATGGCGCGTAAAAGACTTCAGTCTGCTCGACGAGCCAAAGCAAAGCCACGGGCAGTTCTTCAGCGGTGGGTTGTCGAGTCCGAGATCGTCTTGTTGCGCACACAGCCTGCAGCTGTGAACGGTCTAAGAAGACTCCGTAATTTGGTCCGGTTATTCACTTTGATAGTTACTATTTTGGCAGTATCTGATCTCTGTTGCTCCCCCTACCCCCGGGGGGCGGCTAACCTCCCTGTAACGGGCAGGCGACTGCTACCTTGTTTTGGATTCATTCAAGGCCGAAGGAACTATTCGACACCATATACATTTTTGGCTGGGCAAGGACACGACAGCGGTGAGTTATTGCGGGACCCTAGTGCATTTCTTGGGTTTCGGAGCTGTTCGGCGTGGCAACCCCAAGCTGGTGATTGTCGATCAGCGCCTCTTGGGTGGGCGAAGCTATTCCCCATTTCAAAGGGGTGCCCGTCCATTTAATGTCCCGAAACACCTATAGCAATGCTGACTGGTCACCGTACCGCCCTCGGGCAGCCCAAGCAAACTTGCCGAAAATTTCCTGCCGTACATATCCTTGCTGGCCCGCGTTGCCTCGTGGCACCCGGGCCGTCCCCGCCCCACAGGATGAGGCGGGCAGTGTGGCCATGTTTGCTGCTCAGCTGGATGACTCGCTGGGAGGCGGGCCCGTGCAGTTCCGCCAGCCGCAGGTGGGCAGTGCGCGGCAAGCTGGCGACTCAGCCCCACGGCTGACGCTGTCATGGAACGGGACAGAGTTTCTTAAGGGTTGAGCTTCTTCGGGGTTGTACCTTGGGCTGACCGTGCTGCCACCTGATTGTTTATTCCATCCACCCCCGTCCCCGCTCCACGGCTCCCCAGGGCTCCGAGTCGGCCGAGTTCCTGCGCCTCTTCCCGCGCCTCAAGTACATGTCGGGAGGTTTTGCCAGCGGGTTCAGGGACACGTCCAAGGCCAAGGGTTCGGGGCCGGTGCGCTTGTATCAGATCAAGTCGCCCAACAGGACCTGCGTGCAGGTGGGTGGATATTTGTGGGAGAGGGCACGCGCTTGGAAGCCCCAGCTCGACATGGCTCACTTTGCAGGTTTGGGGCCAACGGTGGTGGCGAGGGTCGAGCATCTAGGAACGGAGAAGAGCCCGATTTGCCACATGTCGCGTTGGACGACAGGTTTAAAATGTCTTGCATACGGCAACGGCTGTGGGCTCCGAGTTGTCGTTCATAGGTCTCGTGTGATCATCGCTGCGCGAGGGACGTAGTGCCGGCGGCTGGCATTGGAATCTCGGGGGATCAGAGACAGACTGGAGTGAAGCGGAGCGTACAGGCACAGTAACGCGGCACAGCAACGCGGCACAGCGACGCGGCTGCCAGCGCAATTAAGTTGTGTTCCTTCAAAGGCCCCAACAAGGGGCCACAACGCCACGCCCAACAGCAAATGCAGCGCTGCACGTGCCACCTTATCAGCATCCGCATCATCCACTGCGTGTCGCGCCTCTGACCCAGCACGTATTGGTTCTGCAGAATACTTTGTTACACATTGCCCGCCAAGCGCTCGGTCTACAGCTGGGCTGTGCTCTTGCGCCGCCGCATTGGTGGATCCTTTTTAGTCCCAGTCCCCCTGTCCCCTCCTCTTCCACCTTCAGGTGTTCGAGGTGCCTTGCTGTCTGGCCTCCCTCAACCACGGCGATTGCTTTCTGCTGGAGGACGTGGGCGCACGCCTGCTGTGGGTGTGGCACGGCGCCGCGGCCAACGTACGGGAAAAGACGCGGGCCATCGAGGCGGGGAACGCGTTCAAGGAGGGCACTGGGATCAAGGTGCGGGCCTAGGAGGGCGGCTGCGGCGTCGCTGGGCTCCGAGGTCTTTTAGTCCCTTTCCGCCTGTCTCGTCCCTGTCCCTGGCCGCCGGGCTAAACTCCCGAGGCCACTGCTGACGAATCACCCGCCTACCGACATCCCTTGTTATAGGCTCAGTGGCAATGCCCCGTCTGTCGACGCATACCTTTGTAACACGCGCCCACCGTCATGCCCACTCTGACAACCTGTATTCCCAACATCTCGCATCGGCCGCTCGGCCACTTCTCCGCGCAAATCCCTTGCCAACGCAGCTGTCCGTTCTGGATGACGGCGACGACGTGAGCGGCGAGGCGGCGGCGTTCTTCAGCCGCCTGGGCTGCGCACAGCCGCCCAAGCCGGAGGAGATCCGGGAGCTGGAGGCAGACCCGCCCAAGCCGGCGCTGATGCAGCAGCCGCAGCTGTTCAAGGTGGGACCCACTCCTCCCGTCAACTTCGCTTAGGCAATCACGACCCTATCCCTCATGGTGCAAAACTATGTGCAGATGCGTCGCGGCCGGGCAGGACTGGGACGCGGGCGCCGGGGGTGCGGGCGCAGGGCTGTGTAACAGCCTGTGGGCAGCCTGGGATGGTGGGGCAGAACAGACCCCCAACGTGGCCTCACGCCCGAGAAGGCCGCCGTCTGCACGTGTGTGCGTGCGCGCGTCCGCAGGCTGGCCGTCGGTCGCCGCTTATTTCCTGGTCCTGCTTACGCCGCCGCATTAGCGCGCGGTCTCAGGCGCCAAAGCATGTGCGTCCTGCTCTTGCACGTCCTGCGGCGTCAGTCCATGTTGCACTCTCCGTGGTACCCCGTGGAGCTCAGGTTGGGGCGTTGGGCCCACTTGATCATCCCGGCAGGTGGTGGACGGCGGCAGCAGCTTTGAGCGGCTCTCCGCGGACGGCTGCCCGCTGAGCCAGTCGCTGCTGGATCCCGCGGGCCAGTTCGTGCTGCTGGCGGCGGGCTGCATCTGGGTGTGGACCGGGCAAAACAGCAGTGACAGTAAGAAAGCAGCACCGCCGTTGCAGGTGCGAGGACTTACGGGAGGTGGGGTGACGAGTTGGGGCCATGAAACCCGCTGAACCTTCCTCGAGCTTCCTCCACGAGATTCCTCCACTGCTCACCCTCATAACCCTCATCGCTTCAGGGCCTCTTGAAACCAATGTCCTGTCCTACTTTACCGCCACTCCATTCTTACCTCTTCTCCCCGGCGCCCTGCATTCTCGCCAGGTGGGCGGCCGCTTCGCCTCCAGCCAGGGTCTCCCCGCTGGCAGCCTGGTCAAGGCCGTCAAGGCGCGCTTCGAGCCGGGGCTGTTCGCGACCTACTTTGCGGACTGGGGAAGTGACGGCCGCAGCAGCAGCACGGTGGGCACGCCGGGGAGGGACTCCTTCGGAAACGTCATTCCGGGGCCCGGCAAGGGAACGGGTGAGGTCGCCTGCCTGTGCTACCTGAGGCAGCTGCACCACAGAGTGGTGGCCGCGGCGAAGGGCAGCCCGGGAGGGATGCGGAGGCGCAGCGGGGGGAGGCGGTTCGGACACGGCGCTGCAGCTTCAGGGATTGGCAAAGACCGCCGCCCGTGTAGAATGCGCGGTCGAAGGTGCCGTTCCAAGAAAGAGGTTCTGGGGCCTTGCTTTGCGCTGCGCCCTTCACAGAACGAGCAGGTGCGGGCGCAGAGTAGGGTATCAGCCGTCAACTTGGAGCGCCGGTGAGGACCATTGCGTGTGAGGACCATCCCGGGAGGTCGGCGCACAGCATGCTAATGCAACCCGCGCCTCAAGCCTCAAACGCCAACTCGCACGTTTCTACCCGCGGCTGTAGATGAGCAGCCGTACAACGCAGAGGAGGCGGCCGCGGCGATGGTTGCGCTGGTGGCGGCGGCCGAAGCGGCTGAGCCAGCTGTCCGCGGCCAGGCCGCCACGCTTGAGGCGGCGTATGGCAATCTCACGTCCAGCAAAATACAGGTGCGAGGGGCCAGGCAGTTGCGAGCCTGGGGGTCACAATCAGCGGCACCTGCTCGGATGTCCCATGGGATGCTTTGCGCTTCGTCGTGCTCGCTGATCGTTGGGTGAGGCACCAACTGGTTTTGATGTCGGCCCAGTTCCGGGAGGGTTGCAGTGCGCCACCACGTTCCGCTGCCGTTCTGCGTATCTGGCATCAGCATTTTCCTGTTTTCCGCGGCTCGACCCTGCGTGAAAGCAACCCAACCCGCCTCCCTTGAAACATCTGAGTTTGCGGGAGATACAGCACGGGCGTGATGGCAACACCGCCTTGGGCAGCGCTGATTGCAAACACCCAGGCTTCTTGGCCGCGTTGCTCCCCCCCGCAGGTGTGGGCCATGATCGGGGCCTCTTCTCTGGAGCTGCCCCGGCAGGAGATGGGCCACTTCTACGACGGTGCATCGTACATCGTACTGCATTCGTACTCGACCAGCCGGGGTAAGGGCCCGGCCGTGTGCGTCAGCTACTGTTGAGGTACCGGACCTGAACGTATGTACCCTTCAGCCATTCGGCCTCGTTGTCGTGTGGGGCCCGCCCAATCGCCCTGCCTTTGCCTCAAGCTCATGTGCTTTGGCCGCTGGCCCCGACTCCCCCTCCGCATGCAGACACGACCGACCTGCGCTACGCCGTGTACGTGTGGCAGGGCCGCCGCTGCGGCAACCTGGAGCAGGGCGCCGCCGCTGTCATGGCGGCTGACCTGCACAGGAGCCGCTACTCGGGCAGGTCCACGCTGGTGCGCGTGGAGCAGGGGCTGGAGCCGGGGCACTTTGTGCGGCTGTTCAAGTAGGTGCGGGGACGGGGCTGGGCTGGACGGCCGGAGATGGGGATTGGGCGGGTTGGGCGGGGTCGCGCTGGGCACGTCAACGGCGGGCGCCGTTTAGGTATGGAAGGCGGTGCGAAAGGGTTTCACGCGGGAGGCGGGACACGGTACACAGCCATGCAGTCAGCTGCTGCACACACCGCACCGTATGGTTCTTCACCAATCGAACCAGCGGTGCCGGCTCGCTCCTGACCAATCCAACGGTCGGCTTCGCCCGCTGCTTACATCTCCGACCTGCCCGTAAAGCCTACTAACAGACCAGCGTCGCTGCCGCTCATCTACGGTATAACACGCTGGCATCCATGACCCCGCGCCTCCGCTGGCCCGCCCCGCCCCGCCCTGTCCTGCAGGGGAACCATGATTGTGCGGCGGGGCCCGCGCCCATCCAATCTAGCTCCCGGCCGCTCGCCCCCGGGGTTGCATCTCTACCAGGTCAAGGGCGAGGCGGTGTCATTGGCGCACGCAGGCAAGAAAGGATCGGCATTCCGACGTCATGTGGAGCCCTCTGTGTGTGTGTGGTTAGAGGGGGGCAGGGGTACATGCAGAGCGTATCCGGGCCGCAAAGCCCGACTTGCGGTAGCCCTTACGCGTGGTAGCCCATACGCGTAGCCAGCCTGTCCCGCTCCTCACGCCACCCTCGCCCCGAGCGCCCCTCTCCCTCCCCGCATTCCTCTCTTCCTTCCCCCCCGTCCAACCCCGCCTCGTAGTCGAGGTGGCTCCCGCCTCCGCCAGCCTGAGCAGCAACGACTGCTTCCTGCTGGAGCGGGTCGCCGAGGTGGGCGCCGCCAGCAGCGAGCCGGTGGTGCTGTGGCGGGGGGCGGCAAGCAGCGAAATCGAGCGCCAGGTGGCTGCGACGGTGGCGGGCGTGCTGGCGGGGAGCGGACCGGCGGTGCAGACCGTCGAGGTGGGTGTGGCGTGTGGGGTGAACGCGCCGTGGTCGACGCCGCGACGGCAGTGGCAAGGGTTGCCCCCAGGCGCTCCAGGTTGCCCCCAGGCGTTTGTAATTCCCAGACCATTCATGGTCTGGGAATTACAAACGGCTGTCAGCTCCGCCGCGGCGTCCAGCCACGTAGCGTCGTCGTGAGGTAGGAGCCAGTCAGCTTAACGCTGCGGTCACGGCCTGTGTGTTGGGCCGTTCCTCCTCACGCATTCGCGCACTGCCGCCCCTCATCCGCTTGTCGCCATCGCCACTCGCGCTGCCGCGGCTGCCCTCCCACAGGAGGGCCAGGAACCGTCGTCCTTCTGGGAGGCGCTGGGCGGCAAGTCCGAGTACGCGTCCAGCGGGCGGCCCCACGGCGGCCGGGGCCTGTTGCCCGCCCCCCGGCTGTTCCACCTGATTGACCGCTCTGTGGGTCCGGGCGGGCGGGCGGGGCTCAAGGTGCAGCTGCTCACCACGTTCTCGCAGGAGTCGCTCGCCAACGATGACGTGATGCTGCTGGACACGGGGGCGGAGGTCGGTGCGTGTGGAGCGGGGGAACGAGAAGGGAAATAGGGAGAGGGAGGGCTGGAGGGGCAGAAGGGCACGATGGGGAGCTCCTTGAACGAAAGCATTGGCGTTGTGCCACGAACGCAGGCGGGCAGGAGGCAAATAAAGCCGGTTGTTGACGATAGCACATCCTTTCGCTGCGGACCAACCCTTTTCCTGCCGATGCGGCCTCAGTAAGGCGCAAACAGATGCGCGCGAAGATCCCCTGCTGTGCCCAACCTTCCCATGCAGCCCAAACGCGCTTCCATTCATTTATTGCCTTCAGCTCCTCCGCGCATCGCCCTTCCCGCCCCCAACCCACCGCACTCCCCCGCGCAGCTGTATG
The DNA here is from genome assembly GCA_030267565.1 of Pleodorina starrii. Lineage (NCBI taxonomy): Eukaryota > Viridiplantae > Chlorophyta > Chlorophyceae > Chlamydomonadales > Volvocaceae > Pleodorina > Pleodorina starrii. Next base: position 1,754,525 of record BRXU01000022.1, on the reverse strand, counting down.
TGTGGTACGGCTCCAGCTGCAAGCACACCGAGCGCCCCCGCGGCCGCGACGTGGCACAGCGCTACCTGGTGGCCTCGGGCCGGTCCGGCGCCGTCGGCCTGGTGGAGGTGGAGAGTGGGCGGGAGCCGCCCTTCTTCAGCTGCCACTTCGCCGGCTGGGACTCTGTGGCCACGGTGGCCGTCATCCCCGACATCTACACGGAGAAGCTCAAGGCGTTGGCGCTGGCCAAGGAGGCTAAGGAGGAAGAGCTGGCCGGAGCCAAAGATGCTGAGGCGGTTAAGGAGGCGGCGAAGGCGGCGGCCAACGCGGAGGCAGCGTGAGGCAGGGCGCCAAGCAGAGGGACCAGCGGCTTGGTGGGCGCTGGCAGAGGAGAGGCCCGCGCGGGCCGGCTGAGCCGGACGGGGCTGTGCTATGGGGTAATTGGAAAGGCCAGGCCGAGGCAAGGCTGGATCCCGGTTTCGGTCCAGCGAAACGAGCTTGGCCAGTGGCATGGTGTGGCCGTGACAGCCATGTCGGTGGAAACACCGTTTCGCGTGGGGCTATTCATAACGCCCCCGAGCCGCGGTATCGCACGCGCTCACCTTTGGCGATTGGATGTGTCTACACTGGACGGCCGGTCTGGGGAGCGTAGCCGAGCGGGAGGGAACACGGAATGGAGGATGCATTCTGACGGGAAAAGGGGGTGCGCCATGGGGCCGCGCGGGCGCGGGCTTCCTGCTCCCATACAACGAGCGAGACTTGGGTTTCCTTCATAGGAGGTTTGGCAACCGGCACGGCGTGCGACGCAGAGCTAAGCGCACGAGCGCGCGTGCGTGATTAGGCGGCGAGTGCAAATGCAAAAATCAGATGACGAGACGACAGTTTCAGAGCGCACTTGGACCTATTCTCTTGTCGTGACGTGCTTACGAAACGGTATCCTTCAGCAAATCAAGGCGACCGTTTCACGTGACTTGATGACCTTTTCGCTCGTCCCTAGGCGCCGGTGGATGCGCCTAGGGACGGAGCCGATCGGATGCCGCGCGGTCATGCCGTGGAGTGGCATGGCCTTTAGGGCCGCGCACGATAATGATGAGTACGCCTCATCGTGGTCATTTACCCAGGGGCCAACGCAATACGCCGTTTCAATACTTGGTCGATATTCGAGATTACTACCACCTACTTCACGTGCTCCAGTTCCCGTACTGTGAGTACCGTACATGGTGTTTTTTCCGGATCGTAACAGTTCTTTGTCCGCCGTACGGATGCGTGGCAGTATTCTGGTGTTACTTTGGGGCGCATATCTCTCGTTTTATAAGTTCATCGCCGGCTCTTTTTGGCGTCCACCCGCATCCGGCGCGCCGCTCGAGGGAGCTATGCTGTTCCCTGGGGCATCATCAGCCCCGTCCTGTCGAGGGGCCCTTTCGTGGATGGCCGGGAGCCCTGGACCATTCGAAAGGTTGGCCCTGGAGTGATGCACAACGAGTGCTCTCCGTTAAGTGCATCTACGGTACTCGCTTGTGTACAGGGTGCCTGGAAGTGATCCGGCGTGCCGTGAACGTTTGCCATCGTCTCACCGTCCAAGCACCGTACGGTTTGGTCTGTCGAATATGGCTTTGTGCTGTACATAAGCGCACTTTTTTGGCTCGTGTCCATTCCGCGGAGGTTTTCTTATTGATATCATTTGCAAAGGCGTGCATTTGCCGAGGGCACGATACGGTAATCGGGTAGAGGGCACACTGAATGCGATGTACATGCGCCCCTCGCCTGTCGCGGACGTGGCAGCAGCAGCATTGCAGCAGCGGCAGCGCACATGGCGGCCGTAACACGCTGTACCAATATTGACAAGCAGGGCAGGCTGGCGTTAGGCCTGGCTTGCTGGCTAATGTCGTTCGTCGCTGGCATCAGGGTACGGGAGGGGCCCGGAAACGGAGCAGACGGGCTGGACGTGGTTGACTGTCGTCGGGTCCATGGAAGTGTGCGATGGAAACCGGTATTCACGATACCGGTGATGCATCCAGTAAGCCGGATAGGACGCCAGCTTTCGCCAGGCACGTTGGCCCCTGGCCAATGCCACGTATCGACCCCCCGCCGCACCCAACTAGGCCCACGCTGCCAAGCCACATTAAGGTCTCAATGGGCCCTTGGAACTATGCCACGTGACTCCGTGCACCGCGGGGGTGGCTCAACGGTGTGGGTTTGCTGCAGCTATAGATTTGCTGACACAGTTTCATGTTGTGTTCTGATCAACATCTACAAGTTATGATGCGAGCGCGATGAATGTGCAAGGCTGACAGCTGCTTCCATCTGCCGGGAACCCGGGATCCTGGCAGTGGTCCGAGGTTGCTGCAACGGATAACCGTTTTGCTTGCACTTTCGGAACAGCGCTTCGGAACATGCGAGAGGAGAGGGATCGATGGCTCAGAGCTCACAGTGGTTGAATTAACCTTTGTTATTTCAGCGTGCAACCACAATTTAGTGATTAAACGCGATCCAGCTAGCCCTGCGAAAGACCTCGTGATTAGCCGGGACTCTGCACATATATGAATACAACACGACATAATACTTGTGTTTATTTTTGAAGCTGGTATCGCATCATGATCCTCCAGCAGACAGCCCGATGGTCTAAATGTGTGGACCATCGTATGCAAGGTCGCGCTTGTCGCGCGGTGGTATCTGGTCCTTACAAGCAGCGGATGCGTCAACTTGTCGGCTCCGCTAGCGCTGAGCAACGTTCCAACGGCGTGGACCCTGTAACCGCACAACCACCTGCGTCCATGCTCGGGCAGCCCAGCGCGGAAGAATTGAAGGACTTTGAACACCCCGTGTCCGTAGAAGAAGTAAGTTCGATGCTGCCCCAGAGTCATCGAGGTCGTCGGACGTACCAAGGGTTTCGCCTGTGCAGTTGGCCGGGATGTTGGGGGCCAGGCGATCCTGCAGGGGAGTTGTCGCCTTGGAGCAAGCAAGCCTTTGAAGGCAGAAACCTACGATGAATACGGCGAAAAGCCGGCGCACGGGGCTTCATGGATGCACAGGGCTTCACGGGGCTTCAGACGCTTCATACGCTCTGCACCCGGCCTGGTCAGGGCCCAGCCTGCTGCCGCTCCCGTTACTCTCCGCTTCCTCGCTGTTACGCGCCTCCCGCAGTTTCGGCGCATGGGTTACCGCATGGTGGACATGATCTGCGACTACTACTCGTCCCTTCCGCAACAGCGGGTCCGGCCGGACGTGCAGGTACGTACATACGTGCGCAGTGGCGGACATCCCCGGGAGAGGGATGATATAGATCCGTCCCTGTCAGCCAGAGTGCAACATTGGGGACGATATTGGTTATTGTCCAAAGAGGAGAGTGGAGGCACATATACTGAATTGAAACGGAAACGAAACTCCCGCACGAGCGAAGCACCAGCACCAGCACCAGCACCGTTTCCCAGAAGCTCCTTAGTACTGCACACCACGGTTCTCTCTCCATAGGACGGCGAGACAGAACTGACTAAGTACTCCCTGCCCCTCTCCTTCTCCCTCGTCCCTCTGCTACGTACCACAGCCCGGCTTCCTGCGCGATCAGGTCCCCCCCAGCCCTCCGGAGCAGCCCGACAGCTTCGAGCAGGTCCTGGAGGACGTGCACTCCAAGCTGATGCCGGGTGAGTGGGCGGGCGGGTCGGTGGCGAGGTACGGGTGCATGAGGGTCGGTGGCGAGGTACGCTTGCGTGAGATTCTGGGAGTGCTGGAGCGGCGTGGCGCTGGCGCTGGTACTGGCGCTGCTGTGGAATGGGTTTGGGAACCTGGCCGGAACAGCCGGATGGGTCACACGTCAGGGTCAAGGTCAGGGTCATGTGCTGCTGGTGCCGGTGCCGGTACCGGTGCTGATGCAGCGGCTGGGTGGGCAGGCGGGGGACACTGTACGCGGCACCTGTCGCGGTGTCGCCCGGCGGTGCAGTCTTCCCCGTAGTCGCAGATGCTGGGACAGCCGGTGGGGGGGGCGAGACGCTGGGTGGGGAAGGGGCTCCGCTCCGCTCCGCCAGCCGGTTCATCTGTGTCGCAAATGTACCGTATCTAACGCCCCGGGTCCATCGCACGCCAGCCGCCAACGATCGCCGCTGCTGCTTCCTACCCCTGATACCTGATGCCTCATGGCTGTTTACCTCCCACCATCTGCTTCCTCTTACCGGTGTCTGTGTCCCTCGCCGAACGTGTGCAACCCTCGCGGTTCACTTCCTCAGGCGTGGTGCACTGGCAGTCTCCCTCCTTCTTCGCCTACTTCCCCAGCAACGCCTCCTTCCCCGCCGCCCTGGCCGACATGTGGTCCTCCGCGCTGTCCATGATTGGGTTCAGCTGGGCAGCCAGCCCCGTCAGCACAGAGCTGGAGATGGTGGGCGGGCCGGCGGGCGGGGGGGGGGGGTGGGCGGGCGGGCGGGGGGGGGTTGGGCGGGCGGGCGGGCGGGCGGGTGGGCAGGCGGGCGGGCGGGCGGGTGGGCGGGCGGGCGGGGGGGCGGGCGGGCGGGCGGGGATGAAGGGGGGCTGTAGCCTGACTTGGGTGCGGCATGAGAACAAGTCAGGGATTGTAAACGAAAGCGGGAGGGCGGGCAGAGGTGGGTTGGCGCTGCCGAGCGACATGCGTGTTTACTACGGTAGCAGGCGGGATGGCGCTGTCGTGGTGTGGACGTGGTTGTGGCTGTTACAGTTGATGGACTCCAGAACCTCAAAAGGGGGGAGCCAGCGGTGGGGCCAGCGGGCCCTTTGTGCGCACTGTATCGGAGACGGCCAGGGCAAAAGGAAAGAGCTGATGTGCTTCTGATGGATGGGAGGGATGTGATTGGGTCATGGGAACGCGCAGCGCGGGGAAGTCGGAACGCGAGCTGTCCCATCATCTCTGGCAGTTCCCAGCCTTGCAGCCGGCGACGCACTCACGGCTCCCCTCGCTTCCTTTCCGCGCCTCCCTTCCCTTCCCTCCTCAACACCTCGCTCCTCAACACCTCTCATCTCCTCCTTCCCCCCTCTCTGGGTCCCTCCAGGCCATGATGGACTGGCTGGCTGAGCTGTGCGGCCTGCCGCCCTCCTTCCGCTGCAACGGCGGCGCTGGTCCGGGCGGCGGTGTCATCCAGGGCACCACCAGCGAGGCGGTGGTGGTGGCGCTGCTGGCGGCGAGGGCCCGGGCACTCCGGGGACGAGACCCGGCGGACAAACTCAAACTGGTGGCATACGCCTCGGATCAGGTGGGGGGGGGGGAGTGAAAGGAGAGGGCCGTGGTGATGGAGGTTGGTAAGGAAGGAAGAAGAACCGCAGCAAAATAATTGAGATACCGGTACCCGTCCGAGGGGAGGGAGAGGGGGAGATAACGACTGAAACGAGAGCCCGGGGAAGCAATGGGGACAATACGGCTGCGACCAACCAACCAGCAGGCGCGTGTGTGGCTGAGGCCGAGACCTCCCCGGAAGTCCCTTGGGTCCCCACAGCTGGGGTCCGCCGCCAGGGCTGCCGCTCTATCCCCCTGCCGGCCGAGTTGCTTGCGCCTCTCGACCGTGAGCACGCTACCGTAACAGCCTTGCGCAGTTGCTGGCTTGCAATGCCAGCAACCCTTCGCAAGCCCCCACTCCTGGGGCCGCTTGCGCTCCGGTCCTCCCTGCCTTACTCACCCATCACTGGCACCTTCCCCCCCCCCCAACCTGCTACGGTATCTCTCTCACGCTCAGGCTCACTCGTGTTTCCGCAAGGCCTGCATGGTGGTGGGAGTGGATCACGTGAGGAGCCTCCCCACCCGCGAGGAGGACAACTGGGAGCTGAGGCCCGAGGTGCTGCAGGTGGGCTGAGGTGTGGGATGAGGTGTGTGGCGTGCGGAGATGCAGGGGGCAGGGCCTGTGCGCCAAGGGCCTGTGCGCTACGGGCTGCGAGCTGTGGGACGGGTCCGGGAACTAACGGCATGCATGCTATATTGGAATAGTCCGCCCAGCCAGCCACCCGCCACCAGCCACCTGCCGACAGTCGCCAGCCAGGTAGCGCCATCAGGGGCACCGAGGGAGGGGAGCGCCGGGAGGCGCAACGATTGTGTGTACATGGCAGTGGGCCACGCGGGACGCACGGTCCTTGCGGTGTCGCGCCGCTGGCCACCCACCCGCTCCGCTCCGCCCCGCCCGGCGACACCATCTCTAAACAGTGGGGCATTGCAAGCAGTCCTTCAGCAGCGCACTTGATGCATTCTCCATTGCGATGTCCGCGGTGGGCCGGTGGGCCGGTGGTCCCCCTCCCCACGTCCCCCTACCTCCTCAACCCCCACACACTGTTCGTTTCAGGCCGCCATCTCCTCCGACCTGGCCGCGGGTCTGCTGCCGTGCTTCTTCATGGCCACCATCGGCACCACCAGCTCGTGTGCGGTGGACCCCGTGGGGCCACTGGCGGAGGTGGCCACCAGGTAGGGGCGCATGTGTGGACCTAGGAATATGCGTGCACGTGTATCGCTGGGGGACGCCGCCGGGGGCGGGGGGGGCGGCCGGGGCCGAGTGCAATGTGAAATGGGTACCGGCCCCCAACATGACTGCCAAAGCCCCGACACCCGCGGAGGTTGGGGGAATGCGGGTGGGGGCACAGGAGGGCGCCCCTCCCCAACGGGCCGCGGCGCTGGCACGCTGTGCTGCGCTTTGCATTACCGTTCTCGCATGCAAGGGCTCGTCACCGAACCGACGCCGGTGGTGCTTAGGGCCCAGGGGTGCGTGCTGGCACCTCTTCGTCTTGTCTTGTCCATGCACAGCCCGCTAGCTGCTCAAGTTCCTACACGCCGACTGACAACCGCGCCTGCCATACCGCACGACACCGCCGTCGCCCTCGGCCCCCTACACCTCCGCACGTGCCTCCGCCTGCGGCGCACACCCCACTCCCCTCTCCCAAGACATCCCCTCCACCCCCCGCTTCCCTGGGTCCGTTCGCTAACGTCGTCTCCGTCCCTTCGCTGTGGTATCTTTATTTTTACCCCCCACGACAACCGCCGGCCTGTCAGCTTGCCTGTTTGTACTCTCATACACACTACCCCCCACCTCCCTCCCCACCTCACCCCCCCGCTCCTCCCCAGCTCCGGCTGCTGGGTCCACGTGGACGCCGCCTACGCCGGCTCCGCGGCCCTGCTCCCCGAGCAGCGCGCCGCCCACTTCCGCGGCCTGGATCGTGTTGACTCCTACTCGTTCAACCCGCACAAGTGGCTGCTGACCACATTCGACTGCTGCGCGCTGTGGGTGGCGGACTCGGGGCCCCTCAAGGAGGCGCTCAGTCTCACGCCCGTGTTCCTGAGGGTGGGTGCGGAGGTGGGGGGCGGGGAGGGGGGCGGGCGGGAGGGAAGGAGGGGGAAGGAGGGAGGTAGGCAAAAGGAGGGGTGCGGAGTAAATTGGAGGTGTTAAAAGTACGACAGTCCGGATAGGCAGGTAGGCTGACAGGCTGGCATACGAGGGCTGACAAACGAGAGTAACCCAGACGATTTACCAAAGCGGTGCAATAGGGAAGGACACAGAAATTAGCGAAGACGAGGAAGGTAAATTAGGCTAGTGTTGGGCGTGGGCGAGGGGGAGGGGTTGGGAAGAACGGGAGGGGTTGGGGTAAGAGGGGGCAAAGGGCAGATGACACGGACAGTGGGTGGATGCGTGCCTGTGTGCATGCTTTATGGATTGCGTGTAAAGCAGTCGCGGGATGTAACGAGGGAAAGTGAGGTTTGACGCGGGAGTGGACGTGCAATATGGCTGTAGATAGTGGCTGGTGCTGAATGGAAGCTGTTACGGGGGGACCATGCATCGTCATGTGAAGAGCGTGCGCCTCAAAATGGCGTCAAGAAATAAAGCAGTCGGGGGATATATGTGACGAGGGAAAGTGAGTTTCGACGCGGGAGTGGACGACGTGCAGGAAGGCATAAAGTGGACCTACAAGCTGCCATGCATGCCAATACCCGCGACGCGCCTAACCCACGCACCGCGCACCATCCACGTCCCACGCACGGAGGTCGCACTCGCAATTAAGGATTTGTTTTGCTCGGCCTTGGTGTGTGATACTGTTTGCACACGCACCGATGTTGGCTTCCCGTCTTACTAAGCGTCCGCGCTCCTCACCTTGCCATCCCCTCTCTACCCGCGCTCAGGCCACGGGCAACGCTCTGGACTACAAGGATTGGCAGATCCCGCTGGGCCGCAGATTCAGGTGTGTGCACCAGATTCAGATTGAAATGGATGCAGCCCTTCGTTAGTTCGTTGCCTCCACACCGTAACTCGTGGTTGGGTGTCACGCATTGTGGGATGGGTGTCATTTCCAACACTTATGGAAGTCTTGCGTGCGCTCGACGTACGGGCAGAGAGGTCCTGCAGGCTAGCCAGCAGTCCGCCGGCTCCATCCAGCGGTCCCCCTGTACTGCGTATCGTATTGCGTTGGAATCGACTGCTGGATGGGTGCGCGGGAGCGGAAGAGGGATAGATCGCCGTTGCTGCCAACGTGGCGAGACGGGTGGGATGAGGGTCGGTCTCGTAGTCCTTGTCGCCGCATACGTTAGTTCACTGCTCTAGCTAGATGCTCCGCCTACTCTAATTTGTAGTCTCACCACCAGCGCCCTCCCCGCCCCTCCTCCGTACCCCGACCAAACTCCGCTGGGTTCGGACCTCAGGTCCCTGAAGCTGTACTTTGTACTCCGAATGTACGGCGCGGAGAAGCTTCGGTCGTACCTACGGCACCACATCGCGCTGGCTCAGGTGTTTGCGGCGGCGGTGGCATCCGACCCTCGCTTCGAGCTGGCGGCGCCGCAGCGCTTCGGACTGGTTTGCTTCAGGTATGTAGGCGGGTGCCGACGCACGTTGGTTCCATCGGCTGGCAGTTGCCGATCGAGGGCAAACACAGGTAGATTGCTTGCTGACACATTCGGGATGGCGGCAGCAGGCCGAGTAATGAGGCTGGAGGCTGGAGAAGGAATGGCATGGAGGGCAAGGGGCGCCCGATCCAATCACTGCCCGGGCTCTTTTGCCTCGTGTACCTGTGTAGCCAGCGAGGGTTATCTCGATAGATCGGCCACAAGGCTGCGCTGGTGGCGCCGAGAAGGGCCCTCACCGACCACGTCCTCGAGTCCCCTCCGCGTTATCTATCGCACCTTTCGATTGAGCCACCCATTTGCCGCTGCCACAAATATGGCTCCTCCCCCTAAACGCGCGTCTGCCTATCTATATTGGTAAAGGCCGTTGGAGTTGCCCTATCCGCGACCTTGTCTGCTGGGAGATTTCCTGCCCCTCGTACGCCATCTGTACGGCGGCTTCGTTCTGTCTCCCGCGCCCCCACGCCCCCACCTGCTGCCCCGCCCCGCCCCGCTCCGCTCCGACCTGCCTTGCTCGCTCAGGCTGCGCTGCGTCCCCCGCGAGGCCAACGAGGCCCTCCTGGAGGCTGTCAATGGCGGCGGGCGGCTGTTTCTGATCCACACGGAGCTGGGAGGCCGCTTCACTCTGAGACTGGCGGTGGGCAGCGCCACAACACAGCTGGAGCATGTGGAGGCGGCGTGGGAGGAGATAAGCAGGGCGGCGGACAGCGTGGTGGAGAGGTTCGGACAGACGGCGGACGGGGCAGAGGGGCAGATGGCGGAAGCGAAGGAGGCGGGCGTGCGGGCGTAGCGTGCGTGGTGTAGATAGATAGATAGGGGGCCGCCCATGTATGTACGGACAGCAGGTAGATAGACCGGTTGGCATGCATGGTGCAGGATGAAGTGCGCTCCGGCGGCGTGTGTATTTGTGCGTGCCTGCCTGCCTGGTTTGGAGCGAACGTCCGCCGCTTCTGAGTGTCCGTAGGCAGGTATGTGTACAGACCTGTCCACAGTCGTTGGGCCAATACCGGTAATCACATCCCATTGCCCGGCCGCAGCCAGCAGAGCGCGGCAGGACAGTCCATCGCGTGACCAGCTCCGTCGTAATGTATGTTTGACCCTTGTTGCAGCAGTTACCACAACAATGCATGCGAAAAGGTGCTTAACTGTATGCGCGTATGTACTTCGTTCTGCCTATGTACTGAAGACATACACGCACGCTCGCATCGCTGGGCATCGGAATGTTTTGGTGAAGTCGCGGCACCTCATAATGTCAGTGCCGCATACTTACGTGGACTGCGCCGCCAAGAACGAAGGGGCGGGGGCCTATCCAGTTACAGCCCATCCACGGGCGGGCCGGTGTGGGTGTACCTGTCAATGGTGCGATAGATGCGCCTCGCGCTAGCTGTCCATCGATTGCTTCATTCATTCGTAGCCGCCGCAATGCACCGACGTCCCGCTGGCCCCGCGCGCCGCTGGCTCCATCTATCCACTGCTCACAACGACTACTACAACTCCATCCGTGGGCAAAAGCCTTTTTATGCCGTGTCGCTCCGGGCTCGACGATTTGTGTGTTGTATGGATGGACTGGTAGGTCTAGTTTCCCTGCTTGACCCGCCGAGGCCGGGTAGTGTGCTAATAATAAGCATCATTCGCTGCAGTAGTGCGTGTAATAAGCAACGAACGAAGCGTACCTACGTAACCTGCCTGCCTGCAAGAACCGGGAGCCGCCGCCGGGACGCTGCCCAGTACCAATGGAGGCCTAAAGAGGGGATACGTACGTACGGTCGTCCGTCGGCTGCAGCTGGTGCGGGAGTGCGTGTGTGCAAGCAACCAACGCTCACGCAGCAGGTAATCAGTGCGTGTTTATTTGCGCCATGTTCGGTCCAGAACGAAGAGCTCTGCTGCGTGAGCGTTGGTTGCTTGCACACACGCACTCCCGCACCAGCTGCAGCCGACGGACGACCGTACTTACCGAACATGGCGCAAATAAACACGCACTGATTACCTTTGCTTTACAGCATTGATTAATATTCGGATTTTTTTACAGATACACATAAAAACGCCACGCGTCCAGTTCATACGTTCACTCATCATTCCGTCGTTCATAGATAGGTAGATAGATAGGTAGGTAGGTAGATAGATAGATAGATAGATAGATAGATAGGTCCGCTCGTTCGTCCACCAGTCCCACGTACGGCGTACGTGCGCATATTCGGCAGCCAAGCACGCACACGCTAATCACAGCAGCGCATGCAGGCGACACCGATCCCCTAAATCATTAAATATTATCTAAATGATTATGACGCGACAAACGTGATGCCCTAATCGTAATGCGCCTGGGAGATGTGCCGCGGCAGGAGCGAGCAGCAGAAGTAATTCCCTGGCTTATTACTATAATAATCAAGAGTCCCTACGTGGCCCCACGACCACCGCTCAAAGTGGGTGCGTGGGTGGTGCATGGCAGTACGGCTGCATCCAAACCATCCATGCATGCAAGCGCACGATCATAACTACCATACCATACTCGGCTGCGTGCACACTTGCTAGCTAGAACGTACGCCCCTCCATCCGATCGATACGCACGTACCAGCCCATCAACACGCATGCATGCATCCATCCGCTCGCGCGGCGAGCTCGCTTGGGAATGAAAACAAATCAAATGCTGCTGGGTCGGTCTATATATGTGTCTGGTGCGGGTGACTATCTACTGTTGACGAGGCGCCGCCGGACGACCAAGCGCCAAGCTCCTGACCTGCCCCCACGCCGCCACCGCCCTCTCCGTCGCGAGCCTCGCTGCAGCCACCGCCTCCGCCTCCGCCGCCTGGGCCGCCTGGGCCTCCGCTTCCTCCACCGCCGCCGCCACCGCCGCCTTGGCCGTCTCCACCGCCGCAAGCGCCACCGCCTCCGCCGCGTCCGCCTCCTCGGCCCGCCTCACGGCCGCAGCCCGCAGGGGGATCCGCTGAAGGCGAGCGCGCGTGTCCTTAGCCAGCTTTGCCTGATCCGGATCGACGGAAAAGATGACGACGCAGCGGGACCAGCGCCCGTCGCCCTCCGCCTCCTCAAAGTCCACCACGTCACGGAGCTCGAAGGACCGCGGCCCTCCGCTGAGGAGAGACTGAAGAATGGCCGCCTGCATCGCACACAAAGACGGACATATGGACGGACCACAAGGACATATACGTCAGCAAATCAGCACGTGAGCGAGGGAGACGGAGACGGAGAAGGAGGGAGGTGTGACGGAACGAATAGAAGTCACATGCAATGCACGCGCATACATGTATGTCTCACCCCTAAACCCCCTTTGCTCATCATGGCCCCGCCCGCTACGCCGCTAGGCCATCCAACCGCTCACCAGCAGCCGCGCTCCTGTCGCCGCCGCCGAGCACTCCGAGTTGTGTGGGCCTGCACCGACCACCGCAGCAATGACTCCCGCCGCCGGAGACACTTCAAGACCGACCGCCGCGACGGCCGAGAGCACGTTATTACCGAGCGCCGCCAGCGAAGCGGGGGTAGCGTAACCTGCGTGGGGCACGCATGCATGCATGGATGGTTGGGGCGGCGGGGCGGGCGAGGGAGGCACATTGAGCAAGCAGTGTCGTCAGGAACGAAATTGCATGCGGTACGTAACTACGTATGTATGCACCGACTGCGATCTTGTGGGTCCGCTGTAAATAAACCGTGCGATCCATTCATTGAGCGAACTTGCGAAGGTGCGTGCGTGTCTGGGGGTCGGCAGCGGGGGTTACACTCGTTGCTTGGGGTATGTTCATGGTGTCAAGACGTGGGTAGACGTCTGGTCGATGCTGTGGGTTTTCACCGCATGCATGCTGTGGGTTTCAGTGTCCGCCCCCGGTGGGATGTCCGCCGGAAATTAATGTTTCCCCGGTTACCCAAGCAACCAGGATAAAGGGAAGATCGAAAATCACGTCGTTCATTCGTTTGACAAGCTCATGGCTCTACGTGTTGTTTGCTGTGATGTCGATATTGTGATATTGCAGAATGCCTGATGCGTGCTTGTATGTGCGCCCGGAGTTAAATCCATACCCAGCACGCAGGGGCACGAAGACACAAGGCGCCCATTGATTGGGGTCCCGCGCCGGGGGCCCCGGGGACCGCGGGCGGGTGCGTGCGTGTTTGCGACGGCACGTCGCAGTCACCAGCCAGCAGAACGCTCTGTCATGCCAGACGCCGCGATTACATACAACTCTGCTGCATATTCCGATGTTGCGAAACATCACTTCCAGCGCGTGCAGATGCGCGCGCAAGCTTTATTTGGGGAGCTTCCGAGCACCACGGACGCCCAGCAGCATACCGCAGATAAGATGTGTGCTCGCTCCATCTCAGTATTTATCCTTTGTTGCCGCTTAATTGGTATCATAGCGCCGGCAGGGCGTCGCGCGGCCCCTTCTAATTTGCTGCTTTATCTCCCAACGAAGGCCATGACGGCTAGCTATGGCTGGGCACGTATAGTATTCATATTTTGTATATATCTAGGTGTAGAACGACGCCAGACTAATCGTTGCCGCTGCCTTTGATGCCTTAAACCGCGCGGATGATGACTCGAGCCGCGCGCCTTCGTTGGACCTCGTACTATTGCCAATGTGTGTTCGAAGCTACTCTTTTGTGGTAGATTTGTTTATACCTTTCTAACATACATGAAGGCGCGTTGCGTTTGCGTGACAAAACCATTCTGTAGCAAACTCGAAGCACGCAGGAATCTGGACTCACCGTCCAGCTTGGCACGCATGAACTCATCATCACGGACGACATCTTCGCGCGACATGATTGGTAGACGCACAGGAATGAACACCGGCAAGACGTTGGACGCGGACTGGACAGGACTTAATATGCGTTGCGCCGCCGCCTTCACGCTGAAGGGTTATGAACCTGCTGGTTGCTTGATAATGTATGAAGGTCAAGTGCTTGCTTATACGTTGTGTTTTTGCTTGGCTTGGGGCAGCCAACAACTCCGTTTGATTATTAAATAGAGGTGGTTTCGGGGCAGTTTCTCGTCGTACTTTCTCAATCCTTCGGTTTTCCTTTTTCGGGTATGTAAAAACGCCGGCTTGCTGAGCATGACCACACGCATGCATGCATGATTGGCCTCACTAAGATGTAGAAGCATCGATACCATGGCCTACTGTTATACCAATGATGAGCTGCCCCGCCGGCCGTCGACGATACGAATTCCATGTCGCAACAATTCGTGCCTACCTCGCTGGTGCTGGCGATGCAATGCCTTCGCTCGCCGCACACCGCATGACCCAGCCATCCACCAAACTGAGCACCACCCACACCCCATCCATCCATCGGCTGTCGCGCGCCTTACCCTGCCACCCCCTTGCCTGCCCCGACCTCGCTTGCCAACCGCGCTCAGGCACTGGTAAAGGTTTGGACTGCAAGTAAGGATTAGAGATCCCGCTGGGCCGCAGATTTCGGTGTGCACCTGCCGCTTATTAGGAGTGAGGGTTTTAGGGTTTTAGGGTTTTAGGGTTTAAGGGTAGGGCCGACAAGCGAAATAAAGGAACCCGAACTATTCACCGAAAATGGCGAAATAGTGAAGGGCACATACAGAAATTAGCGAAGACGAGTAACGGAAGGTAAACTGGGCTAGTGTTGGGCGTGGGCGAGGGGGAGGGGTTGGGAAGAACGGGAGGGGTTGGGGGAAGAGGGGGCAAAGGGCAGATGACATGGACAGTGGGTGGATGCGTGCCTGTGTGCTTGCTTTATGGATTGCGTGTAAAGCAGTCGCGGGATGTAACGAGGGAAAGTGAGTTTTGACGCGGGAGTGGACGTGCAATAAGGCTGTAGATAGTGGCTGGTGCTGAATGGATGCTGTTACGGAGGGACCATGCATCGTCATGTGAAGAGCGTGCGCCTCAAAATGGCGTCAAGAAAGTGGGCATACAAGCTGCCATGGAGCTTGTGATCCCATATATACCCGCGACGCGCCTTACCCACCCACGCACCGCGCACCATCCACGCCCCACGCACCGATGTTGGTTGCTCCGTCTTACTTGGCGTCCGCGCTCCTCACCTATCCATCGCCTCTCTACCCGCGCTCAGGCCACCGGTAACGCTCTGGACTACAAGGATTGGCAGATCCCGCTGGGCCGCAGATTCAGGTGTGCACCAGATTCAGATTCAGATGGATGCAGCCCTTCGTTCGTTGCCTCCACGGTAACCCTCTCGGTCGCCGACGCTGAAGGACGGCAGTTGTGGGATGGGAGTCATTTCCAGCACTAAGGCGGTGCGTGGGAGTCTGGCGTGCGTGCGCTCGACGCACGTACAGGCAGAGAGGTCCTGCAGGCAGCAGGCTAGCTTGCTAGCTAGCAGTCCGCCGGCTCCGTCCGGCGGTCGCCCTGTGCTGCTGCGTATCGTATTGCGTTGGAATCGACTGCCGGATGGATGGGTGCGCGGGAGCGGAAGAGGGATCGCCGTTGCTCCCAATCAACGTAGGGAGACGGGTGGGATGAGGGTCGGTATCGTAGTCCTTACTTGTCGCCGCATACGTTAGTTCACTGCTCTAGCTAGATGCTCCGCCTAACCTACGTAATTTGTACTCACCAGCAGCGCCCTCCCCGCCCCTCCTCCGTACCCCGACCAAACTCCGCTGGGTTCGGACCTCAGGTCCCTGAAGCTGTACTTTGTACTCCGAATGTACGGCGCGGAGAAGCTTCGGTCGTACCTACGGCACCACATCGCGCTGGCTCAGGTGTTTGCGGCGGCGGTGGCATCCGACCCTCGCTTCGAGCTGGCGGCTCCGCAGCGCTTCGGACTGGTTTGCTTCAGGTATGTAGGCGGGTGCGGACACACGTTGGTTCCATCGGCTGGCAGTTGCCGATCGAGGGCAAGCACAGGTAGATTGCCTGCTGACACATTCGGGATGGCGGCAGCAGGCCGAGTAATGAGGCTGGAGGCTGGAGAAGGAATGGAGGGCAAGGGGCGCCCGATCCAATCACTGCCCGGGCTCTTTTGCCTCGTGTACCTATCGGCCTGCCGCCCTCCTGCCCTCCACCGTTAGTTTATACGAAGCCAGCGAGGGTTATCTCGATAGATCGGCCACAAGGCTGCGCTGGTGGCGCCGAGAAGGGCCCTCACCGACCACGTCCTCGAGTCCCCTCCGCGTTATCTATCGCACCTTTCGATTGAGCCACCCATTTGCCGCTGCCACAAATATGGCTCCTCCCCCTAAACGCGCGTCTGCCTATCTATATTGGTAAAGGCCGTTGGAGTTGCCCTATCCGCGACCTTGTCTGCTGGGAGATTTCCTGCCCCTCGTACGCCATCTGTACGGCGGCTTCGTTCTGTCTCCCGCGCCCCCACGCCCCCACCTGCTGCCCCGCCCCGCCCCGCTCCGCTCCGACCTGCCTTGCTCGCTCAGGCTGCGCTGCGTCCCCCGCGAGGCCAACGAGGCCCTCCTGGAGGCTGTCAATGGCGGCGGGCGGCTGTTTCTGATCCACACGGAGCTGGGAGGCCGCTTCACTCTGAGACTGGCGGTGGGCAGCGCCACAACACAGCTGGAGCATGTGGAGGCGGCGTGGGAGGAGATAAGCAGGGCGGCGGACAGCGTGGTGGAGAGGTTCGGACAGACGGCGGACGGGGCAGAGGGGCAGATGGCGGAAGCGAAGGAGGCGGGCGTGCGGGCGTAGCGTGCGTGGTGTAGATAGATAGATAGGGGGCCGCCCATGTATGTACGGACAGCAGGTAGATAGACCGGTTGGCATGCATGGTGCAGGATGAAGTGCGCTCCGGCGGCGTGTGTATTTGTGCGTGCCTGCCTGCCTGGTTTGGAGCGAACGTCCGCCGCTTCTGAGTGTCCGTAGGCAGGTATGTGTACAGACCTGTCCACAGTCGTTGGGCCAATACCGATAATCACATCCCATTGCCCGGCCGCAGCCAGGGCGCGGCAGGACAGTCCATCGCAAGACCAGCTCGTCGTGTATGCATGACCCTTGTTACAGCAGTAACCACAACAATGCATGCGAAAAGGTGCTTAACTGTATGTATGCGCGTACTTCGTTCTGCCTACTGAAGACACACACGCACGCTCGCATCACTGGGCATCGGAATATTTTGGTGACGTCGCGGCGCCGGCACCTCATAATGTCAGTGCCGCCAAGAACAAGGCAATGACCCCTCATAACACCGGCTGGCGGTACGCTGCAGTGAAAGCTCATACCGCCATGCCACCCTGGCATAGTCATAACACGCAGCTATGCGCCGGCAACGTAGTAGGGGCGTCGAGCCGTGAATCGATGTCTAGCATTGTGGACCTGTCTGCACAATCCTGGCCAATTGCTCTGCGCAAGCCTCCCGAATGGAAGCAGCGTGCGTGACGGGGCTCATCACGGTCAGAAAGGTGCCATTTGGGGAAGCGAGCATTTGCATCACAACCGTGTCGTACTAGCTACGTACTCTCAACGTATGCCCGAGGACGTGGGCCGGGACCGCGCGGCTGCAATTATAACAAGGCAATCTTAACTGGTACCCATTGAACCGTGCCCCACAACAACGTGAGCCATTTGGGACTCCGAGCTCACCTAATCCGCCAAATTTGCCAGAGCTGGAACCAAATATACTTTCATAATGCTTAGGTGATAACCTATCATAATACGCAAAAAAACGGCGTAAAGGCTGGGTCGTACGTGGTACCTTGCCGGTACCCGGCGTGCGTGGTGGGCCGTACCGCATTGCACCGTTTAGTTTTTGCACGTAGTGAACGAAGGGGCGGCAAGGGCCTATCCCGTTACAGCCCACGGGCCGGTGTGGGTGTATCTGTCAATGGTGCGATAGATGCGCCTCGCGCTAGCTGTCCATCGATTGCTTCATTCATTCGTACGTAGATAGCCGCCGCAATGCACCAACGTCCCGCTGGCCCCGCGCGCCGCTGGCTCCATCCACTGCTCACAACGACTACTACAACTCCATCCGTGGGCAAAAGCCTTTTTATGCCGTGTCGCTCCGGGCTCGACGATTTGTGTGTTGTCTGGATGGACTGGTAGGTCTAGTTTCTCTGCTTGACCCGCCGAGGCCGGGTAGTGTGCTAATAATAAGCATCATTCGCTGCAGTAGTGCGTGTAATAAGCAACGAACGAAGCGTACCTACGTAACCTGCCTGCCTGCAAGAACCGGGAGCCGCCGCCGGGACGCTGCCCAGTACCAATGGAGGCCTAAAGAGGGGATACGTACGTACGGTCGTCCGTCGGCTGCAGCTGGTGCGGGAGTGCGTGTGTGCAACCAACGCTCACGCAGCAGAGCTCTTCGTTCTGGACCGAACATGGCGCAAATAAACACGCACTGATTATCTTTGCTTTACAGCATTTATTAATATTCGGATTTTTTTACAGATATACATAAAAACGCCACGCGTCCAGTTCATACGTTCACTCATCATTCCGTCGTTCATAGATAGGTAGATAGATAGGTAGGTAGATAGATAGATAGATAGATAGGTCCGCTCGTTCATTCGTCCAACAGTCCCACGTACGGCGTGCGCATATTCGGCAGCCAAGCACGCACACGCTGATCACAGCAGCGCATGCAGGCGACACCGATTCACCTAAATTATTAAATATTATCTAAATGTTTATATATGGCGCTACAAACGTGATGCCCTAATCGTAATGCGCCTGGGAGATGTGCCGCGACAGGAGCGAGCAGCAGAAGTAATTCCCTGGCTTACTACTATAATAATCAAGAGTCCCTACGTGGCCCCACGACCACCGCTAGCTCAAAGTGGGTGCGTGGGTGGTGCATGGCAGTACGGCTGCATCCAAACCATCCATGCATGCAAGCGCACGATCATAACTACCATACCATACTCGGCTGCGTGCACACTTGCTTGCTAGAACGTACGCTCCTCCATCCGATCGATACGCACGTACCAGCCCATCAACACGCATGCATGCATCCGCTCCCGCGGCGAGCTCGCTTGGGAATGAAAACAAATCAAATGCTGCTGGGTCGGTCTATATATGTGTTTGGTGCGGGTGAATATCTACTGTTGACGAGGCGCCGGACGACCAAGCGCCAAGCTCCTGACCTGCCCCCACGCCGCCACCGCCCTCTCCGTCGCGAGCCTCGCTGCAGCCACCGCCTCCGCCTCCGCCGCCTGGGCCGCCTGGGCCTCCGCTTCCTCCACCGCCGCCGCCACCGCCGCCTTGGCCGTCTCCACCGCCGCAAGCGCCACCGCCTCCGCCGCGTCCGCCTCCTCGGCCCGCCTCACGGCCGCAGCCCGCAGGGGGATCCGCTGAAGGCGAGCGCGCGTGTCCTTAGCCAGCTTTGCCTGATCCGGATCGACGGGAAAGATGACGACGCAGCGTGACCAGCGGCCGTCGCCCTCCGCCTACTCAAAGTCCACCACGTCACGGAGCTCGAAGGACCGCGGCCCTCCGCTGAGGAGAGACTGAAGAATGGCCGCCTGCATCGCACACAAAGACGGACATATGGACGGACCACAAGGACATATACGTCAGCAAATCATCACGTGAGCGAGGGAGACGGAGAGGGAGAGGGAGGGAGGTGTGACCGAACGAATAGACGTCACATGCAATGCACGCGCATACAGGTCTCACCCCTCAACCCCCTTTGCTCATGGCCCCGCCCGTTACGCCGCTAGGCCATCCAACCGCTCACCAGCAGCCGCGCTCCTGCCGCCGCCGCCGAGCACTCTGAGTTGTGCGGGCCTGCACCGACCACCGCAGCGATGACTCCCGCCGCCGGAGACACTTCAAGAGCGACTGCCGCGACGGCCGAGAGCACGTTATTACCGAGCGCCGCCAGCAGCAAAGCGGGGGTAGCGTAACCTGCGTGGGGCACGCATGCATGCATGGATGGTTGGGGCGGCGGGGCGGGCGAGGGAGGCACATAGAGCAAGCAGTGTCGTCAGGAACGAAATTGCATGCGGTACGTAACTACGTATGTATGCACCGACTGCGATCTTGTGGGTCCGCTGTAAATAAACCGTGCGATCCATTCATTGAGCGAACTTTGGCGAAGGTGCGTGCGTGTCTGGGGGTCGGCAGCGGGGGTTACACTCGTTGCTTGGGGTATGTTCATGGTGTCAAGACGTGGGTAGACGTCTGGTCGATGCTGTGGGTTTTCACCGCATGCATGCTGTGGGTTTCAGTGTCCGCCCCCGGTGGGATGTCCGCCGGAAATTAATGTTTCCCCGGTTACCCAAGC
Source organism: Pleodorina starrii (assembly GCA_030267565.1). Lineage (NCBI taxonomy): Eukaryota > Viridiplantae > Chlorophyta > Chlorophyceae > Chlamydomonadales > Volvocaceae > Pleodorina > Pleodorina starrii. The sequence goes on along the minus strand of BRXU01000022.1, from coordinate 1,734,553 downwards.
AACCAGGATAAACGGACGATCGAAAATCACGATGTTCATTCGTTTGACAAGCTCATGGCTCGACGTGTTGTTTGCTGTGATGTCAATATTGTGATATAATGCCTGGTGCGTGCTTTATGTGCGCCGGGAGTAAAATCCATACCCAGCACGCAGGGGCACGAAGACACAAGGCGCCCATTGGGGTCCCGCGCCGGGGGCCCCGGGGACCGCGGGCGGGTGCGTGCGTGTTTGCGACGGCACGTCGCAGTCGCCAGCCAGCAGAACGCTGTGTCATGCCAGACGCCGCGATAACGTACAACTCTGCTGCATATTCCGATGTTGCGAAACATCACTTCCAGCGCGTGCAGATGCGCGCGCAAGCTTTATTTGGGGAGCTTCCGAGCACCACGGACGCCCAGCAGCAGACCGCAGATAAGATGTGTGCTCGCTCCATATTTATCCTTTGTTGCCGCTTAATTGGTATCATAGCGCCGGCAGGGCGTCGCGCGGCCCCTTCTAATTTGCTGCTTTATCTCCCAACGAAGGCCATGACGGCTAGCTATGGCTGGGCACGTATAGTATTCATATTTTGTATATATCTAGGTGTAGAACGACGCCAGACTAATCGTTGCCGCTGCCTTTGATGCCTTAAACCGCGCGGATGATGACTCGAGCCGCGCGCCTTGGACCTCGTACTGTTGCCAATGTGTGTTCGGAGCTACTCTTTTGTGGTAGATTTGTTTATACCTTTCTAACATGCATGAAGGCGTGTTGCGTTTGCGTGACAAAACCATTCTGTAGCAAACTCGAAGCACGCAGGAATCTGGACTCACCGTCCAGCTTGGCACGCATGAACTCATCATCACGGACGACATCTTCGCGCGACATGATTGGTAGACGCACAGGAATGAACACCGGCAAGACGTTGGACGCGGACTGGACAGGACTTAATTTGCGATGCGCCGCCGCCTTCACGCCAAAGGGTTATGAACCTGCTGGTTGCTTGATAATGTATGAAGGTCGAGTGCTAAATTGTACGTTGTGTTTTTGCTTGGCTTGGGGCAGCCAACAACTCCGTTTGGTTATTAAATAGAGGTGGTTTCGGGGCAGTTTCTCGTCGTACTTTCTCAATCCTTCGGTTTTCCTTTTTCGGGTATGTAAAAACGCCGGCTTGCTGAGCATGACCGTGAACATACGCATGCATGCATGTTTCGCCTCACTAAGATGTAGAAGCATCGATACCATGGCCTACTGTTATACCAATGATGAGCTGCCCCGCCGGCCGTCGACGATACGAATTCCATGTCGCAACAATTCGTGCCTACCTCGCAAACCATCCGTTCCTTTCACGGAATGGATCTGGGCAAATCGTCTGCTCATTGCCGGAAACGCTTAATGAATGATTTGTTGGACATAACAAGAAGGATAGGGTTTGGTTTGGTTGTTTGCTATTTGTGCAATATCGTGGGGTACACCGCTATTCTTTTGCTCCTTTCGTACGTACGTGGATAGTTGCAGGATACGTGTGCTCGTCTTTAGGCCGGTCCCAGAGCGGGGGAGGTTTTGCCTTGACTCCGATTCCCTTTTGCCTCCCCCTTCGCTAGCCTGGGTACCGTTTCGTTTCAGGGAATCGGAATTGGCACACGTAGTCGAAGACATTTACCTCCCAGAGTGGGTTCCCTTTCCAATGAGGCGAATTCGCCCGTGAATTGGTAAGTGGCCTGGTCTAGATGTTCTATTGAACATTAGACCCACAGAGTCGTGCGATCGCACTATGTAGCTGTTATCCAGCTCCTCTGTAATTAATTGACACTACCTCGCTGGTGCTGGCGATGCAATGCTATCGCTCGCCGCGCACCGCATGACCCAGCCATCCACCAAACTGAGCACCACCCACACCCCATCCATCCATCGGCTGTCGCGCGCCTCGCGCGCCTCGCGCCTTACCCTGCCACCCCCTTGCCTGCCCCGACCTCGCTTGCCAACCGCGCTCAGGCACTGGTAAAGGTTTGGACTGCAAGTAAGGATTAGAGACCCCGCTGGGCCGCAGATTTCGGTGTGCACCTGCCGCTTATTAGGAGTGAGGGTTTTAGGGTTTTAGGGTTTAGCGTTTTAGGGTTTAAGGGTAGGGCCGACAAGCGAAAGGAACCCGAACTATTCACCGAAAATGGCGAAATAGTGAAGGGCACATACAGAAATTAGCGAAGACGAGTAACGGAAGGTAAACTGGGCTAGTGTTGGGCGTGGGCGAGGGGGAGGGGTAGGTTGGGAAGAACGGGAGGGGTTGGGGGAAGAGGGGGCAAAGGGCAGATGACACGGACAGTGGGTGGATGCGTGCCTGTGTGCTTGCTTTATGGATTGCGTGTAAAGCAGTCGCGGGATGTAACGAGGGAAAGTGAGTTTTGACGCGGGAGTGGACGTGCAATATGGCTGTAGATAGTGGCTGGTGCTGAATGGAAGCTGTTACGGGGGGACCATGCATCGTCATGTGAAGAGCGTGCGCCTCAAAATGGCGTCAAGAAATAAAGCAGTCGGGGGATGTATGTGACGAGGGAAAGTGAGCTTTGACATGGGAGTGGACGTGCAGGAAGGCCAAGAACCACTATGTGCAATAACACGTTTAATTGCACCCCAACCCGATCATGGTGCCCTCTGCCCATCGCTTCTGGGCATCAGCCACGCCGGACCCCAGGCTCCGACCATTCGTCAATAGGGCTGCACAGGCCTAGCATGCATGCCCTTGCACACGTAGCAACAGAGAGAAATGTAGCCCCGAACCATGTGGTGGGAAAGCTGTTTTCACCGCTTTCGACAAAAGAGTGAGGCAATGACCCCTCATAACACCGGCTGGCGGTACGCTGCAGTGAAAGCTCATACCGCCACGCCACCCTGGCATAGTCATAACACGCAGCTATGCGCCGGCAACGTAGTAGCTACGTCCGTACCGACGTCACTCTTGTAAGGCTGCAGCTTGAGTCGGCCTACACATTTCGAGCACACCGTGGACACTAATCGCCCGGCGGCTGCCGGCACCTGATGCGTTCTGCACCGCTGGCTGTGCGAACCCTGGGTGTCAAAGGGCCAAGCACACTGCATCTCAAGGGTCTCCCTGCAGTCCCTAACGGGGCCCCCCTGCAGCCACACACCGTACAGAACCCTGCCAGCCTGCACAGCCAGCCCGGTGTTCACCTACCACCCAGCAGCCCGCCCGTGCAGCCCTGCCCATACTCCCCGTCCGCCAGCACAGTGCAGCCCCTGTAGCCGCAATGATCGCGATAACTTAGCCAACCGTTAATCTTTACCGAGAAGCCCTCGCTCGCTCATCCATGCATACAGGTGTGCTTGGCTGGCTCGTAATGCCATGGTCTTCGTCACATGCACCTATCCCTTGCCTTGCCTAGTTATCAATTATTCTGTAGCTAGAAGCATGCCAACACGCAAATGGAAATTGAGTACCGGCGTGAAACCCCGGATGTTGTCATGTTCGTTTTTGCAGTGTTTGACGAAGAAAGGATCATACGAAGGTCTACAGGAAGCTTCTAATTCGTATCTGGGGCCTAAAAACGAATGAATCCGTATACTTAGTGCATGGGATTTCATGCTTAAGAAATCCTATTTCCGTCGCGGTGATGTCTTAATTCACTGTTGACCACTAAACATATGGTCTAGACATCAGTCGCAAACTTCGTTCTTGTGGGATTCGTCAACGACTAACGAACCATGAGTAACGAAGAATGGTGGGCCTATGTCGTCGCTGCTGGACGACCCCAATCTCACTTAGGGTTATATAACAATTGGTTACTAACATAAAAGTGCAATATTCTGTGAGATGGTTTTGGAACCGAGTTCTTCGTCTGGCTGGCGTGCCGAAGTTCGTCTTTGGTCGCCAGCGGGTGGAACGAAGGCAAAACGGCTTCGTATGCCCCCCTTCGTCACGACTTACGAAGGGGTAGGCCCTTAACGAAGGGTTTCCTTTCCCAGAGTGATAGGGGCGTCGAGCCGTGAATCGATGTCTAGCATTGTGGACCTGTCTGCACAATCCTGGCCAATTGCTCTGCGCAAGCCTCCCGAATGGAAGCAGCGTGCGTGACGGGGCTCATCACGGTCAGAAAGGTGCCATTTGGGGAAGCGAGCATTTGCATCACAACCGTGTCGTACTACGTACTCTCAACGTATGCCCGAGGACGTGGGCCGGGACCGCGCGGCTGCAATTATAACAAGGCAATCTTAACTGGTACCCATTGAACCGTGCCCCACAACAACGTGAACCATTTGGGACTCCGAGCTCACCTAATCCGCCAAATTTGCCAGAGCTGGAACCAAATATACTTTCATAATGCTTAGGTGATAACCTATTATAATACGCAAAAAAACGGCGTAAAGGCTGGGTCGTACGTGGTACCTTGCCGGTACCCGGCGTGCGTGGTGGGCCGTACCGCATTGCACCGTTTAGTTTTTGCACGTAGTGAACGAAGGGGCGGCAAGGGCCTATCCCGTTACAGCCCACGGGCCGGTGTGGGTGTACCTGTCAATGGTGCGATAGATGCGCCTCGCGCTAGCTGTCCATCGATTGCTTCATTCATTCGTACGTAGATAGCCGCCGCAATGCACCGACGTCCCGCTGGCCCCGCGCGCCGCTGGCTCCATCCACTGCTCACAACGACTACTACAACTCCATCCGTGGGCAAAAGCCTTTTTATGCCGTGTCGCTCCGGGCTCGACGATTTGTGTGTTGTCTGGATGGACTGGTAGGTCTAGTTTCTCTGCTTGACCCGCCGAGGCCGGGTACACACATGTCATAAACCATGCATGCGCATACGGCCAGTGCATACAGTAGACCCAATAAAACCTTTCGATCGACCGGCGCAAATCACCGCTCGATGGCAAAATCGTTCAATCGCAAACATAATTGTTTATCCACCCGGCTGTGTCCATTGAATGGTCCTGCCCACTGCTGCTTGTAACCAAACAAGGCAGCCCACCTATCCGCCGTCCGAGCAACCAATCCACGCACGTGACGGACCGACAAACGAGTACAAAACAGTACAAATCAAATCACTAACTAGGAGCTCACTTGACGCAGGACTACTGATTGTACTGTTTCGTACTCGTTTGTCGGTCCGTCACGTGCGTCACGGGTACGACAAACACGCCAAATGGAAGTTAATTGCCTGACCAACGAATAACGCACAATGCCTGTGAGTTGTGTTTACCCTGTTCATAGACTTAGAACCGCTTCTTCCTGCACACGAAACGGACGTCCTGCTCACAGCCCTGCATCTGGCGGCTTCCGTCCGCAGCCATCAGCGGGCAATACGCGTCGGTGTCCTTCCGATCCAGCCAGCACGTAAAGCTGTGGTCCGCGCACAACTTCCGGACAGCATCGTACGCCTTCTCGTCCCAGTACGGCACAAGGTTCCAGCCTTTCCCCAGACCGTGGCAGAACGTGGCCGCGCGGCTGTGCGACATGCGCTGTGTGGCGCTCTTGTCGTACATGCGGTAGTCGTAATCGCCCACGGTCAGGTACAGCACGTTGGGGTCGTACACTGCGGGGATAGATGGCAGCAGTCGGAACGAATGCATGTCGTCATAAAACAGTAACATATTGTAACCGTGCGTCATGCAAACTATTTTTGCTGATTGGCTGGCAAAGTCGCAAATATTAACCGCGGCTGTCATTTTCGCGGTTGCACTGAGACATGCGTAGCTTACATGTACGAGCACAAAGATACCAGCAGCTGTCCTAGCAACCCACTCACCATAGCTAGGAGGAGGCCGCGGCGGCCGAGGCGGGTTGGCGCGGGGCGGCGGCGGAGAAGCCCTGTTGCGCCTGGGCGGTGGGGGCCGGTTGGCGCGTTGTGGAGGCGGCGAAGACGTCGTGTTGCGCCTGGGCGGCGGTGGCGATGTCTTGACAGCTGGTGGCGATCGATTGCACTTGTGACGGTCGCCTGCGTGCAGCGAAGTGGAACAATGAAATGGATGCGAGCGAGGATGTCATGGAGAGCGCATATACACTTCGACCATGACTCGCTTGCCAGAAGCAGTCTGCTGCTATCGTCGAAACGCATGGGCGGGTTCGTTCGATGTCGTACCGAACGAACTCGACGCACGACCGTTAGTTGCGAATCTAATTATTTCCGATCGTATGCGTGCGCCCTGCTGTATGCACAAGCAACTCATGTACATACACGGACGGCTGTCATGAAGGATCACGCCAGCTCGCTCATGATCGGATGTCCGGCGGCACGATTCAAACTGAAAGCTTCACAACCCCAACGATCACGGCACATGCAGCCGCGTTCATCCCCGACTTCCCATCGATTCATATCGATGGTCACACTTCGTACATGAGTCTATATAACAGTACCCCGCCTTTCAAATATGGCTACTCGCCAATTACGACTGCATAAATTCTCAGCCTACGAGTGTGCCGGCGCTGATCGCGGTCGACTTGCCTTTCTTGTCTCGGCACACGAAGCGGACGGGCTGCTTGCATCCCTGCTTGTGGACCTCTCCCTCCTGGCTCATCAGGTAGCACAGACCCGGCTCGTCACACTCGCCGCCAAGCCAGCAGGTAAAGTCGTTGTCAGCACACAGCTTGGTCACAGCGGCTGTGCATGAAGGGAAGGATGGATATGTAGCGAGGGGTGTCGGGCGTGGGCGGGTGCGTTAATTGTCGATTAAATGCTGGTTGGGCGGGCGACGAAGTAAGTACTTATGTGCTACAAGCAGCCCCTACCAGCCAGCAGGTGTTTTCAACAATTTGGTGATGAAATTGCGATAAATGTATGTACCAGCAGGTCATCACCCCAGGATACATGTTTAAAATGCGCATGCTGGCAGAGCCCATCTTGTTTGCGGCTATTCAAAGGTCGAGCGAAGCAGCCTAGACGAGACACGCGAGCGAGGCAAGATGCAGGCTGAACACCAATTCATCCCAATTCCCGAGAAGAAATCCGAGATTCATGTTCTTGCTAACGCTTAGAGACCGGCCCTGTATGTCGCCCTATATTACATCATCCTCATACATACGTTGGAGCACCAACGCAACACAGTCCTCCTATCTAGAAGCACATACAGTCGTCGCTCGCACCTATCGACTCCTTGTCGCCCTGCGGTGCCAGCTCCATGCCCTTCCGCCCGCAGACAGATTTAGCTTTGGCCCAATCGATCATGCAGCGCGCGTCCACGTCGAACAACGTGTACTTGCGGCAGTCCTTGGGGTTGTGGTACTGCAACGTCTTGTAGCGGAACTTGTGGGGATCGCAGCGGTTGTCCTTTTGGGGTCGCGTGGCCAGCGCTCCCGGAAGAGGCCCCAGCAGCACCATCAGGGCGATAAGCAGCATGGGCATCATGTATGGCAGCAAGGCGCCTGTCGTGGACAGCGGGGCTTCGTGTGGCGCCGGTATATAATATTTCAAGCAAGCTGCGTGCCATATCGAAATCTACTTTAATTGACGTAGCGCTAACAAAGGATATAAATGCCCCAGTAGGTGTACAGCTATAAAAAACGTAAAGGCAGCATGAAACGCGACGACGGCTTGTTAACGAGCTTGTCCCAGAAAAGTTGCGAAAGAACCTTTTTTGTTGAACAGGCCAAGAGTTCCTTCTTATGCATAGAAGCCTAAAGCCATACTTCAGATGAAGTTACAAATGCTTTGGGATATTTCAGTCGGGAATGGTGGACCTTTAAGGACCTCGCTGTACGTTCTTGGCTTGGTAGGCCCGTCCAAGGCCCGTCGGTCCAAGGCCCGTCCAGTGTCATTAACGGTACAAGTCCTGAGCCACAATCCGGGGCCGTAATCTAACTCGTCCAAGCAATGAGTGCACCGGCACCAGGTCGGTATGGTAGGCTTACGAAAGGGAGGCTCATGTGTGGCGGGGGCCATTGCCTCGCTCGACAGAGCAAAGTTAGTGCCCCGAACGAACGGGACGCAATGTGGAGCGTGTTACACTCGAGACAGCATTCCTTCGGCAACCGATCGTCCGTTAAGTCAGCGGGGGCGACCGCCGGTCGATGCAACAGTAGTTCGAGGCAACAAAGGTTCTTGACATACATGAACGCTAGATTACCACCGTATACCGCCACGCTACCGCCGGTTCTTTGCGATTTTAATATTGGCCAGAGTCTGAATTAATAATAAGGGACCGGATACCTCCAGCGCGATTTCATTTTTACAAAGCCCACACTCTTCACATATCCGGACGGCTTGATAGATTTTGTGTTTGTGCTTAAGGGCACCGGTCCCCACGCGTAGCGCCTTCGGGAGGCGAATCCCCCGCGGGCATCCCAGCAGGCTACCTGCAGGTCACCAGCAGTCTGTGACCAGCTGTGACACCAGTGACAAACTGCAGTTTGTGCGGTCTTTGAATTTTTACGCGCCAAGAAATTCTGAAATTTTAGGTTGAATACTTGAAATATTACTTGAAAGGATACTTTCAGTGTTGCATTAAAAAAGGCGGATTAACAGAAGCTATAGTCCGTCCTAATCCACCGCCACTAATCCGTGTTGTGGTTTCATGAAGTTGGATTTTATGCATTGGGTGCCGGCAGAACATTCAAATGCCGACCTGAGAACTGCTATGACCTTTTTTAGAGATACGCCTTGGGTTCCTAACTAAAAATGGTTACCGAAAATGTGCGCGGGGAGTGCCCCTAATCCTGAAATGGCAATTTAGTACTCGGTCGCTACCGAGTAACCAATTTTTTACGCCAACTCCAAACACTTCATCTTGCGAACATAAGTAAATTTCATCACGGAACGTACGTGAACCTTTGGTCCCGCGCACCGAATCCGTTCGGTTTCGGAGCGTGGGGGCTCGGGGAGGGTGCTAGGGAGGAGACCGATGCGGCGTGGTTTGGGACCGGACAAGCTAGGAGGCCGGCGGCTCATGAGGACGTTGCATGCATGGATGCTTCATCGTTTAGTTGCCTCTGGTGTTGCTGTTGTTACGGTATGGTAGTGGGCTCTATCTAGACCCACGTTCGGAGGGGATGGCCATCTGACCAGGCTGCCGTACAACTATGTGCAACTTACGCGAAACCCAAGACCCATCCATCAAAGACCCGTGGGTCATACGGCCGCTAATGTCAATCCTAAACCCTTGATATGAGGGGTTCCTTTACAGTACATTACACTTCAACGCATCAAAATTAGACCAAATGACGCTTGAGAAAGACAGCTGCAGCACGTACGTAATGGTACGAACTCTTCTGGGGATGAGCGCACCTGCTGGGCACACAATTAATCGCACAGACGAAACCAAAAGAGAAACTAAGGAAAACGGCAAAAAGGGACATACATACGGGTAAACGGACTAAGGCGTTAAAAAAACGCAGGATGGGACCTTACCGCCGCTGTACGATCAAAATCTATCTGTGCCCCTACCAGGCATTTTGCCACCGCCGCATCAGCGCTGCCAAGGATTTCACACCACACACGGCTGCTGCTGCCGCAGGTGCTGTATCCGAGTTGCACCAAACCCCGCCGTAGCCCACCTAACCTTCGGTCCGCCAGACAACCGACATCCATCTCAGCAGGGGCGCTACGGGGGGCCCATTGGCAACCCCGCCTTTTCGCCGCCGTCACTGACGCATATTCACGCACGTGCAAGCCACAAACAGGTATCATCCCTCTCGAAAGCAACACTGCCCTTTTCCCAATCCCCCCGGCGGCTACAAAACCAACAAGCCAGCCAACCAGCAGCATTATCATGTGGGTTTCCTTTAGCGAACCCTCGTCAGTTGCGGCCACAGCATACCTAGCCAACTTCGGCGTCCACAACCGGCTACATGTACCGGCTAGGGCGCACGTTCATGGGCTTCCTTCGTTCCTTCGTTCTGGACCAACCGTAAATGTTAAGATGATCTGTGCCCTGAAAGGCTCGAACGCCCAAACAACCGCGACAGGAGCTCTAGTCCACAACCCGGCCTGCATCACGCTTCTATCTGATAACTGTGGGTTCGGGTTCCGATAGTAATCGCTTCGTATTCAGCAGCCATACGCAATGTGGTCCTCGCTGACGCTGGCAGCCGGCCCGTCCCCTGTCATTACTCACTCGCAACTGCAGCTGCTGCTGCTATCTACTGCTTTCCGCTCCCCCACCGTTCCTCGCTTCGGACCGCCAGACGACTTGGGGGCGCACTGCACCGATCAGATCACTGCACTCTGACCCGCCGCTTCCGGCCCTCTTCATTCCGGGCTTCCTGCATGATGTGCCGCTCGCTCGCTCACGCACTCGCTCACCCACCCACTCTGCTGGCAGCTGATCCGATCCGCTACCCTGCCCCTTGCTTCCCGCCCTCCTCATCAAGGGTCCTCCGTCTGCAGATCCCTGGGTATCAGCAGCAGCCCGTCCGTCCCCTTGCGCGGCTTGGGCCCCGGTAACATCGACGCCTTGGCCAGCAGACCCGGGTCCTCAAGCCGCACCTCGAAGCGGCGCAGCAGCAGCACAAGCAGCAGCTTGGCCTGAGGAGGGTTGGTTGGGTTGGGAGGTAATAAGCAAGGCGATAGATGCCGCAGCGAAGGGACCGAGACGACGGGTAGGGAGGGAGCGAACATCGGGGCGTGTAAGCCTGCCTGGCTCCTGCTGAGCATCCGCGTGATAAGCGGTTTGCTGCTTATTACGGGGAGGACGCGCGCGGACGGAGCGACCAGAGCGGCAACCGTGCTTGATTGGATCTGTTTGCAGCAGGATGCACACGGTGGTGTGTGTTGGGGCAGCTGGGTGAATTGGGCATTGGCCTGCCCCAACCTTTCAAAACCTCCGACTTCAACCTCCAACCTCAAAACCCAAGACAAGGGACCGGTATTTTACCCCATCCAGTTGTTGGGTTGCGTACTGAGGATGCGTGGGTTCAAGGTTGCAGCGCGTGCATGCGTGGGCGGCAGAGACGACTGTGGGGCGGGACTGTGGGGCGTTCCCATGTATGTCCGGGGGGACGGGGCTTGTGTGGCATTCTCTGCGTCAGTCCGGAGGCACTGCCAACGTCCCAACGTCCGGCCCTCATTTCCCCCTGGCATGGGCTCCGGTGTGTGTGGGCTCCTGGCGCGCCCGCCTCTCTCCCTCCCTAGATCTGCCTCCCCCGCCCTCCCCGCTGCGCCTTTCACCCAACCATTCTTATCGCCTACCCACCCACTCACCCCGCCCTGAACCCGCCCACCCACCCATCCAGGCACTCACCTCCGCCACCGCCACATGCTGACCCAGGCACAGATGGGCCCCACCGCCAAACACCACCCACTGCCGGGGCCGGGTCTCCTCCGCAACACCGCTGCTGCCGCCGACCAGCCACCGCTCCGGGCGAAACGCCTCCTCGAAGCGGCACTGGAAATCCAAATGGGCAGGCAGACCCGTGGGTCCGACGGCGGCGCCGCGCGCCAGCGCCCGCCGCGTCGCCGCGGCGGGGTCAGAGGCGGCAGCGGTGGCGGAGGCGCTGCTCCGGAACCAGGAGCCAGCTTGGGCGAAGCGTGCGGGCGGTTCCGGAGCGGGGGTGCGCGGCAGGAGGGCGGGGTCGCAGCAGTGGGCCAGGTGGGTGCTCCAATACACGACACCGCCGCGCGGCACGACGACGCCGCCGCGCAGCTGATTCCCGAATCGCAGCGAGTGAACGTTGAGGGAGGGGGGTAAGAGAGGGAGGTGGGGCAGGATCGGCGGGTAAGGCGGCGGGTTGAAGGGGTTCAGAGTTGAATGCGTCGGTGAGGTGGTTGTGGTGGTTGTGGTGGTGGTTGCAGCCGCATCAGTACCATCCTGAAACCGGGTATCGAAACCGGGACGTGTGTGTGTGTGTGTGTGTGTGTGTGTGTGTTTGTGTGTGTGGCACACTCCTAACTTGACGTAGAAATGTGGACGGAATGATGGCCCGCATGCGGCACCAGCAGCACGATAGCCATAACGGCACCCAAACGCCACTCTCATAGACACAATACACAACGCTGCGTTACCCAACAACAACGTAACGACGACACCTGTTCCTTCGCTGCGGCATCCTTTTTCCCTACCTCCCCCCTTCACAACACCACCCGCCGTTTCCTCTCTCGACCGGGTCCGAGGGTGGCCCCCCTCTCAACTAACAGGGGCACACCCACCTGCACGTCCCGCTTGGCGATGCGGAAGCCGCCAATGGAGGGGGGCAGCAGCCTCAGGGTTTCCTACAGAGATGAGGAGGAGGAGGAGGAGGTTGGGACGGAAGTGCCGAGGGGGAGGAGAAGGAGGTTGGAAAGTGCCGAGGAGGAGGAGGTTGGGAAGTGCCGAGGGGGAATTGGCCGTGTGGGAATTGGTGAGCGTCGGTGGTGCGTACCGGTTGTGGTGGTGGTGGTGGTGGTGGTGGTTGTCGTGGCGGCGGTGGTGGGGGATCCGGAGGAGCAGGGGCAGGGGGCCGGGAGCAGAGAACGGAAGACACCAGGGGCGGAAGTTGCTGGCAGCAGAAGTAAGGGTTATAATCATAACCACCACCTCCCCTCCCGACCGGCCCGAGCACAGCCATCCCGCCTCCCATACCTCCCTTCCCATCCCTCGTGCTGCCCAGCCCGCCCGCCAGATGCAACGAAGAGCGCCGCAATCACCTTGATGACGGCATCCAGGTACGGCATGTCAGACAACACACTGTACGACAGCTCGTTGCCGTACTTGCGGATGGCCTGCGGAATGCGTGGGGGGCGATATATACGTGACGGCGCGAAAACACGGACCGTTGGGGCGCCGATAGCCCATGCTCCGCTGGCGGTGGGTTAAAAGAAGATACCGCAGCGGAGACGGCGTTAGCGAACGGACCAGGAATAGCAGTGGGTGGGATGGAGGAGAAGAGATCGTAGGTTGAGGCAGCCACACCCCAGACGTGCATGTCGCCCCACCACCACCTCCCCCCTCCCACAACCTCCACCACCGTCTCCCTCGCCCCATCCACGGACCACAGCCACCACCGCTGCAGCCCGCCCGAAACCGCCGCTGCTCCGCCACAGGGCCCAGCCGCCTCTCTTTCCCCCCACCCCACCCCTCCCCAGCCGCCCAGCCACGCGCCCCGCGCTCATGCGGCCCCCACTCTACCTTATCTCCTCTCCCACCCCCGCCCCTCAACGGTTCCACACCCACACCCAGCCACCCAATCAAACCGTCCCAGTGGTCCCTCTTCCCCACCACCCAGGGCCATCCACAGCCACCCAGTACCGCTCCCCCCGAACCCCCGGCCCCCCGACTCCCCGGGACCCCCCCCGACCCCCCGGCCCCACCTGCCGCTGCTCCTCCTCCAGCCTCGACCTCACCCCCGGCGCCAGCGCCGTTGCCGAGATGGCCGCAAAGAACATGTGGCGGGAGGTCTCATCCACCGCAATGACGGTGCCCAGAGCCCTCTCGAACAGCTGCTCGGGGGAAAGAAGCGAACCAAGAAGACCCGCGTGGTCGACGCCGCCGGATGTGGATCCGGATATGGATCTGGATTTGGATTCAGCGGCAGCGGCAGCCGCAGCCAGGGCGCTGGATACCTGGCGATGGGGAGGAAGGGGAGAAGGGTGGGGTTCGGGGGCGTCGGGCAGGGGGGCTGAAGGGTGTAATACGAGGACGAAACAAAGAATGTCGGGGGTTGTATTGCCGTTGTAACCTGCCCGAGGGGCTGCCATCGAATCCCTCGTGTGTTCTATAAACCCCAATTTTGCCGCCGGAGCACGCGTTCGGCCGTGCAACTCATGTATTCAGGGCAGCCGATTCGCCGTACAGGTGTCGTACCTGCGCCTCCAGCATCCGCACGGGCGGTGGGCCGCTGGCCCCAGTTGACGCCGACGCAGCCGCTGCAGCATCAGCAGCCGTCCCCTCCGCTTCCAGGTCGTCCTGTTTCATGTGGTCCGCGTGGAATGCAAAACGCGGAGCAACGCGCAGTCATTGCAGGAGCCAATCGAAGTTTCGTACGGTTTGTACGACACCCTCCCGTGTACGATAACAGGTCGCACCTGTTCCGTTTTGACCCTCCGAATGGGGAGGCCAGGCCCCGTAGCGCGACAAGGTATGCCTACCGCTAATTATGTGCAACTGGAGAAGAGACACGCGCGCGTTCGACGAGAGCATTGGGCGGAACACCATGATTTGGGGGACACCAACGCTGGGGGACACCAACCCCCAGGAGACACGTGGGGGACCCACACTTCCTCTTCCCCTGATCGTTTTGTTTGCGCACGATCAACCGATCGACGCACGGGTCGCCAAACCCAAGCGCTCCACCCCATCCCGCCCCACCCCGCTTCTCGACGCCCCACAACAGGTCGGTCCAGTATCCGTACTGTGCCGTACCGTGCCGCCGTACCTTGGCGCCTTCCCCGCCCCTGGCCTTGGCCGCAATCTCCGCCGCCTCTGCCTCCACCAGGGGCCACAGCATCGCCATCAGCCGCCGCCGCGCGCGCAGCGCACGGTAAATTGCCGTACCCGGCAGTACGACAGGCAGGCCGAACAGTCCGTCCAGCACGGTCCTGAACAGGCGCCGCATCGTCGCCCGATCGGCCGGGTCGGGTGGCAGCGGGTGACCAGTGACCACCTCGAGTGCCACATCCATTGACAGCTCCTCGCACTGCAAAATACACACACATAACATGTAGAGTCGGGGACGGTCCGTGCTCCTCTGGCACTGGCGCTGGCGCTGGTGCCAGTGGGGGTTTGTGACATGGTTGAAGAGGTCGGTCAGGTATCGCTGGCATGGTCAGGTATCGCTGGCATGGTCAGGTATCGCTGGCATCGTGGATGAGGTCGGTCAGGTATCGTTTGTGCCATCGTTGAAAAGGTCGGTCAGCAGGAGCTCTTGCCCGGGCCCCAGACGCCAAGCAGACCCGAAACGCAACCTTAGGCAAAGCAACCCTGGGCGACCCGCCCCCGCTCCCAACCCCGCCCCCACCCCCGCCCCCACCCGACCCGACCAGACGCGACCAGACCCGACCCGACCCGACCCGACCACCCAGAAAACCCACACCGAACCGAACCGGGAAGCGGGGTCTGACGAATGGGGTCCGCCTTCCCCACCCCGGCCACATTCCGGGACCTGCTGCACGAGGCCCCTCACTGCACACCTCGCCACCGCCCGCTCAGCCCCTCCCCCCTCCTTCCCTCCCTCGACTCGCTCCACCTCCGCACGCACGTACCTCGCCGCGCCCCCTCCCTCCCTCCCTCCCCCCTCCCTGCCTCCCTGCAATCCGCCCGGGCCCCACCCACCTCCGACCATAACAGTCACCTTCAGACAGCGACCCCCCCCCCCGGTCAATCCAGGACATGAGAGCCAAACCACAGAAGTAACCAACCAAGCAGAGGCAACTATAGAAACCAGCCCCCAGGCGCTCCCCCCCTGCCCTCCCAAACCCCGCAACCCTGCACCCCGCATCAGCCGCAGCCCTCGGAGCTGTTGCAGCCTCCACCACCAGCCCACCAACCCCTCCCGCGTTGCGTTCCCTCGTTCCGGGCCGTTTCAATTAACCCCGCCCCAGCCCACCCACCGCGGGGGGGCTCCATTAAACCCGCCCCGGCCCACCCACCGCGTGGCTCAGCTCCACTCGGCCTCGCCGCCCCCACTCGTCCAGATGGCGACGCATCACCTCGGCCATAGGGCCCAGCAGGTTGGCGGCCACGGCGGCGGGACTGAGCGCCTGGCCCAGCTTGCGCCGCTGGTAGCAGGGGAAAGGGAAAGGGGAGGGGGAGGGAAGAGAAGGGAAGGGGAGGGAAGGAAGCGGGAGACAGCAAGTCAGGAACGCAAAGAGGCAGCGGGGGAATGAGGCAGCGGGGGATTGCGGATGTCGGTTGACGAAGTGCCAAGGGGCTGATATGGGTTTATTTAATGGTGGTAAAGCTTGGTCACGCAGCGGCTGCCGGGCCAGGCCTGTTGGGAGTTCGAATGCAAGGTCCTCACCCTCCTGGCTCCCTTCAGCCACGCGCTAAGCGCTCCCCGCCCACTCTTGCAAGGGCCTTTTTCCCTCCTTCATCTGAGACACCCTCCGCCCTCCGACCTCCGTCTCCCTCTCCGCTGCGACATTCTCATTATACCTCCGCCTGCCGCCCTTCCCCCTCGGCCCGACCCCAGCTCACAAAGAAGGCATGCTGCACCGGCTCCCTCATGTGACGGATGTCGGTGAGGAGCATGGAGAACGTCTTGCCGGGTACCTGCGGGGGGGCAAAGGCAAAGGATGTGAGGGAAGGGGATGTTGAGGGAAAGGACGGGGGCGGAAATAAAGCGGGTTGCGGGCAGGAGTGATGATATGTTGAGATGTGACGAGCACGTTACGTAGGATGCGAGGGAAACTCCGCTTCCTCACGTCAGGGCCGCCGGTTGGCTGAAAGCGGCACTTTCATGTTCGATGGCCTGCCAAGAATGCGGGCGACAGGCTTCCGGAGCTCCGTTGCACCGAAAGCTTTCGTGGGGAGGGGACTCAACGGCCCACAGCTGATGGCCGTGGTCCGCGTAGGCGGCCGGTTTATCAAAACTGCCAGAACTGTCTGGGTTACTTACGAAGAATTCAAAAGCCTCCTCGTCTGACCACACCGAGCGCAGAACATCTTGCGTTCCGACCACGTACACCTGCTGCCCCAGCAGGTTGGTGCGAAAAACGCCTCCGTATGCTATCCAACAATTCCACATGTACTTGAAGGGGGATTGCAAAAGCTGCGGCGTTTCTCCAATGAGCGGGAGCCAAAAGGCGGGTCCCGGCACACAGCCTCTCTTTGCGAAATTATTCCTGATCCAAGGAAGCACGATGTATATTATGGCGATAATTGCTGCGGCAACGTGCACAGCTATGCCCAGCGCGGGCAAAAATCCCTTCCACGCCACCATTTCGGTAGATCAATAGATATTACAAATTTTTGACATTACATATGATAGCAGAGACCGTCGATTCGAGTGTTCATCGCTAAGAAACCCAAGTTTGGTAAGCTATGTATGCCCGTACCAACAACCAACGGTACAGCAGTTCTTCCATTGACCTCCACGAAAAAAACATACGCTCATCCCGGGTTTGGCTGCGCAATCCCGGGTTTATAACGGTGGGTTGCGGGGCTGCTATGTGGCCATGATGTAGTGTGTCTGTGCATGGGACGTGTTTGCACCCGAGCGTTGTTCATGAGGTTCCTGCACCGCATCTTCGGGTTACGGCGACGTTCGTGCAGCGGGAGATCGATCAGCCGTGTCAGTTACAGGCGTAACCTAGCGCTACCCGCATAGAGGCCGCTCACTCGGTTCATTTTACCCGGCAGGCGTCCGGGGCCCAAGGCTCGAGTGTCTCCCACGGGGGCGGTGGCCTTTCACCAAACAGCAGCGGGCACGCATCTTGCCAACGTACATAGGCTCCTCTTCCCTCTCCGCGTGGCAGGCACGGTGGGGCATGTCAAGGTGGCCGACTTGCGTGTTCCCTTATAAAGGGAGCCAGCCACTGTTTGCTTCTGGCGGGGATTGGCGGAGGGCGTTCCTTACATCCCAGCCGCACTTTCTCGACCACATCATTAACGTGTCAGCTATCTATGGTAGTGTGCTAATAATAAGCATCATTCGCTGCAATCTTAACTGGTACCCATTGAACCGTGCCCCACAACAACGTGAGCCATTTGGGACTCCGAGCTCACCTAATCCGCCAAATTTGCCAGAGCTGGAACCAAATATACTTTCAAACATACTTAGGTGATAACCTATCATAATACGCAAAAAAAACGGCGTAAAGGCTGGGTCGTACGTGGTACCTTGCCGGTACCGCATTGCACCGTTTAGTTTTTGCACGTAGTGAACGAAGGGGCGGCAAGGGCCTATCCAGTTACAGCCCATCCACGGGCGGGCCGGTGTGGGTGTACCTGTCAATGGTGCGATAGATGCGCCTCGCGCTAGCTGTCCATCGATTGCTTCATTCATTCGTACGTAGATAGCCGCCGCAATGCACCAACGTCCCGCTGGCCCCGCGCGCCGCTGGCTCCATCCACTGCTCACAACGACTACTACAACTCCATCCGTGGGCAAAAGCCTTTTTATGCCGTGTCGCTCCGGGCTCGACGATTTGTGTGTTGTCTGGATGGACTGGTAGGTCTAGTTTCTCTGCTTGACCCGCCGAGGCCGGGTAGTGTGCTAATAATAAGCATCATTCGCTGCAGTAGTGCGTGTAATAAGCAACGAACGAAGCGTACCTACGTAACCTGCCTGCCTGCAAGAACCGGGAGCCGCCGCCGGGACGCTGCCCAGTACCAATGGAGGCCTAAAGAGGGGATACGTACGTACGGTCGTCCGTCGGCTGCAGCTGGTGCGGGAGTGCGTGTGTGCAACCAACGCTCACGCAGCAGAGCTCTTCGTTCTGGACCGAACATGGCGCAAATAAACACGCACTGATTATCTTTGCTTTACAGCATTTATTAATATTCGGATTTTTTTACAGATATACATAAAAACGCCACGCGTCCAGTTCATACGTTCACTCATCATTCCGTCGTTCATAGATAGGTAGATAGATAGGTAGGTAGATAGATAGATAGATAGATAGGTCCGCTCGTTCATTCGTCCAACAGTCCCACGTACGGCGTGCGCATATTCGGCAGCCAAGCACGCACACGCTGATCACAGCAGCGCATGCAGGCGACACCGATTCACCTAAATTATTAAATATTATCCAAATGTTTATATATGGCGCTACAAACGTGATGCCCTAATCGTAATGCGCCTGGGAGATGTGCCGCGACAGGAGCGAGCAGCAGAAGTAATTCCCTGGCTTACTACTATAATAATCAAGAGTCCCGACGTGGCCCCACGACCACCGCTAGCTCAAAGTGGGTGCGTGGGTGGTGCATGGCAGTACGGCTGCATCCAAACCATCCATGCATGCAAGCGCACGATCATAACTACCATACCATACTCGGCTGCGTGCACACTTGCTAGCTAGAACGTACGCCCCTCCATCCGATCGATACGCACGTACCAGCCCATCAACACGCATGCATGCATCCATCCGCTCCCGCGGCGAGCTCGCTTGGGAATGAAAACAGATCAAATGCTGCTGGGTCGGTCTATGTGTCTGGTGCGGGTGACTATCTACTGTTGACGAGGCGCCGCCGGACGACCAAGCGCCAAGCTCCTGACCTGCCCCCACGCCGCCACCGCCCTCTCCGTCGCGAGCCTCGCTGCAGCCACCGCCTCCGCCTCCGCCGCCTGGGCCGCCTGGGCCTCCGCTTCCTCCACCGCCGCCGCCACCGCCGCCTTGGCCGTCTCCACCGCCGCAAGCGCCACCGCCTCCGCCGCGTCCGCCTCCTCGGCCCGCCTCACGGCCGCAGCCCGCAGGGGGATCCGCTGAAGGCGAGCGCGCGTGTCCTTAGCCAGCTTTGCCTGACCCGGATCGACGGGAAAGACGACGACGCAGCGTGACCAGCGGCCGTCGCCGTCCGCCTCCTCAAAGTCCACCACGTCACGGAGCTCGAAGGACCGCGGCCCTCCGCTGAGGAGAGACTGAAGAATGGCCGCCTGCATCGCACACAAAGACGGACATATGGACGGACCACAAGGACATATACGTCAGCAAATCATCACGTGAGCGAGGGAGACGGAGACGGAGAGGGAGGGAGGTGTGATGGAACGAATAGAAGTCACATACAATGCACGCGCATACATGTCTCACCCCTCAACCCCCTTTGCTCATGGCCCCGCCCGTTACGCCGCTAGGCCATCCAACCGCTCACCAGCAGCCGCGCTCCTGTCGCCGCCGCCGAGCACTCCGAGTTGTGCGGGCCTGCACCGACCACCGCAGCGATGACTCCCGCCGCCGGAGACACTTCAAGACCGACCGCCGCGACGGCCGAGAGCACGTTACCGAGCGCCGCCAGCGAAGCGGGGGTAGCGTAACCTGCGTGGGGCACGCATGCATGCATGGATGGTTGGGGCGGCGGGGCGGGCGAGGGAGGCACATTGAGCAAGCGGTGTCGTCAGGAACGAAAATGCATGCGGAACATAACTACGTATGTATGCACCGCCTGCGATCTTGTGGGTCCACTGTAAATAAACCGTGCGATCCATTCATTGAGCAAACTTTGGCGAAGGTGCGTGCGTGTCTGGGGGTCGGCAGCGGGGGTTACACTCGTTGCTTGGGGTATGTTCATGGTGTCAAGACGTGGGTAGACGTCTGGTCGATGCTGTGGGTTTTCACCGCATGCATGCTGTGGGTTTCAGTGTCCGCCCCCGGTGGGATGTCCGCCGGAAATTAATATTTCCCCGGTTACCCAAGCAACCAGGATAAACGGACGATCGAAAATCACGTCGTTTATTCGCTTGACAAGCTCATGGCTCGACGTGTTGTTTGCTGTGATGTCGATATTGTGATATTGCAGAATGCCTGATGCGTGCTTGTATGTGCGCCCGGAGTTAAATCCATACCCAGCACGCAGGGGCACGAAGACACAAGGCGCCCATTGATTGGGGTCCCGCGCCGGGGGCCCCGGGGACCGCGGGCGGGTGCGTGCGTGTTTGCGACGGCACGTCGCAGTCGCCAGCCAGAACGCTCTGTCATGCCAGACGCCGCGATTACGTACAACTCTGCTGCATATTCCGATGTTGCGAAACATCACTTCCAGCGCGTGCAGATGCGCGCGCAAGCTTTATTTGGGGAGCTTCCGAGCACCACGGACGCCCAGCAGCAGACCGCAGATAAGATGTGTGCTCGCTCCATCTCAGTATTTATCCTTTGCTGCCGCTTAATTGGTATCATAGCGCCGGCAGGGCGTCGCGCGGCCCCTAATAAGTCGCTGCTTTATCTCCCAAGGCCATGACGGCTAGCTATGGCTGGGCACGTATAGTATTCATATTTTGTATATATCTAGGTGTAGAACGACGCCAGACTAATCGTTGCCGCTGCCTTTGATGCCTTAAACCGCGCGGATGATGACTCGAGCCGCGCGCCTTGGACCTCGTACTGTTGCCAATGTGTGTTCGGAGCTATTCTTTTGTGGTAGATTTGTTTATACCTTTCTAACATGCATGAAGGCGCGTTGCGTTTGCGTGACAAAACCATTCTGTAGCAAACTCGAAGCACGCAGGAATCTGGACTCACCGTCCAGCTTGGCACGCATGAACTCATCATCACGGACGACATCTTCGCGCGACATGATTGGTAGACGCACAGGACTGAACACCGGCAAGACGTTGGACGCGGACTGGACAGGACTTAATTTGCGATGCGCCGCCACCTTCACGCCAAAGGGTTATGAACCTGCTGGTTGCTTGATAATGTATGAAGGTCAAGTGTTTCTTGAGAGTGCTTGCTTGCACGTAGTGTTGTTTGCTTGGCTTGGGGCAGCCAACAACTCCGTTTGGTTATTATAGAGGTGGTTTCGGGGCAGTTTCTCGCGCGTCGTACTTTCTCAATTCTTCTGTTTTCCTTTTTCCGAGCATTGTTTCTGGCACACCCCGGGCATCTGATATAACCTGATCGCCGCGCACCGCATGACCCAGCCATTCACCAAACTGAGCACCACCCACACCCCATCCATCGGCTGTCGCGCGCCTTACCGTACCCTGCCACCCCCTCGCCTGCCCCGACCTCGCTTGACAACCGCGCTCAGGCACTGATAAAGGTTTGGACTGCAAGTTATGGTTAGAGATCCCCCTGGGCCGAAGATTTCGGTGTGCACCTGCCGCTTAGGAGTGAGGGTTTTAGGGTTTTAGCGTTTTAGGGTTTTAGGGTAGGGCTGACAAGCGAAAGGAACCCGAACTATTCACCGAAAATGGCGAAATACAGGCACATACAGAAATTAGCGAAGACGAGGAAGGTAAACTGGGCTAGTGTTGGGCGTGGGCGAGGAGGAGGGGTTGGGAAGAACGGAAGGGGTTGGGGGAAGAGGGGGCAAAGGGCAGATGACATGGACAGTGGGTGGATGCGTGCCTGTGTGCTTGCTTTATGGATTGCGTGTAAAGCAGTCGCGGGATGTAACGAAGGAAAGTGAGTTTTGACGCGGGAGTGGACGTGCAATATGGCTATAGATAGTGGCTGGTGCTGAATGGAAGCTGTTACGGGGGGACCATGCATCGTCATGTGAAGAGCGTGCGCTTCAAAATGGCGTCAAGAAATAAAGCAGTCGGGGGATGTATGTGACGAGGGAAAGTGAGTTTTGACGCGGGAGTGGACGTGCAGGAAGGCCAAGAACGAAGGGGCGGCGGGGGCCTATCCAGTTACAGCCCATCCACGGGTGGGCCGGTGTGGGTGTACCTGTCAATGGTGCGATAGATGCGCCTCGCGCTAGCTGTCTATCGACGCGATTGCTTCATTCATTCGTACGTAGATAGCCGCCGCAATGCACCGACGTCCCGCTGGCCCCGCGCGCCGCTGGCTCCATCCACTGCTCACAACGACTTCAACAACTCCATCCGTGGGCAAAAGCCTTTTTATGCCGTGTCGCTCCGGGCTCGACGATAGATTTGTGTGTTGTCTGGACTGGTAGGTCTAGTTTCTCTGCTTGCCCCGCCGAGGACGGGTAGTGTGTGTGTTAATAATAATATGCTTCATTCGCTGCAGTAGTGCGTGTAAGCAACGAACGAACGAAGCGTACCTACGTAACCTGCCTGCCTGCAAGAACCGGGAGCCGCCGCCGGGACGCTGCCCAGTACCAATGGAGGCTT
Source organism: Pleodorina starrii (assembly GCA_030267565.1). Lineage (NCBI taxonomy): Eukaryota > Viridiplantae > Chlorophyta > Chlorophyceae > Chlamydomonadales > Volvocaceae > Pleodorina > Pleodorina starrii. The sequence goes on along the minus strand of BRXU01000022.1, from coordinate 1,711,977 downwards.
AATGAGGGGACACGTACGTACGGTCGTCCGTCGGCTGCAGCTGGTGCGTACGTGCGTGCGTGCAACCAACGCTCACGCAGCAGAGCTCTTCGTTCTGGACCTAACATCGCGCAAATAAACACGCACTGATTATCTTTGCTTTACAGCATTTATTAATATTCGGATTTTTTTACAGATATACATAAAAACGCCACGCGTCCAGTTCATACGTTCACTCATCATTCCGTCGTTCATAGATAGATAGGTAGATAGGTAGATAGATAGGTAGATAGATAGATAGGTCCGCTCGTTCATTCGTCCACCAGTCCCACGTACGGCGTGCGCATATTCGGCAGCCAAGCACGCACACGCTCATCACAGCAGCGCATGCAGACGACACCGATTCGCCTAAATCATTAAATATTATCTAAATGATTATGGCGCTACAAACGTGATGCCCTAATCGTAATGCGCCTGGGAGATGTGCCGCGACAGGAGCGAGCAGCAGAAGTAATTCCCTGGCTTATTACTATAATAATCAAGAGTCCCTACGTGGTCCCACGACCACCGCTAGCTCAAAGTGGGTGCGTGGGTGGTGCATGGCAGTACGGCTGCATCCAAACCATCCATGCATGCAAGCGCACGATCATAACTACCATACCATACTCGGCTGCGTGCACACTTGCTAGCTAGAACGTACGCCCCTCCATCCGATCGATACGCACGTACCAGCCCATCAACACGCATGCATGCATCCATCCGCTCCCGCGGCGAGCTCGCTTGGGAATGAAAACAGATCAAATGCTGCTGGGTCGGTCTATGTGTCTGGTGCGGGTGACTATCTACTGTTGACGAGGCGCCGCCGGACGACCAAGCGCCAAGCTCCTGACCTGCCCCCACGCCGCCACCGCCCTCTCCGTCGCGAGCCTCGCTGCAGCCACCGCCTCCGCCTCCGCCGCCTGGGCCGCCTGGGCCTCCGCTTCCTCCACCGCCGCCGCCACCGCCGCCTTGGCCGTCTCCACCGCCGCAAGCGCCACCGCCTCCGCCGCGTCCGCCTCCTCGGCCCGCCTCACGGCCGCAGCCCGCAGGGGGATCCGCTGAAGGCGAGCGCGCGTGTCCTTAGCCAGCTTTGCCTGACCCGGATCGACGGGAAAGACGACGACGCAGCGTGACCAGCGGCCGTCGCCGTCCGCCTCCTCAAAGTCCACCACGTCACGGAGCTCGAAGGACCGCGGCCCTCCGCTGAGGAGAGACTGAAGAATGGCCGCCTGCATCGCACACAAAGACGGACATATGGACGGACCACAAGGACATATACGTCAGCAAATCATCACGTGAGCGAGGGAGACGGAGACGGAGAGGGAGGGAGGTGTGATGGAACGAATAGAAGTCACATACAATGCACGCGCATACATGTCTCACCCCTCAACCCCCTTTGCTCATGGCCCCGCCCGTTACGCCGCTAGGCCATCCAACCGCTCACCAGCAGCCGCGCTCCTGTCGCCGCCGCCGAGCACTCCGAGTTGTGCGGGCCTGCACCGACCACCGCAGCGATGACTCCCGCCGCCGGAGACACTTCAAGACCGACCGCCGCGACGGCCGAGAGCACGTTACCGAGCGCCGCCAGCGAAGCGGGGGTAGCGTAACCTGCGTGGGGCACGCATGCATGCATGGATGGTTGGGGCGGCGGGGCGGGCGAGGGAGGCACATTGAGCAAGCGGTGTCGTCAGGAACGAAAATGCATGCGGAACATAACTACGTATGTATGCACCGCCTGCGATCTTGTGGGTCCACTGTAAATAAACCGTGCGATCCATTCATTGAGCAAACTTTGGCGAAGGTGCGTGCGTGTCTGGGGGTCGGCAGCGGGGGTTACACTCGTTGCTTGGGGTATGTTCATGGTGTCAAGACGTGGGTAGACGTCTGGTCGATGCTGTGGGTTTTCACCGCATGCATGCTGTGGGTTTCAGTGTCCGCCCCCGGTGGGATGTCCGCCGGAAATTAATATTTCCCCGGTTACCCAAGCAACCAGGATAAACGGACGATCGAAAATCACGTCGTTTATTCGCTTGACAAGCTCATGGCTCGACGTGTTGTTTGCTGTGATGTCGATATTGTGATATTGCAGAATGCCTGATGCGTGCTTGTATGTGCGCCCGGAGTTAAATCCATACCCAGCACGCAGGGGCACGAAGACACAAGGCGCCCATTGATTGGGGTCCCGCGCCGGGGGCCCCGGGGACCGCGGGCGGGTGCGTGCGTGTTTGCGACGGCACGTCGCAGTCGCCAGCCAGAACGCTCTGTCATGCCAGACGCCGCGATTACGTACAACTCTGCTGCATATTCCGATGTTGCGAAACATCACTTCCAGCGCGTGCAGATGCGCGCGCAAGCTTTATTTGGGGAGCTTCCGAGCACCACGGACGCCCAGCAGCAGACCGCAGATAAGATGTGTGCTCGCTCCATCTCAGTATTTATCCTTTGCTGCCGCTTAATTGGTATCATAGCGCCGGCAGGGCGTCGCGCGGCCCCTAATAAGTCGCTGCTTTATCTCCCAAGGCCATGACGGCTAGCTATGGCTGGGCACGTATAGTATTCATATTTTGTATATATCTAGGTGTAGAACGACGCCAGACTAATCGTTGCCGCTGCCTTTGATGCCTTAAACCGCGCGGATGATGACTCGAGCCGCGCGCCTTGGACCTCGTACTGTTGCCAATGTGTGTTCGGAGCTATTCTTTTGTGGTAGATTTGTTTATACCTTTCTAACATGCATGAAGGCGCGTTGCGTTTGCGTGACAAAACCATTCTGTAGCAAACTCGAAGCACGCAGGAATCTGGACTCACCGTCCAGCTTGGCACGCATGAACTCATCATCACGGACGACATCTTCGCGCGACATGATTGGTAGACGCACAGGACTGAACACCGGCAAGACGTTGGACGCGGACTGGACAGGACTTAATTTGCGATGCGCCGCCACCTTCACGCCAAAGGGTTATGAACCTGCTGGTTGCTTGATAATGTATGAAGGTCAAGTGTTTCTTGAGAGTGCTTGCTTGCACGTAGTGTTGTTTGCTTGGCTTGGGGCAGCCAACAACTCCGTTTGGTTATTATAGAGGTGGTTTCGGGGCAGTTTCTCGCGCGTCGTACTTTCTCAATTCTTCTGTTTTCCTTTTTCCGAGCATTGTTTCTGGCACACCCCGGGCATCTGATATAACCTGATCGCCGCGCACCGCATGACCCAGCCATTCACCAAACTGAGCACCACCCACACCCCATCCATCGGCTGTCGCGCGCCTTACCGTACCCTGCCACCCCCTCGCCTGCCCCGACCTCGCTTGACAACCGCGCTCAGGCACTGATAAAGGTTTGGACTGCAAGTTATGGTTAGAGATCCCCCTGGGCCGAAGATTTCGGTGTGCACCTGCCGCTTAGGAGTGAGGGTTTTAGGGTTTTAGCGTTTTAGGGTTTTAGGGTAGGGCTGACAAGCGAAAGGAACCCGAACTATTCACCGAAAATGGCGAAATACAGGCACATACAGAAATTAGCGAAGACGAGGAAGGTAAACTGGGCTAGTGTTGGGCGTGGGCGAGGAGGAGGGGTTGGGAAGAACGGAAGGGGTTGGGGGAAGAGGGGGCAAAGGGCAGATGACATGGACAGTGGGTGGATGCGTGCCTGTGTGCTTGCTTTATGGATTGCGTGTAAAGCAGTCGCGGGATGTAACGAAGGAAAGTGAGTTTTAACGCGGGAGTGGACGTGCAATATGGCTATAGATAGTGGCTGGTGCTGAATGGAAGCTGTTACGGGGGGACCATGCATCGTCATGTGAAGAGCGTGCGCTTCAAAATGGCGTCAAGAAATAAAGCAGTCGGGGGATGTATGTGACGAGGGAAAGTGAGTTTTGACGCGGGAGTGGACGTGCAGGAAGGCCAAGAACGAAGGGGCGGCGGGGGCCTATCCAGTTACAGCCCATCCACGGGTGGGCCGGTGTGGGTGTACCTGTCAATGGTGCGATAGATGCGCCTCGCGCTAGCTGTCTATCGACGCGATTGCTTCATTCATTCGTACGTAGATAGCCGCCGCAATGCACCGACGTCCCGCTGGCCCCGCGCGCCGCTGGCTCCATCCACTGCTCACAACGACTTCAACAACTCCATCCGTGGGCAAAAGCCTTTTTATGCCGTGTCGCTCCGGGCTCGACGATAGATTTGTGTGTTGTCTGGACTGGTAGGTCTAGTTTCTCTGCTTGCCCCGCCGAGGACGGGTAGTGTGTGTGTTAATAATAATATGCTTCATTCGCTGCAGTAGTGCGTGTAAGCAACGAACGAACGAAGCGTACCTACGTAACCTGCCTGCCTGCAAGAACCGGGAGCCGCCGCCGGGACGCTGCCCAGTACCAATGGAGGCTTAATGAGGGGACACGTACGTACGGTCGTCCGTCGGCTGCAGCTGGTGCGTACGTGCGTGCGTGCAACCAACGCTCACGCAGCAGAGCTCTTCGTTCTGGACCTAACATCGCGCAAATAAACACGCACTGATTATCTTTGCTTTACAGCATTTATTAATATTCGGATTTTTTTACAGATATACATAAAAACGCCACGCGTCCAGTTCATACGTTCACTCATCATTCCGTCGTTCATAGATAGATAGGTAGATAGGTAGATAGATAGGTAGATAGATAGATAGGTCCGCTCGTTCATTCGTCCACCAGTCCCACGTACGGCGTGCGCATATTCGGCAGCCAAGCACGCACACGCTCATCACAGCAGCGCATGCAGACGACACCGATTCGCCTAAATCATTAAATATTATCTAAATGATTATGGCGCTACAAACGTGATGCCCTAATCGTAATGCGCCTGGGAGATGTGCCGCGACAGGAGCGAGCAGCAGAAGTAATTCCCTGGCTTATTACTATAATAATCAAGAGTCCCTACGTGGTCCCACGACCACCGCTAGCTCAAAGTGGGTGCGTGGGTGGTGCATGGCAGTACGGCTGCATCCAAACCATCCATGCATGCAAGCGCACGATCATAACTACCATACCATACTCGGCTGCGTGCACACTTGCTAGCTAGAACGTACGCCCCTCCATCCGATCGATACGCACGTACCAGCCCATCAACACGCATGCATGCATCCATCCGCTCCCGCGCCGAGCTCGCTTGGGAATGAAAACAGATCAAATGCTGCTGGGTCGGTCTATATATGTGTCTGGTGCGGGTGACTATCTACTGTTGACGAGGCGCCGGACGACCAAGCGCCAAGCTCCTGACCTGCCCCCACGCCGCCACCGCCCTCTCCGTCGCAAGCCTCGCTGCAGCCACCGCCTCCGCCTCCGCCGCCTGGGCCGCCTGGGCCTCCGCTTCCTCCACCGCCGCCGCCACCGCCGCCTTGGCCGTCTCCACCGCCGCAAGCGCCACCGCCTCCGCCGCGTCCGCCTCCTCGGCCCGCCTCACGGCCGCAGCCCGCAGGGGGATCCGCTGAAGGCGAGCGCGCGTGTCCTTAGCCAGCTTTGCCTGACCCGGATCGACGGGAAAGACGACGACGCAGCGTGACCAGCGGCCGTCGCCGTCCGCCTCCTCAAAGTCCACCACGTCACGGAGCTCGAAGGACCGCGGCCCTCCGCTGAGGAGAGACTGAAGAATGGCCGCCTGCATCGCACACAAAGACGGACATATGGACGGACCACAAGGACATATACGCCAGCAAATCATCACGTGAGCGAGGGAGACGGAGAGGGAGAGGGAGGGAGGTGTGACCGAACGAATAGACGTCACATGCAATGCACGCGCATACATGTCTCACCCCTCAACCCCCTTTGCTCATGGCCCCGCCCGCTACGCCGCTAGGCCATCCAACCGCTCACCAGCAGCCGCGCTCCTGCCGCCGCCGCCGAGCACTCCGAGTTGTGCGGGCCTGCACCGACCACCGCAGCGATGACTCCCGCCGCCGGAGACACTTCAAGACCGACCGCCGCGACGGCCGAGAGCACGTTACCGAGCGCCGCAAGCGAAGCGGGGGTAGCGTAACCTGCGTGGGGCACGCATGCATGGATGGTTGGGGCGGCGGGGCGGGCGAGGGAGGCACATTGAGCAAGCGGTGTCGTCAGGAACGAAAATGCATGCGGTACACGCATAACTACGTATGTATGCACCGCCTGCGATCTTGTGGGTCCACTGTAAATAAGCCGTGCGATCCATTCATTGAGCAAACTTTGGCGAAGGTGCGTGCGTGTCTGGGGGTCGGCAGCGGGGGTTACACTCGTTGCTTGGGGTATGTTCATGGTGTCAAGACGTGGGTAGACGTCTGGTCGATGCTGTGGGTTTTCACCGCATGCATGCTGTGGGTTTCAGTGTCCGCCCCCGGTGGGATGTCCGCCGGAAATTAATGTTTCCCCGGTTACCCAAGCAACCAGGATAAACGGACGATCGAAAATCACGATGTTCATTCGTTTGACACGCTCATGGCTCTACGTATTGTTTGCTGTGATGTCAATATTGTGATATAATGCCTGGTGCGTGCTTTATGTGCGCCGGGAGTAAAATCCATACCCAGCACGCAGGGGCACGAAGACACAAGGCGCCCATTAATTGGGGTCCCGCGCCGGGGGCCCCGGGGACCGCAGGCGGGTGCGTGCGTGCGTGTTTGCGACGGCACGTCGCAGTCGCCAGCCAGAACGCTCTGTCATGCCAGACGCCGCGATTACGTACAACTCTGCTGCATATTCCGATGTTGCGAAACATCACTTCCAGCGCGTGCAGATGCGCGCGCAAGCTTTATTTGGGGAGCTTCCGAGCACCACGGACGCCCAGCAGCAGACCGCAGATAAGATGTGTGCTCGCTCCATCTCAGTATTGATCCTTTGCTGCCGCTTAATTGTTATCATAGCGCCGGCAGGGCGTCGCGCGGCCCCTAATGAGTTGCTGCTTTATCTCCCAAGGCCATGACGGCTAGCTATGGCTGGGCACGTATAGTATTCATATTTTGTATATATTTAGGTGTAGAACGACGCCAGACTAATCGTTGCCGCTGCCTTTGATGCCTTAAACCGCGCGGATGATGACTCGAGCCGCGCGCCTTGGACCTCGTACTGTTGCCAATGTGTGTTCGGAGCTATTCTTTTGTGGTAGATTTATTTATACCTTTCTAACATGCATGAAGGCGCGTTGCGTTTGCGTGACAAAACCATTCTGTAGCAAACTCGAAGCACGCAGGAATCTGGACTCACCGTCCAGCTTGGCACGCATGAACTCATCATCACGGACGACATCTTCGCGCGACATGATTGGAAGACGCACAGGACTGAACACCGGCAAGACGTTGGACGGACGCGGACTGGACAGGACTTAATTTGCGATGCGCCGCCGCCTTCACGCTAAAGGGTTATGAACCTGCTGGTTGCTTGATAATGTATGAAGGTCAAGTGTTGCTTGAGGGTGCTTGCTTGCACGTTGTGCACCAGATTCAGATTCAGATGGATGCAGGCATGCAGCCCTTCGTTCGTTGCCTCCACGGTAACTCGTGGTCGGGTGTCATTGTGGGATAGATGGGTGTCATTTCCAACACTAATGGAAGCCTAGCGTGCGCTCAACGTACGGGCAGAGAGGTCCTGCAGGCTAGCCAGCAGTCCGCCGGCTCAATCCGGCGGTCGCCCTGTACTGTGTATCTTATTGCGTTGGAATCGACTGCTGGATGGGTGCGCGGGAGCGGAAGAGGGATCGCCGTTGCTGCCAACGTGGGGAGACGGGTGGGATGAGGGTCGGTCTCGTAGTCCTCGTCGCCGTCCTTGTCCACGCCCCCACATGCTGCCCCGCTCCGCTCCGACCTGCCTTGCTCGCTCAGGCTGCGCTTCGTCCCCCGCGCGGCCAACGAGGCCCTCCTGGAGGCTGTCAATGGCGGCGGGCGGCTGTTTCTGATCCACACGGAGCTGGGGGGCCGCGTCACTCTGAGGCTGGCGGTGGGCAGCGCCACAACACAGATGGAGCATGTGGAGGAGGCGTGGGAGGAGATACGCAGGGCGGCGGACAGCGTGGTGGAGAGGTTCGGACAGACGGCGGACGTGGCAGAGGGGCAGATGGCGGAAGCGAAGGAGGCGGGCGTGCGGGCGTAGCGTGGTGTAGACAGATAGATGGGGGGCAGCCCATGTATGTACGGACAGCAGGTAGATAGAATGATTTATTGGCATGGTGCAGGATGAAGTGCGCTCCGGCGGCGTGTGTATTTGTTCGTGCCTGGTTCTTTTAGAGCGAAAGTCCGCAGGTATGTCGGTGTACAAACCTCACCACAGTCGTTGGGCCAATACCGATAATCACATCCCATTGCCCGGCCGCCGCAGCCAGGGCGCGGCAGGACAGTCCCGGCGCGGCAGGACAGTCCAGTCGCGGCGTGACCAGCTCGTAGTGTATGCATGACCCTTGTTAAAGCAGTAACCACAACAATGCATGCTGAACTGTATGCGCGCACTTGTGCCTATTACGCACGCTCGCATCTATCGCTGGGCATCGGAATGTTTCAGTGAAGTCGCGGCGCCGGCACCTCATAATGTCAGTGCCGCATACGTATCGTACGTGGACTGGCATGGGCCGCCAAGAACGAAGGGGCGGGGGCCTATCCAGTTACAGCCCATCCACGGGCGGGCCGGTGTGGGTGTACCTGTCAATGGTGCGATAGATGCGCCTCGCGCTAGCTGTCCATCGATTGCTTCATTCATTCGTACGTAGATAGCCGCCGCAATGCACCGACGTCCTGCTGGCCCCGCGCGCCGCTGGCTCCATCCACTGCTCACAACGACTACTACAACTCCATCCGTGGGCAAAAGCCTTTTTATGCCGTGTCGCTCCGGGCTCGACGATTTGTGTGTTGTCTGGACTGGTATGTTAAGTTCCTTTGCTTGCGCCACCGAGGCCGGATAGTGTGTTAATAAGCTTCATTCGCTGCAGTAGTAGTGCGTGTAAGCAACGAACGAAGCGTACCTACGTAACCTGCCTGCATGCAAGAACCGGGAGCCGCCGCCGGGACGCTGCACAGTACAAATGGAGGCCTAAAGAGGGGATACGTACGTACGGTTGTCCGCCGGCTGCTGCTGCTGGTGCGGAAGTGCGTGCGTGTAACCAACGCTCACGCAGCAGAGCTCTTTGTTCTTGACCATGGCGCAAATAAACACGCACTGACTATCTTAGCTTTTCAGCATTTAATATTTGAATTTATACAGGAATACATAAAAACACGCCACGCGTCCAGTTCATACGTTCATCACTCATCATCATTCCGTCGTTCATAGATAGATAGGTAGATAGATAGATATGTCCGCTCGTTCGTCCACCAGTCCCACGGCGTGCGCATATTCGGCAGCCAAGCACGCACACGCTAATCATAGCAGACAGGCGAAACCGATTCGCCTAAAAGTCGATGTCTGGAACACCACGAGGTTAGTTTTCATGAGAAATCATCGTTCGTTACACACAAAGGGTACCTGCAAGCAATGAAAGCCGTCCTTATTCGGTAGGTAGGCCGGGTGAGGGCCGGCTACCGCGAAACTTTAATAATCGAGGGAGGCGGGTAAAGCCAACCAACCCCCTGTCGCAGACCGGCCGACTTTCGTACCCCACGCCCTTAAGAGGGCCACGGCCGCAAGCTAGGGCTTGCGCCGACCACGCACACCGAGGCTTGTGCCCCACCGCCCTTAAGAGGGCCACGGCCGCAAGCTAGGGCTTGTGCCGACCACACGCACCGAGGCTTGTGCCCCACCGCCCTTAAGAGGGCTACGGCCGCAAGCTAGGGCTTGCGCCGACCACGCACACCGAGGCTTGTGCCCCACCGCCCTTAAGAGGGCTACGGCCGCAAGCTAGGGCTTGCGCCGACCACGCACACCGAGGCTTGCACCCCACCGCCCTTAAGAGGGCCACGGCCGCAAGCTAAGGCTTGCGCCGACCCAAGCCCAATGATGTCCGCTACTTCGGCGGGTTCGGGCACTCCTTGGCCCAGTGGCCCATGGCGTTGCACTTGTAACACGGCCCCTTGGGAGCCTTCAGCGCCGACGGCCCCGCCGCGGCCGCCACCTGCGCCGGTTGCGCCTTCCCGGGGGGCTTAGCAACCTTCCGGCTCTCAGCTGCGGCCTTGATGGCCTTCTTCAGCGCCTTCTGCTCTTCCTCCGTGGCCGCGTAGGGCGTTCCCCGCATCTGGCCCACGACATCCCACCCGTGGTGGTGCGCGATGACCAGCTCTTTTGCCTGCTGCTCGAAGACTTCTTGCGTCTTGCGAACCGCCTCCTCCATCGCCTCCGCGCGCTCCGCCCGGTTAGCCGCGGGAGCATCAACGACCGCGCGCCACTTGAGCTGCACGTCTGCGAACACGTCGTGTAAGTGAACCAGACGCTGCCGCTGTCCGATGAGCGACTTGTTCCCTTTGCCCTCTGAGGCGCCGAAGTCGCAATCGTAGTCCGGCAGGACCATGCGTTGCCTCTTTGGGGCCGGCTCCACTCTCTCCCGCATTCGCTGTGTCAATAAATGGAGGAGCTGCTGGTGCTCGCGCACCGCGTCCATGTACTGCGCGTAAGCCTCGCGTAGCTACCCGGTCAAAATTTTTCCCGGATCCGTCACAAGTTGCACCTTTGCAGCTTTGACATTTTTGTGTTCCAAAAGAGCGTTAAGACGCTTCGATGCATGCTTCCTCTACGAGAGAGCCTAGCTGGTCGGACGCAAGGTCAATGTCCATTGTTAAAATTTATGGTGAGGGCCGGCTACCGCGAAAGCTATCGCTAAGGCCTTAATGCCCACAGCCTCGCAGCAACCACCCTATGTAGCTACAAAACCCGAAAATCACTCCTCCACGCCTTCGCGGACACCTTAACTGGCACCATGTGCCGTACCAACGCCCTTATGAGGGCACAACTCCTCTGAGTTCACAGAAAACCTTGGTTTTCTAGCGTTGCACTCAGAAAACCTTCAGGACTCGGCGCCGCAGCAGTCGACGCACTAAATGGGAATACGCTCATCATAAATGTCAACCCAGGAGCCTACGGATGCCAAACAAGTACGCGCTGCGAACTAAGCGCAATACCGTACAACAGGCATTCACTATGCGACGCGGCCTACTTCCAAACCAAGCCAACCTCAACATTTGGACGGACTCCAAAGCATCGCTCCACCTAATCCAGAAGATGATAAACAACCCGGGAAAACTGCGGCTGAGTAAGCATACCGGTAGAGCACTGCTCGTGGACATCGTTGCTGCACTTAAAGTCCGGGCCGTCGCCAAGCTGAAAACATCTTTAATAAAAGTTAAAGCACACACAGGAGTTCGATATAGTGAAGAAGCGGACAAAGCCGCAGTACTGGCCGCTACACTTGTAACGCGGACGTTGGTACGTCGCGGCGGTTTATCAAGTAGTTGAAAAGGTAGTCACAGTTGTGGTATTGAAACAGGTATTATACTGAATCGTTCGCGCCAAGTTACGATGCTCGTACTTGTTCGTCCAATTGGCTCGGTGAGCCGAGCCAACCGTCTTTAACGGTATCCTTACAACCCTTGCGGCGCAGGGAATGCTGCCGGCAGAAGCCGTAGCAGAGAAAGCAGATAATAATCCAAGAAGTAAACACTGTTGGCTACGGAAGTCCGAGACAACGATGCCCTCCACCCAGCATTGGTGCTGTTGCAAGGACTGTGTTGAGGACTGCGTCTTGAACAGGCCAATAAAACCATACAGCACCAGAACAATTCAGCGACACTCTGCCAACAATGGAACCTTTAAGGGCGAGGTGCGCTCCCTTCCCTGCTGCATTCACGGCATCGACAACTACAAGTTTCTGTGCCAGGCGATAATTGCCCGGCATGCGGACCCCATCCCAGGGATGCAGCAGGACAAGACGGTTCAGTCGGATGGTGAGTCCTATGCTGTCATATTCATGTAAGCAGTATTCAATGATCAGCAATCTAGATTCCCGCGTTATGTTTGGCGCCCTTGATCGCTCGCTTTCGACACAGCTCCTGTGGCCCCCTTGCTGTTTGCTCCTTTTGTCCCCAAAGAGGGGAGAACATAACACAGCAGTGGAGCAATGAATGCTGTGACCTTGGAAAGTGGCCAGAGGGTCAGCAGGACTTTGGAGGTAGGGTGCAATGGTGCATCATTATTGGTAATGGTGGCGGCGGCCAGCCCTCTACAAAGATAGGAAAGGGGGGAGGAGAACTGAGGGGGGGGGATTGGGGAGGCCTTGGAGTGAGGAGTCTGAGTAGGCAGGGCGTGGGGGATGGAGTGATTGCCGTTGAGACGACATGCTGCACCACCGTGCACGTGCAGGGTGGCGAGAGGATGGTATGGGGTGGGAGGGAGGGAGGTAGCAAGGGGGCACGTCATGAACACGTAATTCGCCCTTACTTCCATTCCTTCCCGTTTGGAATGGGCGGTGAGGCTGGAACTCACTCGCGGGGGGTAGGTGGGAACTTGTGCTACGTAGTATAACCTGATGAAAATGGACTGGTGATGTGGACGGTTTGATGCAGTTATTATGTAGTTGCCAGCAGGGAATGGGCTGTTTGGCTGGGTAATATGATTTCGATGTTATGGGGGTCTTCTGCATTGGTTTGATTATTCAAAGGGGCGGGACCCCAAACCCCCAAGTAAGGGCGGACTCAACATGTCCATGCAGTATAGCCGTAATGACTGGTCATCATTGATGACGTGCATATTATGCGGTCGGTAGCGCTGTGTTTGGTATTGGTGGGTTGCATGTAGACGGTTGCGACTGGGGGCGGGTGTGCTCTGCCGCAGGTTTATCATGATCAGTACGTACACAGCGCTGGTGGCCGCTGGCCGGCACGGAGAGTAGCAAACGACGTCACAATTAGGAGCGCGTCGGCCGGCACGAGTGTTTTAGTGGCAAGCGGGGGGACGTCGGTTGGTGGGTGCATGCCTAGGGTTTGTCGAGAACGACTCATGGCGAGTATTGCTTCTTTTTAATAACGAAGCAGACAGGCAAAACGCACCGAGGTACCTCAAGCATTTAGAGATAATGACTTAACACAGAGGGTACTCACGGGGGTCGATTTCGGGTATCCGATACACGGGCCGTGTCACGGCGACATGTAACGGAAATACTATTTTGCGTAACGGTTTGGTATTAAGGAGTATCCGTTTCGGGGCATTGAGAATTGGATACTTTTAGAGAGAGAGAGAGAGATTGTTACAGTTGTACGGTATGGCCCCATTCTCCTCTGGGCACCATCCGCACCACAGAACCTTCCAGACGATCCTCATTGGACAACTGGGATAGCTCTGCCTTCTAGGGCGGACCTCATCCATTCACCCAATCTACCACCGAGACAGAGGGTTCAGCGATCGCCACCACTCAAACGTGTGAATCCTGGCCAATCAACTCGGCCACCAACTCCACTCATAGCAGCTAGCCATAATCTCACACCCAGCGGTAGCCGGGGGTCTCCACAGGGATCGAACCTGTGACCTCGATTGTCCTAAGACCATGAGGTGTCACTAGACTAGACCGTGATACTTTGCAGCGATCATTCTGAATTCGGGTGAGGGTAATCCTATGACCGGTCGGAAGAATCCGAACCTCGGAGAATCCTATCACTGGCGTCGCGCATCGCTGGGCATCGGAATGTTTTGGTGAAGTCGCGGCACCTCATAATGTCAGTGCCGCATACGTACGTGGACTGGGCCGCCAAGAACGAAGGGGCGGGGCGGGGGCCTATCCAGTTACAGCCCATCCACGGGCGGGCCGGTGTGGGTGTACCTGTCAATGGTGCGATAGATGCGCCTCGCGCTAGCTGTCCATCGATTGCTTCATTCATTCGTACGTAGATAGCCGCCGCAATGCACCGACGTCCCGCTGGCCCCGCGCGCCGCTGGCTCCATCCACTGCTCACAACGACTACAACTCCATTTTAAGCCGCGTCGCTCCGGGCTCGACGATAGATTTGTGTGTTGTCTGGACTGGTAGGTCTAGTTTCTCTGCTTGCCCCGCCGAGGCCGGGTAGTGTGTTAATAATAATAAGCTTCATTCGCTGCAGTAGTGCGTGTAATAAGCAACGAACGAAGCGTACCTACGTAACCTGCCTGCCTGCAAGAACCGGGAGCCGCCGCCGGGACGCTGCCCGGTACCAATGGAGGCCTAAAGAGGGGATACGTACGTACGGTCGTCCGTCGGCTGCAGCTGGTGCGTACGTGCGTGTGTGCAACCAACGCTCGCGCAGCAGAGCTCTTCGTTCTGGACGCAACATGGCGCAAATAAACACGCACTGATTATCTTACAGCATTTAATATTCGGATTTTTTTACACAATACATAAAAACGCCACGCGTTCAGTTCATGCGTTCACTCATCATTCCGTCGTTCATAGATAGAAAGGTAGATAGATAGATGGATAGATAGATATGTCCGCTCGTTCATTCGTCCACCAGTCCCACGTACGGCGTGCGCATATTCGGCAGCCAAGCACGCACACCCTAATCACAGCAGCGCATGCAGGCGACGCCGATTCACCTAAATTATTAAATATTATCCAAATGATTATATATGGCGCTACAAACGTGATGCCCTAATCGTAATGCGCCTGGGAGATGTGCCGCGACAGGAGCGAGCAGCAGAAGTAATTCCCTGGCTTATTACTATAATAATCAAGAGTCCCTACGTGGTCCCACGACCACCGCTCAAAGTGGGTGCGTGGGTGGTGCATGGCAGTACGGCTGCATCCAAACCATCCATGCATGCAAGCGCACGATCATAACTACCATACCGTGCACACTTGCTAGCTAGAACGTACGCCCCTCCATCCGATCGATACGCACGTACCAGCCCATCAACACGCATGCATGCATCCATCCGCTCCCGCGGCGAGCTCGCTTGGGAATGAAAACAAATCAAATGCTGCTGGGTCGGTCTATATATGTGTCTGGTGCGGGTGACTATCTACTGTTGACGAGGCGCCGCCGGACGACCAAGCGCCAAGCTCCTGACCTGCCCCCACGCCGCCACCGCCCTCTCCGTCGCGAGCCTCGCTGCAGCCACCGCCTCCGCCTCCGCCGCCTGGGCCGCCTGGGCCTCCGCTTCCTCCACCGCCGCCGCCACCGCCGCCTTGGCCGTCTCCACCGCCGCAAGCGCCATCGCCTCCGCCGCGTCCGCCTCCTCGGCCCGCCTCACGGCCGCAGCCCGCAGGGGGATCCGCTGAAGGCGAGCGCGCGTGTCCTTAGCCAGCTTTGCCTGATCCGGATCGACGGGAAAGATGACGACGCAGCGTGACCAGCGGCCGTCGCCCTCCGCCTCCTCAAAGTCCACCACGTCACGGAGCTCGAAGGACCGCGGCCCTCCGCTGAGGAGAGACTGAAGAATGGCCGCCTGCATCGCACACAAAGATGGACATATGGACGGACCACAAGGACATCTACGTCAGGAAATCATCACGTGAGCGAGGGAGACGGAGAGGGAGAGGGAGGGAGGTGTGACGGAACGAATAGAAGTCACATGCAATGCACGCGCATGCATGTCTCACCCCTCAACCCCCTTTGCTCATGGCCCCGCCCGCAAGGCCATCCAACCGCTCACCAGCAGCCGCGCTCCTGCCGCCGCCGCCGAGCACTCCGAGTTGTGCGGGCCTGCACCGACCACCGCAGCGATGACTCCCGCCGCCGGAGACACTTCAAGACCGACTGCCGCGACGGCCGAGAGCACGTTATTACCGAGCGCCGCCAGCGAAGCGGGGGTAGCGTAACCTGCGTGGGGCACGCATGCATGCATGGATGGTTGGGGCGGCGGGGCGGGCGAGGGAGGCACATTGAGCAAGCAGTGTCGTCAGGAACGAAAATGCATGCGGTACGTAACTACGTATGTATGCACCGCCTGCGATCTTGTGGGTCCACTGTAAATAAGCCGTGCGATCCATTCATTGAGCAAACTTTGGCGAAGGTGCGTGCGTGTCTGGGGGTCGGCAGCGGGGGTTACACTCGTTGCTTGGGGTATGTTCATGGTGTCAAGACGTGGGTAGACGTCTGGTCGATGCTGTGGGGTTTCACCGCATGCATGCTGTGGGTTTCAGTGTCCGCCCCCGGTGGGATGTCCGCCGGAAATTAATGTTTCCCCGGTTACCCAAGCAACCAGGATAAACGGACGATCGAAAATCACGTCGTTTATTCGTTTGACAAGCTCATGGCTCGACGTGTTGTTTGCTGTGATGTCGATATTGTGATATTATAGAATGCCTGATGCGTGCTTGTATGTGCGCCCGGAGTTAAATCCATACCCAGCACGCAGGGGCACGAAGACACAAGGCGCCCATTGGGGTCCCGCGCCGGGGGCCCCGGGGACCGCGGGCGGGTGCGTGCGTGTTTGCGACGGCACGTCGCAGTCGCCAGCCAGCAGAACGCTGTGTCATGCCAGACGCCGCGATAACGTACAACCTGCTGCATATTCCGATGGTGCGAAACATCACTTCCAGCGCGTGCAGATGCGCGCGCAAGCTTTATTTGGGGAGCTTCCGAGCACCACGGACGCCCAGCAGCAGACCGCAGATAAGATGTGTGCTCGCTCCATCTCAGTATTTATCCTTTGCTGCCGCTTACCGTACTGCCACGATTCTTTTGCGAATAAATAATTAACTGTTTGGGACCTCGTAAAGTGTCAAAAAAAACTCGAAAGGGTCCCTCGCAAATTTTTCAAGTTTCAAAGAAAACTCCTACAGCATCTCGCAAAATCTTCTCGCAAATATAAATTATTCCAGTCGGTCGTTTTGCAGCTCTTTCCAATCAGAGGCGGGAAGCCGCAGCGCACGTTGAGCTAGGCGATGGCAGGGGGTCCGCACAGCCATGGCCCGCGAGCTGATTGTCAGTAGAATGCAATATCTTTCCGTTGACAACGCTGACGATAAGATGCAATTTCGCAAACTTTTATTTACAGCTCACGAGCTCGCAAATTTCAAAAGTTTAGAAATAAACTCCGACCGGCGCCTCGCAAAATAACTGCGTTTCCATATCCAAATTTCAAATTTTTTTCTGGCCTCGCAAAATAACCGGGTCGCAAAACAATCGTGGCAGTACGGTAATTGGTATCATAGCGCCGGCAGGGCGTCGCGCGGCCCCTTTTAATTTGCTGCTTTATCTCCCAACGAAGGCCATGACGGCTAGCTATGGCTGGGCACGTATAGTATTCATATTTTGTATATATCTAGGAGTAGAACGACGCCAGAATAATAATAATAATAATGATACGCCCGGCCGGTAGCCGAGGCGTGGGTTATGGGAGCAGAGGGGGTGGGGTGACGGGTTTCCCCGGTCCCAGCCCCCCCCACCACCGCAAGGAACTTAAGACTTGTCCCACGTTGGTTACGTGCCGGCCGGTGTCGGTTCCGCATGGGGGTTGCGTTCCATTTGTCTGCGGGTTATAACGATAGTGTTGAGTGTCCTAACTGCATGGTCGTGGAGGTCGTTGCAGCATGCTCGGGCTTCCTTGCTGCCCGTGCCTAGGGTGTGGAGTAGAGGGCGTAGGTCCTTCCTGATAGTACCCGCAAAGCCGAGGCTGATGGCTTCCTGTGTTGTGTAGCGGACCTTCCATCCGGCTTCCGTGAGGAGTTTGGCCAGTTCTGCGTGTTGTACGGCCTTGTCGTGCTGTTTCTGTGTGTGGTTGGTGTCGGCGGTGTAGCCGACCTCAACAATGTGTACGGTGTGCTGGCTAGGGTCCTGAGGTCCCTTGTACCCTTGCGCTTGCGTTTCATGGAGGGGGATGTCGGGTATAAGGAGTATATCGGGCCTGAGTTTGAGGCGTTTCTCATCCTCAATACTCGGGAGCAGCCATTTGGGCAGGCGTGTGCCGGCCACGTAGTCTGGTCGGGTGTCCGCGGGGCCGGCGTCCATTACAATGTAACAGCCTCCATTGGACCCACGGGCTAGCGTACTGGTAATGTTTTGGACCGCCTTGTTGTGCCGCTGTATGTATAGGGCTCGCATGCGGGGGTGAAGGCAGCCTCCGAGGATGTGCGCCCCTGAGTCGAGTTGGTTGCATAGGGGGCAATGTCCCGACGAGGCAGGGCGGCCAGGTGCCACTGGTTTCTTAAATCGCCTCGCAAGCTTGGCGCTCCATAGCTGGCCGTATAGGTAGTCGAAGCACCGTTTAACGTGCTTGTGTCGGCCCGCCTTGCGCTGTAGAGTCCGAGTGCTGGTGCTTATGTCGAGGTCGGGCAGAGTGTTGGCGACGTATTTCATGTAATCTGTTTCGTTCGTGTATCCCGAGTGCGTTTCCGGGCTGACCAAGGACTCGATACCGCGGTTAAGGTCGTTTGCATAGTGCCCAGCGTTCTTCTCAGGCCCAGCCATTTTCCGCAGCCACCAGTGTTGACTTCGAGGATTATTGTCTGAGGTCTCGGTTGCGCTCAGCGCGTCGGGGTCTAGCTTGGAGAGTCCTCGCGCGGCTCGTACGGCTGCTTTGTCCGCTTTCTCGTTGTAAGTTACCCCAGTGTGGGCTTTCACTTTAAGCAAAGATGTCTTCAGGTTACAAGCCGCTCGTCGTTTAAGGATTAATACGATTTCCTCAAGCAGCGCCTTGTGCTTACTAAGCTGAAGCTTATGTGGGTTGTTTATCATCTTTTTAATGAGATGTAGCGACGCGGCAGAGTCCGTCCATATAGTTAGGTGAGCTTCGTCGTGCAGCGTGCCTCTGCGCATCTGGAGTCCTTGATGGATGGCACTCAGTTCGCACCGTGTAATAGTTTGGCAGCCCTGGTGGCCTGCGTTCACATTGATGTGGAGCGTTGTGTTGGTAAGTGCGTCGACGGCCGCGGCCCCCAGGAGATGTCTTTCCTCGTCGCCATCTTTGATTTTTTGCACTGACCCGTCTGTGTATATGGCGTCTTGGGCGTTGTATCGCAGAGCATATTTGGCAGGAAATGCCAGGAACGCGGCGCTTCCCTCTTCCGTGGAGAGGTTGTCGCACGTGCGGGAGGGAGCTGCCGCGGCGGGTGGCTTCTCGGTCATACTACGCAGCCGCTTGCGCACCCATTGGGGTGGCTTCCAAGAGAGGGCGGGGCCAGTGGCGACGTGGCGGGCTGCCGTCATAGCAAGCGCTCTGCGGAGGCTGGTACCGTACGCGCGGCCGGATTCATTGCTAACCAGGAGTAGGGTGAGTCCGTTTGGGTAGGGTTTTGGAGCGTCTACGCTCACTTCGCTGTAAAGGTCCCCCGTTCCTGAAAATGCGTCTATTGTACCGATCATGGTGACCAGCGGGTGGGTGAGGTAGCGGGTGTAGGGCGCCGTTTGGGACGTGGGCAGCAGGAGTAGGGTAGCGGTGGGGTTATCTGTGCTCCGTGTCGCGTCGGCCCAGCCTAGCGCCCATCGCAGTGCATGATGCCCCTCGTCCGGCTTAGGTTCAGGGTGCGCGACGGATACGCCCGTGCACGGTTGCGAATACGCGTCGTGGTTGGCTCCGAAGAGCTGATCTTCTGGGTACCGCGAGTAGTAGATGGCGGTGCTGTCTGCTACGTTGAGGGGGGATGCAAAGCGCTCTGT
Organism: Pleodorina starrii; assembly: GCA_030267565.1. Taxonomy (NCBI): domain Eukaryota; kingdom Viridiplantae; phylum Chlorophyta; class Chlorophyceae; order Chlamydomonadales; family Volvocaceae; genus Pleodorina; species Pleodorina starrii. The sequence goes on along the minus strand of BRXU01000022.1, from coordinate 1,692,486 downwards.
TGCGGCGCCCAGCGCGGTCATGAGGCGTTTCATCAGCCGTTCAGATATCCTCCGCTCATGGGCCTCTCGAATGGGGTGTGCTTTGGTGCCCCCTCCGTCCCGATACCGCAGGAGGAGGCGTGCGACATCCTCCGCGAAGCCACCCGCGGCCGCGATCTGTGCGTGCTCTTCCGGGCGTTTCTGTTGGGCGTCGCTGTACCGGAGCCACAGGCTGCGGAGGCGGCTTGCCGACACCTGGCCGACGCAGCGCCCTTGGGGATCGTACACGAATGCCATCCCAATGGCTTGCAGTCCATCGGGTATGTCCCCGCTGCCGTCCCATGGTACATGCCTGTGTGTGCCGTTACGATTGCCAATTTGGACCGTATACCGCCCCGGCGGGTGGATGTCCCGGTCCGGGTTACCCGGGTGTACGTTGATTTCGACAAACTGCCGTAGGAGACGTTGGCCTCGGGTCACGTTGAGGCATTCAGTCTCCCATCTACCTTGCTGTTGCCATTCCGTCAGGTGGTGGTCGCGTGCATTTTCCATCCGACCGGGGTCCTGTTCGGCCTCAACGGCGCGCCGATGCCGGAATGCATTCAGCAGCTCTGTCCAGTTGTCTTGCGAGGCCAGTCGCGACTCCTCATCTTCGGTGGGGGCCCATTCTACCTCGACTATCATTTCGGGGTGAGTGGGGGCGGTGGGGGTTTCGTACCGGTGCACTGCCTTCGGGTGGTAGCCATTCTCGGTGTACAGTGCTATTGCCCCTTTAGTGATGACAGTACGTTCCCATTCAACCTGGTAGTACGTTCGGTGTGTGTGTTGGGTAGCCGAGTCGGTTGTGCGTTGTCGCTTGGGGTTCGGAGCGCTGACGGCGACCCGTTTCCGGATTTCCGCCTTGATACATGCTACCCTCTCTTGGTCCCCGAAGAGAAGCTGTGTGATGCTAAGGCCATGCTGGGTTGGTGTCCCCGCAGGCCACGCCGTCTCCCCATGGAGCATGTGGAGTAGCCGTTCGGCGGAGCCTACTTGGGACGTGAGGCCCCGGTGGAGCGGGTGGCGCAGGATTCGTTCGCAGTGCTGAAGGGTAAGTGGGGTTTGCCGGGGGTCCCACCCAATGGCCTCGGCATCTGTGATACCGTCGACTGGTTTCAGGTTCTGCCGAAGGAGGTATGCTTTGAGCAGCTCACTATCGGTCTTTCGCTGCGGCTGGTGGCGCCTGGCGGCTGGCCGGGCGGCCGGGCGTCGTGCCTCGAGGGTTGTTGCGGTGCCGGACGACGCTGCCGCGGTTTGGGTTGCCGTCGCCACACGAGGGGTTGTTGGGCCTGGGCGAGGGGGTGGGTTTTCAGCTGGGGCGGCCGGAACGGTGTCGGCCGGGTCGCGGGGTTTGGCCAGTACGTACTTCCTTAGGGTTCCGTGGGGGATGGGGGTGGGTCTTGTCGCTTCCATCGCAAGATCGGTTAGATGTGGGCCGTCCGGGAGGAGTCGTAGTTCGGGGGGTAAGGGTGCTACACCTCTGTGGCGCGGCGCCCGGGCGCGAACACTGGGGTCAGCATTCAGGGCGAGGCTGAGCTGGTTTAGGGCTATCTGATGGCGTGGGCCCACCTTCCTGCCACCGATGCGTTGCAGCTGGTCGGTGGTGATGAGATGCGCTCCCGTGTTTTTGTCTTTCAGGGCCCTGAGGTCCAGGCCAAGTTCCAGCAGGGGCTGTATGCATCGGAAGAGGAGCGCGAGATCCTTGGGCTCGGCCGTCGGGTTGTGCGCCCCGATCAGGTGAATGAGGCTGCCTGCTGCCGGCTCATAGGTGCTGCCTTTGTCCGTGAGTTCGATACCGGCTTCATGCACGAGAGCAAGTTGTTTGAGTGTGGTATAGTGCCGGCATTCGCGTTTGAATGTGTGCACTGGTATGGTGCCCATGTATCGGCTCTGCAGGTGCAGGAGGGCTCGGGTTACTGCCCCAAGGCGTCCCTTGTCGTTGAGGGACAGGACAAGCGTCTTCGCCGCTCTGACCGCATAAAGGGTACGTAGGGTGCCCACCCCCAGACCTAGTCGCGATATGGGACCGAGGATGGCGCGGGTTGGGAAGCCCATTTTTAGTCCGTAGCTGCGTTTGGCTATGCCGGCGATTTGGGCGTCGAGGCTGGCGATGTCGTGCGGGGTGTACGCCATAGTGGGCAGGCTGTACGCCACAAAGGGGTGAATGAGGGTTTTGATCATGTTTATGCGTTGATCTGGGGTCGCGAGAGAGTTTTGTATGCTTTGCCCCCGTCGGTCGATTTCGGCGCGAGTGTAGGCCACCTGTGTCGTCCAATCCAGAGTAGGGGTGATGTGTACGCCGAGGTATTTATACGATCCTGTTGGGGGTTCGTACGGGATGGGTACGCCATCGATCCGAATTTGGTTTTTCAGGAGACGTTCTACGACGGCCCTGTATTTTTGCGTACCGGGGCCCCTACTCAGATCAGTATCGGAACGCGCGCGGCCGTGCAGAATGCCCTGCAGTTGGCACTTGCCTACGTTGACCTTGAGTGCTCCCCAGCGGGCGTAGCGCTCTATTTTTGTGCTCTGTGTGCGCATGTCAGACACGGTGTTCGTGAGGATCACTAGGTCGTCCGCAAAGGCCCCCGAGCTAAAGTGGTGTCGGTCATTTTCGTCCGCTTGGAGGCAGCCGTAGCGGTATCCTCGGCCTCCGCTGTGTAGCCATCTTAGGAGTGGCTCCATGTAAATGATGAACAGTACGGGTGATAGTGTATCGCCCTGAATTGTGCCGCGTTCGATTGCAATCTCCGCGGTGCAGCCATGTTCGGTGCGTATGCGTGTGGTGGCGCGCGAGTACAGGTTCGCGACCACCGCGATGAGGTCCTCCGGATATCCTAGGTCGTACATGATCATAAGTAATTTGTCGTGATCGATGGTGTTAAATGCCGATGTGAAATCGATATATAGTAAGTAGAGGTCACGGCTGGTTAGGCCGGCGTCCTCGATGGCGTGTAGTACGTTTTGGATCTGCCGCTCCGTGTTACGCTGTCGGAGGTACCCTTCCTGGGCTTCCGTGAAGATGTGCGCTTGTTCACTAAAGGTGACGATATTAAACGTAATGTGGCTGGTGTATAGTTTGTAGAGTGTGTTTGCCAGGGCGATGGGGCGTTTGTTCTTGATGAGGAGTGGGTCGCCCTTTTTGGGAATGAGTACCGTGTCTGATTGCGTCCAGTGCGGGGGGATTTCGGCCTTGACCCACATGACTGTGATCAGGTGGTGGATTGCGGTTTGGAGGTCGGTGGGGAGTGTCTGTAGCAGCTCGTTGGGTATGCCGTCTGGCCCGGGGGCTTTGTTGCGGGCGAGATGGTCTAAGCATGCGCGGAAGTTACATGGGTCTAATATGCCAGGGAGGAGGGACGGGGGTGCGCTTTCCCATTGGGCTAAACCACGTCGTAGAGGGTCCGGCGCTCCCGGCGTCTCCCAGGGGTAGTTCCGCGGGGCTTCGCTCGGGAGGTATTTGCCAGTGCGGGGTCCGGAGATGGGCCGGGCTAGGAGCACGAAGTGCGTGTGGAGTGCGTCGAGGATGCCGTCCGAAGTTGTGCACAAATGCCCATCGGCGGGGTGGCGAATGGCCGTTATGCCGCGTGGCTGATCGTCGGGCTCGAGAATTTGTTTGTGTGCGTGTTTCGGTTTCTTGGCTAGGAGGCTCTGAAATTGTTTCCTGGCTTTGCTCGCATGTAATTTACGGGTTTCCGTAGTCAACTTCTTAATTTCCCCTCCCTTTGCTCTTATTGCGGCACGCAGGGCGCGGGTCTCTGGTGTTTCTTGGAGCTCCGGGTTTTCGCGCGCGTGGGCTGTCGTACCCTCAGGTGGGTTGGGGTTTGCAGGGGTGGTCAGCGGGGTGGGTCGGGTGGGGGGTTGTAGGGTCTCTGCGTCGGTGTTTTCCGCGTGCGGGGCGCCGGGTGCCGGGTGGGATGGGGTGTCCGGCCGTGGCGCGCGTAGTATGCGGGTGAGTTCGCATTTCAGCGCCTTGTGTTCGCCGTACAGACGGGTGATTCGCTTGCCGGTGCCTCTTCGTGCGTGCAGGCGCCCCGTGCGGGGGGGCTTGTGCTGGCAGTGGCTTTCAAGGATCCTGAGGCACCGCAGCAGAAGTGATCCGAGCTCGTGGCTGAGAGTGTCGACGTTCGTTGTTTGGACGGCTTCGTGATCGCGCAGGTGGGTCAGGATCTGCCTTGCGTCCTCTTTGCTCGCCGCACGCTCCAGTCGCGCGGATGCTGCCGATATGGTTTCGTGTGCGGGTCTGAGTGCGGCTAACAGGTGAGTGACGGCCTCTGTGAGCGTCGCCTCCATCTCCATGCGTGCTTTGGTTTTGCTCTCTTTTTGTATGGGTAGTTGGATCCGGCTCCAGGAGCTTGGGGTAAGGTCTGGGGGGGGTTGGGCAGCGGGGGCGGGCAGGAGCCTGATGCCTGCTAGGGGTAGGAGGGTGCAGAGCGGTTTGTGGTCGAAGTTCCCGCCACACTCATAAACTTGTTCGTACGCTTTCCCTTCCATTGCCACAGCGTCGCTGGTCTGAGCGGCGAGGAGGACATCGTCGATGCGGCTGTGGTGGGTATCGTGTCCCTGCTGTGTTTGTGTGTATGTGTACTCACGTCGCGCCGTGTCTACCGGTTTTAGGCCTGTTTCTTCTGAGAAGCGTCGGTGCGCACGGTCTGTCGCATTGCAGGTGCCCGTAGACCGGTCGCTCAGTTTGAGTGTTGCATTCCAGTCGCCCGCCATCACAAGGTGTTCGCCCTTAGCATTGGCTTGCAGCGCGGCCGCCCGTCCGTAATCGTATATTTTCTGCCTGGCGGCGGGGTCGGCCGGGCAGTATACCCCTATGACATGTAGAGTCGTACTGCCCGGGGGGCGATGCGCACATGTCCTATGTACCCACTGAGCTCCGGGGGCACAGGTTCTGCCGTTGCGCTGCCTTGGCGATTGAAGCGGTCTGCCACGCCGATCATCACTCCTGCCTGCCGTATAGTGGGGTTACTGTCGTGCGGGTGGTTACTCATGTATGTCTGGTAGGGTTTCAGGGTGTGCTTCACCCCGGCGATGGCTCGCCGGTGATGGGCGCTCAGTTTGGTTTCCGTTAGCACCATTACGTCTGGTTTGTGTTCGTCTAACAGGTGTTTTATTCCCTCGCGGTGCCCCTGCAGGCCGCGGGTATTCATCGTGAGGATCTTGAGGTGGCCGGGCCGTGGGTCTCCTGGCGCGGGGACGGGTGGCACTGGCACGGTCCTCTGGGGAGTTTCAGCAGGTGCGGCAGGGGCCTCCGTCCTGGGTTTCTTGGGTAGCACGTATTTTGTCATGTGCTGTTGCTGGGGTCCTGATTTCGGTTTGGGGCGGGGTTGCGGCATGGGGGGGTTGTCTGCGTGGCGCTTGCGCTGTTTTGTACGTGGGGCGGTTGGTTCGGCGGGCGTGTGCGTGGTGTGTGTTGGCTCGGGGGCCGGGTTGGGAGGGGTATGTGCGGGTCCCCGAGCTGCCTCTGCTGCATCCGGCGTTTCGTCCGCCCGTTGGTTCCGTCCCGGTCGGATGGGGAGTCCCAGCATACGACGGAGGTGGTATGTGATGGTATGGGTTGCTGGCGGAACGACGCCAGACTAATCGTTGCCGCTGCCTTTGATGCCTTAAACCGCGCGGATGATGACTCGAGCCGCGCGCCTTGGACCTCGTACTGTTGCCAATGTGTGTTCGGAGCTACTCTTTTGTGGTAGATTTGTTTATACCTTTCTAACATGCATGAAGGCGTGTTGCGTTTGCGTGACAAAACCGTTCTGTAGCAAACTCGAAGCACGCAGGAATCTGGACTCACCGTCCAGCTTGGCACGCATGAACTCATCATCACGGACGACATCTTCGCGCGACATGATTGGTAGACGCACAGGAATGAACACCGGCAAGACGTTGGACGCGGACTGGACAGGACTACTTAATATGCGTTGCGCCGCCGCCTTCACGCTGAAGGGTTATGAACCTGCTGGTTGCTTGATATAATGTATGAAGGTCAAGTGCTTGCTTGTACGTTGTTGTTTTGCTTGGCTTGGGGCAGCCAACAACTCCGTTTGGTTATTAAATAGAGGTGGTTTCGGGGCAGTTCTCGTCGTACTTTCTCAATCCTTCGGTTTTCCTTTTTCGGGTATGTAAAAACGCCGGCTTGCTGAGCATGACCGTGAACACACGCATGCATGCATGATTCGCCTCACTAAGATGTAGAAGCATCGATACCATGGCCTACTGTTACACCAATGATGAGCTGCCCCGCCGGCCGTCGACGATACGAATTCCATGTCGCAACAATTCGTGCCTACCTCGCTGGTGCTGGCGATGCAATGCTATCGCTCGCCGCGCACCGCATGACCCAGCCATCCACCAAACTGAGCACCACCCACACCCCATCCATCCATCGGCTGTCGCGCGCCTTACCCTGCCACCCCCTCGCCTGCCCCGACCTCGCTTGCCAACCGCGCTCAGGCACTGGTAAAGGTTTGGACTGCAAGTAAGGATTAGAGATCCCGCTGGGCCGCAGATTTCGGTGTGCACCTGCCGCTTGTTAGGAGTGAGGGTTTTAGGGTTTTAGCGTTTTAGGGTTTAAGGGTAGGGCCGACAAGCGAAAGGAACCCGAACTATTCACCGAAAATGGCGAAATAGTGAAGGGCACATACAGAAATTAGCGAAGACGAGGAACGGATGGTAAACTGGGCTAGTGTTGGGCGTGGGCGAGGGGGAGGGGTTGGGAAGAACGGGAGGGGTTGGGGGAAGAGGGGGCAAAGGGCAGATGACACGGACAGTGGGTGGATGCGTGCCTGTGTGCTTGCTTTATGGATTGCGTGTAAAGCAGTCGGGGGATATATGTGACGAGGGAAAGTGAGTTTTGACGCGGGAGTGGACGTGCAATATGGCTGTAGATAGTGGCTGGTGCTGAATGGAAGCTGTTACGGGGGGATCATGCATCGTCATGTGAAGAGCGTGCGCCTCAAAATGGCGTCAAGAAATAAAGCAGTCGGGGGATGTATGTGACGAGGGAACGTGAGCTTTGACATGGGAGTGGACGTGCAGGAAGGCCAAGAACCACTATGTGCAAAAACACGTTTAATTGCACCCCAACCCGATCATGGTGCCCTCTGCCCATCGCTTCTGGGCATCAGCCACGCCGGACCCCAGGCTCCGACCATTCGTCAATAGGGCTGCACAGGCCTAGCATGCATGCCCTTGCACACGTAGCAACAGAGAGAAATGTAGCCCCGAACCATGTGGTGGGAAAGCTGTTTTCACCGCTTTTGACAAAAGAGTGAGGCAATGACCCCTCATAACACCGGCTGGCGGTACGCTGCAGTGAAAGCTCATACCGCCATGCCACCCTGGCATAGTCATAACACGCAGCACCGAGCTCGGCGTGCCACCAGACACTGCCACACAATGCTGCGCGCGCCTTCATGACCTCGCAATCAAGTACCTGAATAACATAGTCCTACGGCGACGCTCCCTCGAGGGACCCACATGCTACACGTCCAATCGTCAAGGGGTAGGGTAAGGTTCTTTTTTGTGGAGCTCCCCTGGTGGTGGCGGCGTACAGGCTCCTAGTCGAGCCTCATCGCACCCGCCGTAATATTTTGCCCGGCGTAATATTATCATTATTATTCACGCAGCTATGCGCCGGCAACGTAGTAGGGGCGTCGAGCCGTGAATCGATGTCTAACATTGTGGACCTGTCTGCACAATCCTGGCCAATTGCTCTGCGCAAGCCTCCCGAATGGAAGCAGCGTGCGTGACGGGGCTCATCACGGTCAGAAAGGTGCCATTTGGGGAAGCGAGCATTTGCATCACAACCGTGTCGTACTACGTACTCTCAACGTATGCCCGAGGACGTGGGCCGGGACCGCGCGGCTGCAATTATAACAAGGCAATTTTAACTGGTACCCATTGAACCGTGCCCCACAACAACGTGAGCCATTTGGGACTCCGAGCTCACCTAATCCGCCAAATTTGCCAGAGCTGGAACCAAATATACGTTCATAATGCTTAGGTGATAATCTATCATAATACGCAAAAAAACGGCGTAAAGGCTGGGTCGTGGTACCTTGCCGGTACCCGGCGTGCGTGGTGGGCCGTACCACATTGCACCGTTTAGTTTTTGCACGTAGTGAACGAAGGGGCGGGGGCCTATCCAGTTACAGCCCACGGGCCGGTGTGGGTGTACCTGTCAATTGTGCGATAGATGCGCCTCGCGCTAGCTGTCCATCGATTGCTTGATTCATTCGTAGCCGCCGCAATGCACCGACGTCCCGCTGGCCCCGCGCGCCGCTGGCTCCATCCACTGCTCACAACGACTACTACAACTCCATCCGTGGGCAAAAGCCTTTTTATGCCGTGTCGCTCCGGGCTCGACGATTTGTGTGTTGTCTGGATGGACTGGTAGGTCTAGTTTCTCTGCTTGACCCGCCGAGGCCGGGTAGTGTGTCAATAATAAGCATCATTCGCTGCAGTAGTGCGTGTAATAAGCAACGAACGAAGCGTACCTACGTAACCTGCCTGCCTGCAAGGTTGTTTGCTATTTATGCAATATCGTGGGGTACACCGCTGTTCTTTTGCTCCTTTCGTAAGTACGTGGGTAGTTGCAGGATACGTGTGCTCGTCTTTAGGCCGGTCCCAGAGCGGGGGAGGTTTTGCCTTGACTCCGATTCCCTTTTGCCTCCCCCTTCGCTAGCCTGGGTACCGTTTCGTTTCAGGGAATCGGAATTGGCACACGTAGTTGAAGACTTTCATCTCACAGAGTGGGATCCCTTTCCACTGAGGCGAATTCGCCAGTGAATTGGTTAGTGGCCTGGTCTACATGTTCTATTGAACATTAGACCCACAGAGTCGTGCGATCGCACTATGTAGCTGTTATCCAGCTCCTCTGTAATTAATTATACTCTGCAAGGACCGGGAGCCGCCGCCGGGACGCTGCCCAGTACCAATGGAGGCCTAAAGAGGGGATACGTACGTACGGTCGTCAGTCGGCTGCAGCTGGTGCGTACGTGCGTGCGTGCAACCAACGCTCACGCAGCAGAGCTCTTCGTTCTGGACCTAACATGGCGCAAATAAACACGCACTGATTATCTTTGCTTTACAGCATTTAATATTCGGATTTTTTTACACAATACATAAAAACGCCACGCGTTCAGTTCATGCGTTCACTCATCATTCCGTCGTTCATAGATAGATAGGTAGATAGGTAGATAGATAGATAGATAGATAGGTCCGCTCGTTCATTCGTCCACCAGTCCCACGTACGGCGTGCGCATATTCGGCAGCCAAGCACGCACACGCTAATCACAGCAGCGCATGCAGGCGACACCGATTCGCCTAAATCATTAAATATTATCTAAATGATTATGGCGCTACAAACGTGATGCATTAATCGTAATGCGCCTGGGAGATGTGCCGCGACAGGAGCGAGCAGCAGAAGTAATTCCCTGGCTTATTACTATAATAATCAAGAGTCCCTACGTGGCCCCACGACCACCGCTAGCTCAAAGTGGGTGCGTGGGTGGTGCATGGCAGTACGGCTGCATCCAAACCATCCATGCATGCAAGCGCACGATTATAACTACCATACCATACGCGGCTGCATACGAGCTTGCTAGAACGTACGCCCCTCCATCCGATCGATACGCACGTACCAGCCCATCAACACGCATGCATCCATCCGCTCCCGCGGCGAGCTCGCTTGGGAATGAAAACAAATCAAATGCTGCTGGGTCGGTCTATATATGTGTCTGGTGCGGGTGACTATCTACTGTTGACGAGGCGCCGCCGGACGACCAAGCGCCAAGCTCCTGACCTGCCCCCACGCCGCCACCGCCCTCTCCGTCGCGAGCCTCGCTGCAGCCACCGCCTCCGCCTCCGCCGCCTGGGCCGCCTGGGCCTCCGCTTCCTCCACCGCCGCCGCCACCGCCGCCTTGGCCGTCTCCACCGCCGCAAGCGCCACCGCCTCCGCCGCGTCCGCCTCCTCGGCCCGCCTCACGGCCGCAGCCCGCAGGGGAATCCGCTGAAGGCGAGCGCGCGTGTCCTTAGCCAGCCTTGCCTGACCCGGATCGACGGGAAAGACGACGACGCAGCGGGACCAGCGGCCGTCGCCGTCCGCCTCCTCAAAGTCCACCACGTCACGGAGCTCGAAGGACCGCGGCCCTCCGCTGAGGAGAGACTGAAGAATGGACGCCTGCATCGCACACAAAGACGGACATATGGACGGACCAGAAGGACATCTACGTCAGCAAATCATCACGTGAGTGAGGGAGACGGAGAGGGAGAGGGAGGGAGGTGTGACGGAACGAATAGACGTCACATGCAATGCACGCGCATACATGTCTCACCCCTCAACCCCCTTTGCTCATCATGGCCCCGCCCGCTACGCCGCTAGGCCATCCAACCGCTCACCAGCAGCCGCGCTCCTGCCGCCGCCGCCGAGCACTCCGAGTTGTGCGGGCCTGCACCGACCACCGCAGCGATGACTCCCGCCGCCGGAGACACTTCAAGACCGACCGCCGCGACGGCCGAGAGCACGTTACCGAGCGCCGCCAGCGAAGCGGGGGTAGCGTAACCTGCGTGGGGCACGCATGCATGGATGGTTGGGGCGGCGGGGCGGGCGAGGGAGGCACATTGAGCAAGCAGTGTCGTCAGGAACGAAAATGCATGCGGTACGTAACTACATATGAATGCCCCGCCTGCGATCTTGTGGGTCCACTGTAAATAAACCGTGCGATCCATTCATTGAGCGAACTTTGGCGAAGGTGCGTGCGTGTCTGGGGGTCGGCAGCGGGGGTTACACTCGTCGCCTGGGGTATGTTCATGGTGTCAAGACGTGGGTAGACGTCTGGTCGATGCTGTGGGTTTTCACCGCATGCATGCTGTGGGTTTCAGTGTCCGCCCCCGGTGGGATGTCCGCCGGAAATTAATGTTTCCCCGGTTACCCAAGCAACCAGGATAAACGGACGATCGAAATCACGTCGTTTATTCGTTTGACAAGCTCATGGCTCGACGTGTTGTTTGCTGTGATGTCGATATTGTGATATTATAGAATGCCTGATGCGTGCTTGTATGTGCGCCGGGAGTAAAATCCATACCCAGCACGCAGGGGCACGAAGACATATTGTGATATTATAGAATGCCTGATGCGTGCTTGTATGTGCGCCGGGAGTAAAATCCATACCCAGCACGCAGGGGCACGAAGACACAAGGCGCCAATTGATTGGGGTCCCGCGCCGGGGGCCCCGGGGACCGCGGGCGGGTGCGTGCGTGTTTGCGACGGCACGTCGCAGTCGCCAGCCAGAACGCTCTGTCATGCCAGGCGCCGCGATTACATGCACTTCCAGCGCGTGAAGACGCGCGCGCAAGCTTTATTTGGGGAGCTTCCGAGCACCACGGACGCCCAGCAGCAGACCGCAGATAAGATGTGTGCTCGCTCCATCTCAGTATTATCCTTTGCTGCCGCTTAATTGTTATCAAAACGCCGGCAGGGCGTCGCGCGGCTCCTAATAAGTTGCTGCTTTATCTCCCAAGGCCATGACGGCTAGCTATGGCTGGGCACATATAGTATTCATATTTTGTATATATCTAGGTGTAGAACGACGCCAGACTAATCGTTGCCGCTTCCTTTGATGCCATAAACCGCGCGGATGATGACTCGAGCCGCGCGCCTTGGACCTCGTACTGTTGCCAATGTGTGTTCGGAGCTATTCTTTTGTGGTATACTTGTTTATACCTTTCAAACATGCATGAAGACGCGTTGCGTTTGCGTGCCAAAACCGTTCTGTAGCAAACTCGAAGCACGCAGGAATCTGGACTCACCGTCCAGCTTGGCACGCATGAACTCATCATCACGGACGACATCTTCGCACGACATGATTGGTAGACGCACAGGAATGAACACCGGCAAGACGTTGGACGCGGACTGGACAGGACTTAATTTGCGATGCGCCGCCGCCTTCACGCTAAAGGGTTATGAAGCTGCTGGTTGCTTGATAATCGATTTATGAAGGTCAAGTGTTTCTTGAGAGTGCTTGCTTGCACTTTGTGTTTTTGCTTGGCTTGGGGCAGCCAACAACTCCGTTTGGTTATTATAGAGGTGGTTTCGGGGCAGTTTCTCGCGCGTGGTACTCTCTCATCTTCTGTTTTCCTTTTTCGAGCATTGTTTCTGGCACACCCCGGGCATCTGATATAACGTGAAGTAGTCATATGCGTGTTGGCGCGGTCGCCGCTCGCTCGGCAGGTCCAACCTGTACAAACGCCGGCTTGCTGAGCAAGACCGTGAACACACGCATGCATGCTTCGCCTCACTGAGTAAAATGTAGAAGCATCGATACCATGGCCTACTGTTATACCAATGATGAGCTGCCCCGCCGGCCGTCGACGATACGAATTCCATGTCGCAACAATTCGTGTCTACCTCGCTGGTGCTGGCGATGCAATGCCTTCGCTCGCCGCGCACCGCATGACCCAGCCATCCATCCATCAAACTGAGCATCACCCACACCCCATCCATCCATCGGCTGTCGCGCGCCTTACCGTACCCTGCCACCCCCTCGCCTGCCCCGACCTCGCTTGCCAACCGCGCTCAGGCACTGGTAAAGATTTGGACTGCAAGTAAGGATTAGAGATCCCCCTGGGCCGTAGATTTCGGTATGCACCTGCCGCTTAGGATTGAGGGTTTAGGGTTTTAGTGTTTTAATGTTTTAGCGTTCTATTAGGGTGTTATAGGGTAGTATAGGGCCGACAAGAGAAAGGAACCCGAAATATTCATCGAAAATGGCGAATAGTAAAGGGCACAGAAAATAGCGAAGACGAGGAAGGTAAACTAGGCGAGTGTTGGGCGTGGGCGAGGGGGAGGGGTTGGGAAGAACGGGAGGGGTTGGGGGAAGAGGGGGCAAAGGGCAGATGAACACGGACGGTGGCTGGGTGGATGTGTGCGGGTGTGCTTGCTTCTTATGCCCCACGCACAGATGTGCTGGTGATTCAATACCCGCGACGCGCACCATGCCTAGACGCCCCACGCACCGATGTTGGTTGCTCCGTCTTACTTGGCGTCCGCGCTCCTCACCTTGCCATCGCCTCTCTACCCGCGCTCAGGCCACGGGTAACGCTCTGGACTACAAGGATTGGCAGATCCCGCTGGGCCGCAGATTCAGGTGTGCACCAGATTCAGATTCAGATGGATGCAGCCCTTCTTACGTTGTATCCACGGTAATCCTCTCGCGATCGGCCGCCGACGGTGAAGGAGGGCAGTTGTGGATCGATGGAATGTATGGGAGTCATTTCCAGGAAGTCCAGCACTAAAGCGATGGGAGTTTGGCTATTACCACAAATACTTATTACCATGCAAACTGAGCTGTGTCATATTTAATTTCGGGCGGGGCAGGAAATTGAAACGAAGCCGCACATGTAGCGCATGGACAAAGGACAGCAGATAACGAGTTAACGACTTATAGGGGGTGCTGCTAACGTGTCCTTGACAATCGCTGCTGTTCTGATTGTGCTTTTGCGCTCTCCGTCAGTTGCTGGCTTTATATATGTTGGGTTGGGTATGGCATTCGTTCACAGACGAAGTTGCGCTTGAGCGCTAGCCTTAATCCACACTGGGCCCGCCGCCGGAAGCACGCCCCAGGTGCGTGCTGCTGCCCACTCAGCGCCGAGAAATAATGCGCGGCACCTTGCCACAATGTAATAAATACATAGGTTGGGGTCTATTGTTAAGGTTTGATGCTTCACGCACACAAACGACACCAGTGGCCACTGCTGGTAGGCCCCTGCCTAGCCGAGAAATGTTGCACCCAATCGCCGTTCGCGCGCCGCAACCTTAACCAATGATAAGGTCGCCCTGGAAGGAACAATGCCTGCTATGCTTTGATGTCTGAGAACACCAACCCCTAAGAAACGGTTGTGCACGCACAATTCAGCCATCTGGGCGGGTTGAGATACACATGCGGCAGGTAGGCACCCGATAAGCCGGCCGTTTGCACATTGGAGGCTACCACACAAAGCTGCTAGCTACGACCAGAGGAGCGTGTTTATTTTCAACTTGATTTGCGCACGCATAGTCGGTAAGGAATTGTTATATGTGAATCCATCCGTCCGCGCGCTCACGGCGCGCGCGCGCGGTTGGTTCCGCCGTCGCTCACGTACAGCAGGCCCCTTCCAGCAGTCAAATTATTACCGCTCCCAAGCTACATGCGACTGCCCCGCCCCCCCCCCACTCACACAGACGAAAAGGTTCATGCATGCTTTTTGTTATACTTCCTGGTGATGGACACGCAGAGGAGCGACGGAGAAGCCAGTGCGTGTGCCACCGCCTCCCGCCTCTATCTTCATTCGCTCTCGCTCCTTCTGTTCTGTCCTTGCCCTCGCTCAGGACGAAGTGACAACCAGCAAACGTCGGCGACGGAACACCAGCATAGCAGATGCCGCCCCGGCTGGGACACATTCCTGCAGGCGGGCGAGCGGAAGTCGCACCCGCGGTGGCGTCCATTTCAGCGACAAAAATAATGTGGCTGCTTTTGCTGCTGGTCGCCGCTTCCATGCAACAATGCCGCCAGGCCCACGCGCACGCACTTCTCTCTGAGTGAGCAGCCTGCGTGCAGACATGGGAAAGTTGTTACACGCACTGCTATCACATCCCCCGCATTTTATTATTCAAGCCAGAGCGTGGACACAATCGATTGGTTGATTGGGTGCGCGCAGCACTGAAGGCCAAGTAAGGCTTCAGAACCGTTCTGTTCGTTCTGCGCGATCGATTCTGTGCCTTCGTTGATTTCGCCGCCGCTGTGCGGTGCTGTCCCTGCCTGCGCGCGGTGCGGCCGGTCGTTGGTTCGCCCGCAGGAACTGCCCCCAATGCAACAGCGCTGACGTGCAGTGTATCAAGTGGACAAGCGACGACGACGTGGCGGGGAGAGTGGCTGAATTTGCCTGCAGCGGCACCATCACCAACCAGTGCACTGAAGAATGGGAACTTGTTCAGATGCCGACGATTATGGCCGCCGCCGCAGCGCCCCAGCAAATGCCCGGTATCAGCTGTTACTTCAACGTCACGAGAGAGGAGTGCACCGCACAGGCGCGTAGCATCGCACAGGTATGTATGTACGTAGGGAGGGGGGGGAGGGGGCACGAATGGTGTCGTCGGCCGGCGGGCCATGCGATGCATCGCTACGTATGTTGTCCAGAAACGCGAAGGAACGAATGAAGCACTGGCTCGTGTTCAGCAGGCAGCAGCAGGCAGGCGCGACCCATGGGTCAGCACATACATATCTGTAGCCATCTGCCACGGACGGTGCATCACGACTGTGCATTTATAGATAGCATGCGCGGCACCATGTTTCGGGCAGGCAGGCCGAACGAGCCACCTGCTGACCTACTTGTGTATGTGGGGCTTAGCTTCCATCCGTAACTTGCTCAAACCGGCCATACATACGTACCAACTGACCTCCCGACTTACTTGCTGCTTGCATGCATGCAGCGCTAGGACCGGCCCACGTTTCATACATTCCTATCCAAATAATAATGATGTGTATATTTTCCTCACCGTGCGGTGATGGGTATATATAAAGAGGTGACGTGACATGTAGTGCACCTAATTATGCACAGGAAATCGATGCGTACATACATCTATATATCCGCCGTGCGCACGCGTTGTGCGCAGGGAAGGTCGACCAAGAGCTGCCAGAATTACGATAGCGGCATCGGCACCTGCGACGCCGTTACCTTTCAAAGCTACATCAATTCCGAGATCGATAGCTTATGCGACGCGCTGGCTAGCGGCGTGGCAGTGCCGGTATAAATAGAGAGCCTCATCGTTAGCTCCTTCAGGATCGGTCGCTCTATGGGTGTCAGGACAACCCCATGTTGCAGGGGCTGGCTAGCTACTGGTTGTTTGACGCCCCGGTTACCTGGCCAGGGCACGTTGCATTATTTGTTGCACGCTGCCCGCCGCCGCCATAAGCAAGTCTAATCCGTCCCATCCAGCAATTGCATGATAAACGTTTGCTTGTTTATTTGGCCTAACGTTACCAGCATGCAGCTAGCCTCCTGATACTGTTGCAGTGCGATCCAGACCCACGGAAGGGTAGTATCAGCGTTGTTTATGTTGGAACGGAAGAGGTACACGTGGGTACGTACGTACGTACGGGACTACGGGCGGTGACGTTCCATTGACGGATGATGACCCTGTACGCCGCTCGTGTCTGTTCTATGGTGTTGGGGACTGGGCCCATCTTTTAGCCACTGTATGTGGGGCTGGGGCCGGGTATGTCCCCATAACCAGGGTGGCTATCTTAAGATGTAAATGTACATTCGGCCGATATTTGGTGAATTTGAAGATACTCTTTCCTTCAAAATTGAGGGACGATACGATTTTTTGGATGCCTAGCTGAAGAGGCGTCCGTCAGTTCTCTATATATATATCTCCAAGATTCCCAGCCAGCCGCACGAAGGGATCACGACATCTCAAGCCTCAGGTTTGATTTGTAACTAGATAGGGCATTCCCGGAAGCTTCGTAATGTGGGGCGTCCTGGATGTGTGAAGGTTCGTTGTGTACATGGCTGTGCCATGTGCGCGACACGCAAGGGCTTCCCATCCCGTACAGTCATGTACAGCTACCGCGTATCTCTGTAGATACCTCGGGCGGTTTCCAGCCGGGAAATCTACCCATAGACAGGTACTTTTAGCCAGGCGTATCTCCAATCGCAGATACTACTTAAAATAAGATAGCCACCCTGGTCCTAACCCTTCGCGTTCGCAGCCCTGGGAGTAACGCGAAATGGGTGGGACGCGGCCACTTGACCCCTTCTTGCGGATTGTGTCAGACAAGTTGATGTGCTCTCGACCACGGCACGCAGTGGACGCAGATGCATGGACGATTATTAGCTTTACGCTGGTCCGGATCCTTGCTTGGCCCATTAAGTATCAATAGCGCAAGGCCGATGCAATCTAGGTGCAGGCACGCACCCTAGAAGAAGCACCCCTGCGCCGAAATCAGCCATGCCTGAACCATGAATGAGAGAGTGTGGTGTGATCCTTTCCTTTTGATTGGGGTACGTGCCTGACCTATCGAGCTGCAACCCTCGAGTTAGTTCATTGCTGTCCGAGCGACCTGTCTACTTGTGCGTGGGGGGGGTGGGGGTGGGGCCCGCCGTCGCCAATGGGGGAAGCCTAATGGCTAACACCCCCGTGGTCGTTGGTGTTTGAGCCTTCCCCCCGGCCTCGCTCGTTCATGTATGGCGGACATTTGCTGTCTGGTCTGGGCGCCTCGGCTGCCCTAGTCAGAACGGTCCAGCGAGTGAGCGGCCAGCTAACCCGTTGGCTTTTCACTAGTCTGGGACCCACGCACGCAATGGAACACCACACACATAGCGATAGGTCACGCACGTAGGGGTCATTCATGAGTGACTGGACTGGGTCGTTTCGATCGGTCCGTTTGTCGAAAGAACTGACCGCGCAACGACCAAGCATGGGTGGGCGACTGGATACCTGGGGTGCGTGCTGCAGACGGACAAAAGGGACAAGCTTGGCGAAAGTACACATTGCACGCACACTCATCAGACTTGTTCCTGCGGCAGCGACACTGCGTGACCACGCCGCACCGGATAGAGCAGCGAGATTGTAGGGACCGACGTATTCCCTACTTACTTGAGCTCCCGGTTGTAACAATGGATGGCGTAAAGCGGCATGTATACCACGAAAGGGTACTCGTGCGGTCGTTTCTAAGCGACCGCGCTGGGCACATGCCTACCTAGCTAAGGACTTACAATTGTCAAGAGCCGATAGCGACCCGATTGGCCCACTGCTTGCTATATATGCCATAGCAAGTACGCAAACAAGTTCATCATCTCGGTGCCCAAGATCAGTGTAGGGCCCGGATAGCGGAACTTGCGGAAAACACCTCCTGCGCTGCCATCACACGGGATCACGCAACGCCGTTGCAATCCTTCAGATCTATCTACATACGAAAAGAAAAGATTGGAAAGTCTTGGTTGCATCGCGACCAAAAGCGGCGCGTGCGACCAACCAACATACGCGTTTGCAAGGCGTGTCCGCCGAGAAGCGGCGGTCACCCTTATCACACTCGCGGGCGGTTACGATAAGGTATGTAACCGCACCGAAACCAAGTTCTTTCACCTAACAACCAAAGGCCGTTCATAAACCGTTAGACGGCGAACCGACGCTAACACCCAGATGTTCTTTCACATTTCAGGCAACTACGGCAACTGCGGCCCGTCATGGCTGGGTGATCATCCACTCGTTCTTGATTGGCCCAAATCCAGCTACTCAAGCCCACCACCAGCAGCGAGAAGGATGGCGGCAAACTCAAACCCGATTACTAATACATCGTATTTGTCAGCGAAGTTATTAACAAGCTCACCAAGGGGAGCAGAATATAAACACTAGGAGTGCGTATGGCCGGCGACAAACTCGTCCATCCATAAAGGCTGGTCAACCCCAAAGCGCCAGATCACGGAACGAAAGCTCCACGTCTGATGCTGAGATTGACACCGAACGGAAACACCGTACGTGACCTGCGCTTACTGCGCTGTAACAAGGACAACATCCGTCGACAAATAAACCGCAAGAACGAGCGAGACCCTGCTGCTGGCGGACTGCCTAGCACAGCCTTCCGAATTGACCTCAAATGCTCAAATGGCGGGGATGGTCGTAAATAAATACACCGTCAGAGGAAACAGCCACCGCACCGCACGCATCCTTACCCTGAGATAAGGCAAGCTAGCTGCAACCTGGCACCCCATAAGAACCCTCAGCACCCCCATACCCAAAAATCACTTGCTTTGAATATTCTAGGTCAAGTAGTTGTACAGCCACGTATACGCTCGGCCCCCGAATCTTCCCGGCTTGTCTGGGAGGCCTGCTTTATAGGGCTCCGGGTGGCCATATTAAGCGTTTTGATCTTACGCAACAGCAACCACTACTGTTTACTACACCTGCATCAGGAACCTGGGATCTATATATCACACCTAGCAGCAACACTCGCTGGCAAGGTGGGGGTAACAACTCGATTATGAGTCCGGGGCAAATAAACTGATCTGACAGAATGTGTACTGAAGGCAGGAAATAAAGGAGCGGGCTACATGCTCTCCGCCTCACACGTGCTGGCTGCTGGTGAGGCCCTCCACCACCCACGATGAGGGCGTGCCCGGGGGCAGGCCATCCGCAGCGACCATGGTGTAGGCGCCCAACATACGCTTCCCCTCACGTGGTCGCATGGTGACCTCCACACACGCCAGCTCGGAAGGCTTGAAGAGCATGTCCTTGGTGCGCTGCACCACAGCCGCTTCGTCTGCTGCTGAAGAGTAGAATCCAAGGTTTACACCAATGTGAGGTGAGGGCGCATGCATCCGTGTGATGACCAGCCGATAATCCTTTGTCCGCAGCCCGTTGTCTGGCAGGTACACCGTCAGGGTCTGGAGGAGCCTCTCAAAGACGAAGTCGTTCACCATGTGCAACACATGCCAAGCTCCATCCTCGTCCTGCTGGGTCGGTGAACCGGGAGGAAGAGTCCCGGCTATTGGTAAAAAGATGTGAAGGTAAACAAATATTCCAAGCATGTCTGCATACTGCAACATCAGCCCTGCCTTCAACAACAGCCGTGTCGTCATCGTAGCGACAGAAACTGATGAGCACTGCTTAACACATGGACGGAAGAGAACTTCGGACATCAGTGGCCCGCCGTGATTTTCTGGAACGTGATAGGACATCTACAAAACGTGTCTGGCTAAGATAGGGTTAGGTAAAATCTGCCCCATCGGGCAGGTTTTGCCTGTCATTTGATGCCCTTACGTACATCGCATCCTGTTGCATAAAACACGCCAAGCCGGCACGACCAGCACCAAACCTACCTCAGATATAAACTAACCTTATATAAACCCCATGCTCATTATCTGCCGTATCTGGCGGTATCCCAAGCAAACTCGTATGTACAAGCTTGACGACATGCCGACAAGGAATCCATAGTAAGAATGGCGATAGATAGCGGACGCACCTGCGCCTCCAGTCTCCATGATCGGGGGTCGCCACGTTGGTAGCGGTCACCTGTCTGTAACGAGTAGGCAGCGAGGAGCATGGGTCGGTCCGCTGTGTAGCCCAGAGTTATCTCCCCATCAGGAAAGTCCACACGGAACCGTGTGTACGGACGACCACAAAGGGTGCCCGTGCAGCTCCACATCTGGCCTCGCTCGCTGCTGCCGCCGGCGTCCTCCGCTGCTACCTGCTGAGCTGCTGACTCACAAGCAGGCATCAGCGGCCGAGGCGTGAGCGGGAACTCCATGGGTGCGTCGTACCAAGGCAAGGTCATGTCCTGCCAGCGGGCGGTGCCCCCGTTTACGGCGAGAAGCTTGCTGTCCATTGGGAACAGCGGGATGTTTAGGTGCATGCGCGAGGGGCTGACCCACGTTACGGTGTCCTGGGGCCGCTCCATGCTGGATGCGGACGGCGTGGCCCATGCCTGGTGCATGCAGAGCGGCTGAAGTTGCCCGTCTGGCTTGGCCTTGTCGTCGAGCGAAGCCAAAAGGTAGATATCACCAACCTTTGGCAGGATAGATAGGGAATTACCAAGTTCAAATTTTAAATGAAACACAGGTGTTTGTTCGTTGCGAGTTCAGGGTTTACGACATGGCTGGGTACCATATCTACGGGTAACTGTCGTGCACAGCCCTGAATTTTGCAACGTGTTTCAGAAGTCGCGCAACCGTCTCCCCACTGCTGCACTCTCCCTCTCTAAATCCCAGTCGCTATATATCCTTTTCCCTCGCACTCTGGCCCCCTCCCCGCTGATGCCGCCCGTCCTCGCTGTACCCGCCTCCACCATGAGGATACCCTTACACTTGCGGTCCTAAATAAGGTAAGTGCAACAGTGGTGGCAGATTTCTGGGGGCAAATGACTGCTTCCGCGGCGCAGGATATTCTCTTGCGGGGTTAGTTGGGATATGCCTTACTCCGAATTCCTTTCGCCTCCCCCTTCGGTACCCTGGGTACGTACCGATTCGTTTCAGGGAATCGCAAATGGCGCGCGTAGTTGAAGACATTCATTTCCCAGCGTGGGATCCCTTTCCAAGAATGAGGCGAGCGATTTCGCCGGTTCATTGGTTAGTGGCCCGGTGTAGATGTCCTTCGGACAATGGGCCCACCGAGTTTTATGATCGCACTATGTAGCTGTTTTCCAGCTCCTCTGTATGTAATTAATTAACTGGACCGGCCTATAGCCTCTGCTTACTTGCATTTGCAACTGGTACCATACCTGCTGCAGCCGCCGCCGCGGTGGCTACCTGATAAATGTTTTTTTGCGCGACTTCGCCTCATTTTCAACAAACAGCCAATCAAGGCGAACGCACGTTTCTCACGCGCACACCGCAATGCTTTCTCAGAATGTCTTTGCTCGCTCATGACTGAGACAGCATCAGATGATGAGGATGTCACGCGTGGACGCCTAGGCGTACGGACACAGCTAGCGACGACAACAGTAGGTCAAGGCGGACGTCTGGCTTGTCTGCGTGCATGGACGGAGTGCAGTTGGCTGGACGGCTATACGTATGTACGACTCACCACGAGCCCTGCAGATGCACAACCGCAGCGGACAGCGGAGAACTCCAGCCTGTAGGTCTTGCTAGCCATAGGCTCCACCACACGGAACCGCTTTAGCTGCCGGAAGTCTGAGAAGTACACCTCCTCCTGCTTGTCCACGACCACCCAGCCGCCATCCTCGGCCTGCGCCTTAAGTACCCAGTCGCGTGGGGCGCCATGTTGCAGGTCGTAGAAGCCCATGGTGTTGATGGACGACTTGATGCCATACTCGATTACTGTAACCGGCTCGGAGTGGTTGTACTGCCACCAAGCCTGGCCATCGATGCCGCCACCGACAGGGTCGATCCACCGTGACTCCTTGTGGTCATTGAATGCATAGGCTGGGCCACTGTCCTCCATCTGCTCCTGCCCTCCGGACCCAGTCACAAGGCCGCCGCCTACCGGGTAAACAGCCCGGCCATCATCGAGGATCGGCTGGTCGCTGGGGGCTGACGGGTAGCAAACCTTGAGCTCCAAGCCAGGCAGCAGCAGGGACCGTGCCTCCTCCGCGCCCGCTACCTCCAAGAAGCGAATGCGGTACTGTGAGCACGCGAGTGCAGCCTTGTCAGCAGGCACCTCGAACGTGGTGCCAGCACCCGGCTCCAGGGCAGCGCCGTACACCGCATGCAGTTGCACCCATTTTGGAGTCACAGCATCTGTGTGCAGGCAATAATAATGATGGTTGGGCGCTTGATACTTTTATGGTGTACACAACAGACGCGGAGCATTTGAACACAATGTGGCTCCGTCTGGCCACAAGTGAAGTGAGCGAGGTGTGTGTGGTCGAGGCAAGCAGGGAACAGGTTATGGCGATCCTGTAGCAGGTGCGTGACTGTAATCCTACGAAACCTTCAGCGTCGGTACGCCGCGTCGTCAAGATCAAAATTCATCTGAACAACCTACAAGCGCAACGCCGACGTGTGGGATGAAAGAACGGGTGCGGCCCAGCAGGTTTCCAGCAGGGCGCGCTCTGGCCGCGCCACACTCTGCGCCAACTCCCCGGCCACCCCCGGGCCGCGCTGCTTGGGAGGTGACCCGGTACCGATCTGCCTCTATCTCCTCGTCTATTATGAACGCAACTGCCCCCAGTCGGATCGGAGAACTCGCCGTGTGAGCGCGGAGGGGGAAGGGCATATGAGCGCAAACAACAACGAAATAAAGCCCCCGGGCGACCCGACCCGAAACGGGCGGGGTCCTGCCGCGACCGTAACGATGGTAACTAAAGTTCCTGACGGTCCTCAATTTATCTGTCGCAGAGGTAGCTGCAGACACGCACAACGCACGGCTGCCTGGACCTACCTCCCTGGTCGGGAAAGAAGTCGTACATGGACTCAAACTCCCGTGGTACAACATAGCCTTGCTGCACCAGGCTGCCGTTCTGCGGCCATGCTTCCACTGTCATGGCCTCAAACACGAAGTCCACGGGGCGTTCGTGGCCCTCAGTGTTCCTGTCCACGGCAAGGATCACCTGCAGATTTCAACACATGCAAGGGACCGACCATAACTCACCTCCGATGGAAAAATGAACTTGGTAATAATCCGAACGTGGGTTCCTACGTAATACTAGCAACAGCAATCACCTGCCGCATATCATATGAAACGACCGGGTGCGATGCTTTACAGTAATTATTACTATCTTTCATGGTTGTCATTACAGGGGCTAGCTGGTTCATTCGGACTACGTCGCAGGCAGGTAGTCAGCACGCGCATATATATGCCTGCACGTGCATGTATACAATGCGTATCACACAATGACAACGGGGGAATGAAACAGGATGAAACCCACCAGCTGAGTTGTGGCTCACTGCACTACTAGCTATATGCAGACCCACACACGCATGGCACCTTATCGACAGTCACCGGTAGATGGGCGTCCGGTACAAGCCACTCCAGCCAGCTGTACTGGCGATTGCCGCATTTATCGACCCTGTGGGGATCATTCATCGTATGCAGCCTTCATTTGCAATGATTTGCCTGATGATCAATAGCTTTCTGTACCATACCGGATGATGGATGATTGAATTGCAGCATCAAAGGGGTAAGGCGCGCTTATCATTGCAGTTTCCGGGGCGCGGCGGGAGATATTTGATTTCAGGGCCAGCATGGGCAAACACGCACCACTTGTTGTCAACGCTCTCCAATATGCCCGTTGCTGGGTGGACGCCCGTCAGCTCTCCTCGAGCCTTGATGTAGCCCTTCCCGAAGTCCATTATGTTCATGCCCGTCTCGTGCTCGTAAAGCCCCAGGCTGATGACCTGGAGCTCACCCCACATGCCGTCAAACAGCCTCGTCACGCGCATTCGGAATCTGTTGGTACATGGGAAAGGGGCGAGCTGGAAGAACTAGCTTCGGGCCAATACTGAGGGACGATTGTAACGTAGCTGCTGGTTACGATAGGGCCGCGATAGAGCGAGGGCGACAGCCACGAGCCGAAAACCAGGGTCAGCACGAAAGCTGAAAGCGACACGACAACAATTTCGCCGCGAACCGAAACCAGCGCATGTCCCACAATGCAGGGGCGGCCCTCCAACCTCGGGAACTACGAAAAGCCCATGACATTGGCGAGGCATCGGTTACGGTTAAGCACCCTCAGAGACCTCCCAAAAAGCCTGCTGCATACCCACGCACAGGGCGGCGCGGCCTGATATTGCATAAATGTGTTGGTGCAAATAACGCGAACAAAACAATACCAACTGCGGTGGAAGCAATACCCAGCAGAAAGGTATAAAATGGAGCAAGGAGCGCTATGCAGGCGGGCTTGAATAGATGGTGACGGTCCAGGAAGTTAGTTCCTGATCGAGGAAGTTATAACCTCTCGTTAATGACGGACGTGAAACCCTGCCTACCTTCGACTCGGAAAAGGCTCCTTGACTATGAAGGTGGCGTGAATGCGATCGCCCTGAATGACATTACCACCCTGCGCCTTCAACGCCTCCCAGTTGAATTTCTCGGCCTCGATCATAGTGCGCCAGCCGTTCGTCCCATTCAGGGCGCCGTAGTAGATCCAGTTGCTCCAATTAAGCCTCTTTTCGGCCATCACCTTGAGTTCTGCGGCGAATGAATGAACGAACATTGACGCCAGCAAGCAAAGTAAGGCCATGAGGTACCTACGTACTTACATGAATCCACAGACATATTGGATGACCGCTAATGCTGTTATGTTCGGGATGCTGCTGCTGACAATTGGCGACCACAAGTAGGGGCTCTACCCACACATCTAGTCATCTGGGTGAAAAGAACATGTCTGTATGTCCACGCAGGGAGCAGAACGTGAAGGGACGCCCGGGCTAGCCGCGCTGCTCGCGTGCATAGCAGCCAGCGCACATCCTTACAATCGCAGGGGGACCTCAGAAGGCCTTGCTCGCTCGGAACAGTCAAATGTATGTGGGGGGTGGGGGTGGCGGCCCGCCCAGCAGACGCAACGAAGAACCCTAGAATTGTCAGCTCCGTTTACGAGTATGATTAAGACAGAGGCTCGGACAGTAAGACGTACGCTCGCGTGCTCGGACAGCCGTATTGCGTACCGGACGTCACCACGTCCTTAATGTGCGAGTTTGTTACATCAATCAGTTGCTTATCGATGAGACCCGCGGGTCGGTTGTTCGCACGACCCATTATCAAGCAAGCCGCATACCGTTCCGTTTCAAACTTACCGAAGTCATCCGGTAGGTCGAACTTTGTGCAGTAGCGGCTGACCAGGTCCCGCAGCCCGCAGCGCACAGTGCGCTTCTCATCCGCGCTCATGCTATCGTTGTACTCGAAGCTGTGCACATTGAAACACCTCGCAGCCATTTCACGCATGGTGGCCAGGTACTGACTTATCGTCGGAAGGCTGTACGTGGTGCGCGTGATGTCCAAGAAAATGACGGCCTGGCGTTCGCCCCCATCCCTGCAAGATGTCAATTGGGTGCGTTTTTCTGATATTGACAATCATGGATGGCTTTTGTCAGGCAGCCTATCTATCAGGGTTGTCTCAATGTTTTGGGTATTAATTCATTACAGAGGAGCTGGAAAACAGCTACATAGTGCGATTGCACGACGCTGTGGACCCAATGCCACTAACAACCAATTCACCGGCGGCGAAGTCACCTCATTACAAGGGGATTCCACGCTGGGAAATGACTGTCTTCGACTACGTGTGCCCTTTCTGATTCCCTGAAACGAGCGAATCGGTACCCAGGCAAGCGAAGGGGAAGGCAAAAGGGAATCGGAGTCCGTCAAGGCAAAACTTCCCCACAGGCGGGGGGGGGGGGCAGTTGCAGCCCGCGAGTTGCGGTCATGACTCTTGGGGCGCCATCCATCGTGTGGGTCGCAAGGGCCAATCGCTGATCGATGATTGGGATACATCATGGCAAATGAACCCCTGGTGGTAATGGGTCCTTGTGCTTTCCTCCCGGGTTCCTGTCTGCTGGGTAGCTCGTGCTGTCTGGTATACTTGGCCTTGCTTGGAGAAAGAAAAAAGGTAAGGAAATGTTATGCTGGACCGTAAGCCCTAGCGTGTGTTCAGGCAGGCTGATGCCTCTTCGGCGGGTACAGACCACTACCGCGGTGACGGCATTTTTGACTTACACGGCTTGTTTTTCCCACTCCTCCATCCGTGCGTGTTCGGGCTCCGCCTCACTCGAATCATATCTAGGTACCCGCACGCATACTTCCAAGACATGCATGCCAGGACACATCAGTGTTGAACATTTAACCATGCTGAGTACGGTACTACCAATGCGGGGGATGGACAGGGGCATGGCTAAAAAGCCGTGTGATCACCTGCTGCTCGTCCCACACCAGGGCCTCCCGCCATCGGTCACCCAACCCTACCTCTGTGAAAGTCGGGATCGAACAGTGCCCTAACTCTCACGCAGGCACTTCCTAGGGGATCTATGTGGGCTTGCCTTTGCCCTGGTCGCTTCCGTTACAGAAGTGCCTTATGTCAGCTTCTCCTCCCGGTACCCCCTTCTCCCCATAACGGCATCCCCATAACTTAGGACAGCACCGTAATCAGGGTGTCGAACATACCCTGGCACGGGTCCATAGGACACTTTCCACCGTTATGGTGCCATAGGCAGGATCCCTTTTCCCCGTTAAACCCCCTCAACAGGGTTACGTAACCCCATTTCATCGGACAGTACGGCCAGCTGGCCCGTTGGCTGTACTCTTCCGGAGTTTGGAGCACACTGTAACAACAACAACCACATCAACGTTGTGCATCAACTGTCTTTTACACGTACGAGCGAGGGTGTATGCCGTTCTGAGATCACAATGGAAGTACGACGACAAGGCAACACCAAAGGAGCTAGCCCTCGCCTCCCTTTCTCACCGGAAGTTCATCTTCTTCTTGATGAGACCCTCAAACTCCAGGTTGCAGGGAACCGAGTCCATCCAGTCTTGGTTCACCAGGAACACGACACAGCGGGCCTCCAGGAAGGCTTCCTATATATAATAATCATCCATGGGTTCCCACGGCGGGCAGCGAGCAGCAGCAGCTTGCGTCAAACAATACATTCAGTGTGCAAGGGGCCATGCTTGCCCTACGCAACAATCCATATAT
This sequence comes from Pleodorina starrii, assembly GCA_030267565.1. NCBI lineage: Eukaryota > Viridiplantae > Chlorophyta > Chlorophyceae > Chlamydomonadales > Volvocaceae > Pleodorina > Pleodorina starrii. The sequence continues at coordinate 1,665,340 of BRXU01000022.1, read as the reverse complement.
ATGTTGAAACTGCGTGCATTCAAGACGTTTTATACGCTCACCATTAGATAGACAACGAAACACAATCGCGTCAGCAGTGCACCGTACACTTACTCGCAGGTAGATGGCCCAGTTCTCATTTAAAACAGCGACAGCCGTTTTGGAATCCTTTTTGCCGAAGCCCTCCGCCAGCACACTGCCCTCGCAGTACATCAGGTTGCACTTGTCGATGAACACATGCGTGAGGCCTGCAGGTAGGGGGGAGCGACGGAGGACTGTTCGTTTGGGCGCAGTTGCTGCTTGTTGAATCTTGTAGAATTATCCATGTATTCCGGGACGGCGACCTCCAACCAAATACATACATCGTTATGACGCAAGTACGTACAATGCCTGCGTGCTGCTGTGTGCACATATCATGCATGCATGGCCTGGTGATATGACTTAGGTTGGCAAGCGCCTTTCTTAACCCGTGCGCACATATCATGCATGCATGGCCTGGTGATATGACTTAGGTTGGCAAGCGCCTTTCTTAACCCGTGCGTCATTACCCGGGCTCGTTCAACTTACCACGTTGCTCGTCGCCATCCAGCCAGTCCTCAACTAGCCAGTGACGAAGTGCCTCTGCCATTTCCGCGCCGTTGTTTGCAATGACATGGCCGTCCGCATCGGTGAGGTTAGAGTAGCTGCCAAGCTCTCCTTTGACAAAGGCTGCGCCAGGAAAGCTTATCGCAACCTGCTGAGCAAGGAGGTAGGGCCCGTGCGTGTGCGTGGCCATGCGTGCTTCCGTGTGATAGTACAGATAGAGCGCAGATGGTATATATGATGGGTTTCGGTTTTTATGTACCAACATAGCCTCATCGTGCGTGCGTGATAGGTCAGCTGCGATGCTGCTGTCATCACAGTAAGGACGAGCGCAGCAATTCAATGTTCTCTTGAGAAACATCGTTCGTTACACGCAAAGGGTACCTGCAAGCAATGAAAGCCGTCTTCATTCGGTAGGTAGGCCGGGTGAGGGCCGGCTACCGCGAAAGCTATCGCTAAGGCCTTAATGCCCACAGCCTCGCAGCAACCACCCTAAGTAGCTACAAAACCCGAAAATCACTCCTCCACGCCTTCGCGGACTCCTTAACTGGCACCATGTGCCGTACCCACGCCCTTATGAGGGCACAACTCCTCTGAGTTCACAGAAAACCTAGGTTGTCTAGCATTGCACTTAGAAAACCTTCAGTTTCACCCTTGCTTGCCTGGTATTCATGAGGTCGCTCAACCCCTCCAAGGATGCTCCGGCCGTGCTTGGCACCGACAATGGCGTTCACCGAGGGCTGCTCATAGCCAAACTGGTCTCTTGCGTGCCAGCCGCACCAGTCCATCAGCAACTTCCACTTCCTTGTCTGCAAAAGCTCCTTGACAACATCTTCTGATGTTGTCCGCTCTGCGGTGGGTTGGGGTTGGGTCGTAGATCTAGCTGTTGGAGCTGGTGCCGTGCACCCCATACATGCTTAGGGTAACATCATCCGTTTGGGAAAACCTGAAGTACGACCGTGGCGCTCAAAGTACCAAGACACCGTTGATCGCTGCGTAGGTTGCAGGGAAATGCAACCAGCTTTCCCGTCAGCATTCGTTGTGCAGTACAACAAGTAACAAGTAAATATTTGGCGACGGCTGCCCGAATCACTTATGAAGCGCCTCATGACCGCGCTCGACGCCACAACCGAACGCTTTGCATCTCCCCTCAATGTAGCCGACTGCGTAGATGCATGCATACTATTCACGTTTTTCAGAGGACCAGCTCTTTGGAGCGAACCTCGATGCATATACGCAGCCATTCACAGGCCTCTCCATCGCCCACCCCGAGCCTACGCCGGAGAGGGGCATCACGCCCTAAGATGGGCATTGGGATGGGCCGAGACAGCACGGTCAGAGAGCAAACCCACCGCCACCCTCCTCCTGCTGCCCACGGTTCGCACGGCGCCATATACTCGCTATCTCACCCACCCGCTGGTCACTATAATCGGCAGGATTGACGCGTTCACGGGCACAGCCTTTGTGCAGCGAAACCCTTGCTTGAAGATACCCCCCAACCCTACCCGATGGGCCTCACTCTTCTCCTAGTCAGCAATGCAACTGGCTAGTCGAACCCTAGGCATGCCGGCTGCCACCGCCATCCCCATGGAACCCGCCCCAGTGGGTGCGGAAACGGGTGCGCAGTATGACCGACCGGCCGCCCGACGCGGCGGTGCTCTCCCGCACGTGCGACAACCTCACCTCTGCCGAGCGCAAGGCCATCTTCCGGACATTCCACGCCGAACAGTCGCTGCGATACTCCCAGGACGTAATCTACACGGATGGACGGATCTGTTCAAAAGATCAAGTAAGGACGGCGACGAGGAACGACAACTACTTGGTGCCGCGGCCGTCGATGCACTCACCAATAAGACGCTTCACGTAGACGTAAATGCCGGACATCATGGCTGCCAGCGTGAAACTATCACGAGGTGTGAACTGAGTGCCATCCATCAAAAAGAAAACACCCACTTATCCATTTGGACGGATTAAGCAAAGCCTTCTACCTTATAAAAATGATTATCAACAATCCGCAGAAACACCGAATTCCGCCTCAGCAAACATAAGGCCCTGCTCGAGTCAATACTTTTAAGAAGAGAGCAACGTGCGATATAAACACTTCCATGATTATAAGTAAAATCCCACACCGGCGTGAAATACAACGAAGAAGCACACATGTGGCATGAGGCATTACATGTGTACGAGCCAAAAAATGGCTGGTTACAACATGTGTCCCCCCACAACGGTTATCCTTCAAGGGCGCAAATTGAGACAACGATGAAGTAGATAAAGCAGCCGCACGGCCGCGCGAGGCCTAGCAAAGCTCGACCCCGACGCACTGAGCACATCCGAAACATCTGACAGTAACCCACGTATCCAATTACTGGTGGCTGCGAAAGATGAGTGGTCCTGAGAAGAATGCTGGACACTTTGCCAGTGACCTCAACCGGGGCATCGAAGCATTATTAGTACGTCCGGACACGCACTTGGGCTACACAAACGAGACAGATTGCATGAAATATGTTGCCAATGCAATACCATACCCGATCTGGACATCAACGCCAGCGCACTCTACACCTACAACAAACCCTACAGCTCAAGGTAGGCCGACACAAGCACGCCAAACGGTGCTTCAACTACCTGTACGGCCAGCTATGGAACGCCAAGCTCGCGAACCGCTTTAAGAAACTATTTGCCCCGGGAGGCCCAGCCGCGTCAGGAAACTGCCCCCTATGCTGCCACCCACGGATGCACGCTTTGTACATCCCACGCCGGCATATCCAAGCGGTCCAACCCATAACCAGTACGCTAGCCCAGGGGATGGACTAACGGGGGCTGCTACACGGTCCTGGACGCCGGCCCCGCAGACGACCATTGACAGCCTCCCGCCAGGAGGGCCTCGTTGGCCGCGCGGGTGACGCAGCGCAGCCTGAGCGAGCACGGCAGGTCGGAGCGGAGCGGGGCAGCAGGTGGGTGCGTGGGGGGTGCGTGGGGGGTATGTAAGTGTGCAGCCGAGTATGGTATGGTAGTTATGATCGTGCGCTTGCTTGCATGCATGGATGGTTTGGATGCAGCCGTATTGTCATGCACCACCCACGCACCCACTTTGAGCGGTGGTCGTGGGGCCACGTAGGGACTCTTGATTATTATAGTAATAAGCCAGGGCATTACTTCTGCTGCTCGCTCCTGTCGCGGCACATCTCTCATACGTACCCCTCGTGCGTGCTAGCGTTAAATATGATTTCGCGTTCGCACACGCAGGCGCATTACGACTAGGGCATCAAGTTGGTAGCGCCATCGATGATATTAGCTATAATATTATCATTATGATGATTTAGGCGAATCGGTGTCGCCTGCGCTGCTGTGATTAGCGTGTGCGTGCTTGGCTGCCGAATGCATGTGTGCACGCCGGGGGACTGCTGGACGAACGAGCAGACCTACCCATCTATCTATCTATCTACCTATCTATCTATATATGATGAACGAATGATGAGTGAACGTATGATGAACTGGACGCGTGGCGTTTTTATGTATTGCTGTATAAATGCAAATATAAAATGCTGTAAAGCAAAGATAATTAATCCGTGATGCGCGACGCCAGTGATAGGATTCTTCCGACAGAGGTTAGGATGCTTCCGTTCGGGTCTAGGATTCTTCCGACCGGCCATAGGTAGGACTACCCTCACCGATTTCAAAATAACCGCTACAGGTATCCGAGTCTATCCGAGTCTCAATGCCCCGGAAACAGATACTCGTTAATACCAAACGGTTACGTACGCAAAATGGTTTTCCGTACGTTACACTGTCGCCGTGACACGGCACGTGCATCGGATACCCGAAATCGATTCCCGTGAGTACCCTCTGGCCTTCAGGTGCGTGTGCCGCTACGACCGGCCACCCCTGCCTGGCGCCCTGCGCTGGGCCGCCCAATGCACGAACGCGGCGGCACATTGGAGCATGAGCTGACTGGGTGGCCCCTGCATCGATAGATGTCGGAACAGCTGGCTGAGCAAGAGACGTCGGCCATTGATGCCTTGCTTTTATGTCCGGTGCGGCTTGGTCGTCTGCAGCGAAACTTATTAACACACTACCCGGCCTCGGCGGGGCAAGCAAAGGTGCTTAACCTACCTACGTACGGGGCAAGCAGAGAAACTAGATAGACCTGCCAGTCCAGATAGACAACACACAAATCGTCGAGCCCGGAGCGCCACGGCATAAAAAGGTTTTTGCCCACGGATGGAGTTGTAGTAGTCGTTGTGAGCAGTGGATAGATGGAGCCAGCGGCGCGCGGGGCCAGCGGGACGTCGGTGCATTGCGGCGGCTACGAATGAATGAAGCAATCGATGGACAGCTAGCGCGAGGCGCATCTATCGCACCATTGACAGGTACACCCACACCGGCCCGTGGGCTGTAACTGGATAGGCCCCCGCCCCGCCCCTTCGTTCTTGGCGGCCCAGTCCACGTACGTATGCGGCACTGACATCATCAGGTGCCGGCGCCTCGACTTCACTAAAACATTCCGATGCCCAGAGATAGATGCGAGCATGCGTGTATGTCTTCAGTAGGCAGAAGTGCGCGCATGCAGTTAAGCACCTTTTCGCATGCATTGTTGTGGTTACTGCTGTAACAAGGGTCATGCATACACTACGAGCTGCTGGTCACACGATTGACTGTCCTGCCGTGCCCTGGCTGCGGCCGGGCAATGGTATGTGATTATCGGTATTGGCCCAATGACTGTGGACAGGTCTGTACACAAACCTACGGGCACTCAGAAGCGGCGGAAATTCGCTCCAAACCAGGCAGGCACAAATACACACACCGCCGGAGCGCACTTCATCGCCCGCCTCCTTCGCTTCCTCCATCAGCCCCTCTGCCGCGTCCGCCGTCTGTCCGAATCTCTCCACCACGCTGTCCGCCGCCCTGCGTATCTCCTCCCACGCCTCCTCCACATGCTCCATCTGTGTTGTGGCGCTGCCCACCGCCAGCCTCAGAGTGACGCGGCCCCCCAGCTCCGTGTGGATCAGAAACAGCCGCCCGCCGCCATTGACAGACTCCAGGAGGGCCTCGTTGGCCGCGCGGGGGACGAAGCGCAGCCTGAGCGAGCAAGGCAGGTCGGAGCGGAGCGGGGCGGGGCGGGGCAGCAGGTGGGGGCGTGGGGGCGTGGGGGCGCGGGAGGCCAAGCCAGCAGCGGATGGAAGGACGGAGGCCAGCGATCGACAGGTGCATGTGGCGCGGCGGCGCTGATGGTGACAGAAGCCGCCGTACAGATGGCGTACGAGGGGCAGGAAATCTCCCAGCAGACGAGGTCGCGGATAGGGCAACTCCAACAGTCTTTACCAATGTAGATAGGAAGACGCGCGTTTAGGGGCATATGGGCGGCTTTATCGAATGGCGCGATCACGCCTTCCGATGCGTTCCGTTGCGACGGCGGAACACGGCGGGGACCAGAGGATTAGGTCGGTGAGGGCCCTTCGCGGCGCCACCAGCCACGCGACGTGCGTGAGACAGCGCTCGCATGCACGCTTGCTTCCGTCATACAATACCAGCAGCTGACCTCGACAGCTGACCAGGTTCGATTCAAACGCGTAAGTGCGAGCTCCCGGCCACGCGCGCGCATCAACTGGCGTTTGCAAATGCTTTGTCTGTTGATGCTAACCGTGTTTCTCTTGGGCGCCGAGGCCTGCCTCCTGGCTGAAGTTGGGGCGAGGGAAGAGTTCTGGCCGGACTATCGGGCCGGCCGTCTCATTGGCCCTCTGCCCCTTGGACTTCAGACCGTGGGAGATAAAGCAGAGCTACGACCGGTCTGCCTTGAAAAATGGCTAAATGAACAGGGAGACGCCCTACGCCGGGTCAATGGACGAACCAAACTGACGCCCGCTGGAAGCTGGACGAACGTATTGTGCTGTAATGAAACGCATCTCAGCAGACTAACAGCTACGACCACAGAGCCAATCCAACCAGCACACTCCCAAGTAATGGAAGAGCGCAATCATGGCCCGAGACGCTGGCCTCCGAAGCCTGCGCGCAACGAGACGGACAACATTAAGTGCAAATGGAATAGTCCGCACCCATTGCAGCCCCGAAAACCCATCCGACAGAAGCCCGCACTAGCGAAACATACGCAACGTGCTGGCACACTTAGTCGTGCTACCAAAACAGCATCCTTTGAATCTACAAATAATGAAGCCCTACAAAACAACAGTGCCCCACTGAGAAGAGCTGCAACACTCGGTGAACGACCTGAATGGGACTGGAACGCGGACGGATCGCCCTCGCCACGAACCTACCGGCTATGTGGAAGCTCCTGGAATGTTATACAGCACGAAGAATGCAGCAGCTGCCAATGGAGGAAGCCGAACCTAATAGTCCGCCCGCCATGGGCCTCTGGGTCCCGCAAGCCACCATGGTCACCGGATAAAGCACAGCCTAATATGTGTGAGCCTCGACAAGATTCGATAATGCCAATGCAATGGCGAAACCCCCGCAATGCGAGGAAACTCCGGGAAAAGCAGTACATCAGTGAGCGGACGCCAGCAACTACCCACAGCAGACTATGCGAAACCTCTGTCTCAATATGCGACGCATTTTCCACAAAGCAACGGCAAGTAAGAATGCTAAAACCTGCCTGGGAGCACCTGTACGGAACCCAGCCCGGACAGGCTTATAAACCGGCCGAGAACACAACACACCCTCTCCCATCGCCGCACCACGAGGCACTCAGCACCATGGCTCACTTTGTACCCCCGCACCTGGTCGGTCGCTGCACCATCGGTGATGAATACGGCGTCGTGGCGGTTCAGTCGCGCGCTCTCCCACAAAACCGACTTGAAGGGCTGAAGAGGCACGGCACCCTCTCAACAGGGGCTGCGAACGCCATTGAGTCGAGCGCCTTGAGGACCAACCGAGGCACATGCGCCGCGAGCGACGCACAGCCCTACGGTAGCCGCGAACCCACCCCACACAGCGTGAGAGGCCGGGAGCGACGGAACCTGAACGCCGTAGTCAGGACCAGCCTCTGGCTGCTGCGCCAGACGGGCATGACCCTGCTCCACTGGCTTCAGTTTGCAATGATGGCATACATACAGTTTCATATCCTGCTGTATCGTTACATGGTACTGGCGCCCCTGGCCGTCGCCCTTGCCCTTTACTGTGCACGCACCGCCGCTCTGATCACCAAACACCTCGCACACAGACTTTTGGCGGCGACACGACTAACCATGCAAGCCAACAGAACGCGACGAATACATGCCGAATGGACTCGAGTCGCCCATACAATACTACTCATGCCTCTCGCATTCACCCCAACCGCCCTAACCCTCGCCCTACAACCCCTGAACGACGTCGTCCACTATCTGATCTCTGCATTCCTCCTGATCTGGGCGGGACGCCTGATCCTCGTAACACTCGCCCTACCCCGAGGTGCCGCCCTGCTCCGCACCGTACGACATGCCATACACACCTTACACGTCGGCGCCCGCCAAATATGGAACGCACCCGGACACCTTGCACATCAGCTGGCATTCCTCACCATGCTCACCCTGATCTGCTGGCAACTGATCACAGGGGACATCATTGCACTATACCTCGCAGCCGGCATCCTCCTCATCTCAAGAATTATGCAGGCCACACCACCATTAGCACGCCTCGTGCACGGTCATGTTTGTGCCTGTGCTCTCGCCGGTCTGCTCACACACGTCCCAAACACGAGCCAAGGCACGGTTGCGCCTCTCGCAACGGCGCTCGCTCTGCTAGTCTTGGACATCCCGGAAGCGACCCGCCGCAACCGACAACAACATGAGCCCCAATACGGAGGGCCCGACGAGATCACGACCCGACACGCTGCAACACCTGCCCACACGACCGGCACAAACAACGCGCCGCGACGCCCCGAGGACGTCCCCTGGCCGCCACCGGGACACCCGCCCGAACAGGAAACCCCCACCTACCACGAAAGGCAACGAGCGCAGATGTGCATGATTCACGCCATTAACAACCTGCTCGGGGGCCCGTACATCGACCCACCCCACGTACTAAGCTACAGCCGTACCATGACAACACACATGCAGCAGCAAGGCCTCCATGCAGCGGCCGCCATCTGGAAGCACGCGCACAACCCCATCACGGGCCACTTCTCCACCATAGTGCTGAACCACTACCTGCGCCACAACGTACGGATCCGCGACGCCAGCGGCAACACACTCCACGGCACACACATCGCATCAGTGAGCACCGAGCTCCCGATCCGCAAAGGGGACCCGCTCGACACCCTCTGGGCACAACTCCCCCCCCACGCCCAAAGCTGGGGTTTCATAGTGCATCTCGAAGGCCATGCCGTCGCGGTCCGAAGGCAACACACGCATTGGTTCATCATCGACTCGCAATCGCCGCGCCCTGCACGGCTGACAACCAATTGGCCCCTCGCTCACGGCACTATCTACTGCCTCCAGCACCGGCGCAACAGCGCCCCATGTCAAACACATGTCGACCTCCGGAATGTCACGCCACCTGAGCAATGGACCACAACCCTGACGACCAACACACAGAACGGACCCGCCGCCACCACCACGGACACGACGGAACAGCACCAGACTGGCCACGACGACACACGCACACCACCGGAACCCACCCCCACCGAAGCGCTCCCCTCGCCCTCCCACGAGGGGAGAGCGACTGCAGAGCACGAGGCACCCCGGTACACCGCCGCCAGCCCAAACCCCACCCCGATGGAAGTTGACGACGCGGGCTCCCCCGAAACCGAAGCACACATGCAACCGACGGAACCCGGAAGCCCCGAGGGCCCCCCGGCACATACCCCTGCCGACCCCAGCCCCATGGACACTGACGACGCAGAACTGGATGCGGAAATCCCGCAGCCTCCGCCGGATGCCAGCGACGCCGCGGGCGCCCCGCGGCCCGCGCAGCAAGACGTCCCTAGGCCCCGTAGAGCAACCGCGAATGCTCCTGAAGCGCGCCACGCCGACACGGGACGGGCCACCAGGCGCGCCCCCACTCCAGAGGCCGCGGCACCTGCACGCACCAACATGATCAGAACCCTCATACACCCCTTCGTGGCGTACAGCCTGCCCACCATGGCGTACACCCCACAAGACATTGCCAGTTTCGATGCGCAAATCGCGGGCATAGCCAAACGCAGCTACGGACTCAAGATGGGCTTCCCCACCCGCGCCATTCTCAACCCGACCGCGAGGCTCGGCCTGGGGGTTGGCACCGTACGCACCTTATACGCCGTCCGGGCGGCAAAGACCCTCGTCCTCTCCCTCAATGATGACGGCCGTCTCGGAGCGGTGACCAGAGCTCTCCTCCACCTGCAAAGTCGATACATGGGCACCGTACCGGCACATGAACTCAAACGGGAATGCAAATTCTACACCACACTGAAACAGCTCGCTCTCGTGAGGGAGGCGGGGATTGAACTCACGGACAAAGGGACAGCATACGAAACGACAATGAGCAGCCTCGCCCACCTGATCGGATCTCTCAACCCAGCGGCCGAACCCAAGGCGCTTGCGCTCCTCTTCCGATGCGTACAACCTCTGCTTGAGCTGGGTCTCGACCTCCGGGCCCTGAGGGATCAGAACACGGGCACGCACATCATCACCACCGATCAGCTGCAACTAATCGGAGGCCGGAACGTGGGATCGCGCCATAGGATAGCCCTGAACCAGCTCAGCCTCGCCATGAATGCCGACCCCAGCGTGCGGGCTCGGGCACCCAGATACCGCGGATCCACATCTCTACCCCCCGAGCTGCGGCTCATTCCAGACAACCCCGGCCTGACCGGCCTAACCGACGAAACGGCTGGACCCAAACCCATACCGTACGGACGCATAACAAAGTACCTCGCCCCAAAGCCCCGTGACCCGGTCGAAGCCATGCAAACCGCACACGCCGACACAGCCCCCACACCCCCAGGCGTGACAATCGCCGACGAGGCGACCCAACCGACGCCGCCCGGGGGCGCGACGGCAGATCCCACCACACGACGCTCGACGCCTAGATGTCACGCCCGGCAACACCAGCCACGGCGGCTAACCGACCGTGACCGCCTCAAAGCATACCTTTTGCGTCAAAACCTCAAGCCGGTAACGGGCATCGTGGACACCGACGCCATCGGCTGGAACCCCCGACACACCCCACTCACCATCCAACATTGCGAAGAGCTCCTACGCCACCCGCACCACAAGGGCCTGCTAACCAGGGTCGGCTCCGCCGAACGGCTCCTCCAGATGCTGCTGGGCGAGGAACCATGGCCTGCGGAGGTCCCGGCGCGGTATGGAATCAGTATCACGCAATTCCTCTTCGGAGACCAAGAAAGGGTGGCGTGCATCAACGCAGAAATACGTAAACGGGTCGCCGTCGACCAACCGACCCCAAAGAAGCAGCGCACAATCCACCCACCGAACCAAGGCACCCACCGCACCTACTACCTGGTCGACTGGGAACGCACGGCAGTAACCAAAGGAGCCCTCGCTCTCTACGCTGCCAACGGATACCACCCCCAGGCGGTACACCCCCATGCGCCTCCCAACGGCACACCACCGCAGGTGGGCCTAGTCGAAGTAGACTGGGCGCCCACTCAAGACGAGGGCACGCGTCTGGCCCAACAAGATAACTGGATCGAACTGCTCAATGCATTCCGGGATCGACGCGCTCAGGAAGCCGGACATGACCCGGGGCGCGCGGCGGAGACACGCGACAAGCACCTGACGGAAAGGCAACAACAAGGTCGATGGGAAACCGAATGCCTAAACACGACCCGAGGGCAGCGCCTTCTCAGACAGTTTGTCGAAATCAACGTCCAACCGGGAAACCCGGACAAGGACATCTACCCCACAGGGCGTTACACTATCCAGATCGGCAAACACAACGGCCCCCTCTGCGGAACACCCTGGGAGGGTGACGGGGACATACCTGAAGGACTGCAGACCATCGGACTGGCCCTCGTCTACGGCCCCCAAGGTAACTGTGTAGGCCAAATCTCCGTCTGTCGTCTCCGCAGCCTGTGGTACAGGTACCAAGACGCGCAGCAGAACCGCCCGGAAGACCATGCCCGACTCGCCGCCAGGGGCGGCTTTGCGGAAGACGTCGCACGCCTCCTCCTGCGGTACCGGAACGGCGGGGGCACCAAACTGCAACCCGTCAAAGCGGCAAACGAGCGCCGGCTGCCCGAAGCACTTATGAAGCGCCTCACGACCGCGCTCGGCGCCACAACCGAACGCCTTGCATCCCCCCTCAATGTAGCCGACTGCGTAGATACATACTATTCACGCTTTTCAGAGGACCAGCTCTTTGGGGCGAACCACGATGCATATACGCAGCCATTCACAGGCCTCTCCATCGCCCACCCCGAGCCTACGCCGGAGGAGGGGCATCACGCCCTAAGATGGGCCTTGGGATGGGCCGAGACAGTACGGTCTGAGAGCACACCCACCGCCACCCTCCTCCTGCTGCCCACGGCTCGAACGGCGCCATATACCCGTTACCTCACCCACCCGCTGGTCACTATGATCGGCAGAATCGACGCGTTCACGGGCACAGCCAGTCTGTACAGCGAAACCCTTGAAGATACCCCCCAACCCTACCGGATGGGCCTCACTCTTCTCTAGTCAGCAACGCAACTGGTCGAACCCACGCCGAACGCCTCCGTCGGACTCTTGGCATGCCGGCTGCAACCGCCACCCCCATGGAGCCCTCCCACCCCTGGAACCCGCCCCAGTGGGTGCGGAAACGGGTGCGCAGTATGAGCGACCGGCCACCCGCCGCGGCGGTACTCTCCCGTCCGTGCGACAACCTCACCTCTGCTGAGCGAAAGGCCGTCTTCCGGACATTCCACGCCAAACAGTCGCTGCGATACGACTCCCAGAACGCAATCTACACGGACGGATCTGTTCAAAAGGTAAAGGATGGCGACGAGGACCGACAAATACTGGGAGCCGCGGCCGTCGACGCACTCACCAATAAGACGCTCCACATTGATGTAAATGCTGGACATCATGGCTGCCAAACCATCACGAGATGTGAACTAAGTGCCATCCACCAAGCACTCTACATGCGCAGAGGCACGCCTGAGGACAACACCCACTTATCCATCTGGACGGACTCAGCCGCAGCCCTTTTCCTAATAAAAAAGATGATCAATAACCCACAGAAACTCCGGCTCAGCAAACATAAGGCCCTGCTTGAGCAGATAGTCACTACTCTTAAAAAGAGAGCAGCATGCAATTTAACAACTTCCCTACTTAAAGTAAAAGCCCACACTGGCGTGAAATATAACGAAGAAGCAGATAAAGCAGCCGTACGGGCCGCGCGAGGCCTTGCAAAGCTCGACCCCGACGCACTGAGCACAACCGAAACATCTGACAATAACCCACGTAACCAATACTGGTGGCTACGGAAGATGCATGGGCCTGAGAAGAATGCCGGGCACTTTGCCAACGACCTCAACCGGGGCATCGAAGCCCTAGTGCGTCCGGAAACGCACTCGGGCTACACAAATGAGACAGATTACATGAAGTTTGTTGCCAATACCATACCCGACCTGGACATCAACGCCAGCGCACGCACCCTACAGCGCAAGATAGGCCGACACAAGCACGCCAAACGGTGCTTCGACTACCTGTACGGCCAACTATGGAACGCCAAGCTCGCGAACCGCTTCAGGAAATCATTGGCCCCGGGAGGCCCAGTTGCGTCAGGAAGCTGCCCCCTGTGCCACAACCCCGACTCCGGGGGGCATATCCTGGGTGGCTGCCGCCACCCACGGATGCGCGCTCTATACATCCTTCGGCACAACCAGGCGGTTCAAACCATCACCAGTACGCTCGCCCGGGGAATCAACGGGGGCTGCTACACGGTCATGGACGCCTGCCCCGCAGATGACCGGCCGGACTATGTAGCAGGCACAAGGCTACCGCACTGGCTGCTCCCAAACACCCCGGAGGAAGAACGGCTCAAAATGCGCCCCGATCTACTCCTCATCCCTAGCATCCCTCTCCACGAGGCACAAGAGATCGGATACATGGGGCCCCCGGACCCTAGTCAACACACCGTGCATATCCTCGAAATAGGATACACGGCCGACACCAACCACAAGCAGAAACAACATGACAAAGCCATCCAACACTCCGAGCTAGCCCGGCTCCTCACAAAGGAGGGGTGGAAAGTCTGTTACACAGCACAGGAGGCCATCAGCCTAGGCTTCGCCGGTACCATCCGAAAAGACTTACGCCCCCTTCTCTGCACCCTAGGGGCGGGCAGTGAAGCGGCCAAAACATGCTGCAACGAACTCCACGATCACGCTGTTCGGGCGCTCAATAAGATTGTGATCACCCGGCGGCAAATGGAACGCTCCCCGCACGAGACGCAACAGCAGACGGGCACATAACTAACACATACTCGTTCTCAACCCCCACCGCGGTGGCGGGGGAGGACTGGGACCGGGGAAACCCGTCACCCCACCTCCTCTGCTCCCTTAACCCACGCCTCGGCCTCCGGTCGGGCGTATTATTATTATTATTATTATTATTGAGGCGCACGCTCTTCACATGACGATGCATGGGTCCTAAAACGCTGAACATTAAAACCCTCACTCCTAAGCGGCAGGTGCACACCGAAATCTACGGCCCAGCGGGATCTCTAATCATAACTTGCAGACCAAACCTTTATCAGTGCCTGAGCGCGGTTGGCAAGCGAGGTCGGGGCAGGCGAGGGGGTGGCAGGGTAAGGCGCGCGACAGCCGATGGATGGATGGGGTGTGGGTGGTGCTCAGTTTGGTAGGGGTTTGGTGAATGGCTGGGTCATGCGGTGCGCGGTGATCACGTTATATCAGATGCCCCGGGGTGTGCCAGAAACAATGCTCGAAAAAGGAAAACAGAAGGATTGAGAAAGTACGACGCGCGAGAAACTGCCCCGAAACCACCTCTATAATAACCAAACGGAGTTGTTGGCTGCCCCAAGCCAAGCAAAAACACAACGTGCAAGCAAACACTCTCAAGAAACACTTGACCTTCATACATTATCAAGCAACCAGCAGGTTCATAAACCTTTAGCGTGAAGGCGGCGGCGCATCGCAAATTAAGTCCTGTCCAGTCCGCGTCCAACGTCTTGCCGGTGTTCAGTCCTGTGTGTCTACCAATCATGTCGTGCGAAGATGTCGTCCGTGATGATGAGTTCATGCGTGCCAAGCTGGACGGTGAGTCCAGATTCCTGCGTGCTTCGAGTTTGCTACAGAATGGTTTTGTCACGCAAACGCAACGCGCCTTCATGCATGTTAGAAAGGTATAAAACAAATCTACCACAAAAGAGTAGCTTCGAACACACATTGGCAACAGTACGAGGTCCAAGGCGCGCGGCTCGAGTCATCATCCGCGCGGTTTAAGGCATCAAAGGCAGCGGCAACGATTAGTCTGGCGTCGTTCTACACCTAAATATATACAAAATATGAATACTATACGTGCCCAGCCATAGCTAGCCGTCATGGCCTTGGGAGATAAAGCAGCAACTTATTAGGGGCCGCGCGACGCCCTGCCGGCGCTATGATAACAATTAAGCGGCAACAAAGGATAAATACTGAGATGGAGCGAGCACACATCTTATCTGCGGTCTGCTGCTGGGCGTCCGTGGTGCTCGGGACCTCCCCAAATAAAGCTTGCGCGCGCATCTGCACGCGCTGGAAGTGATGTTTCGCAACATCGGAATATGCAGCAGAGTTGTACGTTATCGCGGCGTCTGGCATGACACAGCGTTCTGCTGGCTGGCGACTGCGACGTGCCGTCGCAAACACGCACGCACCCGCCCGCGGTCCCCGGGGCCCCCGGCGCGGGACCCCAATCAATGGGCGCCTTGTGTCTTCGTGCCCCTGCTGGGTATGTATTTTACTCCTGGCGCACATAAAGCACGCATCAGGCATTCTACAATATCACAATATTGACATCACAGCAAACAACACGTAGAGCCATGAGCGTGTCAAACATATGAACGACGTGATTTTCGATCGTCCGTTTATCCTGGTTGCTTGGGTAACCGGGGAAACATTAATTTCCGGCGGACATCCCACCGGGGGCGGACACTGAAACCCACAGCATGCATGCGGTGAAAACCCACAGCATCGACCAGACGTCTACCCACGTCTTGACACCATGAACATACCCCAAGCAACGAGTGTAACCCCCGCTGCCGACCCCCAGACACGCACGCACCTTCACCATTCATTCACGCTCAATGAATGGATCGCACGGTTTATTTACAGTGGACCCACAAGATCGCAGGCGGTGCATACATACGTAGTTACGTACCGCATGCATTTCGTTCCTGACGACACTGCTTGCTCAATGTGCCTCCCTCGCCCGCCCCGCCGCCCCAACCATCCATGCATGCGGATTGCCCCACGCAGGTTACGCTGCCCCCGCTTCGCGTGCGGCGCTCGGTAACGTGCTCTCGGCCGTCGCGGCGGTCGGCCTTGAAGTGTCTCCGGCGGCGGGAGTCATCTCTGCGGTGGTCGGTGCAGGCCCGCACAACTCGGAGTGCTCGGCGGCGGCGGCAGGAGCGCGGCTGCTGGTGAGCGGTTGGATGGCCTAGCGGCGTAACGGGCGGGGCCATGAGCAAAGGGGGTTTAGGGGTGAGACATACATGTATGCATTGCATGTGACTTCTATTCGTTCCGTCACACCTCTCTCGCTCCCTCTCCGTCTCCCTCGCTCACGTGATGATTTGCTGACGTATATGTCCTTGTGGTCCGTCCATATGTCCGTCTTTGTGTGCGATGCAGGCGGCCATTCTTCAGTCTCTCCTCAGCGGAGGGCCGCGGTCCTTCGAGCTCCGTGACGTGGTGGACTTTGAGGAGGCGGAGGGCGACGGCCGCTGGTCCCACTGCGTCGTCATCTTTCCCGTCGATCCGGATCAGGCAAAGCTGGCTAAGGACACGCGCGCTCGCCTTCAGCGGATCCCCCTGCGGGCTGCGGCCGTGAGGCGGGCCGAGGAGGCGGACGCGGCGGAGGCGGTGGCGCTTGCGGCGGTGGAGACGGCCAAGGCGGCTGTGGCGGCGGCGGTGGAGGTAGCGGAGGCCCAGGCTACCCAGGCGGCGGAGGCGGAGGCGGTGGCTGCAGCGAGGCTCGCGACGGAGAGGGCGGTGGCGGCGTGGGGGCAGGTCAGGAGCTTGGCGCTTGGTCGTCCGGCGGCGCCTCGTCAACAGTAGATAGTCACCCGCACCAGACACATATATAGACCGACCCAGCAGCATTTGAGTTGTTTTCATTCCCAAGCGAGCTCGCCGCGCGAGCGGATGGATGCATGCATGCGTGTTGATGGGCTGGTACGTGCGTATCGATCGGATGGATGGAGGGGCGTACGTTCTAGCAAGCTCGTGTGCACGCAGCCGAGTATGGTATGGTAGTTATGATCGTGCGCTTGCATGCATGGATGGTTTGGATGCAGCCGTATTGCCATGCACCACCCACGCACCCACTTTGAGCTAGCGGTGGTCGTGGGGCCACGTAGGGACTCTTGATTATAGTAATAAGCCAGGGAATTACTTCTGCTGCTCGCTCCTGTCGCGGCACATCTCCCAGGCGCATTACGATTAGGGCATCACGTTTGTAGCGCCATAATCATTTAGATAATATTTAATGATTTAGGCGAATCGGTGTCGCCTGCATGCGCTGCTGTGATGAGCGTGTGCGTGCTTGGCTGCCGAATATGCGCACGCCGCACGTGGGACTGGTGGACGAACGAGCGGACCTATCTATCTATCTACCTATCTATCTATGAACGAAGGGATGTTGAGTGAACGTATGAACTGGACGCGTGGCGTTTTTATGTATTGCTGTAAAAAATCCGAATATTACATGCTGTAAAGCAAAGATAATCAGTGCGTGTTTATTTGCGCCATGTTAGGTCCAGAACGAAGAGCTCTGCTGCGTGAGCGTTGGTTGCACGCACGCACGTACGCACCAGCAGCAGCCGACGGACGACCGTACGTACGTATCCCCTCTTTAGGCCTCCATTGGTACTGGGCAGCGTCCCGGCGGCGGCTCCCGGTTCATTCTTGCAGGCAGGCAGCAGGTTACGTAGGTACGCTTCGTTCGTTGCTTATTACACGCACTACTGCAGCGAATGAAGCTTATTATTGACACACTACCCGGCGGGGCAAGCAGAGAAACTAGACCTACCAGTCCAGACAACACACAAATATATCGTCGAGCCCGGAGCGACACGGCATAAAAAGGCTTTTGCCCACGGATGGAGTTGTAGTAGTCGTTGTGAGCAGTGGATGGAGCCAGCGGCGCGCGGGGCCAGCGGGACGTCGGTGCATTGCGGCGGCTATCTACGAATGAATGAAGCAATCGATGGACAGCTAGCGCGAGGCGCATCTATCGCACCATTGACAGGTACACCCACACCGGCCCGCCCGTGGATGGGCTGTAACTGGATAGGCCCCCGCCCCTTCGTTTCTTCGCGGGATTGGCCTTACTGCACGTCCACTCCCGCGTCAAAACTCACTTTCCCTCGTCACATACATCCCTCGACTGCTTTATTTCTTGACGCAATTTTGAAGCGCACGCTCTTCACATGACGATGCATGGTCCCCCCGTAACAGCTTCCATTCAGCACCAGCCACTATCTACAGCCTTCCTGCACGTCCACTCCCGCGTCAAAACTCACTTTCCCTCGTTACATCCCGCGACTGATTTACACGCAATCCATAAAGCAAGCACACAGGCACGCATCCACCCACTGTCCGTGTCATCTGCCCTTTGCCCCCTCTTCCCCCAACCCCTCCCGTTCTTCCCAACCCCTCCCCCTCGCCCACGCCCAACACTCGCCTTCGTTTACCTTCGTTCCTCATGGAATTCGTATCGTCGACGGCCGGCGGGGCAGCTCATCATTGGTATAACAGTAGGCCATGGTATCGATGCTTCTACATCTTACTCAGTGAGGCGAAGCATGCATGCGTGTGTTCACGGTCATGCTCATCAAGCCGGCGTTTTTATTTACAGGTTGGACCTGCCGAGCGAGCGGCGACCGCGCGAACACGCATATAACTACTTGACGTTATATCAAATGCCCGAGGTGTGCCAGAAACCATGCCCGAAAAAGGAAAACAGAAGGATTGAGAAAGTACGACGAGAAACTGCCCCGAAACCACCTCTATAATAACCAAACGGAGTTGTTGACTGCCCCAAGTCAAGCAAAAACACAACGTGCAAGCACTCTCAAGCAACACTTGACCTTCATACATTATCAAGCAACCAGCAGGTTCATAAACCTTTAGCGTGAAGGCGGCGGCGCATCGCAAATTAAGTCCTGTCCAGTCCGCGTCCAACGTCTTGCCGGTGTTCAGTCCTGTGTGTCTACCAATCATGTCGCGCGAAGATGTCGTCCGTGATGATGAGTTCATGCGTGCCAAGCTGGACGGTGAGTCCAGATTCCTGCGTGCTTCGAGTTTGCTACAGAATGGTTTTGTCACGCAAACGCAACGCGCCTTCATGCATGTTAGAAAGGTATAAACAAATCTACCACAAAAGAATAGCTCCGAACACACATTGGCAACAGTACGAGCGAGGTCCAAGGCGCGCGGCTCGAGTCATCATCCGCGCGGTTTAAGGCATCAAAGGCAGCGGCAACGATTAGTCTGGCGTCGTTCTACACCTAGATATATACAAAATATGAATACTATACGTGCCCAGCCATAGCTAGTCGTCATGGCCTTCGTTGGGAGATAAAGCAGCAAATTAGAAGGGGCCGCGCGACGCCCTGCCGGCGCTATGATACCAATTAAGCGGCAACAAAGGATAAATACTGAGATGGAGCGAGCACACATCTTATCTGCGGTCTGCTGCTGGGCGTCCGTGGTGCTCGGAAGCTCCCCAAAGCTTGCGCGCGCATCTGCACGCGCTGGAAGTGATGTTTCGCAACATCGGAATATGCAGCAGAGTTGTACGTTATCGCGGCGTCTGGCATGACACAGCGTTCTGCTGGCTGGCGACTGCGACGTGCCGTCGCAAACACGCACGCACGCACCCGCCCGCGGTCCCCGGGGCCCCCGGCGCGGGACCCCAATGGGCGCCTTGTGTCTTCGTGCCCCTGCGTGCTGGGTATGGATTTAACTCCGGGCGCACATACAAGCACGCATCAGGCATTCTATAATATCACAATATTGACATCACAGCAAACAACACGTAGAGCCATGAGCTTGTCAAACGAATGAACATCGTGATTTTCGATCGTCCGTTTATCCTGGTTGCTTGGGTAACCGGGAAAACATTAATTTCCGGCGGACATCCCACCGGGGGCGGACACTGAAACCCACAGCATGCATGCGGTGAAAACCCACAGCATCGACCAGACGTCTACCCACGTCTTGACACCATGAACATACCCCAAGCAACGAGTGTAACCCCAAGCAACGAGTGTAACCCCAAGCAAAGAGTGTAACCCCAAGCAACGAGTGTAACCCCCGCTGCCGACCCCCAGACACGCACGCAGCTTCGCCAAAGTGCGCTCAATGAATGGATCGCACGGGATTTTTACAGCGGACCCACAAGATCGCAGGCGGTGCATATATACGTAGTTATGTTCCGCATGCATTTTCGTTCCTGACGACACTGCTTGCTCAATGTGCCTCCCTCGCCCGCCCCGCCGCCCCAACCATCCATGCATGCATGCGTGCCCCACGCAGGTTACGCTACCCCCGCTTCGCTAGCGGCGCTCGGTAATAACGTGCTCTCGGCCGTCGCGGCAGTCGGTCTTGAAGTGTCTCAGGCGGCGGGAGTCATCTCTGCGGTGGTCGGTGCAGGCCCGCACAACTCGGAGTGCTCGGCGGCGGCGGCAGGAGCGCGGCTGCTGGTGAGCGGTTGGATGGCCTAGCGGCGTAACGGGCGGGGCCATGAGCAAAGGGGGTTTAGGGGTGAGACATACATGTATGCGCGTGCATTGCATGTGACCTCTATTCGTTCCGTCACACCTCCCTCCGTCTCCGTCTCCCTCGCTCACGTGATGATTTGCTGACGTATATGTCCTTGTGGTCCGTCTATATGTCCGTCTTTGTGTGCGATGCAGGCGGCCATTCTTCAGTCGCTCCTCAGCGGAGGGCCGCGGTCCTTCGAGCTCCGTGACGTGGTGGACTTTGAGGAGGCGGAGGGCGACGGCCGCTGGTCCCGCTGCGTCGTCGTCTTTCCCGTCGATCCGGGTCAGGCAAAGCTGGCTAAGGACACGCGCGCTCGCCTTCAGCGGATCCCCCTGCGGGCTGCGGCCGTGAGGCGGGCCGAGGAGGCGGACGCGGCGGAGGCGGTGGCGCTTGCGGCGGTGGAGACGGCCAAGGCGGCGGTGGCGGCGGCGGTGGAGGAAGCGGAGGCCCAGGCGGCCCAGGCGGCGGAGGCGGAGGCGGTGGCTGCAGCGAGGCTCGCGACGGAGAGGGCGGTGGCGGCGTGGGGGCAGGTCAGGAGCTTGGCGCTTGGTCGTCCGGCGCCTCGTCACCCGCACCAAACACATATATAGACCGACCCAGCAACATTTAATTTGTTTTCATTCTCAAGCGAGCTCGCCGCGCGAGCGGATGGATGCATGCGTGTTGATGGGCTGGTACGTGCGTATCGATCGGATGGATGGAGGGGCGTACGTTCTAGCAAGCTCGTGTGCAGACGAGTATGGTATGGTAGTTATGATCATGCGCTTGCATGCATGGATGGTTTGGATGCATGCAGCCGTATTGCCATGCACCACCCACGCACCCACTTTGAGCGGCGGTCGTGGGGCCACGTAGGGACTCTTGATTATAGTAATAAGCCAGGGAATTACTTCTGCTGCTCGCTCCTGTCGCGGCACATGCATCTCCCAGGCGCATTACGATTAGGGCATGACGTTTGTAGCGCCATAATCATTTAGTTAATATTATTATGATTTAGGCAAATCAGTATCGTCTGTGCTGCTGTGATTAGCGTGTGCGTGCTTGGCTGCCGAATATGCGCACGCCGTACGTGGGACTGGTGGACGAACGAGCGGACCTATCTATCTATCTATCTATCTACCTATCTATCTATGAACGACGGAATGATGAGTGAACGTATGAAGTGGACGCGTGGCGTTTTTATGTATTGCTGTAAAATTTCAAATATTAAATGTTGTAATTAAGTAAAGATAATCAGTGCGTGTTTATGTGCGCCATGTTAGGTCAAGAACGAAGTAAGAGCTCTGCTGAGCGTTGGTTGCAGGTTTGTGCACCAACCGTCACCAGCCGTCGCCAGCAGCAGCCGACGGACGACCGTACGTACATATAATCTATATGCCTTACTAGACCCAGTTCGTTATTACTGCACATAGCAAGAGATAGATGAAGTCCCGGCGCCTGAGCGCAACATACGTATGGCCGCAGTCGCCGTGCAACACAGTGCAGCAGCTGGCACGGTCGCGCGGCCCTGGATGAACGCCCAGCCAGCAACCATAGCTGGCAGGACAGTAATACAGTATTGTAGCTCTCATTGTTACAAAAGTGTGTGATGAGGAGGTAATAACGAACTGCACATAATACCACTTAGGGTCGATGGCGCAGGTTGCGGTCTGTTGCTGTTGACCAGCTGTCAGCCAGCGGATTTGTCGGACACAGGTTTGGCTCTTCCAGGCTCCGAAGCTCTATCTACAGCAGGGGACACAGCGCCCAACCCCTGACCCGCCCGCCCACCTCCCCTCGGCTCGATCACCTGCCAAACCCAGCTCATCTGAAAACGTTGCCTGCCTGCCGCTCCGCTCCGCTCCCAACCCTACCCCCTCACGGTCTCCGCAGCTGCCCTCTCGGTCAGCCAGGCGCCAGCCGGTGCGAGCACGCACTGCTGCCACGATCATGACCCCGGTAAACCCGCGACGCCCCTTTCGAGCAGCGCACCGCCGCATCACGCAGTCTGAGACGGAGCCCATCCCACCACCGCCAGACCCTCCCTGGCCCCACCACTCCCCGCAGCGAGACGAGCGCTTACCGCTGGGTCTCCTCCTCCCTCGCACCCTGCTACTACCGTTACTGGCGCTGCTGCTGCCGCTGCCGCTGCCGCCACTGCCGCAGGCAGTCCTCCTTCCCACTTCAAGCCGCCTCTCCGCTCCACCCCACAGCTGCCACAGCGACACCCGACCCACCTGACCCCCGTGCGTCCTGCCCCCCCCCTCCGCTCCTGCCGCCCCTCTTGCCCCCCCTACTGCGGCTTCAACGAGCCCAGCCCTCCATCCACCCCCAGGACTTGGCCCGTGATGAAGGCATTGGAGGGGTGCAGCAGGAACTCCAGCGCCGCCGCCACCTCACCCGCCTCGCCCACCCGCTTCAGTGCGTGCATGGCCTCGGAGGACTTGAGCGCGGCGGGACTGGAGGTGATGCGGGCGGCCAGCGGGGTGCGGGTGAGGCCGGGGGCGACGCAGTTGACTCGGATGTTCTTGGGCGCGTACGTGGCGGCGGCGCTCAGCATAAGGCCTGAGACGGCGAGGAGGAGGGAGGTGATGGGAGGTGATGGGGGCCACGGTGGGGGCGGAATTAAGGAGGAGACGATTGTGGTTTGATGCGCGTGCTTCGTTTGGAATCGCAACGAGGAAGACAGCAGCGATGTGCGACTGCTGGATGCGGAGCAACGATGCCCGGGGGGGGAGGGGGGGAGGGGGGGGGTTGTCGGCGATATCAGCGCCCAGAGGCGCCCTAGGGAGTAGGGCGTGCTTCTGGCCTGCATGAAATTGTAGGAGGGCAGAAAACGTGGGGTAGCTGCGAAAGTGCGGCACACCACGACGACGCGGACTGGCGGGACGCGGCTTAGCTGCGTGGGTGGGTTTGGTGCTATCCAGACGTTACACGCCGAATGGAGGTGTTGCTCCGATTAATGTTAAGAGTTAATGTTCGGCAATGTCACCCGCGGGAGCGGGAGCGGGAGCAGGAGCGTGAAGGGACACCCGCGCAGCCGCGCAGCCCGGCAGCCCGCCGGCAGGCAGGCAGGCCGGTGGATGGGTTTGCGGCAGTGTGCGGTGCGGGGTGGGCGTATGGACCCGCGACCCCACGACGGCAAGAACCCGGGCCCCGCCCCAGCGGGTCCCCTCCTCACCGTTGACTCCGGCCTTGGCTGCCGCGATGGCCTCGTGGTTGGGGATGCCGTGGCGGGCGACGGCCGAGGAGCAGAACACGATGGAGCCGCCGCCGCTGCTCATCATCTTCTTCACGGCAGACCTGCGCAGTGGGGACGGGACGCGGCGGGGCGGCGGATGCAACACCGGTGTGCGCACAGCATCGCTTTCCTCCCGGTCGAGATGCGCGGCGGCGAGTCGCCCGCATGGAAGGCGAGTCGCCGCTCGGAATCCCGGCTCGGCTGAGAGCTAACACACATTGGCCAATGCCCCGCCATGCCGTACTACCCCCCCTTTCCCTTCCCTTGTTACAGCGGACCCCGGCGGACGACGGACCCGACCGGCTCGATTAATTCATCAACGGCCGCATCGGCCGGAGACACGACACGAGGTCCCTATTGCTGCTGCCCGCAGCCAGCAACCACCAGCAACTGCAAGCGACTGCCAGCAATTGGCCGCGATGCTTTCCAGGCAGCATCATGCGGTGGAGGGGCGGGAGGCACTTCGCCATGCCGGCCCATGCCAACTGCACATACCGTGCATTCGTACGCCCAAGTCGATCGAGACGCCAGGTCGCCGGGGGGCCAGGGGGGCAGCGGGGCAAGCGAGCGACCCGCGCTTTCTGTCTCCCTCTCTCCCTCTCTCCCTCTCTCCCTCTCTCCCTTCCTCCCTCTCTCCCTCTCTCTCCCTCTCTCTCTCTCTCCCTCTCTCCCTCTCTCCCTCTCTCCCTCTCTCTCTCTCTCCCTCTCTCCCTCTCTCCCTCTCTCTCTCTCTCCCTCTCTCCCTCTCTCCCTCCCTCCCGCACCTGAGGACGTAGAAGCACGAGTTGAGGTTGAGCTGCAACGTGCGGTTGAACTCCTCATCACTGGTGGCGTGGGCCGACTTGAGCACGATGGAGCCGACGCAGTTGGCAACGCCGTCAATCCTGCCGTACGTCTCTGCCGTACGGTTGATCACATCCTCAACCTGCGCGGCACCGGGTAAGGAGCGGTTACAAAGCGGTCCAAAGCGGTCAAGAGCTGTCGCTCCCAGCAGAGCCTCGCGGGCGGCTGCACCAGCGCCCGGCAATGTCTCCCCCCCCCCCGGGCCGCAGCCGCCTTCACATCGGTCCTTCGCTGCAGCCTCCTGCCCAATGCACCCCGCCGAGCGACCGACGTGCCTCCGACCCCTCCGTCCCGTTGATTTCTCGCCGAGCATTTGTCCCTCCCGGGGCCTTCAGAGCCGGCCTGGCCCCCCCCGGCAAACCCCCTGCCCACCACAGCCCGGTGCCAAGCTCAGTCCTCCGGGACGGACGCCACCGACGCCGAGTCTGCCCCCGCCCCCGCTCTGTGTTCCCATCCCGCCCCCGCCCCAATCCCAAGAGGCTACACACCAGGAATCGCGAGGACGCCCTCTCACCGGTCAGCAAAGGTGGTCGGACCCCTCTGGACATACTCCTCACCAGCCCGAGCCCAAACCCAAGCCATAAGGCCCGCACCGCACCGCACCACATCGCCGGGAGCTCTGCCGCCCCTGGAGCCAACCCGCCGCGCCCCACCAAGCCACCAACTCCATCGGTGCAGCCGCGCCGCGCAGCCATCCCCAAGCAAGGCAAGGAATCCCCAATACCCTGCATCTCCTCACTTCCCATCTCCAGTCTCACGGCGACACCTCCCCCGTCGCCCTCCTCATCCACCCCACCCCTCCTCACCCCACCCGACCCACCCCACCCCTCCTCACCCCACCCGACCCACCCCACCCCTCCTCACCCCACCCGACCCACCCCACCCCTCCTCACCCCACCCGACCCACCCCACCCCTCCTCACCCCACCCAACCCACCCCACACACCTGCTTGGGGTCCGTCACGTCCGCCGCCAGCGCCATCCCTCCGCTGCCCCCCAGCCCCAGCCCCAGCCGCCCCCGCAGCTCCTCCAGCCGGGCGGTGTCCCGCCCCGCCACCACCACCACCGCACCAGGCTGCCGGGCCAGGCGGCTGCACAGCTCGGAACCGATGCCGCCGTACGCTCCAAACACCACGTACACTGAGGCCGGCAGGGAAGGAGCGGGGGTGAAGGGGGAACGGGTGAGATGAGCCACTGGTGTTGGTTGCAGCAGCAGGCGGTGCGTATGCCGAGGTGGGAAGGAAGGGGTGTGGTGAGGCAACGGCGCGTGCCAACACGGCTCAGTCGCAGTCTCAGCCGCAGCTACAGGTTCACTGCTGGAGGGGCTTCGTGGGCGGTGTGGAAGGGTAGGGTGGTGAGGGGCTACTGGGCTACGGGGGGAAAGGCCGTGTGGCGTGTGAGGCCCTATCATCATCACATCACACCGCACCACACCACACCACTCCACATCAAGCGGTGGTGACTGGCCGCCCCCCTCTCCCCCTGATCATCTGGAGGGTGAGAGAGCAGTCTGGGACGAGGGCTTGGTACGCTGAGGTGCCCATGTGCCCCAAGGCAGTCGTGCTCGTGCATTTGGTGTACTACTGCATCGTTCCGGAAGCCTGCCTCTTCTGACACCGGACGGCCTAGCTGGTAGGGGAATGTCGGGGCCTTTTGGCCGGTGGGAAAGGGTACATGGTGCGTGGGGACGGGCTTGGTGGGTGTGAGCTAGGATACGACTGGGTTGCCTAAAGCGCGAATCCGGGAAAACGGTGATGGCCCTTATCGATAGCCGTTCATGAGCCGAAGCACTGGCAAGCTTCCCGTCCAGACTGGCGGGCGCGTGAACACTTGGGACATCGGCTGGCTGCTCGACGAGCGGGCGAACGGGGGCGAGGTGAACGCACCTGGTGCGGAGGACGTGCTCGCCTCCGAAGCATAACTGGATCTCGTTACCAAGCTGGAATTGGCATAACGCAGGCTTGTAGTGCAGCGAGGCACACGGCTGGCAAACTGGCGCAACATGGCTCAAGGCTGTCACGAGGCTACGGAATAGTTGAAAAGTACAAATACGAGCACACTATCTCTCTTGAACTAAAATATATCAATGGTCCGCTGCAAGTATACCCAAATGTGTGGCCGAACGTCGTTGGTACGAGCACATTTCTTGGCAGGAACTGCCATTGCCACATTTGTAATATCTAGCTGTTGCAACCTCAGAACTTCTCAAACGCACATTTATTGACTAGGGAACTGTCAATTAGCAGAAGACGGATATCAGACTCCGACTGTTAAAGTCAGGGCTGGTCAAAGTCGCGCGAGTTAACAACCAATCCCAACGACTTCTGACCCGTTTCGTCTGGTTTCGTCTTAAAATGCCGCGTCACAACGTATGGCTGCGGCTTTCAATGTCCTGCGTCGGACGCGCCTTCCGAAAATAAAGCATAAAGGGGCCTCTACATTGCATTTTTGGTGCCGCAAAGCTGCCGATGGCGGCGATAAGAAACGCCGCGCGCCTCGCGCGCCTCGCGCGCCTTTACAACTTACTAAACGCCGACAGGGCGACTCCCCTTCCAACGGGGCCCCAACAAACCAAAACGGCCCGGCGCACCACGACTGCAACGACTGCACCGAATACCCCGGGGCAACCAAACCCCGACCAAAGCTGACCGTCCGTGTCTGACACCTGCTCTTAGTTCGACGTCCCCCCGGATGAAAACTCCCTAGACTGCACCGACTGAGCCCTACCGACGACGGACAGCGAAGCCTGCCCAGCCCGGTCCGATTGCCCTGCAACTACCCGCTAACTACCAAACCTACGAACGGCGGAGTGACTACCGAACTAACAGCGGCTGCCACCCAACACAAGGACTGGGACCCGACATCGAAGAATAACGCTACCGCCGCGGCCACCCAAAAGGGAAGAACGGGTTGTGGGGGTTGCGGAACCCCCCGCGGGACGCAGCCTACCCGGCCCCCCTCGCGATCAACCGACGGACGCGCCCGACCCGACGCCGTCGCGCCTGCTTCCCGATGGCCCCCGGCTTCCCGCGGAGACGTCTTAAAGCGCCCTCCCGCGGCCCTTCCGCCCCGAGGACCGCGAGACACGGCATCCCCCCAACCCAACCCAGTCCCCAGCTCTGTCAAAACCACTACATGGCCTCGACCACCCGGAGGGAAACGCGCCCTCACTGCGAACTGCTGCAGGTAACTGTACACCTACCGCACTGGACCGCCAGCGACCGCGCTGCTGGATATCCTCACCACTACAGGTAACCCCTGCATTGGCGGCCGCCGTGGCGCCGCCTTTCCGTGGACTGTGGGACGAGCAGCTCTGGAGGTCAACCTCCAACCCCGGACCAGCCCCCTGCAGGTCCACCAGCCGCTGCCGCAGGCGCCGGGTGAAGTCCGCCCAGGCCCAGGCCCCTCCCCCACCCCGACGGGCCCTCTCGCCGCGCGAACAAGGGCGCCTCAGCCCGTCAGCCGTCGCTCCACGGTTGCGCGCCACCCCCAAGTGCCTGAGCACGACGTGGACGACTGGCACTCCACTGCCCGAGAAGCAAGGGAGCCAGGAAGACGCGCGCGCCGCGTCCCTGCTGATCCGTTTTGCTGCGGGGCAGCAACAGCTCAATTCCCCCGCCCCCGCCCGGAACCTCCCCCACGTGTCCCACCCTCAAGCCCCTCAACTCGCTTCGACGCAGCACACCAAAGAAACCCACCACCAACCAGCAGGCATCCAGAGCACAAACGTCAGCCTCTGCCGGGAACGCGGCGGCCCGACCCGCGAAAAAACCGACCACCGCGCGCAGCGCCGGGAGGGGAAGCGCCGCCTTGGCCGATGAACCGAGAGACCGCGTGGGTGGTAGTGCCGCTGCCACGGCCCCAAACAGCGGCGATACGCGCGTCCGTCACACGCCACACAGCGCAGGTCGCCATGGCAGGCCCGCACGGCCCAGGCAGCTCACACATCGCGGCGGTTCGACACCTGGGCGGCTCAGGGCAGGCGGAGCACATCAGCACAAGGAGATCGTATGGGCGGGATCGGCCTCGGCGCCCCAGGGCCGCAGACAGACGCGGCTGTTGCCCCGTGGCAGCGTGCCCTCAACCCGGAAGAGGCGGCGACGGACAAACCAATCAAACCACGGCCTTTCCGGCCAGTGGGGCGCTACTACGCTGGCTCGCGTGCCCCGATCTAGGCCCCACGCCTTCCTGATCGTGCCCAGCACCTCTCCCACGAGCGCCTTCGGAGGGAAAGCCCACAGGGCGCGCCCCGCCAGGGCACGCTCCTGACCCACAACCGAATTTCCCGGACTGAAACATGTGCCGCAGCCTCCTTGGCGGTTGAACCTACCCGGCGTTATCGCAGTAACAATCAACAGCCAGCCTGAACGGACCCGACCCACACAAACCCCCAAACACGCCGGGCTTCAATCGCAACTGCTGATCATCTGCTTCCGCCAGGCGTCGGCTGAGGCTGTTTGCGCGTACGTTGTCCGAACCGCTGATGTGCTCTGCCCGCAACTCAAAAGCCGTGCCGCACGGCGAGCTCCGCGATCCGCCTGCTGATCGTGCGGCTGTCGGGCAGGCGCGATGCACCCCCGGTTGATATGATGGCTGCGACCGCCTGGGTCTTGTCGCAGCGCACCAAGACGCGCTTGCCCGCGAGCTGCAGCCCCCAGGACTGCATGGCATGGCCCGCAGCACCGCGGACAGCAGCTCCAGCCAGGCGATGTGCAGGGGCCCCGCTGCCCCTCCGACCACCAGCCCTGAACCTCCGCTGCCTCCCAAGCCGCCCCGAGGCCCCGACCACTGGTGTCTGTGAAGATAACTGCGCCGTCGGTACCCAGGAAATCCCCGCTCACCAAGTCGATGCTGCATCGTGGTGCAGCGGCGGACTCCGTCCCAGACGGAGGAGTTGGACCGTTAGGTTAGCAGCCACAAGGTGAGGTCCTCCCGGGCCACGGCGGAAAGGTTGACGCGCGCGGTGCGCGCGCGGTGTTGGCAGTGGCGCGAAGGTGGCGGCGTCATACAGGCTCTGGAGGAAAATAAACGCGGCCCCACCGACATGCCCGCCCGGGCGATGAAGGTGAGGCCGCCGATGACGGACTGCAGTTCCCGCAGCGGCACCTCGCTCTCTGGGGGGGAGGGGCGGCGAGCAGCGACTGCACGGCCTCCGCGTAGCGCTGGCGCTTGGCGGGCGCCATGTATGCGCACCTCCATGCGCACCGTGTCGAACAGCATGCCCAGGAAGTGGAGCTGCTGCAGCGGCTGATCCCGACCCCGGTCTTTGCTGGCCTTCCACTCCAGCCCCAGCTCGGCGCCCACCTCCGTCGTCCAGCACGCTGCGCTGCACTATACTACGCGACGCGATGCGACACTACACTATGCTACGCTCCGCTATGCTCCGCTACGCGTCAAAGGCCGCCCGCACGTCCTCGTGTGCCGCCCACCGAGCAGCATCAAGTCGTCCACGTAAACGTAGATCCGCACCCGGATGCCGCGAGCGTCACATACAGACGCGCTGGAAGATTTCCGCCGCCGCGCCGGTGACCTCGATGAAAATGGGCGAGCTCTGGCTGGCGCCGAACGGCAAGGCGACGGTGGCCACCGCTGCAGCTCCCCGGTGGTGGTGGGATGCAGGAAGCCCATGACGCGCCGCGCCTCGGGACAGAGCTTAACGTGGTGGAAACCGCTGGCCCAGGTAGCCGTTTGCCCAGGTAGCCGTTTGGCGGGAGGTCGTGGAGGATGGTGGAGAGGTCCGGCAAGGGGCAGGGCAGCGGGTCCATGCACGCGTTGACGCCCGACGCCGAGGGGTCAATGACCGGCCGAATATCGCCGTCCGCCTTGGTGACAACGTGCAGCGGCTTCACGACGTGCAGCGGGTTCCTTCGCGGGCGCCATGGAGCTGTGGGTCGTAGCGCTCTCTCTGTGATGCCGGCTGCCAGCAGCAGCGGGTCGAAGTGCCGCCCCATGGCCTGCCGGTGCGCCAGTGGCAGCGTGTGCGCTGGTCGCTGACAGGGCTGCGGCTGCCTGTGGAAGCTCCATGCCGCCTCATTGCGGAAGGTAGGCGAGTCGTAGCCATACATAGCGCTGCCATGCGGCCGTGTTGAGCTTTGCCCCATGCGCATCCCGTCCGAACCAGGGACCCGGCGCGGGCGCGGCTGGCGCGTGATGGGCCTCCATGAGAACTGCAAGCACCCAACGGTCGGGGCAGCACCGGCAGCAGGGTGGCGCCCTCGGCGCGTGGGCCAGCGCTTTCAGCGCGGGCCGGGGCAGCGCCCTCCGCGCGGGCCGGGGCAGCGCCCTCCGCGCGGGCCGGGGCAGCGCCCTCCGCGCGGGGGCGCAGGGGGAGGGGGGGCAGCGCATTCCGCACGGGGGAGGGCGGGAGGGCGGGAAGGGGGGGAGGGCGGGCAGGGGAGGGGGGCGACGCCTTCCGCGCGGGAGGGCCGGGGGGAGGGAGGCAAGGGAGGGGGAGGAGACAGGGTAGGGACGGCGCCTCCCGCGCAGCGGGGCGAGGGGTAATTAGAACGGCCCGGGGCGAGGGAACGCAACGCAGTTACCTGGGATATAACCGGAGGATTACCTGATATCTCCAGCAGAAATAAAACGAGCGCGTGGCCGCGTCGCCGCCGACCAACCCCAGACGGACCGGCACACGACAGCACGAGACCAACACAGACACACAGCCCAGACAACACAGACACACAGCACGAGACCAACACAGACACACAGCCCAGACAACACAGACACACAGCACGAGACCAACACAGACACACAGCCCGGACAGCACAAGAGAAACGATGGTTTACTCACCTGCGCTCAGTGGAGGAAAGGAATCGGAAAGAAGCAAAGGAAAGGGCGTGAGTAACGGCAATGGGTAACGGGGCGAGGGGGATGGAGGCAAGGGAGGGAAGGACAGTGCAGGGAGCAGCCGTACTGCCCGAGGGGCAGGGGAGGTGGCGCCTTCCGTGCCCTTTCCAGTCTCGCCCGGGAATACACAACGCGGCTAGTTAACCAGGCACTCGTTTCCCCCGCTGCCCAAGGGGCTAGAGCACTGAACACCGGCCCGGATGGGGACTACCAACAAGCTACACTCCCTAACCCAATGCACCCCACCTTCTGCCGCAGTATCGTCGAGCTCTCGGACTGCCGCCTTCTCGACTCCCGACCCCCCGGGCGGAACGCCCGGTGGTGCGGCTGACGGGAGCCGAGGTGATCGGGCGTCCTACTGGGGCGGCGCCGGCGCCCTCTGTGCCGCCGCCATGTGACGGAAGGCGTGGTAGTCGGCGGTGCCCTCCGGGGTGCCCACCCTCGCCAGGCACCTGGGGCAGTGCTTCCACTCGTGCCCATGCTGGTTGCACGAGAAGCAGGGCCGCATCTGTGCGCGCGGCGGTGCCTCTGGGGCGGTGGCCGGCGGCGGTGGCGCGGCTGGTAGCCGGGGTGGTTCGTACCGGGGCGGCGCGTACACTGGTTGTGGGAAGTGAGGCTGGCTGCAAAGGCACCGCCGCCGCGGCCCCCTGCGGGTAGGTTGCGGCCCTTCCCTGGGGGGAGCAGTGCCAGCACATACTGCCGCTGCGCCGGGGTGAAGTGCGCCAGCAGGCCCATGAGTAGGGCCTGCGCGTGGGGGTTCCCCGAGGTGACGATGTTCATGACCTCCGAGTGCGGCATGACCGTGCGGCCCTTGACGACGATGTCCTGGGCCTCCTGGATCTGTACGGCGCTGTTTAAGCTGCTGACGGCGTCGGCCAGGTGCCGCTAAGCTCGCCAAGGTCGGGTTGCCGTCCAGCGTGGAGTCCAACTCCCCCACCGGCTTGAAGGTCTGCTCCAGGAAGGACGCGGCGCTCGTGGGGAGGAACACGGCCGCGGTCGGACGCCGCTGGGGGCCGGCTCAGGCGCCTGGGCACGACCGCGGCCGCGGTCCTCCCCACGAGCGCCGCGTCCTTCCTGGAGCAGACCTTCAAGCCGGTGGGGGAGTTGGACTCCGTGCTGGACGGCAACCCGACCTTGGCGAGCTTAGCGGCACCTGGCCGACGCCGTCAGCAGCTTAAACAGCGCCGTACAGATCCAGGAGGCCCAGGACATCGTCGTCAAGGGCCGCACGGTCATGCCGCACTCGGAGGTCATGAACATCGTCACCTCGGGGAACCCCCACGCGCAGGCCCTACTCATGGGCCTGCTGGCGCACTTCACCCCGGCGCAGCGGCAGTATGTGCTGGCACTGCTCCCCCCAGGGAAGGGCCGCAACCTACCCGCAGGGGGCCGCGGCGGCGGTGCCTTTGCAGCCAGCCTTCGCAGCGCCACCGGCGGCGCCGCCTCGCCTCCCACAGCCAGTGTACGCGCCGCCCCGGTACGAACCACCCCGGCTACCAGCCGCGCCACCATCGCCGCCGGCCAACGTCCCAGGGGCACCGCCGCGCGGTCAGATGCGGCCCTGCTTCTCGTGCAACCAGCTTGGGCACGAGTGGAAGCACTGCCCCAGGTACCTTGGCACCACGAAGGTGGGCACCCCGGAGGGCAGTCTCGCCGGCATTGTGCAGGCAAAGACTCACCCGCCGGGACGGAAGAAAGACTGCTCCATTGACTGCTGGCAAGTGCCTGCCATGTTAATAAAGTCACAGCGGATAAAGACGTCGAAGAAGGACTGAGCCTGCGAGCTTGGCAAGATTCACCAAAGCGAGAGCAAATTTGCAAGGTGGCAAGTCACTATTGCAGTGTTATCAGGGCAATAGGTGCTGTTGGGGCGTCGGCCAGGGCCTCATCACCAGAGCGGCTGGGGCCAACCGACCCCGTACGGTCTGACTGTGTGCTCAGTAGCAAGTGGCGACCTTCCAGTGAACAGCATGCTGAAACCCAGCATTTTAGCCGAGCTCAAGCGACTGTTTTGAGTTGAAAGGGAATGTAAACAAGGGGTTGGTGTCGGCTTCCTTGAAGCCGGAAAAAGGGCGGGGCCCCACTAAATCCGTACGGGTTAAGTTGAGTGCTAGGGCGGCGAGGGCGTGAAATGTGAGAGTGTCGACATTCCTGCTGATAGACAGCCAGAGCTTTTTCCCGAAATGCCTGCTAGCCGAGTCGTTATCAAGGCCTGCCGGCGCCGCGCGAAGCGCGTCATCCCGTCGGGTGCATGAGCGCATGTGCGCATCGACCGAAATACGGCATTTCCAAAGCGAGCGGCGAGGGCGTCAACTGTGAGAGTGTCGCATCGACATTCCTGCTGATAGGTAGCCAGAGCTTTATATCTGAAATGCCTTCGGCTTCAGCAATCCGACCCATGTTTAGCATCGCGCGCCGTCTCGGCACTGTGCAACTCTTCCGGCCAGCGCATTGGCTGAAGTTACTTGACAGTAGACATGGAGTGTATCATTTACACATCACGCAGGCTGACTTGCCAACAGAAGGACACGCAGCGGAACTGTTTGCGAGGGTAGCGACGACGTGCAGTTGCCGACGAGAGTGCACAGGCTTCGCTACTGAGGTATTCGCCGTAGAGGAGGCTTGACTGCTATAACATTAGGACAGGGAATGTAGAAGTCCATCCCCTAGGTTGCCGACTGGACTTGTTGGGCGGCCCGCAGAAGACCGCTGCATAGGGCTGCATCGTGCGTGCATCGGCGGCTTGGCGTCCAACAACCAGCAGTTTGCCCCTCATGGTTTGCTCCTTGCCACCTTTGTAATAGCAATATGCGTCAAGACGATCGGACCGGCTAGCAGAGCTGCTGTGGTGTGGTCGCGGGAAGAATGTTCGCAATGCAAACATAGTTTGTTTCCGAAACGAAGATTCATTTCACGCCGTCATGTCAGAATTCCACCTTATGGAACGACGAATCTTCTGGAATTAATTATAGGCCGAGAGGTGATGGTTTGACCTCGGCCTCGGTCCATGGAGACTGCCAAACTGGTTTGTACTCATGCGATGGTGGGTTCCAATAATAAATTTACCGTGCAATAAAGAATGTAATCTTTTACTTATGCAGCCTTTCCGTTGGCCGAAAGTCTGCACTTGTCCGATTACTTCCATCCCAGATAGATCCCAGAACCCAGAACCCAGACACGGACATGGGCAATCCTACAGGGCGGGGCCCCCCTGGGCGCTTCGCGCTGGGGCCCCGCCCAATAATTAATTGAAAGGGAATGGACTGTCAAAATGACTGTGACGTACAGCAGAGAATCATGTGAGCTGAAAACGGTTATTGCTGTCGCTTATCGATATATTATACATGTGACAAATCGGTGGAAACATAAAGGCGTCCCACGCCAAATTATGGCTGCCCGACGGACGAATCAACCGCCAACGGCTGACCTGCGGAGTGTCAGAGCCACTGGTCAGGAGGTCGGGCGACAAAAATCGGCACCCCCGTGCTAGCTGTCTGTCTGCTTGGTCGGGCTTTCCCGCACTCTGGTCCTTTGTGCAGTAGTACATGCCCAGCTGGCCAGCTCGCCAGCACCCCCGAAGGACCCGCTGCTGCAGGGTCTTAAGAGCCTGTGCACTTTCTACCACTACAACTACGGGGGACTGCTGGTTCCGCTGGTTCCGTTTGCAACGAGAGGGCTTACATCATATTGTGTCGTACCATGCATGTTGCACGCATTCCCAGGCCTCAACCCTGGCCAGGCCTTACAACAAGGGCACATGCACAGCCTTGGCAGCCACGCGACGTTCGTTGCGAGGCAGGTGGAACGCCCCGCCGAGCGATCCCGCGACACACCACACTTAAGGTGTTAAGACACAACCCTCCGGCCGCCCCGTGTCCTGCCATTACACACCGTTAAAAAGTAAACGGATTAACGGCCTGGCGCGAGCAGAAGAGGCGACGAGTTTGGAGTTTTTGTGCAACATTTATAATTATTACGTACTCTTGTTGACATTCGGATCTTCCACGTAGCAACAGACATGATGGTGTTATTGGAAATAAGGCCGTACTGCTGTGCCAAATTAGGTCGTCACAATCACACAATAACACGACTACTTATTTTCCGATCCAGGCTTTATTTATTGGTCACTCCCGTTGCCGCGCTCACTCTGTCAAGCGACTGTTCAGTACTTATCACCCACGTCACCTACATCCCTACTGCCTACATATATACTTACTCTCTGCTGCCTGTCTGCCTCCGGTCCCGCCCGCGCGCCTGCAGTTGCCGTGCAGCGGCCCGTCGTACACCTACCCCAATGACAGACGTGCGCAGCCTTACGACTTCGCTACGAGATGCGGCTTCCAGGCAAGTGAGACAAGTCGGAATACAATCTAACGTCGCCAGGAAGGAACGAAAAGACACAATTAGATGTTCGTTTCCCCCGCTGCAAATATGGTAAATGAGGACGGTCAGAGCCCCAGAGGCGTTCTCGCTTAGGCAGCGTGCATCCAGCCGTTCGGCACAAGTCCCTAGCACTCAACTCCACCCGTACGGATTTCACGCGGCCCCCCTGGGGCCCCGCCCTTTTTCCGGCTTCATTCAAGGAAGCCGACCCCCCTTGTTTGTCCCTGAGAGGGCCACGCACCCCCAACCATGTAACAAACACGCTCACATACACACACATGAAATGCAGTAGTTCTATGGGTACTCCAGGTGGCTCGCTGGCATCCCCTGCTAATGTCCATCCAGTTGCCTATCCATGCCGCGGTGCTGCTGGGACTTGCTTGCGCGTGTTCCTGAGCCTGATCCTGCACCATTCATCACTACACCTCATGTCAAGGAGACCGCATACCCGCCACGTGTATTCCGCATAGGCATACAGCATTGTCTTTGTTGGTGAGGGTTTCATTGATTTGCACGTTACTATGTAGCCGATGTAGCCCAGTAAGTGTTGGTTTACAGACGGTCCCTCGCGTTGGGTGGGTGGGGTCGGTGGGTGGGGTTGCATTGCAGTTGGGTGGGTGTGGTTGCATAGCAGTGTACGATGCGGACCACGCCGTTGTGTGGATAGGTGGGTGGGTGGGGTTGCATTGCAGTGTACAATGCGAACCACGCCGTGTGCCTCTTCGAGTGCCGCATGGTTGACATGCACTGCTGAAGACAGCAACCGGCAGTTGACGCGTTGCGCCCATGTCCGGCGACGAGGGGTTACGGTCGGCGAAGAGAGACGGGCCGAGGACCAGCGGCAACGGTGAATGAGAGACGCGGCGCCTCGCGCCACCCAATCGCCTAACCCCGCCTCGCACCTGGCCAGCGGTCGGACAAGACCGTACTGTACCGGGCGCAACTACTTCTGAACACAAGCGACTCAGTTCATTAAGCATAGCTTAATTGCCACTGTTCGCACTTCAGATCATCCCCTGCGTCACTG
This sequence comes from Pleodorina starrii, assembly GCA_030267565.1. Taxonomy (NCBI): domain Eukaryota; kingdom Viridiplantae; phylum Chlorophyta; class Chlorophyceae; order Chlamydomonadales; family Volvocaceae; genus Pleodorina; species Pleodorina starrii. The sequence goes on along the minus strand of BRXU01000022.1, from coordinate 1,628,552 downwards.
TGCTCGCGACGCGATATGCTTGCGTATGCTTGCCAAAAGGTACGGATTGTCTCCAGGAGTGGAGCGCGCATTCTCCATTTGCACAGGAAGACTGTTTAGAATGTCGGCATGTATGCTTATCGTTTTGTGTTCCCTTGTGTTTTGCTTCGTCCCGCCCACCTTTCCTTAGCCGCACATTGTGAAATGCGGCACGTTTTTCATTAATATTAAGCGCTCTGCGCAATTTCCATTTGATTATAAATAGAATTGTGAGACAAGCAGGATTTGGGAAGATTGGATCTCTCACTTTTCTCACTAGAAGCCTCCCCCCACGGCCCCGCAACGTTGCGTATTGCCGAAAGGTACGGATTGTCTCCAGGAGTGGAGCGCGCATTCTCCATTTGCACAGGAAGATTAATTTTTAGAATGTCGGCATGTATGCAGCTATGGCCACAACAATATCATTTCACAGGTCCGAAGCCGACTCCAGGAGAAGTGCGAAGAGGAGGAGCAGCGGCGGAAGCGGCAGCTGATGCCCCCACCTCAGGGGCAGGGGGAACAGCAGCGGCAGGCGCAGGCGGAGCAGGCGGCGCGCTTTGTGAAGGGCGAATACGCGAGATGCCGGCTAGCCCTAGATAAACTGCAGCGGTGTGATATTCTTGACGCTGAGACGGACGCCGTCTCCTTGGGACTTCTATACCCTGGGGCAGACTCTGCTTCCATCCGCCAGCGCCCAGTGCTCATCCGCTCCATTAGGACGCGCCTTGAGGAGCTAGAGAGCCAGCACGCCATCAACCCTGCCGATTGGGTGGACGGATCGGAGGCGTTCAAGGCGGGCCTTGCGGAACTCGCCAAAGGAGAGGTGCTCAAACTGCAGTCGGAGCTGGAGGTGGGTTCCTCGTTGCTGAATAAGGCGCACACGTTCAGGGCTTACAACAAAAGTACTCTCGTCATCTGTGACAGGAGGCAGTGGCGGACTACTGGAGTCTGGAGTACGTCATCCAGCACCTGAGTGGCAGGCGGAAGGAGCAGGGCTACGCGATACGGGACAAGTCCCAAACCAAGCAGCGGATTGAAGGCATGTGGGGCCGGCTGGTGTCGTGGTGCAAGGTTGCAGGCGCTGTGTCTGCCGCACTGGCCTCGGCCATCAAGGAGCCAGATGCGCTGCAGAAGGCGATGGGCCAGAAGTTCCCATGGGGCGTTGAAGGCGGGCCACAGGAGGGCAAGACGTCACGCTTGAGGGCAGCACTGCTGCGCAGCTACCACGACCGTAAGCGCGGCAACGAGGAGGTTGCGTTGATTGTCGCTGAGATTGAGAAGGCTATTAATAAGTGCGAGCGCCGGGTGCAGCTTTTGTCGGATGCACTATCACAGTCGGACGACCGCACCCTGCCCGGGAGGCTGCGCCTTCTGAGGCTGCACCTGGGAAGAAATGAGCGCATGCTTGTGGCGTTCCGTCTCCTGAAAGAGGGCCAGATTCCAAGGGATCAGTCCGCAATAATCGACGAGGACTGGTAGTTTGTTCACTTGGTCCCTTCTGGGCAGCAAGGAGGTTTTTGCAGTGGGTGTGTTAGGGCCCCACCGACGGCAAGGGCCCATGGGACTAACGGTGCGGCCATGCCCTGCTGCCGCCACCAAACAAACGAATTTTCGTGCGCGCTTCGGGATATGGCGTTCCCTAGGTGTATGTGTGCTGTGTGCCGAGTTTCAGGCCGAGATGTTGACTTTTGCATGTGGCGCCCCCAGTCCCGACCGGTTGCAAGGCTGGCTGCAGGGCTGGCTGGAGCGGCTAGCCCCCGGAACCCGGTACCGCCAAACAAACGAATTTTCGTGCGCGCTTCGGGATATGGCGTTCCCTAGGTGTATGTGTGCTGTGTGCCGAGTTTCAGGCCGAGATGTTGACTTTTGCATGTGGCGCCCCCAGTCCCGACCGGTTGCAAGGCTGGCTGCAGGGCTGGCTGGAGCGGCTAGCCCCCGGAACCCGGTACCGCCAAACAAACGAATTTTCGTGCGCGCTTCGGGATATGGCGTTCCCTAGGTGTATGTGTGCTGTGTGCCGAATTTCAGGCCGAGATGTTGACTTTTGCATGTGGCGCCCCCAGTCCCGACCGGTTGCAAGGCTGGCTGGAGCGGCTAGCCCCCGGAACCCGGTACCGCCAAACAAACGAATTTTCGTGCGCGCTTCGGGATATGGCGTTCCCTAGGTGTATGTGTGCTGTGTGCCGAATTTCAGGCCGAGATGTTGACTTTTGCATGTGGCGCCCCCAGTCCCGACCGGTTGCAAGGCTGGCTGCAGGGCTGGCTGGAGCGGCTAGCCCCCGGAACCCGGTACCGCCAAACAAACGAATTTTCGTGCGCGCTTCGGGATATGGCGTTCCCTAGGTGTATGTGTGCTGTGTGCCGAATTTCAGGCCGAGATGTTGACTTTTGCATGTGGCGCCCCCAGTCCCGACCGGTTGCAAGGCTGGCTGGAGCGGCTAGCCCCCGGAACCCGGTACCGCCAAACAAACGAATTTTCGTGCGCGCTTCGGGATATGGCGTTCCCTAGGTGTATGTGTGCTGTGTGCCGAATTTCAGGCCGAGATGTTGACTTTTGCATGTGGCGCCCCCAGTCCCGACCGGTTGCAAGGCTGGCTGCAGGGCTGGCTGGAGCGGCTAGCCCCCGGAACCGGGTACCGCCAAACAAACGAATTTTCGTGCGCGCTTCGGGATATGGCGTTCCCTAGGTGTATGTGTGCTGTGTGCCGAATTTCAGGCCGAGATGTTGACTTTTGCATGTGGCGCCCCCAGTCCCGACCGGTTGCAAGGCTGGCTGCAGGGCTGGCTGGAGCGGCTAGCCCCCGGAACCCGGTACCGCCAAACAAAGGGACCCCTGGGACCTGTACCGTACATGGACTACAAACAGCGGTTGCGCCCGTACACGATGCCCTGCCCAGCACACAGTCCTCCTGCATCAATGTAAGGGTCACAAGTTATAAACAGCGGAGATGCTTATGGCCAGGAAGGCGTGGATGGGCCCAGCCACCGGCAAAGACGTGTCCAGGCCAGTCCCGCAGGCCCGTCAAACCGTTCAAGAGATAAATTTCGGCAACTGTGCAGTCTACGTGACCCTTTACTGACATTCAATAACAACGCTTTCTTCGCTGTTTGTTCGTAAGTTGGCCGACCGTGGCCTGATTAACCACAACGGTTCGGGACCCGTAACATTCCAATGCTGCCTACAGTTTCACACAACAAACCATCCGGGCGCACCCCCACTCCCGTCTAGGAATGCAATCTGGTGCCACACGCGCATCCCCACTCCCGTCTTATGCACTGTGCTGGGGCCCAGCCCCTGGCAGCAACCTGCTGCGGGGCCATGACCACATCACAATTCTCACCGCAACTGCTCCAATATCTCGCTGAGTTTCGACCCACGATTTGCACGAGCCCCCAATCCCAACCCGACCACTGCCGAGCGGGCGTGCGGCACAATCAAGTTGACCGCGCCCGCGCCTCCGCCTGGCTCCGCCGGTGCGGCTTGACGCCCACGTCCCCGGCCCGCGCCCCCCCGGCCGCGAGGCGCCACTGCCCCCCGGTGCTGCCCGTCGCCGGTTTGCTGCCCTGCCGTCGCTGCCGCCACCGTTGCTGCGCCATGCTCCTCGCCCCCGGCCGCGCCCAGGCCGCCGGCGCGGAAACCGCGATCCGAGTCCTCGTCGCTGCTTCCATAAGCATCCGCTGCCGAGCGGGCGTGCGGCACAATCAAGTTGACCGCGCCCGCGCCTCCGCCTGGCTCCGCCGGTGCGGCTTGACGCCCACGTCCCCGGCCCGCGCCCCCCCGGCCGCGAGGCGCCACTGCCCCCCGGTGCTGCCCGTCGCCGGTTTGCTGCCCTGCCGTCGCTGCCGCCACCGTTGCTGCGCCATGCTCCTCGCCACCGGCCGCACCCAGGCCGCCGGCGCGGAAACCGCGGTCCGAGTCCTCGTCGCTGCTTCCATAAGCATCCGCTGCCGAGCGGGCGCGCGGCACAATTAAGTTGACCGCGCCCGCGCCTCCGCCTGGCTCCGCCGGTGCGGCTTGACGCCCACGTCCCCGGCCCGCGCCCCCCCGGCCGCGAGGCGCCACTGCCCCCCGGTGCTGCCCGTCGCCGGTTTGCTGCCCTGCCGTCGCTGCCGCCACCGTTGCTGCGCCATGCTCCTCGCCCCCGGCCGCACCCAGGCCGCCGGCGCGGAAACCGCGGTCCGAGTCCTCGTCGCTGGAGGAAGAGTTAATATACACGTCATGGTAGCTCTCACTGCCGCTGTACGAAGCCTCTTCCCCTTCGCTGCTGTCCTCGCCCAGCAGCTCGTCAGCGCCAACAGCAGCTGGCTTGTAGCGCCGACGCCCTGGAAAACAGTGATAGAAAAGCGCTTGGTTGTCATATCAATACTAACCACGGTGGGTTACAGCTTGTCCATATAGCTTACCGTCAGGAATATCGACGCCCTGTAGCTTGAGGATGGCTTTCAGGCGCTTCAACGTCCACATGCCGGGGACAGCTTCCAAGGTTGACAGCAGTGACTGCCGCACGTTCTTGGACTGGGCGTGCTGCAGGTACTCCGCCTTCATGCGGTCCACCTGTGAGGGGGGGGGGCGGAGCGTGCATCTGAGTCTGGCACATACAACCAATCCACATGATACACGTCACATCTGCACACCTGGTTTTTGGTTGGGACACCCCAAAGCAAGTTGGCTGCCTTCAGCGCCGCCTTTAGAGCTGTCTTGTTGCCGCCTACTTCCGCTAAGAGCATGGGGGCGTGGGCCTTAAAGCCGCGTGGGGACCCGTTGTACTTCTCGAAAACTTCTCGGAGGCGGACTGGGTCGAACAGGTGCGGTCGGCGTCCGCCGCCCCGTACTGGGGGTACCCGCGCCTCGGTTCCTGCCAAAGTGAGTAGCACAAGGGGTCGACCAACTAATGATGTGTTCGACGACGTTTGGCAACGAATGCAGTATGTGTTACACAAATCATTAGGAGTTGGTTTGCATTGCAGCAGGTACATTGGTGGAATCCACATCCTGTGAGTGTCCCAACCCTCCATACCCCCAGTCTCTCCCAATCCTCCATGCACCCTCGCACCCTCACAAGCAGTTAAGAGTCATGACACGTCTTTGTTCCCCGTCATGTAACTACCCTCACCGTTGGATGGCCCCGCACCAGCTCCCTCGTCTTCAACCTCCTCTGACTCAAGGTCGGAACCGCTGTCGCCCTCCTCCCGGTCAGCGGCCACACGGCGCTCTAGCTGCACGCAGGGAGGGGTTCAGACGGTGACATAATGGGCGAAGGTCGTGAAGGCAAGGGACAGCCGGTACATCAGTACGATGTTCCGACCTTGCTTACCAGCTTGGCGCGGTCCTCGATTTGCTTGGCGCGCGCTGCCTCTCGCCTGCAGATGTCGGTTGCAAGTGTGTATGACCATCAGCAGTACATGGCGTGTTTGCAGGCCCTGTACGGCAAGACTTACTCTTCCACCCACGCTTTGAAGGTGGGGTCCACCAGCTGTGCCCAGTGAACAAGGATGCGGTTTTCCTCATTGGTGGCCGAGAACTCGTGCCAATTTATAAGCGCGAGAGTATCCGGGTAGCGGAGGGCCTCACGTGCTTCCTTGCAAGTGCCACCACAGCCGCACAGCGCTTCACCTGCATTCGAGCGCTGTACCAGCCAGGACTTATGCTCCCCCTTTTCACCGGGTCTGCCGCCATTGCACAGCTGCTGCTGCCACAGGCCCGTGGCGCGTTCCTGAAGCTGTCGGCGCAGGACATTCTGGTACGCCGTCCTGCCCAGGGCGCGGAGGTGGTCCGACGGAGGTTGAATAGGAGCCGGCGCGCCTTCTAAAGGGCGCCTGTCCGCACGGCCCAGGGTAATCCTGGGCGGGGGTTTCTTCAGGCGGTGGACGGCTGCAAGACGGTCGCAGACATCTTCGACGACCTGGACAGCTAGGCTGTCGCGCATCCAACCGTAAGCCTCAAAGCGGGGCTCAGACTGTGTCGGGGCAGTGTATATAAGGACAGCACCGGGAAGCTGCTTGAGCTTGAGCCCAAAGAAGTTCTCCAGTTTAAAGCGCCCGTCTGTCGCCTCGTCGTCGTCCTCGCCCGATTTGCCGTCAAAGGCATTTGAGAGTTGCCTCAGAAGACTTTTAATGAAGTTCCTGGATTTTTTCCCGATTCGCAACATTATTGTGCCAGTCAAGCCCGTTCCCAAGGAAGTCAGCTCGGGATTCGCATTAAGCGTAGCAGCTGGTTTAGTACACGCATTGATTTTTTAAATATTTGTTATCTGGGCCCATGCTACGAAGATGTTGACGACTGGCACAATTGCCTAACAGAGCGGAATCGGTGCGCCAGTGGTACATGAACTAGAATGTTAGAACGTGCTGTAGTTCATCGTTGTGAATGGCTAAATGTTCACAATATGATGGCAGTATGCGGTATCCGGGTGTGTAGCGGGGTGTGCACGTCGTACCGGTGGGTTAATTCTTAATTGTGTCCAGGGGCCCGCGCCCTCATGCCCCAGTCATTATTGTAACATTACTTATCATTATACATGGTTTGGAGAGCTAGATAGGAGCAGTTGTGACGTGGCCAACAAGAAGTGTTTCTGGGGAAGGCCTTTGGCTCCCCAAGGACGTGCAGGACCCGCCCATTTCGGCTCCCCAATCCGACCGGTCGGCGACCCTTGGGGAACCGGCCATACCTCCATGTATGCCATGCCGACATTCTGTCTTTCTTGTCTTGTATAATTATTAATATTAATAGATCTGCGCAATTTCCATTTCTTCATAAATAGAATTGTGAGACAAGCAGGATTTGGGAAGATTGGATCTCTCACTTTTCTTACTAGCACGGCCCTGCAACCTTCGCCGTGCGGCTTCCCACATAAACCGCAAACACTGTAATTTATACCTCTGCCGCTTTACTAGACTGGCTGTGGTTTATCTGTCCGCTACGAGCAACGTCGGACACTGACGTTTTCAGTCCGAGCGAAGCCGAGACGCGCGGCCCCACCACTTGACGCCGTGCATTGCTACTTACCGGCATATTAAAACGTGGAATTATAATGGGCCCTTCAACCTTCTTCTGTATCAGTGTTGCGCTGTTGGCGGCATCATTGGGCTGGGTCGATGCGCGTCGCGAGCGAGCAGCTCCCTCTCCTACGCCAAAGCCAACGTATGCGCTTGCCATGACTGGAGATAGCTTGAGCGACAACGGTAAGTTTTCAAACAAAGACGGGGGTTGGACGGCCTCAAAGACCTGTGAACGCCAGAAATCGTTGCACCAGAATATTTCGTAGGAACTCACAGCTTAGATTTGGCTTTATCTTATTGTTCCATGACACTAGCCGTTTGCTGCTTGCTGTTTGTCACCCGCGACTTCCGGTCCGGCGGTAGCGTCTTCTTTTTGAATTGCGCATCGAGTGCTGTCTGTCTCCTCGGGCACGCCATTCACACACGAGTTCGCGACGGTTGTGCGACGCCGGCGCGTTTCCCTGTCTACAGGAAACACCTTCCGTGCTGCCGGCGTCCCGGACTCGCGCATCTACTGGCACGGCAGGTAGGGCACGTCCGTTTCCCTCCCAACAGAATTGTGATAACACTGAGTCCAGAATACATGAATTCAAGTCTCGGCCCCGACGTATGGAACCTCAAGTGACTTGGTTTCGTTCTGCAACACGGGCCCAGTGGTCCTTCTCACGGAAGGCCCGCCGCCCGCCCGCCCGCCGCCCGCCCGCCCGCCTATCTTAGTCTGCCGAGTGGCAGACCTGTGCGGAAGCGTGGATCTGTATACCTTTAGTGAGTGAGATGTGAACGTAAGTATGGGCCTAGCCAGGTATTGAACCTGGACCGCAGTGTGTAAGCAATGGCACCATGCCCTAGCCCGACGAGCTTTTCTACTTCACGGCCCTCCATAGTTTATAATTTGACGTGACCTTCCTGCTCCCAACAAGACATCCATCACTGAAAGTGCGGGGCCAGGGCCCATTCCATCTTCACGTTTCCCTGCGGTATGGCACTGTAAGACATATGCGTCGTACTCCGCCTTTCAGGTATTCGGACGGCCCCAACTGGGTAGATTACCTGCAGGGCGACATCAACGAGAAGCATGATGTGCAGGTGAAGCACTGTTGTACTGTACTTCACGCTTTCACGCCCGCCACAATCGTCCTAGCCACGTTGAGCCTCTCTCGATGTACGGTTACATTTGGCATTTGCGGCGAAGTCGTCTGGACCCAGCGATCATTTTCCTACCGCCCGTGTCTGAATACTCGCAGATCTTCAACTATGCTTACGGTGGTGCTACTGCTTGCCAGGACATAACTACGGAGACGTTTTTCCCGTGAGTTGCAGTTTGCCCAACGGACGGAGGACTGAAACGTTGAACACGGACGTACGTTCGAACTGTAACACCTTCTCAAAGCCCTTGATCCTGTTCTCGCACATCGTATCGACCTGGCTGGCTGGCCCTGACGACTCGCACATACACCTAGTGTTCCCTGATACGCTGCCGTGACTGGCCATCCCTGACGCGGCGCCCCAGCTTTGTCAAGAACCTGACCAGCCAGATTGTGGATGTTGTCGCTGACGTCACTTCCGGCAAGATTCCAACGGGGAACAACGTCAAGCTGGTGCCTGTGCAGTGGATCGGCAGCAACGACATCCTGGTGCGTATTTTGACGTGTTTCCGTTGTACTGCGTGCGGTTTAGTTTACCAGGGTTTTCGAATTCTTTGCGGCTTTCGGGTTGACCCACGTTTTAATGGTGGGTTCGCGCGCGTCTTTCGGTTTGAGCAGTATTTGATTGCGGTTGTCTTGCTGCGCTTGCTTGGCAGTGCGCCTGCTGGTGTGGGTATTGTGCACATATGTTTTAACCAACAAAAGTCTCGCAACCTTCCGTCCCTGCCCCGGTCCCAACCCCGCCGTCGGCGCCATTGCTGCCCCTCCCGTCATCCCCGCCGCCTTCCCGCCTTCTCTGTCTAACGCCCACTCACTTCGGCAAATGCCCACACAACGCGTTCGTGCAGGTAGCGCTAACCAAGGCCAGGCTGAACGGTAATATGCTCACCGACAGCGAAATAGCTACCACCGTCACGTCGCTGATCACGTGCCGCATCACCGGAGCCGCCGCCCTGGCGAGAATCCCCGGTGTGAGGGATGTGGTGCTGGTGCCCCTCCCTGCGATTCACGCTTCGCCGATGGCGCCTGCCGCCATGAAGCCCATGGTGAGTCGGAGGCTTTGAGCGGAGTGGGCTGTGGCTGGGGCCGGGCTGGGCCGCAAGAGCGGCGGGCGTGTTTGGTCGGGGGCTCTCCTTCAACACTGCACGCAAATTGCCTTTTTGGGAGGGGCCCCAGCGCGAAGCGCCTTGTCCGTGCCTGCCTGCCTGCCTGCCTGCCCATGTCTGTCTGACATAAGATACCAAGTGCAGCAGTATCTCGGCCAGCGGAAACGCGATATAAGTAACATATTACATTCTTTATTGCATGGTATCTTTTTTATAGCCAACCAACATCGTATGAGTACAAACCAGTTTTGCAGCAGTCTCCATCCCTCGCCGCCCTAGCGCTCAACTTAACCCGTACGGATTCCACGGGGCCCCGCCCTTTTTCCGGCTTCAAGGAAGCCGACACCAACCCCTTGTTCGGGATCAGATCTCAGAGTGTGGCGGGTGTGAGTCTGATAAGCCACCTGTCTAGGACCGAAGCGCGCTGCGTCAGTTGTCTGAAGGTGACACAGGTCGGTGTGACATAGCTGGTGCCCAGACATGCATGGCGTGAGAAGTATGTGGCCCGACTGCTGCGAGCGACGGCCTGGTGTCCATGCGGCGGCTGTACGTAGACGGCGCCTTCACCTTTGCTTCACAATCGTCGGCGCCTGAAGTCATACATGGCTGCGAAAGTCCAGCTGAGTATCCGGCTGTTCCCTGCTTAGCGGTATTCGTGACATTTGTGCGCGCTCGTGCTTCGTTCCATGCAGATCAAGCAACTGGTGACCGTGATTTCGCAACAGATGGCGATCGCAGTTGCCGACCTGCAGTCGAAGCTTGATGCCGCCAAGCTCGGCGTCACAGTCCACCTGCTGGGGGACTCCAGCTGGATCGAGACGGGGATGCAGAGCGTTCGGCCGCCCTACAAGACTTTTAACAGTACGTGGATGGGGAGGCATGTGTGCGGAAGTGCATGGCACAAGCAAACCGCTGTCGTTTCGGACGCGGAGGAGGTCCTTGGCTCATTATTACCTCTGGCGCTTTGCGATATTGTCCCCCACCGCTGCGGTATCATTTTTACCCCCCCCCTCCCCACCGACTTTGAATATTGTCCCACTATCCGGCCGTCATTGTGGCGGCTACAGTTTCACAATATCGCGCTGAACCCTCCTGCCTGCGCGGTGCTGATTGCAGCTTCGTGCTTCCCCGACCCCGTGAGTACTCTGGCCAAGATACCGCAGAACCATACCATTTGCAACAAACCCACGGAGCACCTATTCTATGGTGAGTCGTGTACTGTGAGTGTACGGAAGGCATAGGACCGTGGTACGAATGTCCATGGGGTTTGAGGTTTGAGGTATGACCGCTCCCTGCCTCAGGAACTGAACACACGTGCTTGCCCTGGCTGGTGTGTTTGGGAAGACGACAAGACGAGTGCTCATATTTTGACAGCTGTGGAGGGTCTGAATGAAGGCCGTTGAATGCAAAACACTACTTCGAACTCAGATGGACTCTTCGCGCGCGTAATATCCACATGCTTCGTCTTGGCCCCCCGCTCCCCCGCAGACGATGCCCACCCCGAGACCCGCTTCCACAGCTGGTTCGCGCTCAAGGGCTTCTTGCCGCGGATGCGCCAGCTGCGCCTCCTGCCATAATAATACTACCGAAGAACATGTGGATTGTGTGCGCGACAGGGAGACTGAAACGCGCATTTTGAATTATATTTAGCTTCATGACATGTTCTGATAATAGAGACGGATCCCGGCATTTGTATCCATGCATGTGAAAAGACTTTTCGACTGGGAGGTTCGGTTCGGCGGGGTAACCCTCTGATGGATCATTTCGCACAGGCATGTGTCGATTTATCCGCTTCCATGCGGGCCGTTGTCATCTTGATGATTGGAACGGATCACCCACGGCCGGTTCGAGTTGCAGGTCGGGTCGCAAGCTTATGTGAAGGAACTTGGTCTAGGAGCACAATGGAACACGGAGCTGATTCTTGGCGTTGGGTGCGCGTTACTCGGCGCCCCGCACGGTTGCGCTGGAGTGATTGTGTCGCCGATGCCAGGACTTCTTTGGTTGCCTTTAATTCTAAATATACTCGGATGAATATTGAGGCCGTGGAACCGCAGAAATGCGCTTAAGGCATGAATGCCAAGGACACGTGAGGGACTTGTTGGGTCGGGTCGGTGAAGCGTACGATTTCACCCTCGCGCCGCGCGCGAACGACTTGACAGGGGACAAATGTGGGTGTCATACCTGCCAGGCTCCTGCTACCTTCTTTTAACAATAACTTCTATGATAGGTATACATTGCGGCATGGCATCAATCGCGGCTCGCGCTGTCCTTCTCGCGTTCTTATTCAGTGTATGTCTCAGCGCGTTCTTGTGCTGCTGCGGGTCGCCCGCCGCCAACACCATCACCGCCTTTATCGGAAAATTTATCGAAATACACTCTCCTCTTCTTCGTTGATAGCTTGACGGATTCTGGTAAGTAATCGTACTCTATATATGTTGGCGGTTGGTGGCGAGCTGTGCCTTGTTTCTGGTGCAAATGACAACATGCCAAACTGGCGTACATGTAATAATCATTGTCCCAATTCAGTAGTCTATGAGTTCAGCGAAGCCCATATGCGTTGTTTGGGATGTCTTGCTGCTTTATTTCACGGCTGATCACAATTAATTGCCCATCCACCAACTTCCGTTTGTCAAGTGCGAAATCTTACTTCATAATAAGTATTAGACGGTGCTGTACGCGGATACCGATCGCCGTCCGAGTGCCTTCGAGTCGAGGGCAGTCGAGCTAGTCCGTAGTTCAGCCAGAGGAGCATTCCGTGCACCAAATCGAGTCAACAATAAATAAGTGTTTAATTCGTTTCAGGAAACGACTTCAGGGCAGCTGGCGTGCCTGCTGCCAAACTCTATTCTAACGGCAGGTCGGTGACTGCCGCAGTCACGGCGGGCGCGCATATACGGCACTGATAGTATACGCTCCTTCACTGCCCACAATACATGAGGTACATCTGCCTTGTCGCCTTGTCTGCTTTCTTTGACGGGACCCGGTTACGGTACCGGGTTACGGTTGTCGGGTCAGTTTACCGTCACCGGCAGTTTACCGTCATATTTCCGGATATTGCGGTTTCGCGTAGTTTGTAGGTTCTACGTCAGTCGAGGTTGTTTGCTTTCGAGTTCGTAACGTAGTATAGCTTACGTGAAGATCTCGGGGGTAGGATGTCGTACAGTTGTTTTGCGTATTTTAGTCGAGTCTTTGGCGTGTTGCCTTGTCTCGTTTTGCACTCAGACAGTCGCCTGTGAGCAACTAGTAGGCCCCTTTCGTTAGGTTAAGGACCTGGCCTAGCGGAAGAGACATGTAAGGTCTTTCATCGTCACTTTTCCCTTTGCCTGGCCGAGACACTTCCAGACACTTCCATCGTCCTCGTATTTGCACCATTTGTGCAATACGCAGCATTATCGGGTCAGCCGTTCTTCGTGGAGCCGACTTCGCCAGCAGCCGGTGGATGATCCTACCTACGTTACGGTGACACCTCGTCGAAAGTGTGCCGCATTGCCGTTGCGCCTTATTTGTATTTGGCGCATGTGATATCGGCCTTACCCAGCTGGAGCAACCACGTGTGGATGCAGCGTCATACCCATACCAGGCACATGGTTCGTTCGTGTGCAGTCATGTGATCCGACACGGTAACTCCATTACAGAGTACTATAGACTTGCGCCCTCTTGCGCCCCCAAACTTCACCTTGATTGTGCGGTCGTGTATGTGCTTACCGTGGTCCATTAATAGGTACACAGATCTGAATGGGTTTGTTTTGGGCCTGACTCTTACAGTTGGTTGCGCCCGCCGTGCGTTCGTATATGCATGCATTCCTGAATGCTCTTGTAATAGATCCCCAAGTGTTCTAGAACTGTCACGCGCGCCGATGGAGCTCCTCTGTAATTATATATTTAATGCGCCAATGGACGGGTTTGATCACGCGAAGAGTTCCAACTGCAGCTAGCAGCCCTTCCGCAACTTCTACTTCTTACATTAACACATTAACTAATCAGAGGTGCAACTGAAAGCATTTGTAGAAGTTCAATGATGATTATTGGAAGACTGCGGGGCGGGGTGGGGCGGGGCGCGTCAGGGCGGCGGGGCTGGTCGGCGCGTGCACGGCAGGTGAACTCAAAATGGAATCGCTGAATTCCTGCTGCTTCAGGTTCTGCAATGGCTTGCGGGTGAGGATGGTCACATGGCCCGTGCCCCTTGGATGTCTTGTGGGAGCGTTGTCGCGCTTGTTATATGGCGATGTCCAACAAGGCTACTTCGAGTCCACGCCCTTCAGGCATACGCGCGAGAGAGCGTGCTGGCACCTTCTGAACTGCAACTAACCCGCCGTCCGCAGCAGGTCTTCGTCACCACGTGCTGCCAGGCTTGCTGCGGCCAGCCTGTGCGTGAGACCATGCGTTATACGTCACGCTTTCTTGCAGCAACCGTAGCTAGCTGCAACCTAGCGTGAGCGTAGCAGCCATGTTCGCTCCATCGGAAGCACGGGTGGATTGCGTGTCCTAAGCTCCTAACGCTCCTATCCACCAGGCCGTGCGTCGCTGTGCACGTAGCCGTTACTCTCGCGCAGTCGCGCTGCTTTACGGTTGCCCTCCGTGCTTCCTCATTTACTCGTATTTAGGCGTTGCGATACTGGAACGTGGTGTCTCGCCCTGGCAAGTGCTGTGCTGTTATGATGCATGGTCGTTGGCGACCGTTGCCGTTTTGGTAGTCACGAGGGCCAAGATGTCGCCCAGCCCTGCCCTGCCCGGCCTTTTTTGTGACCTCTGTTGCCATTCCTATATGCATACACGTTACAATGAAGCAATACACGTTTCGTTGCCCAACCCGTTCCCAACCTTCATTGCCCTTGGCCCTGTGAGAGCAGCTCGCAGCAAGGTTGCTCGTCCTAGAGCCCTCCCGCACCCCTCAATAGACCGTCGGCCTGTCACCGTCCTGTCGTCGTCGCACCGAAGCCAAGCTCGCTGCATTCCCACAACCCAAGCAGCAAGACACATCGCCCGTCGCCTCGTCGGCGTGTGTCTCGTACACGCGCATGAGCGCACATTACATGCCGTCCAACCAAGCCAACGCGCGGTCCCCCACCCGTGCGTCATCACCACCTCCACCTCCACCACCACCGCGGCTGCTGCTACTGCCGCCGGTGGTGCTGGTGGTGGTCCTGCACGGCCGCGGGTGCCCACGTCCCCCAACCCCTGCAACCCTCACCCGTCCTGCCCCGACCCCGCCCCCGCCCCCGCCCCCAGCGGCACAACGCTGTTGTAGTGCTCCCCCAGCCCGAACGCGTGGCGCAGGTAGCACAGCTGCAGCACCCCCCCGGAAGCCGCGTGCTCGTCCCCCAGGCTCACGGTGGGGAGGCCCGCGGCGTACACCTTGATCTGCTTCTTCAGCGCCTTCAGTGGGGCAGACGGAGAGGAACAAGCAGAGGGGGTGAGGGGGGAGCCGTCACAAGAGCAACAACAACAACAACGTGCTGCACTTTCGGTTGGAAGACCGTATAGCGAGTATGGCGAGTATGGCGTCCGTGTGGCGAGTAGGGTATGCTTCCCGTTTGTGGGAGGGAGGAAGGAAGGAACGCGGAGAGTTTGACGTAGGGGGGATTGGAAGTCGGGGGGAAGCGGCACGGGAGCGGTCGGCCTGCCAAAGCCCGGGCTGGGGCACAGCTTTGCCATTGGGGTGGACCCCTCGACCAAGCTTCCCCAGGTCAGATCCCCCGAGCAGCAGCAGGGGAAGGGGGCAACCTGCAGCTGCCTCGCCACCCAGCGCGGGTCAGGGCGCCCACTCCGGGTCGCAGTGGGGCGCCCACGGCAAACAGCTGCGGGCGCCGATGCGCTACGGCACGTGCCGGTGTGCCGTACAAAGCGCGCTGCCAACACCTCCATCCGTTACCCGTAACGGTGTGCCAACGGGGGACGCGGATCGGCGGGAAGGCCGACCAAAGGCGCGTCGCAGTGTCCAGCCTCCCCCCCTCCAATCAACCCGCCACCCGCCCACAGCCCACCAGCCCTCCCCCCGGCCGCCCATTCCCTCCCCTCCCACCTCCCTCCCACCCGCCCTCCCTCCATAGTCCCCACCTGCGCCAGCGCCCCCAGCTCCAGCTGCCCGCCCCACACCGCACTGCCCTCCAGCTCCGCACAGTAGGCCTCCAGCTGCTGGCTCGGGTCCCCCGGGGAGTCCTCCTCGTAGATGAACGGCAGGAAGTCGTCCGAGTGGGAGCGGATGTGCGCAGCAGCCAGCCGCCGCAGAGCCTGGTGGTCGGGCACGCCGCTGCCGTCGGTGCCGCCGCTGCCGCCTGTCCCACCGGCCACTGGCGACGCTGCCGCCGCCGCCTGGCTGAGCTGGTCCTCCACTGAGCGGTACAGACAGTGCCCGTCGGCCTGCGGGGGCGGCCCAGGGGACATGTTGTGGAGGCGTTGTGGAGCGGTGTGGAGCAAGCAGTGTAGCGCAGCGCAGCGCGGGGCTCTTGGGTCCCGGGTGGCTTGTTTGATACTGATAGCCGGATGCGGGAGTGGGTGGATGGGTGGGTGGGTAGGGGCTACTCGTGTGTGACGGCGCGTGCCGGGTGAGGTCGTGGGGATGATGTGATGGCTCATTCCGCGCAGCCTTCGTGGCCTCCCCCACAGCGCTGCTTGGAGAGCATGGGCTTCCGTGCATGAAAGCGACAGCGACAGCGGCGTGTTGCGTGCGCATGTGCGTGCGCGTGTAAACAAATGTGGGAGGAGGACCTGGGGCGCTGGCAAGCCATGCAGCGGAGGAGCGGGCCCGCATCCCGCACGGCGTGCACCAGAAGAGGTCGGGGAGCGCAGAACGACGCAATCACGGTCCTGTAATGGTGGCCGGCCAGCGAGGCAAGTCAAGTACCGGTAGTCAACAGGACGCAGCGCGGCAGGTCAACGGGGACATACACCTCTACAGTGGCCCAGCCAAAGCCCACCAAAAGCCCACCCAGCCGCGCACCCACCCGTATCTCCCGTATTCCCAGTCTGAGGGGCAGCAACATCGCCTGCAGTGCCTGCTCCTCCACCGCCTTGTCACTGGGGCCCATGGCCGCCTGCTCCGAGGCAATGCGCGCCTCCCGCTCGGCCTGCAGACAATGCAAGCGACACGGTTAGCCAGACAGGTGGGCGGGCGGGCAGGCAGGGGCAGGCAGAGGCGGGCAGACAGAGGCAGGCAGGCAGAGGTAGGTCCGCCAGGTCGGCGTTTACAGCCCGGGCGGGGCGGGGCGGGGCGGGGCGGAGTGCCGTTCCGGGAGGGAATGTGCCAGCAGCGACATGCCTCGGAACGCCCCCCGGGACAAAACGGGTACTGCGGTTCCGCCGCTGCCCTGGCCCCCCCGCCGCCCCGTGGTTCCCTCGATTCCGCTGTCCGAAGTGTCCATGTCGGTCAGTGTCAGGTACGGTTATGGTCAGGTAGGTGCGCCATCAAATGATGTTGCGGTTGCCGACCCGAGAGGCGCGCAGCCACTCTTTCCCAGATGTTGGGCCCCAGGCAACCAGAATCACCCCAACCCGGGGACAGGCTGGACAGGGGCCCGGGACGCTGCATCGGCACTCCGGTGTCGTACTCACGTCCTGCTGCGCCAGCTTCTCCCGCCGCTTCTGTGCTTTGCTCGGCTTCTGGAGGCGGGAGGGCGGAGGAGCGAAATGTCAATGCGCAAGGTCAACGATCGGCCAGATTGTTTAGGTGAACGTCAGTCTCGCCCTCCTCAGACCGCATATCGAGTGCGGTGCCGGATGTGGATGATGGGACTCACGACTCGCGCGAGTGTATCCCGGAGGACGATCGGGCTACGGCGACTTGGACCCTCACCCCAAGCGAGGCCACAAGCCGCAACCTCAAACCCTCAGGCCTGGCAGTCTCAAGAACACCCCCACCGCCCAGGACCTGGGTGCCCCAGACCCCCCCGGTCTGTCTTTCTGCTGGAGATATCAGGTAATCCTGAGGTAATATCCCAGGTAACTGCGTTGCGTTCTCTCATCCCGGGCCGTTTTCTGTTACCCCCCCAGGTCAGACGCATCAGCACCCTCGCGCTGTGGACGCACAGGCCGTGCTGTGCAAAGCTCACATCCATCTGACACACACAAACACATCCCCTCGACCCCAAACCGCAACCACCGCACCGCGCCTCCCCTCTGTTCCCGACCCTTGCAAAGCCCCTCCTACCCTAAGCTCCCCCGCCCTCCCACTCCTCCGCCCACCGCCCCCCTGCACCGGCCCCCACCGCCCCCCTCCTCCGCCCCACCTTGTGCTCCGCCGCGTGGCCCGCCCCCGCCCCCAGTCCCAGCCCAGACAGCTGATCCGCCGCCCCGTCCGTCTCCTGCCCCGCCGCTGACGCTGACGCTGCACCTCCCGCCGCCGCCACTGCCGCCGCCGCCGCCTGCTGCTGCTGCTGCTGCTTGTCCCGCTCCTCCAGCTCGACCAGCTCCCGGGCGTGCCGCGCCTCAATCTCCGCGGTTAGTTTGGCGGCCTCGTCCTGACACATATCAAGCATGCGGTCGGAGAGGGGATCGCGGCACGTTGACCTTCGTCCACAATTCCACATCCACCGTCGCATGCGCACCCACAATTCAGCATCCGCAGCCGCATATGTACGCACGCCGGGCGAGAGAGGAAGTGCCATGCGAGTGGACGGCCAAAGAGGGCCCATGGAAATAGAAGGACGGATGGACGGACGGGGACGAATTCGCGGACGCACAGGCGGGCGGGCGGGCGGGCGGCCGCGAAAAGTTTGAAAAAGGTGCCAACAGGGCGGACTGCTGCCGTACATCTCGCCAGGTTAGGGGATGAGGGGTGAGGGAAGCTCAGCGGGCCCCACCGCGCCCCGCCCCGCACCTTCTTTTTGGCGCCTAGCTTTTGCATCGCCTTCTTGTGTGCCACCATCTCCTGGGAGATTGGGAAATGGGCGAGGAAGACGGGCGGGGGCGGGGATGCGGGGGTGGCGGGGGGTTCGAGGGGTTTTGCAGCCGCCGGGCGGTTGGCGTGCGAACAGAACAGGGCCAAGGAGGTGACGAGGAGATGGCGCGGATTAAGGGTCAGAGTTGGTTGAACGTTAGTTGGAAGTTGGTAAGGAAACGCGGAAAAGGGCTGTCGCGAAGTTTATGATTCGCAACGACTGACAATGGCGGCGCTGGCGGCAACGGCGCCGCTGCGTCAACCAGATGCGAGTGCGTGTGACCTGGCGGCGCGGCATTGGCACGGAACCGCGCCGGTCGGGCGCATGGTCGGAAGCCTACGCTGTAAGCCCCTCGAGGCCCCCGATGACCACACACACATACAGGGGTTTGCCCCCCGAACGTGCGAAGACCCGGGCGGGAAGTCAGCAGCACCCTGCAGGCACCCACTCTCCCTTCTCACCCGCTTATGCCGCTGCAGCATCTTGCCCCGCGTCTCCGGCCCCTTGCTGTCGCCCTCGTCATCGCCACTGTCGTCATCATCCCCGCCAGCCGGCTTCTCCGGGGGTGCGGCGGTGGCTGGCTGTGTGGCCGCTGGCGCACAAGGTGCGGTGGCCGCGGCGGCGGGCTTGGGTGCGGACGTGCTAGGCTGCTGAGCAGGGGCCTCCGCATCCTCATCGTCGGAGCCGCGCTGCTTATGGGCCCCTTTCAGGAAGCCCTTCATGCCTTTGCGCCCCATGGCGTGTCAGTAGTTCCGGAAAGCGGCTTCCTTCAACAGCGTCGATCAAACCTTTAAAAATAGGAAGCAATGTAGTGACTAGTGAAACGCGCCAATGGAAAGGAAATGTGCGTGCCGCTGTATTATGAACAGGGATTGTGACGAAAACGAATTGATTCGTCAAATTGCCGTGTTTTGCAATTCGTTTACGAATTCGTCTTGAGCTTCCCGGGGATGAATTAGACGAATTACGGTACGACATGCCGTACAGCAAAATATCGGAGCGATCCGAGCCTGCAAAGCGTGACTTTTCCCCAGGAGCAGGTTGCCAGCAATGGTGAAGCCATGCGTGTGATCGGCGGGTAACGCGGGTTAAGGGATAGCGGGGTTTCGTACGCGCGTCACGGTGCCCGGGAATGTGGCGGACTGGCGGTCGCATTGGTCATTAGGTGCGCCTGAGGCCGCATATGGCGTGATTTTCGCTGTCTGTGATAGCCTGTTATAACCTGATGGACAATGGTATAGATAAGCAGGCTGAAACACGAGTTCTGACGTCAAAACGCAAGAAAATTGAACTTTGGGGCTGCCGTACGATTTGCCGTATTCGTCAGTTCGTCTTAATTCGTCTGGAGGAATTCGTCATTCGTCTGGCAGCATTCAAATTCGTCACGATCCCTGATTATGAACACTCTACCCAGTTTTCCGTACCGCCAGTTGAGTTCCAAGCTTCCAACTGCAAATTACCAGCCCGTTTTGAACATCAAAGTTATACCATTGTCGCCCATAATGTATTACGTTGCCTAGCTGCCTCGAGCTTGTTTCAACGCGGATCAATGTCACGGGCATGAGCCCAACGGGCCCTAGCTTGGCAGTCAGCAATGCTTGTTGGCAATTAAGCAGATAAAACGGAAGGAAAATGGTATTTGCGCGTGAGGCAGCTGTGATCGTCAAGGGGCGAGATGGTCGGACGGTCCTGCTCCAGAGGTGCGCTTCAGTCGCAGCCGGCAGGATTCACGGTTCACTGTAGCCTCAAACCCGCAATGCTTCTGCAGTCGAGGCTTGAATTTCCAAGTTGCGAATCAAGCTGCTGGCGAGGCGATGGCAGCCCTGCAAGCAGCTGCCCAGGGAGAGCCAAATGACATCCTGTAGGTGCCATTGATCCACGGTTCCGAGGGAAACCACACTAAGCGGGGGGGCCCGCCTTGGGAGCAAAGGGGCAGCGCTCTGAGGAGCTGTCGGGGGCCCCGGTCACCCCAAACCCTTATTAAGCTGACCGCACTGCCACTCAGGGTTGCGCCGCCCGAGCGCACGCAGCCAGCTTTGTCCTCCACCCCCCGGGGCGTTTTCCACTTCTGCCACCGCAATTGGTAACCCTCAGAACCGCATCTCTGCGCCCGCATGCACCCGCATACACCGTCGGGTAGCCAACGCTGTCTACCGCTGTCCCCCCCTCTCAGGTCCAGCAGCCAGGCGACCCCGCTGCTCAGCGGTCGGTTGGAGGTGATGCAGGGCAGGTGGGTGGGTAGGGGCGCAGCGCAGAGCGTAGAGCGGCGCCAGGGGCTGTGAGCTGGGGCTGGGCGGGGCCTCCGGGAGCTGGGCAGCGTAGCGGTCGACAGCACACCCAACACGTCTGGCTCCCTAACGAATTGGGTCTTCCAGACTTGCGCCATACTTCGGAGCGCACACGAGTCCCATGCGGGGCGGACAGATGTGGGGGCATGTGGGTGCGTGCCCCTCCTCCATCCAGCACGTGCCAGCTCGTGGCCCGACTGCTCTGCCCCGCTTTGTTGAGGCGTCCTGTATTGTAAACCATCCTTCGGGGTAACGGCGGTGGTAACGGCCCAATGGCCACTGGTCGTTGTCACCGGCGGCGGCCCGCAGGTTCCCCGGCTAGGCCATCAACCGGCCGACATGCTGGCGTGGGGCGGCCCGTTTTGCGCCCCTCCCGTTACGTCGCTGCCCGGCCCCCCAAGCCCCGCTCCCTCACAGCTCACACTGCCTCCTTTCCATCGTTGCGGTTCGTATTCCCTGCCTGCTTGGTACACCCTACTACTTTACTCCCCCACCCAATCCCCCGCTCTCCCTCCCCTCCCCTCCCAGACTGGCGGTGACGTATCGTGTTGCCGGTGCGCTGATCTTCCTGCTGGTCAGTCAGCCGGCCGCCAACGTGTTCAGCTGTGTGGCGCTGCTCAACAGTGTGGTGCGGCTGGTTTCGGCGCCGTTGGAGGGCAAGGCGGGGGAGATGACGCCGGAGCGGCTGCAGAAGCGGTTCGGAGAGGTGCGGCGTCGCGGTGGGAGAGGCGGGGGAGGGGAGGGGAGGGGAGGGGAGGGGAGGGGAGGGGAGGAACGGGCTTATTCACGCATGAGCGGAGGCTCAATTCCAACCAATTCCATCCAACACAGCTTGGGAGGAGCACCCAGCCCTGTCCTCCTCCTCCTCCTCCTCCTCTTCCCTGTCCTCCCTGCCTCCCCAGGTCTATCTGGCTGTGGATGCGCTGCTGACCAGCGGGGGCGTGCTGGAGGCGAATGGGGCGATGGGCCGGGCGCTGGGCACCTTGGAGCAGCTGCATGAGAAGGAAAAGGAAAAGGAAAAGGGCAAGGGAGGGCCGGAGGCACCGCGGACGCCGCCGCCGCAACAGCGGCCCGGCGGCGGCGGTCGCCGCGCGACACGCAGGTATTGGGCGGCAGCGGGGCTGGAAAACTGGGCCCCGGGAAACGAGGCGGCCGAGACGACTTTGGCGAACGGAGCTGGCGATACTCAATGCGCGTTCGTGTCGTATCGCCGTTACCGGACTGAGTGCGATCGCGTCGCCGCACATGCGTGTGTGTATGTGTGTTTTCCGTTTCCTTTGGCCGCTTCATCTTGCCGCGATGCGCCGGCTAGTAAGGTTGTCCAACCCCCTATCCCCGGCACCCTACCACGGCCGCCTGCGCCGCTTTGCCCCCTCTCTCTCCGCAGGGCTTCTTGTTTCATTGTTGCAAATTCACTCTTCAAACCCTCTCGCTCTCCCTCAGGACGCTGCAGGACGTGATCGACAATCTGGCCCTGCTGTCATTCAGCGCCGGGAGCGCCATGCAGGGGGTGCAGCCGCGACCCGGGTTCCAGCTGCCGGAGGAGGCGGCGGCAACCGCACCGCGGAAGGCGCCGGGCGCGGGGCCTCTACCGTTGCAGGTGGGCTTTGCTGGGCTTTGCTTTGCTTTTCCTGCGACTGGTGACGATGGAGATTACTGTTGGCGGGGTGTTAATGTGACACGTACTTCGCGGGGCTGACGCCGCCGAAGGCCCCCGACCCTCCGGGACCCCAGCGGGAGGACAGCATATGGAGAAAGGGCCTGCGGACGCGTGGCGCGTAGGCGGAGGGGAGGAACGTTGCCCGTCGTGGCCCGGCAGTGTTTGCTTGTTCCTGGTGGACAGGGCAGCGGGTTGGCAGCGGGTTTGCCAGGTTCCAGGTTGGGCGGCGGTGGCTGCGTTCGTTGAGTTGAATTTGGGGTATTGGGCTCGCCCTGGCAGCCCACCCGACCTCAAGCTTGTGCTCCCAGGGCGGCGCCACAGTAAGGTATGCCAACGTGAGAGGCGGCGCTGTCGGCAGGGAGGCGAGGGGAGCGCCTGGGCGCTGTCGACACGGCAAGATTCCGGATGGCCTGCAGGAGCCAGCAGCACGCACACGCCCACGTGGCCCTGTCAGGCACTGCACATGCCGGACAGGCCCACGCGACTGACGGGGGGCCTCGCATGGCTGGGGTTCGGGCCACTTGCGAACGAAGTTGATCTCGCGCGGAGGGAGGGGTGGCGTGCACCCACTCGGCTCCGTCACGTCGACAGCGACCGGTGGGTCATTGCAGGCCCGCGTGTCGGGGCGCGTGCTCATAAGGCCTTGCTGTCTCACGCACATGCACTCAACGCGCTTGCACGCCACCCGCCATGTTTCCCTTCACCCTGTGGCTCACTCCCAACTTGCCACTGGGTTCCATCCCCGCAGGGAGCGGTTGGCCCCGGCGGCTCCATCGATCTCGGGGGTGAGTCGCTGCCGGCTGCATGGTCTGTCCGTCTGCGTGTGCGGCGGCGCACTGTGTGAGCAGCAGCGTGCACGTCTGGCCGGGGACTCCGATACGTGCTTTGGTGGCAGCAAAGGAAGGCTGGCTGTCAGGAGTCTGCTTCAGAGGTCACTGCGTCGCACGCTCAAAACACACAAAGGCCGCACAAAGTACGCATCTGGGCCGACAAGAATGGACTGTTACGACGGAATGTGGGAAGGAGCAATGCAGTTTACGGATGATGGCACGCTGCGTGGGGGTTGGGTAGTGGCGCCCCCTGCCTGGCCGGGTGCCGTGTGAACCGCGCTTCACCGCCCTGAACCGCCCTTCACCGGCATAAACCGTGCTCCGATACAGCGACGCAACGCAACGCCTTGGGACGCTCTGGGCGCGCCTCCCCGGACCGTGCACTATCGTGCACGAAGGGACCCGTCCTGTCCCACCACGCCGCCCCACGGGTCGCTCGGACGCGCCCTGCTGCCCTCCCTTCGCCCGCAGACGACATCTTCGGCCTGGGCGGGAAAAAGGCGGAGACGCCCGGCAAGCCCAAGCTGCCGCCGGGCGCGGACCCGAACGACCCCTTCGCCGCCTCGGACGTAGACTGGACCTCGTTCGGCGGGGACAAGAAGGACGCAGCGACGCCGCCGGCTGCAGCGAAATCCGAGGCAAAGGCCGCTGTGACGGGTGAAGGCCGCCTAGGCACGTGGCGTGGTGAACGTGTGTCGACGAGCCGAGCAGCCGCAGCAAGCACATCGCGCGGCGTCGCCCGATCCCCCTACGACGCGCGATTGGTCTCTCACCCCTTTGAGAGGTTGACGAGGCCTGCGTTGCCTGCCTGACCTTGCGCAGCGCATACCCACGACCCATGCCGCCTGTTCGCTCGTTCGTTCGTTCGTTTCGTCCCGGTCAGCTTTCTGCTCGCTGACCCTCCGACCCAACCGACCCACGGGTCTCTCCTCCCTGTGTGGCGGGCAGGCTTCGAGGATGACGCGTTCGGCGACGCGGCCTTCGCCGCCGCCCCCGCGCCCGCGCCCGCGCCCATGGTCCCTTCCGAGCCGGTTCTGCGGCTTGGGGAGGTGTGGCGCGGGGAGGCGGCGGGCGGGCGGCTGGTGCGGGCGGGGCTGTCGGGGCGGGTGGAGTGGGTTTCGGAGGGCGCCAAGTCCAAGGTGCATACCGTGCAGTTCATGGTGCAGGTATGGATGCAGGGCTGGGAGAGGGAGGGATGGAGGGGGGCAATACGCCACAGGTAGGGGGGTACCGGGGGGAAATGGAAATGAAGGGCCGAACAAGGGGTTTCGGTGGGATGCGTACACGCCGTGTGCGAGCGAATGCGGGCGTTGCATGCGGCCATGGGCCCCGGGCGGGGGGGGGGGGAAATCGGATGTTGGGGAAAGGGGGGGGGGATCGGGACCCGCAGCCCAGTAACCGAGTGGGGGAACGGACGGACGGACGAACGGACTCGGCAGTACGGAAGGGGGTTGGCTGGAGTGGGGAGGCGGTCAGGTCGGAGGCGCCGCATGGGCGGACGAGTGCGGGTCGGGGCACCTGGCTGCGGGGTACCTGGCTGGAGGCTGCGGTGCTGGGAGCTGGGAGGCGGTACCGGAACCAGTGCGGGAAATGGCTTGTAGGGTTTCGAGGGATCGTCCGTGCGGGCGACCATGCGGCCTCCCGACACCGCCGGCAAGTAAAGGTCTGCTTGCCGAAACGGGCTCAGGCTCGGGACCCCAACCACCTGCCCCTCCCCACTCCGCCTGGGATGTAGGGCCGAAAGTCCGCGTGCTTGCCATCCTCCTTGACCTCCCTAGCCTTGCACGCGCCCTTTACCCTTGCCTTCCCCTCCGCTCCGGGCCCTTCCCCTCCGCTGCCCTCCCCTCGCCTGGCCTGCTCTCGCGCTCCAGGTCCCCGAGTCCTCCAGCGAGCACGTGGCGGCGGCTCTGACCACCGCCCGGCGCCACCCGGGTTGCTGCCGGGCGGGTCCGGTGGGCGGTGTGCTGGTGGCCGACGGCATCCTGGCTAAGCCCCACCCGGGGGCGCCGCTGCTGACCTACCACCTGCCGCCACCGGCCATGCAGCCGCCACTGCAGGTGTGCATGGGGGGAAGGTTGCGTTTGTAGGTGTGCGCTGCTTACCCGAGCGGCTGCGTGTGTTTTGGCGTGTGTGCTCTGCGTCCGCTGCGTGCCTGCTGTGCTGTGTGGTGCTGCGCATGGTATGCTGTATGGGGTGGGCGTGGTGATCAGGAGGGGGATGGCGGCGGCCAAGAGGGTCGGGTGCCACTTCGGCGCTGGGCAGCGTCGGCGGGTCATTTGTTGTTGTGATTGGGGATCCGGATCATGGGGCTCCGCGGTTGCGACGATGCCACCTCCGATGTCGCGATGTGGTTACGGAGCTGTATTCGGCACTGGGGGGGGGCGCAGCCTCCTGCGTGTCCAAACTCCAAAGTGGTGCTGAGCGCACACGTCACCGCCAACCAGCCACCTCCTCTCGGTTCAGGACTTGTAGTGGTGGTTACCACCACTGATGGTGGTAGCCACCCTCTTGTCGACTCGCTCTTCTGTGCGGCCCCCCATGTACGCTGCCGCCCGCCTTACCCGCCCGCCTACCCGCGCTCCCCGCCGGCTGCTTCAGGCCCAGCTGGGCGCCTCCTGTCAGGCCACTCAGGACGGGCGGCGGCTGGTGACGCTGGGGCTGCACTACGCCATCTGCCCACGGGTGGCGCCACGGGCTGCGGGTGAGGGCCGGGCTAGGGAGGGGGGCGGCGGGGCGGGGCGGGGAACTGGGGAGCGGCGGGCCAGCGGGCCGTATGTCGATGTGCTGGCGCGCCGTGTGCTTGTATGGGTCTGTCCACCGTCATCTCTTCCGGATACGGGGCCGTGCGGGGCGCGCCCCGCCTCCCCTGACACGGTGGTGGGCAAGCCCATTCACACGCACTGCCCACTGAGTGTTCACGGTGGGGCCGCTTGTTGCCCCTCCCTTCCTCCCTCCCTCCCCGCTGCGGTTTCATCTTTGTTACCCCTCCCCGCCCCGCAGACCTGGCGGTGGAGGTGGTCGTGCCGGCGCTGCTGGAGCGGCCGCTGCGGGCCAGTCCGCCGGGCGCCGTGTTCGACGCCACCAGCAGGACGCTGCGCTGGCAGCAGCCGGGTCCCGTGGCCAGCCTGGACAACAGCGGCACCGCCACGCAGCCCTTTGTGGCGTCGTTCGTGGTGGGGGAGGTGACGGGGGTGGCGGTGGACGAGGCGGCGCTGGCGGCGGCGCTGGGCCGGCTGAGCGCCAAGCTGACGCTGCGCGGCGCGGACGGGTCGGGCACGCTCAGCGGCGCTGCGCTGGCGCAGGGGGTGGTGGAGCTGGAGTGGACGCCGTCGTTGTGCGAGTGGCGCGCGGAGATGACCGCGACTCCGTAGACTCGGAATGCTGATGTGATGTGTCGTGAAAAGTTCGCGCGACAAGTCGTTTGTGCAGCATACCGGTATTTAGTATCGTGGTCAACTCTGTAAAGCATACTGCATAGCGTCACGCAACTCTACTTCTTGTAAACTACGCTGCCTGCCAAGCAAGCGCTTGTGCGCCAACCATCGCTGTAACTATCGCGAGCGGTTGACTTCAGCCCAACCTTGCAACGGCTCAGGTTATTATTCAAAGGTTATCTCGCTCATTATTTAGCCTCGCGTTGGTTTAGCGCTTCGCAATGCCGCCCCCACGGAAACTTTCTCCGCAGTCTGTATGGGATACCAATGCAGTCCTTCAGGCATTCCAAGAGGAGGGAATAAAGCCTATGCACGCCGTCCGTATGTGGGGGTAGGTCCTTGCAACCGTTGTTTGCGGCCGCCGATGGACTTTGAAGTATTGCCAGGACTTGTTTGTGGACCGTGCATTCGGATAACGCATGTAAAACAATTAGGCAAATACGCGCAATGGGTTACGCGTGCACGTTCTCGTCTTAACAACCACCGTCAGCGTCGCAGATACACGCAGACCCTCTGCAGGCACACGCGCTTTGCCATTTCGCAGTAAAACGGGGAGGCGGCCCAGTCCCTCAGCTACAACCCGCGGATGCGTCTCGGACGCGGGAATGGCACGAGAGTGCTCTCTCCCAAGCCCTCGGCCAACCGCCCCGCCCCCCCCCCCCCTTTTTGGCTGAACCGGGACCACCCGCCTGGACGGCAAAAAGGCATATACGCATCCCCACACTGCCGCCCATCCCCTTCTGCTCACTCACACCTCACACGCCGGCCTCCCACCCGCCCTGACCCTCTTCCTCCCTCTCGCCTATCCCTCCTCCCCCCCTCCCCCTTTCCCCTCACGCCCTATCCGCTGTCCCCGCCCCTATCCCCCCCCTTCCCTCCCCCTCTCTCTCTCCCCCCAGGCACCTTATCCGCCACCCCGAGAGCTCCTGGCACGACGTGCCCGACATGCCCAGGGCCGCCCTGGCCCTGCTTGACAAGTACTTTTCCAAGTGGACCACCCGGGTGGTTCGCTGCCAGACCAGCAGCGACGCCTCCACCACCAAGCTGCTCGTGGAGCTGCAGGACGGAATGCAGGTGGAGGCGGTGGTCATGACGTACGAGGGGCCGAGTGAGTGGGGAGGGAGGGAGGGAGGGAGGGAGGGAGGGAGGGAGGGAGGGAGGGAGGGGGAGGGAAGGGGACAGGGGGAGGGTGGGCATCCAGGAGTGCGGGTGGGTTGGAGGGCTTGGGGAGGAGGCCGTGGTGCGGGGGCGGGGGGAGGGTTGGTGGGGGTTTTAGGGTTTGGCAGTCTGAAGAGACAGTAGGCTGACAGGGGAGGGATGAGGACGAGGGGTGAAAACAACAACGAGGGGCCGCGGAGGTGTGACCGCGGTGGGGTTGGGAGGGAGCGCGTTGGGACTTGGGAGGTCAGCCGGAGTGAGCGGTGGTCGGTTGCGTTTTGGGGAATGGAGGGGTGTTTGCGGTGAAGGGGGTTTGAGGTTCCGAGGGAGCAGCCCCTCCTGGACTGACTGGGTCGGGAGGTAGGGGCTTGGGGGGTAGGCGGGGCGGGGCGTGGTGTGGTGCCACTGGGCTGCGCTGTCCGGGAGCTAGGGCTGGGTTGTTCCCCCCCCCCCCCCGAGGGCTGTTGCGGCCGGCGGTTGCCGTTGCAGGCCCTTGCACGCAGCGGGCACCGCACACACCGCACGACGCACTGCAACGGCATCCATCCATGCATCCACCCATCCATCCATGCATTCACCCATCCATGCATCCACCCATCCATCCATCCCTGCATCCGCCAGTGGCCGAGTCCCCAAGCCGAAAGCCAAGGCTGGGGGTGGTATACGGAGAGAGGGTATTTACCGGCGCACCCACATGGGTGCGTTTGGCGGACAGTAGAGCGGAGGAGGATCCTTGACGGCCTGCCGCTTTGAGGACGCAGCGCGCACGGTTCGGAAGGTCCTCCCACATGCACATGCACACATGCACATGCACATGGGGGGGGCACTCCCACATGGGTGGAGAATCTTCCCGCCACTCACCCATACGCACGCACGCACGTATGTGTGTATGTATGCGGTGGTCCCACTTTGGTACACACGGCCGAGCCGGAGCCCGAGCCGGGTGGTGGCACCGCCAGGAGCGAGCGAGGTTGCCCCCCCCCCCCGCTCGCTCGCATGCGGCACCGGCGGTGTTGAGTGTTGGGTGCTCGCCTGCCCACCCACCTGCCCGCCCGCCTGTCTCTCAGCGCCGCATTGGGGACTCAGCACCGCCAGCTCGGCCATGAAACATCCGCCGCCACACCCAACAGCCCCCCACCCACCCATCCACGTGGTCTGGCAGTTCTGCAACGCCGCATCGATGCGTCTCTCCCCTTCCCACCCCCTTGACGCAACACCTCCGTGCTCCGTCCCTGTCACCCCCGCGACGCCTTTTCTCCATCCCTCCGCTGCTGCACCTCCACTATTACCCCCCACTCCCCCCTCTCTGCAGGCCGCGACCCTCAGCTGCTGGCCCGTAATGGCGGCACCGAGGTGGCCAACGGACCCGAGGTGGACCCTCACCTGCCCGTGGACCACCGACTGCAGCCGGATGAGGACCAGGAGGAGGAGGAGGAGGGCGAGGGCGAGGAGGGGCGGCAGCAGCAGGGGCGAGAGGGCCGGGAGCAGGCAGGCGAGGAGGGACAGGAGGTGGAGGCCGTGTGCGGACGCAGCAGCGCGGAGTGCTGTCGCGGCGGCGGGGGTGGGCGCTGCAGCGACAGCGGCAAGGGGGCGGCGGCGGAGGCGTCGTCGAGCGCGCCTTCGATCACGTCGGCGTCGGGGAGAGGCGCGGCTGCTGCTGCTGCTGTCCGGTCACGGAGGCGGTCGACTCTGTGCGTGTCTTCTCAAGTGGGCTGTCAGATGGGCTGCACCTTCTGTGCGACAGGTGGATGGGTGGGTGTGTGCCGGCAGGGGGCAGGGGGCAGGGGGGGCGGTGGTGCAGTCGATTGAGCACACAGCACACCACGCGCGGCTGGATCGTTGAGCGTTGACATTGTCACGTCACGCTGTGGGGGGAGGGGCCAGCCTTGGGGTACAGAAGACAGACCAGTCTGGACAGCTGAGGGAGAGGGAGGGGGGAAGGAGAGGGGTGTCGGCTCCGGCGCCTGCTGGGCGGCTGCCGGGCCGCCATAGACTTCAGAGCCTTTGCGGCCGGGTCGGGTCGGGTCGGGCCCTGCGTGCGGATCATCTCTGCAGCGCTCGTCGCGTTGGCGCTTCTCCGCCTTCTCGTCGTTGGCAGGTCCGCGGGTTCTTCCTCCTGCTGGATTCGTGGCACGTCCCACGCCGCCCCCCCCCTCACCCGCCTGTCCCAGCCGCTCTTGCTCCACCGCCTACCCTCTTGGGTCGCTTGCTTACCTCCCCACCCCTCCATCGCCCCCCCCCCACCCACCCACCCCCTCCACCTCCGCCTGCCCCAGGCACCATGGGTCTGAAGGGCCATCTGAACGCGGGGGAGATTGTGGAGCAGCTGCTTCATGCCCGGGCAGTCACCCGCATCCGCAACATCGTGTTCATGGTGGGTACGGAGGGGGAGGAGGGGGAGGGGGGGAGGGGAGCGGGGGTGCGCACCGGCTGGGAGGCTGTGGGCCGGGACGGGATTGGGCAGGCTGAGCCGCGGTCACCGGGGCCCCGCCACCCCTAATCTCCGCAATCCGGAACACGACTCGGACCGGGTCCGCTGCCCAGCTGCGGCATGACCCTCACCCCGGGCGGCCTGACCTCGAAGCCGATCCCATCCCTCCCATACCGCTTCCTTTCCTCGAAGTGGTCGCCTGCTGTGGGTCTGCCCCACCCCTCCCCCCGCCTCGCTCTCGCTCACCTCGCTCTCGCCACACCCTCCGCCGTCGCGCTGTCAATTTCCCCTCGCCCCCGCCCCCCTTCCTTTCCTTCCCTTCAGTATACACTCATACTCGTAACCCTCCTCCTCCCCCGCGGTCCCCCCTCCCCCCCCCTCCAGGGTATGGGTGAGCCCCTCAACAACTACGAGGCCGTCCGCTCCGCTGTGTCCATGATGACCGACAGCCGCTACTTCGGACTGCGGAGGCGCCACGTGACGGTATCCACTGTGGGGGTCATTCCGCGGATCAAGCAGCTGGCGGAGGAGCTGCCGGTGGGGGGCGGGTGCAGGGGGGCGGGGTGGGGCAGGGCGGGGCAGCCGGGGATCGACCTGCCTAGTCCATCACCCCACACCGCGGGCCGTCCTGTGCCGCGGGCCGTCCTGTGCCGCGGGCCGTCCTGTGCCGCGGGCCGTCCTGTGCCGCGGGCCGTCCTGTGCCGCGGGCCGTCCTGTGCCGCGGGCCGTCCTGTGCCGCGGGCCGTCCTGTGCCGCGGGCCGTCCTGTGCCGCGGGCCGTCCTGTGCCGCGGGCCGTCCTGTGCCGCGGGCCGTCCTGTGCTGCATACACACCGCCCCCCCCGGGGTACCCAGGCCCCCCGTGGTCGGGGAGTCGTGTCATGGGAACGCTCCTAAGCCTTCCCTTCCCTCCTCCGTCGCTGTGGCTTACCTTTGTTCACCCACGCCTCCCTCCCTCCCCTCCCTGCCCTCCCTCCCCTCCCCTTCCCCTCCCTGCCCTCCCCCCTCAGGGTGTCAGCCTGGCCCTCTCCCTGCACGCCCCCACTCAGGAGCTCCGCGCCCAGATCGTCCCCTCGGCTCGCGCCTACAAGCTGCCCGCCCTCATGGCGGCGGTGCGGGCCTACCAGGCATCCAGCTGCCAAAAGGTCTTTTACGAGTACGTCATGCTGGCAGGGGTCAATGACGGACTGGAGCAGGCGCACCAGCTGGGGCAGCTGCTGCAGGTACCGGTACTGGTGCTGGGCAGGAGCCCGGGGGGGGGGGGGAGGGAGGGAAGAGGGAAAGAGGGGCGGGGTGTACCGTATTATCCGCGGATAGGCCGGAACCCGTGCGAACGGTAAAATAATGGCGTAGGTACCGTAAGAGAAACCTTTCTGTCTGCGTAAGAATAGCGAGGTAAATACCAAGCGAAAACCCTCCCCCTCACGCACCCTCCTCTCCTCTCCCCTCCTCTCCTCTCCCCCGCCCCAGGGTGACGACGTGGTCATCAACCTCATTCCCTGGAACCCCATCTACCAGCCCGAAGGGCCCTTCTTCCAGGCCCCCGCGGAGGGCAGTGTGGAGGCCTTCCAGGGAGTGCTGCGCCACACATACGGACTGCACACAACCATCCGCCAGGAGATGGGGCAGGACATTTCGGGTGAGCGGGTGGGGGGTGGGCGGGCGGGTGGGTGGATGTCGGAGGGAGGGGAAGGGGAGGGGATGAGGCGTGCCTCGGCGCCGGCGGGGGGGAAAAAGCCATTACACGGCATAGTAGGGCGGGCTGGGTGTGGCTGGGTGGGGTATCTGCCGTACGTCTGCCGCTTGCCGCCACCTCCCCCCCTCCTTCCTGCGCGGATGTCATAATCTCCGCTGCCTCCTCCCTTCTCTCGCCTCTTCCCTTCCCTCCCCTCCCCTCCTCTCCCCTCTCGTCCCCAGGCGCGTGTGGTCAGCTGGTGATCGAGGCGGGCGGCGGTGGGGGCTGCAGTCGGGAGGCGGTCCAGGGGGGGAGCGGGTGCGGCAGTGGGGGCACCACGCGGGATATTGAGGACGCGGTGCGGAAGGTGGGGCTGGGGCCCGTGGCGTGAGGGGAGAGCTGCAGGGAGGGTGGAGGGGAGGGTGGGTGGTGGGTAGGGGGGTTGGCGGCAGCCTAGGCATGTGGTGGGGGGGTGGCGGATGGCCGGCAAGGGGATACTGCCGACGGGAAAGGCGGGTTGTGGCGTTACCGGTAGCTATGAAGGCAGCAGGGGCAGCGGCGGTGGGGGGCCCTGAGCTTCAGGGTTGCGCGCGCTGGAGTGGGTGCTGGCAGCAGTGAAGGCGAGTGCGCCCGGGGGAGCAGCAGCCGCAGCCGCAGGGCTCTTGTTCCAGCGAGCGAGGTTGGAGGCGTGCGTGTGGGTGGGGGTGGGGGGGTGGGGGGCCGCATGACGAGCGAACGAATGGGGGCTCGGGGGGCGCAGGGAGAGAAGGGAGGTGAGGGGAAAGGGGAGGCAACACACAAACGTGGCTGGGGACACACCGCGGCTTGTTGCATGGATGCCGGGTACCCGGGTTGGTTGGCTGGGCACATGGAGACCGGCGGCGGATGTCGTTGTTGCGGCGTGTGGGGACAAGTTTGGGAAAGGAGCGAACCGCCAACACGGGGGGCATCGGGCCAACGTGTCCGGTTCACATGCCGCGATTGCAGACGGGGGGCGCCTGCGGATGCACCAACCCCCCCGCCCCCCCTCTTCACAATCCGGCCATGCTGTGTTTGCAGGCCATGGGTGGTCGGGCGGGGTGCGTGTGAGTGCGTGCGTGTGTGTATGTGTGCTCTGCGGCGGAGTGTCCATAGGGCCCACTTGAGGTGACACGTGCGCTGCGGCAGCAGCTTCAGCGGTCCCCCACTGGACTGCACTGCACTGACTGGACTGCGTGGGGCAGCTGTTCAGAGGGCAGGGAGGGGATTTCCTCACCGGGGAGGGAGGAGGCTTTGCGCGCGGGTGTGGTGGCCAGCCCGCGGATGTAACGGGTGGGTGCCACATAAGGTCTGGATAGTCTGGTCTGGTTGTGCTTTCCTTTCACCCTGGTCGGTCGTCCCGGCTGCGGTGCACCACGGGCCAGATGGCCAGATGGCTCAATCCTTCAGGGGGTCCTCAGCCAACTGTGATAGCCATACCCACATATCGGCACATGCCCCTGTTCGGTGTCAGGGTGCCGTACTTAGTGCCGCCAGTCCACACGGACCACCGCAACCGAATGTAGACACCACCAGGCACCACCTTGGAACGTGGAGCAATTGATGATGAAACCCCCGGGCCACCTACATTTGCGTGTGGCAACCCCGCGTTTCCAGGTGGTACGTTACATAATAGTACTACACTGAATACAGCAGCTGTATGTGCGAACGAGCACGACAACGTAAATTACGTAATTCGCTTCCAGAAACGCGTCGCCAACATAGTACAGCTTCTCGGGAGCTTCAGCCAGGCTCAACCGCAGGCCTTGCTTCGCACATCTTGTCCCGACACCAACACTCTTGCTCGCTACAGATACATTTGGACACGGCAGTCGGCGCGGAAAAGGACCGCGCGCAGAAGACACGTCACTTGCCTCGTGCGATATGGAGAGCTTGTAATTCTATTTGGGTGGGGGGGGGGGGGTGGTCTGCGGGGGTGGGTGGGGGTCTGGGGGTGGGGGGGGGCGCAGGCCCCCCCAGCGCCTCACGGCTAAGGAGTAATACCGCTATACCGGTAATCGATTAGCGAGTTTACCCCGAAAATTCATTCCTTGGTTCGGAATAATGAATTCCCCGGGAATCAAAAAACACTGCTAGCTGCTAGCTACTGACTGCTCCTGGGGCCACGCGTCCGTACATCTTTGCAGTGTCTGTCTGACCTGGCCTTGACACGCACCGACAAGGGGCTGCCAGCCAGCCAGCTGCGGCTGCCCACGCAGCGAAGACCACCCAGACTCCCGCCCGGTCGTCATCCGAACCAGGGCTTGAAGTGCAAACCCAAGGCACAACCACCCACAACCAGCAGCCAAACGATGCGAGCAAGTGAACGGCACCCCCCCAAGCGCCTGTTGCTGCCCGAAACGATAAGCCAGATAGCCAATACAAACGAACGCGGCTCTCCCGCCCCCGCTGCCTAAGCGGTCTCCAGAAGACGGCCAGCCTACCGAACACACACGCTCGCTCCCCACCCGGCGGAGGGCTGGCCCCTAGATTGCCGCCTACGGCCCCACTCACAGAGGACTGTCCCCTTGCCATGAGCACGGCCATCTGTCTATCCGGACCAACATGGAACCAACGCTTGCTGCGATGCTGCCTGTTCAGGCCATGTTCTTGGCGCCCAAATCACAAGGCAGCAATCATCATCTACGCAGTATAACCCGTCATCAGCAATTTAGCATCACTCATGCGCGCCCCGCCCCGCCCCGCCCCCCCCCGCCCGAGGCACCATGCAGGAGCTCAAAGCCCCGCCTCTGCTGTTCAGCGGTGGGCTGGGTGGGTGCTGGGTGGGGCGCAAAAGGTGCGGGGACATACATGAGGGTTGATTAGGAGAGGGGTGTACGAGGGCACGTGGACACCCACGGAAAGCAAGGCAACCTTATCTTATCCGGATGATGATTGCGACTTGGAGGCTGCTGCAAAGTTGAGGCCGGGACACACACTCAGGCGGCCTGGATGGCAAGCAGGTTGGAGCGAGCAAGTGGCCTGGCGTGGATTCCCTGAACATGTACGGCGCGTCGTGGCTGGCACGTCGTGGCGCTAGCGGCGGGGAGGGGATGGGGCAGGTGTCAGCAGCTCGCTCGAACAGCTCTTCCAAGTGCGTATCATATATAACGCTGTCGCTCGCTTCTCGGGACGTTAACCCGTCGTCGTGTTTGCAACATGATAGCCTGCAGCCCCTTGAAACAGCGAGGAGCTCGAATCTCTGGCATCCACGCAGTGCGCTACTGCGCCGCTGTTACGGTGGTTTGACTAACTGGGAAAAGCACGCAAGGATCGCCGGGTCGAAAGCCAATGGACAGCGGGCGGACACGCTGAGAGGAGCACTACGTACGTGCTCCCGATTACTGTCATGAGCGAGGGGCGGCACAATCCCAGCCCGGCAAATAAACTTGTTCTCCCAGCAGCCAACGGGTGAATATAATCTATCTGTCAAAGGCATACATGAAGTGATTTTCATGAGAAATTACAGTTCGTTACACACAAAGGGTGCCTGCAAGCAGTGTAAAGCCGTCTTCATTCGGTAGGTACGTAGATAGGCCGGGTGAGGGCCGGCTACCGCGCAAGCTATCGCTAAGGCCTTAATGCCCACAGCCTCACGGCAACCACCCTACGTAGCTACAAAACCCGAAAATCGCTCCTCCACGCCTTCGCGGACTGGCACCTTGGTTTTCTAGCGCTTCACTCAGAAAATAAACCTTCATTTTTTACCGCTATACTACGCTGGGTAATCCTCGGTATAATTCTTCTTCGAATCCTACGACAATACACAAGCCGTGTCTACACGCACGTGTACACTCCAAACGTGTCTACACGCACGTGTACAATCCAAACGTGTCGACACGGGGCGATATACATGGCCGTGCTGTACACGGCCATCTGTACACGGCCGTGTTGATGAAGCCGGCGGCCGTAAAAGACGCTATCCGTATATTTTAAAAATCTATGGCCATGTTAAAGCAGACCGTCTACCGTGTCAACACTAGGCCCCAAAAGCACGGACGGAATAGGCGGAATTCGCGGGCCGTCCGGGATCGCCCGCGTTGAGCCACTTCTGTGCGTACTCCTCGGCTTGATCGGGAGGAGGGAAGCTTCTCTCGGTCGCGGAACTGTAAATACTCGCACAGCTCACAAAGCTGACATGTGGGCGGCAACTACTATCTATCGCTTCCACCCACCCTGCCTCCTCGCTCAGTATGCGCCGCAATCGCCGCCGCCTTGGTGGCACGTGTTCCAGTTGCCACCCGGGTTTTGGCAGTAGTAGTCGTTCCAGTCCGCACATGCGACAACCCAGCCGGTGCATGTCCACCACCCCTTGTACGAGCAGTGGCAAGCAGTGGCTGGACTGGGGACAATCGACATCTGCAACGGCAGCAGTGCGTGGCAGCAGGGTCAGAATTAATTATTGCGTGACGACGGCGGGGCTTCGTCGACGAATGTGCGTGGTGATATACATATACCCTTGCTGCTAACCAACAACTGCCAAGCGTGCAGCGTTATCCACTGCCCGTGACTTGTCATGCAATTACAACGTGTGCTATCAGCCTGGTCATCTGGGATTTATTAGGAGTCCACCGAATTCGCCAGGCAGCGGCAACTGCGTGTGGGAGATAGGTGGATGGGCAAACTGCTGCTGGGGATTCGTTGTAGCTGGCGGGGCCCTAGTTCGGATGCATGCCTTTGGGGGGGTTGCAATTAGGATTTCACCTAATTCCAGGCTGGCACGCACGAATTCGATAATATCGCCAAACAGGCCGCCGATTTAACACCCTCAGTCAGATAGCCAGCATGTGTGCTATATATGGCAACGGGCGTCCGTCTGTCCCCGTCTATCTGCTGGCAACACCTTTGATTGGGGACTCACACTGCAGCCGCCGGAATGGTAATTGCAGTCGCAGGCGTGAGCTTCCTCGGCCGAGTACGCCCATGTACTGTCGGACACCGCCATGGTAACGCCGCTGGCGTTGTCAGTGATGGCGATGAGAGCGCCAGCAATGAAGCCTCCCGTGTTCTGGGCCCGAACGACAATGCGGTTGGTGCCGGTAGAGAGCGTGATGGTCATGTCCGTGTGGCCACTCCCCCTGCAGACGGTGTAGGGATATGGGTGATGAAAATTGTAGCCGGAAAAAATTCACATTTTTCTATCCCCCGCCATGTATGTGAAACATTCCGTTTACCTTCATTTGCACACAGCCCAGCGTGCTGCAGCAGCAGGCCGTTCTCTGTCGTCACATCCATCCATCGATAAACGTTCCGGTCCTTCCGTCCGTCCCCTCATCAGGCAGACCCTCGCAAAAGCCCGTAAGTCGCACGCATCCCTCGAGCTGATCCCTGTTCCGGCCTGGATGTGTCCTAGCTACATACCTACCTAGAACAAGTTAACCACCATGCATTCAGGCCAGAAAATAACATCCTCGAGCAATGAACGAATTCCCCGCCCATTACGCCCCGAGGATAGGATACGTATAACCTAATCTTAAGACCCGCCCCATGCATGCCGAATTTTGAACCCATGCACTGCGTAAGGGGTACCCAGCGCGTGGCCCGGTGCTCGTACATACCCGTTGTTCCGGAGGTTGGTATACGCTATAAACACATCATTGACGTAGACAGCGGCATTGTCGTCGACAACAATGTGCATCGTGACGGTGAACGGCGATGCAACGTAGATGGCTTTCTTCAGGTACACCAGTCGTGTTGTTGAACCAAAGTCGCGGGCCCAGATCCACCTTGCTGACACATCGGTGAACCAGGTATAGCCCCATGGTGCCATGTTGTACGGCCCGAGCTCGACAGCAGTTTCTGCATTCAGATAAGAAGCCGGTTGTAGCCGGTTGTTTAGGATAGGAAGGGCAAGGGGCGTAAGGGCGGTAGGTGGGCAACATGCATGCATGCATGCACACCGTCCGTGTGACACGTACGACAAACTGTGCGCGCCGCGTCAACGTATGTAGCTCATTTTGCATGGGCAATGCGAGCGCAAGGTACTTTCCGCTAGTGCACATAAGGGGCTTGTCACCCTTATGTTCTTTTGTGGGATGGACGCTCGAACTGGTGCCGGTGTTTGTTGCTGTTGGCTTACACACATGGTTTGGGTAAACGTCCACGATACGCACTACGTACTGGTAAACATACAATATATTAATGAGTCCAAGCGTTGACGACATTCGTTTGTTAGCAGCAGCTCAAATAATGCACAATTTGGTGCACGGTTGCACGCACTGCTTGTACATGCATACATGCGTGGTGTCACGACACACTGTGTACGTAATTGACACAGCGTGTCGAAAACCTGGATTGCACGCCGGCTCTACACCAGGAAACCCCGCCTCGGTCAAGGTTGGGGGAACACCGCGGAATCTACTCCGGAAGACGGGATCTGAGTGCCGTCACTCCGCCGGTGATCACTGCCTGAGCGGGAGCTGGGTGCCGCTCGCTCGTGATCCAGTACGGCAGCAGGATCCCTAGACCCGGCTAGGATAGGATAGGAAGGCCCGAGCAGGCCTGTCCAACAAGCTTGTCACCTTAACCAGTCTGCAGTATGATTGCAGTTTCCCAGGCCGCAGAACTTAAACATACGGAACACGATGAGCCATAGACGTAGGGTATCGTGACAGTGGGTTGGCACGCAGCGCAGAGACGCCGACACATTTTTACACCGACACGCATCGAGCCATCGACACATACACGCGCGCACCGCTCGCATTGACACGCATTCAGACACCGACACGCATTGACACATACACCGACACACATCAACACGCACACCGCTCGCACGCACTTACCATCGTTGGCGTACAGTGACTCCCACCTGTAGGGCGGGATCCAAAAGAAAAGCGGGCTCGTCATCAGTGCGTGTACCGAGGAACATGCATGTCCTTCGCACGTTCACCATGCATAGCATGTAAAACCACGCCGGGAAGAACAACGGGACGATCGGGTTGTACAATTATACCAGCCATACACAAAAGGCCAGCATTATTGCTAAGACTCACTTGCCATACGAGATGAACAAAGGCGGCGGCGGTGGAGACGGCGGGGGCGGGGACGGCGGCGGCGGTGGTGGTGGAGATGGCGGGGGCGGGGACGGCGGGCGGGGGGACGGCGGTGGCGGGGACGGTGGCGGCGGGGACGGCGGTGGCGGGGACGGTGGCGCCGGGGACGGTGGCGATGGAGAAGGTGGCGGTGGGGACGGTGGCGGCGGGGACGGCGGCGGGGGGGGCGGCGGGGACGGGGAAGGTGGTTGCGGGGACGGCGGAGATGGTGGCCGGGGTGAAGGAGGGGGGGATGGTGAGGGGGGTCGTGGAGATGGTGGTGGTGACGGCGGCGATGGGGGAAAGGGCGACGGTGGCCTTGGTGGCCTTGGTGGACGAGGTGGAGGAGGTGGAGGAGATGGCGGGGGGGATGGGGCGGGTGAAGGCGGGCGCGGTGATGGCGGGGTAGGTGGCGATGGTGGCACCTGCAAGTAAGTAAGAGCAAGCAAGGAAACATGAACAACTATCGATATCTCTGGAATGAACACGTAGTTCGTTGTGTGTAGTGCGCACGGCAACGTGCATCGTATATATGGTACGAGGGTATAGCGCTGTGATGATATGGACCCCGTGGGCCCCATCCATGCATGCTAGTTAGCTATATATTTCCTTGACGAGAGTACCCGCCGCTTCCAATTGCACTGCTAGCGCGCCTGTTATGTGCTAGCTAGCTAGTACGCCTACCATACGTGCAACTCCAACGTGCAACTCAAGCGCGCGCGCGTACCGAGTAATGGTCAAGCTCGTCTTCTAGGTTTCCCAGGCGAGCCTCCAAGTTTTGAATTGTGGAGCTGGCGGCATTGACTCGGCCCAGCACCGTGGATGGGGACGGGAGAGGCTTGCTGAAGAGCGGGGTGTGGAAGACACCGGACGACCTGCGAATGAATGACCACCGAACACGTTTCGATCGCAAAGGCAAAACATGACACTGACAGCTCTGATATTGGTGATGGATACGGGTGTGCGGGTGATGTGGGTGTTACGGGTGATACGGGCTGTACGTCTTCGCGAGCTATTCACCTTGCTTGGTCGTCGCACCTTAAGGAATGCAATGTATGTGCCTCCTCGCGTGACGGCGACGCAGCGATACACCGCACACATGTGGCCTAGTGAAACGCATTCCCCCCCCCCATGGTTGGGGGTGCGTGCCCCGCTCATGAACAAAAAATCCCATACGTACGAGCCGAGGGCCCAAGGGAACAAAAACGACTAAAAGCACGACAGAAAAAAGTAAACCGCCCATGCAGGAGAAGGAGACACTAGCGGAGACAATTGAGTTGCGGTGGGCCCAGATGCGCTCAAGCATTTTCGCCAAACGAGCGAGGGGGATCCCATTTCATCGCTTGCTTCCTCCATCGCACGCATGTGAATGTATATGTGGAGCAGCAGGAACAGGCGCGGCATCACATCCTGTTTGATAAACCAGCGGATGCATGCTGCAGCAGCAGGTGCCTTACTTGAATTGTGTTATGTACGCTCAGCAGAAACGATTGGAGTGTGTACTCCGCGGCAAGGCAGGCATGCACGTACGGCGCACGCAGGGCGGCGCGCGTTGAGGCCGCAGCAGCTGGCACACAAGAAGCCCGCGCGATCTACCTATCTAGATATATAGCTAACCACGCATGCAGCTGGACCGAAGCATCAGACATCTACCGTTATTTCGAAACCTTGCCCTCCACGTTCCGTCCTAGAGCCAACGAATATCCCGTAATAAACCGCGTTTGCATCCGTCACCCCTCACGGATCACTCACGTGTATATGTTGACGTCCGTGTAGGTGTTGTTGTTTGTGGAGTCCGCCGTGAGCTGGCAGGTCACCGTGAACGTAGTGTCCGGCGTCAGCTCAATCTTGAAAGGGTCCGCCGGTTTTGGGCCGGCGACAGCCGAGAAGCTCTGGATGGTGCAGGTGGCTGCCTTGGGTGGGTAGACCGACGAGCCAGTCAAGTAGGCCTTGGCACCGGATTTCGGAGGCGTGTATCGGAGGTTAAGGGAGATTGACTTTGGGTTGTTGAACACCGGCGTCACGGCCACC
Organism: Pleodorina starrii; assembly: GCA_030267565.1. Taxonomy (NCBI): domain Eukaryota; kingdom Viridiplantae; phylum Chlorophyta; class Chlorophyceae; order Chlamydomonadales; family Volvocaceae; genus Pleodorina; species Pleodorina starrii. The sequence continues at coordinate 1,587,854 of BRXU01000022.1, read as the reverse complement.
TGGATGCCTGAGCTGTACAGATTCATGCAGGACAGGTAGGTCGTGTAGACCTCGGGGTCCAGGAACTGAGACAGAGTGCTCACGATGTCGCCGTTGGCGCTCGTGACGGAGGAAGAGCCGCAGGCGGTGGCCCTGTAGGCGGCGGCCTTGGACAGGGCATCGACGAACTGCGGGTGCACGGGTAGGTAGGTGCATGTGCAGAAAGTCGTCATTCATATCGTGCACAGCAGACAGCAAAACGGATTGAGTGGGTTGTACGTGTGCGGTGATGCACCGTATATATGTACGTAGAGCCAACATTTGCTACCCGCAGTGGCCGTGATGGGTACATGGGGCATATGGCGCGCTAGAGCACATACGTAAAAAACGCTTCTGGTGAGTGCGAGAGTACGGCACTCGGTACTGCTGGCGAGAGGAGGCCCGCCGCGGTCCCACGTGCTTGCAGAGAAGCCACCCAACAGTGCTATGCGCCGATGACCGTTACTTTAGGCGAAGCTCAATCGATACATGACGCAAGCTAATGCTGCGCCCATCACTAATAATAAGGGAGGACTGCGTGTCGATCGGTGTCATTTGACGTCCGCCCGCCCATCCACGCACGGCGGCATACATACACATGTGCATGCATGCATGAGTGGATGGGTGTTGCGCCCGCACCTGACTTTCCCTAAGGAAGGACGTGAAATTGTTGCCGATTGCCCCTCCCCAGCCAAATGCGTTGGAGGCGAGGTTGAGCTTTGCTGCAAGGGTGCCAAGGACTGTCGCGCCCGCCCGGTAAGCGCTGTGGCGGGGTAGGTGTGGCGACGGATGGTGGGCAACGAGTACATTCAGTATCAGCCTTACATGAACTACTATATATACATACGTAGCAAGGCGGCACGGTGAGGCCCAAATACTGCCTATCTACGGCTTCACTTTACACGAATGCGGATAGCAAGACAAGACCCAAATACGCAGCAGGGGCAGCACGCGACGGTCTGAGCGTAAAGGAGGCGTCATGCATGGTGCGGGGTCCTAGGTAGGGTAGGGTAGGGACCGTTGTAGAAGTAGTTACATTCGCAATGACCTAAAGCCCCTTATCACCGAGCTCGGCGTGCCACCAGACACTGCCACACAATGCTGCGCGCGCCTTCATGACCTCGCAATCAAGTACCTGAATAACATAGTCCTACGGCGACGCTCCCTCGAGGGACCCACATGCTACACGTCCAATCGTCAAGGGGTAGGGTAAGGTTGTTTTATGTGGAGCTCCCCTGGTGGTGGCGGCGTACAGGCTCCTAGTCGAGCCTCATTGCACCCGCCCCCATAAACCACGCCAGGGTTTTGGCCCGGCGTAATATTATTATTATTATTATTAGAAGTAGTTACGGTCTTCGTGACCTGCACCTGCTCCCACACCGACCCTGCGTGTTCAACTGCCCACCTGAACGTGAGGCTTGAGTAGTCTTGGCAAGCCGCCTGGTGGACCTGGGTGTATGTCACGGACGTAGAGCCGGTGAACATCTTGTACACACCCCTCTGAAGGGTCGCCTGGCAGACGTCGCCAGCAGTGTCGTCAATGGAAGATACAGGCGCCAGAAAGCTAGCAACGAAAGCTAAAACGACGACAAGAAACAACGTCGCCGACGTTTGTCGCTTGGCGCGGGGAGGTGGCGGCGTCATCACCCGCCGCTCATAGCTTCGTAGAACAGCCATGTGAGACCTTCCTGCAATTCATAATGCATTTAATATAAACGCATTAGAACGCCCATGATAAAAACTGGACAGCATGACGCGCGCGGCGGGTGGGGCGATAAGCACGAATTCGAATGAAGTCAACTTGGTTCGTTACCGTAACACGCACGGCTGGAGCCGAATACCGTACCGAAGACGGTCAAAACAAATAAATGTGTCAAGTTAATGTGTTGACACGACAAATAACATCTTTTGAACTGATGAGGAAGCCCAACGATTGAGCAGCAGCCGCCCTCCCGCCCAGCAGCAGCAGCGGTTGGCGGCAGGTCAAAGAAGCGCGTTAACTTACCGCGTACGTGTTTGAGATGATATGTCGAAGATGGCACTCTTAGCGAGGACCAAGCGTAGGCCGATGCGCATAACCTATTCCATCATGATGATAGATCGTTCACGCGCGTCGAGCCAGGTAAGTAGGTCAAGTGCCAGACACGAGTGGCGCCTGGTCGCGAGCAAGCGGATGTGCTCGATCGCTATGTATGATAAAGCTCATGGCGGAACTTCGCTTTTATACATACGGCCGTATGTATAAAAACGGTTAGTCATAGACGTACTGTTGTACAATTTTTGGGCGGGGCCCCAGCGCTTCCCGCCCCCTAGGGTTGCCCCTGTCCGTGGCTGGCTGGCTGCTGGCTGGCTGAGTGACGACCAACTCCACTCGCTCGATGAGCAAAAAAGCAATACAAATAGTCCTTGGAAATCTATATTACATACTAATCAAATTATGGTGCAGGTATCAGTATAAAAGATGTTAGTCAAACATCCACGGCGTCTCTTCGTTTCGACATCCAATTATCTTTGCATTGCGTGTGAACATTCACGCGACCACACCACAGTTCTGCGAGCTGGTCAGACCGCCTTTACGCATACTACGATTACAAAGAATGACAAAGGTTGCAAGGGACAAACATGATGGGTAATCTAGTTGTTGCGCGATACGGTCTTCTGCGGGCCGCCCAACAGGTCCAGCAGTGGGCAAGCCCTAACAAAAATGGATGTTGTATAGTGACATTACGTCATAAGTTCGCGACGCGCGACTTCGCGACAGCTTTGATCATATAATGTAAACCGGATGATGGCACGCGGCGGGGTTGGGGTTGGGAAGGCCGGACCGTACGGGTTTCCACCAGGGACGGATCTAAGTCGTCATGGCTGTCGAAATCCGCTGTCAAGAGCTGCTGATGAAGAGCTGTTACCCCCAAGTCCCTAGGATGCTTGCGGGGTGGGAATACCGGTATTGAGTGGACAGGAGCCAACCTGTTCAGCCGGACGGACTTACATTCCGCGCCGCCTCTTACTACCGGTATTTCGGCTACACGTCAACGTGACGGACAGTCATCTGATTTGTTCACGGGGCCCACTCCCCGGGCAGGGCCGAAGCCCCACCAGCTGACTCGGTTCGATTGCATTTCAAACCTCTCGCGGTGAAACTGCCCGAAACCCCAGAGGCGTTCATTCCCGCCTAGGCAGCGGGCATCTAGCGGTTCGACCCAAGTCCCTAGCACTCAACTCCACCCGTACGGATTTAACGGGGCCTCGCCCGTTATCCGGTTTTTCCCGGTTTTTTCGGCTTTTCCCGGCTTTTTCCGCGCAACGAAGCCGACACGCACGCACCCCTTCGTTGTCGACAACACGGCCACCATGCCCGCGCTTCTGTCACGATCACGTTTTTCAAGCGACCAGCTTTGTATAAATGTATATCAGCTTATAATGAGAAGGCAACATCGTGTGAGCACAATGGCGAGGGCTATGTAAAGGCGAGGGCAGGTGCATCGCTCTGCGTTTCGATCGTGATGCGCCAGTGCGCGCGCGAAAGGCGCCCAGAACGAAGCCAGCGCCAAGCTCGAAACAGCATGTCGCACCTACCTTCCGACTACACGGATGATTTGTGGAATTTAAAATCAGCTTCCAAGGCTTGCAGGTTTCAAAGACGACGTGCGGCATCGCCTTCGTTCATTCGCGCGCGCGCCAGTTGCGGGCGACAGAAACCGTATGCGTGGCACCGAAAGACACCGGCAAATAAAATGGCTGCGAACTGCAGGTGATAATAAATATTATTTTATCGTTAATATCTATCAACGAGCGCCTTGGGCACTCTTGCGTGCACCCTTGCGTCCCGCGCGCGCGCGCGCTTTGGACCGCCGGCGGGTCGAATCAAAAACGTCCGTGACATTGTACAGCAACCCGACTTGCGAGTATTAAAGTTGCCAAGACTTGTTGTGTTTGCAACCTTGTATAGAGGCTAGGTGTTCCTGTGCGTTTTTGAGTGTGTTTTTATTCCGCACTCGCACCCCGAGAGCACGCGGCAACGAAGGTAAGCAAATTCGTTCTCATAGAGCGCTGTCCGCAGCATGCCACGAGATGCCAATAAGTCATGGTTCTCCAAGGGCTGTGACAAAACCATACCCTTTTAATTGCTGGCGGTTCGTTCCCTCCGCATTCATTTCGCCTTTACGGTTTCCGAGTATTCTGCAGCGTTCATGCTGAATGCGTGTGGCGCGCTCCGGCCCCTTGCTTTTATTTAATGCCCCGAACACCGTTCTGAACTCGCAATATCCTTCGATTCTTCACACGTTGAATGCCCTTTAATTTTATGCCCTCGCAGCGAAACCCTGTCACGGTATTGTAGTGAGCGCCGGACGGCTGCGGTGATTACGGACCGTGGGGACGTCGTCGCCAACGTTACCGCCCAAGCCAAGCGCACCATGAGGCCCGCTTCCTTTGCAAAGGTGTTTGTTTCAGCGCTTGCGCTGCTCTCCTTGGTTGGCCAGCTGGCTTTGGCTCAAAGCGATGCGGACGCCAACACGGCCGGCAACGGCTGTCAGACGGTACTGTTGTCCGGTATCAACCAGATGGTCAGCCTGGTGAGCCCCTCCTCCTCAACGTTCAGCACAATCCACCAGGCCGCTTGTCTCGACTATTCGTCCTACACTTACAGGTATGGCCACTCACAAATCTTTTGATACACTGCATATATAACTCCTAAAGCTCTAGGATAGTTGACTTGTGTTAGTGTGTCAAATGTTGGCCGGTGTTCGGACGGTCCCGCCTCGCTGGATACAATCGCTGGATACGGGTGCGGGGGGTTTGGCTTGAAGTCTTGCCATTGAACATCCTCACGCTACCTACCAAATCAACCCCGCAGGCAAGCAAGCCCCGCTCCCGCCGCCTGTTAGTTGCAGCTTACCGTCCGTGCCTCTCCATCGATCCCTTGTCTCCCCTGCTGCCCGCCCACCGCACGCGCTCCACAGTGATTACCAAACGGACGTCGCATCCAATGGGGGCATCGCTTCGACACTGGCCGTCGCTTCGACGGCTTTCGGCTGGGGTGGTGCGACCGGTGGTGGTGACGCCGTGTTCACCTTCCAACGGGAGAGCCAGGTGTGTATCGTTCTAGTGCTGCCCGCTATATATTATTCGGGTGTGCGAATGGGTCCGTGCAACCTGCTTTGATGGTAGATAGGTGGCTCGCTATATATAGTTGTGATATCCGACAAGTAAGGGCGCTGATTCACGGGCATATGGTTTACAATTTACAACTCGCGACCCGGCCGCCGGCGGCCGGGTCGCGCTACGGCGCCGAAGCGCGACACGCACCCTTATGCAAACAGTAATGCATCGGTTTTTGATCAACAACAACGGTGCTCCTCAGTTTCACTATATATCGGGCATTCGTTCCCGTTATCATCCCTAGCAGCACCACATGTAACCGTCATACTTGCGTACGTATCCAAAAGCTGCGTTTACGGCAAGAGGCGGCAAGCAACCAACTATCCGCAAAACCACCTAATTCCCAAACGCCTTTGATTATTATTATTATTATTACTGTCTGATTATTACAGTCCGAAGGCCTAGTTTGCGCGCACACACAATTCGCACATACATACACTCGCGCGCATGCAATAACCCGAAATGCATGAGAGCGAACATGCAGCAAGGGGTTGGTGTCGGCTTCCTTGAAGCCGGAAAAAGGGCGGGGCCCCGTTCAATCCGTACGGGTCAAGTTGAGTGCTAGGGCGGTGAGCGAGGGCGTGAAGTGTGAGAGTGTCGACATTCCTGCTGATAGACAGCCAGAGCTTTATTCCCGAAATGCCTGCTAGCCGAGTCGTTAGCAAGGCCTGCCGGCGCCGCGCGAAGCGCGTCATATGCGTCAAGTCGGTCGGACCGGCAAGCAGAGCTGCTGTGGTGTGTTAGGGTGTGTTCGCGGGACGAATGTTCGCCATGCAAACATGTTCGCCATGCAAACGAAGACTCATTTCACGCCGTCATGTCAGAATTCCACTTTGAGGAACGAGAATCCTCAGGAATTAATTTTAGGCCGAGAGGCGTTGGTTTGACCTCGGCCTCGGTCCATGGAGACTGCCAAACTTGTTTTTACTCATGCGATGATGGATTCCTATAATAAAGATACCATGCAATAAAGAATGTAATCTTTTACTTAAACAGGTTTTCCGCTGACTGAGATACTGCACTTACCCTTTTACATTAGGCATCAGACATCCCACGCACGGACGTGGGAAATCCTAGAGGGCGGGGCCCCCCTGGGCGCTTCGCGCTGGGGCCCCGCCCAAAAACGCACATCCCCTCGCGCCCGCTTGCGAGTGTGTTCTATCTGTCATGTCGTGATCGAGTGCAGACCCGACGGAAGATCGCTAATGCGTTTGAACCTACCCGCCGTTGCTCGCTCTGCGCTGCTCTGCTCTGCGTGCAGTTTGCCGATGCCGTATTCAAGGCCCAAGCCTACCGTGCCACCGCCTGCGGCTCCTCCACCGTCAACAGCTCCCGCAACGAGTACGTCAGCACGTTGTCCCAGTTCCTCGACCCGGCAGTCTACACTTCCTACTTCTCTTGCCTGCAGCTCTATGGCTCGGGCATTCGCGTCTCGCAGGCCCCCGGCTTCAACCTGAAGAGTGTCTCGTTTGCCATCAAGTTCGTGCCACCGGCACCCGGCGTCAAGGCTTATGTGAACGGGCTCTCCATGTACCCCCTCAAGGCCGCCACCTGCACCGTCAACAAGCCTAACACGACCACGACGCCTGCCAGCACAGACCCCTTCAAGTTTGATCTCGACCCGTACGTATCGGTCTCGGTGTTCTGCCAGCTGGCCAGCCCCGCCCCCAACAACACCTTGTACACTGACATCAGCGTCTCCACGTAAGTTTGGCCGCCGCCTACGAGCAGAGCGGGCTGATGAATCAAGTGATACAAAATTAAGATGATAGCGTTTTTTGTGAGTTACCAATCGAACCTAGCCTCGCAAACTACGTGTTGGCGCCGAATGCTGTCATCAATTTGCTGTGAAATAAACCCCGATTGTTGCGTCACGGTAGCGGGAGAGGCCTGGGATCGGGGCAACCCGACACCCCACCTCTCCTGCTCCCATAACCCACGCCCCGGCTCCGTCGGGCGTATTATTAATATTATTTATGCACGCAGGTCCGCTTACATCTTCCACACGCTTCTCTTCAACCAAGTGCCGCCCTCGTCCACCGAGATGATCAACCGTCTGGTGGCTGACGAGGCAAAGATCGTGACCCTGGACTCCCGAGTGAAGGCCCTGGAGGCGAAACTCAAGGCTCTTTCGGTGCGTTCAAAGTGCTAGGTTGAGGACGTGAGAAATATTTTATTTCTGAGCTAGCGGTGGCGGGGAAGGACTGGGACCGGGGAAACCCGTCACCCCACCTCCTCTGCTCCCTTCACCCACGCCTCGGGGGTAAATGGAGCAGGGTATTATTATTATTATTATTATTATTATTATTATTATTATTATTATTATTATTATTATTATTATTATTATTATTATTATTATTATTATTATTATTATTATTATTATTATTATTATTATTATTATTATTATTATTATTATTATTATTATTATTATTATTATTATTATTATTATTATTATTATTATTATTATTATTATTTTTATTATTATTATTATTATTATTATTATTATTATTATTATTATTATTATTATTATTGGTATTAGCTAGCGGAGCGAGTCATCATTCCAGTGCCATTCAACTTCACATGACAGCGGGGGCGGAAGCTGCCTGCTGTATTTGTGCACCTCCATAGCACCGGGTCGCCCTTGTCATCGTAAAATGTCGGCTAACACTTTCACACGCGCCATCGGTGCTTGCTCAGTCACTCGGTTGTTTGGTTCTGACATGCGCATTCAGGTTCGCCACTGATGCTGACACGGGCATGGAGTCCGTCGCCGAGTTCGTACCTGCTGCAAAACGAAAGCAGCCGCTAGCATCGCTTGATGGCCAAGGGGCATTCCATCCTTGAAGCTATACCATAAACTAAAACCTTTGCCCTGAAACTGCGAGGTATGAAAAGCCTAGCGTCAGCTGGCTCGTGGGGTACGTACGCGCGTTGCAGGAAAGGCTGGGTAGGGTGCTGATGTCTGGATGGCCACGCAGCAGCAGGGGCCCGTACAATGTTGGACGTTAGCCGTTGATGAGCCAGATGGGCGATGGCAAGCAAACTCCTGCGCAAGCAGGACTTCCATTTTTGATGAATTCACAAATGGGGCGAAATTTCCCTAGGGTGTTTTTCTCCGGCTCCACCAATTTCCTGTCAGCGCGATCTTTGATATTGGTGATATTTGGGTATCTTCGCGCTTCGCCCGGCCAGACGACGACGGTGCGCTTGCTTGCTGTTTGTTCATGTCTGGAGTTTCGTTAATGTAACCACTAACGGACAAACGTTCGGGCTCAATGGCATGCCGTTCCACAACCCCTGCTGGCTAGTTGGGTTGTGGAACGGCAAGAGGACAGTTCAGTTGCGTTGGGCCCAAATAATGCGCTCAAGCATCCCCGCCAAACGAGGGGGAATGAACCCATTTCATCGCGTCCTCCATACCCAAACTGGGGTAACCCTTTCATGCGCGCGGATAGATGCTGCTGTAAGCAGGGCACACAATTGCAATTCCTGCCATAAAACCGCCAGAGCGAGGGAGCCTGCATACCTGCAATCGTTTGACACAATTCCAAAAACCAACAACCTGTTCGGCCATGTAATAATACTGCAACGGGAGCTGCGTCATTTCGGCAAACAGCAGCCGTTGGGCTGGCCTCGCCACGCCTCGCCGGCTCCACGATCTGCCGCATAAGGATGAATTGGAGCTGCACCGCATCATCCCGCAAGCAAGCTTCTGAGAGACCCTCCGCTAGATTGTTGCTCGCTATCACGACGCCTCCCAGCAGAGAAAACTCTTCCGAGGGCCGATCGAGCCTCTGCTATCACAAACGGGCCCCACGCATGGCAATCCCGGCTCCCTCAAAGGCTGGTAATTTGGTTTGAGCCTATGAGCCTGAGTGCCTGCTGGGAGCCTGGGTGCCTGCTGATAGCCTGGGAGCCAGCCGTACAGCAGAATGGCGCGCACAATTGACGTACACGCCGCGGGGCATTCGTCGCCAGCTTCGACTCCAAAACCTATTGCTGGCATCGCGAAGCGTAGCTATGGCCTTGAGGAGGATGTAGCGCGCCTGATCCTGCGACACCGGGACGGCGGGGGCACAGACATACACCCTGCTGTATGTAAAAGCGGCTTAGGGAACAGCTTGTGACGCGCCACGTGACGACCATGGGTGCGAGCACGGAACGCTTTGCGTCCCCTCTGTGTGGCTTATTGTACCGACACGGACTTCTTACGCTTCCCAGAGGATATGTTGTTTGGAGCCAACCTCGACGCCTTCTCCCAATCATTCACGGGGCCTGTCCGTCTCCCAGCCGGAGCCCACACCTGAAGCGGGCCACCACGCCCTGAGGTGGGTGCTGGGCTGGGCTGATGCAAAACGTCTGGACGAAACGCAGACTGTAACCCTCTTTGTACTGCCCATGTCCCGTACTGCTCTACTGCACCGTACATCCGATACCTATCGCATCCCCCGGTCACGCAGGTGGGCACCATCGATTCGCTCGCCACTAAGCTAGAGCGCACTGCAGAGTGCATCGCTAGGAGTGGACACCAGACCCCTACCCCACGGGGCTGTCCCTCCTACCCGTCAGTAACGCAGCCGGACGAGCGCACGCACGTAAACAGCCTCCGGGGCGGGCGCTGGGCACGCATGTCACCCTCGGCGCCCCTACCAGCCCAGCCCACCCATGGGCTGCACCCAATGCAAATGAGTACACGAAGCGCCAGGCGCATGACCACGCACCAGCGAGCCCACCAGGGCGCGCGGAGCCCTCCCGTGCGTGCAACAAGCCCACCAATCAACGCCGAAAGATGCGGTGCGCACCTGGCGTTCCCTGCAGCCAGCCCTATGCGATACGAAGCCCCAAGCCCCATTTATACGGTTGGGTCCGTTAGGGAAGTTGACGTGCGCTGCGGCAGCCTCAGCGGCCCCCCGCTGCACTGGACTGTACTGGACTGGACTGCGTGGGGGCAGCTGTTCTGTGCGTGGGCAGGGAGGGGATCCCCTCATTGGGGAGGGAGGTGGCTTTGCGCGCGGATGTCGGCCAGCAGGTCGGTGTTTGGTGCATCCGATGGCACTGTAAGCGTGCAACTCAAAACTTGGGTCTACTGACTTCACTTGAAACGCATTGTTACCTGGCGGCGGCGGCGCGCGCGGGGTGACTGGGCGAAGGCGCGCACGACTGGCCGCTGTCACACGTCGTTCCGCGGTTTGGTTGTTATCGCTTTCAGATGCATAATCTGATTCCGTAGCTGCGATGGCGACTGCGGCTGTTGGACGGTTGGACTGAGGGGCAGGTACCGGTAGATAGGTTGGCGGGGCAGTGGAAGCGCCCTGCTGGCGGGGCAAGCACCGTTTTGGACTAACTAACTAACTAACAACAGGACAACAGATCTCAGGAGGCGCGACTAACACTGAAAACCATGTTGGTAGTTCATGGCTTAGAGCAGAACCGTCGGGGCGTTGCGGCCGAAAACTCGCCGTATTGAAGTACGGCAAGTCGAGACTTCCGCCGGACATACCGTACACGCCATCCAGGCTGCTCCGCCAGCATCTTAGCAAATTTCGTAGTTCTTTCAACTGCAACTGAACGCAACTCGTCACATAATGCGGAATGACAACTGAGAGGAGGGTACAAACAGAGCCAATAATGTCGACATATTAACGTTCCCCTAAGTTCGCCGCGCTTCTTCCTAATAACGCGGCAACATGCATACCGACTTCAGATGCAGAGCTTCCGTCCGATTGAAATGAGTAAGTCTAAGCTATGCCAATTCGTCCGAAAACACGATAACGTTTGTGACACATGGGCCCAGCAGGAGCCAACAACAGCCAACAACAGCCAACAACAGCCAACAACAGCCAACAACAGCCAACAACAGCCAACAACAGCCAACAACAGCCCTCAGCAGCCAACAACAGCCCTCAGCAGCAACGCCACGCCTCATCAACAAGTGTAAATGAGGCAACTCCTCCTCCTCCAGCCCTTGCGCTGAAGTCTACTCAGATCTGCGTCATGCTGTCAACTACGACCCATGCCCACCCGTGCACGGTCCGATGGGGTATCTTTTTCATTTACCCCCCATGCGTACCGTAGTGCCGCAAACTGACGGACGATGTGACATTTCCAAGCCAGCCAGACACTCCATCCCCGGCAGGTTATCAGCAGAAATCAACCCATCCATTCTCAGGCCTGCCACCCGACCGCCGGCCCGCCCCAGCTAGCTCGCTGCTGCCGCGACAGACAACGGTATGGGGACGGGCAGCCGGCAACCAGCTACCTGGCAGGGATAGATGGGCGGACGGAGAGGCCCAGCCAGCCTGCCTGCCTGGCGTCCAGCAGGAACGAGCCTCACTTGGGGTGGTGCAGGTCGGCGGGGGACTGTAGTAAGCGTCTAGGCACTTACCGTCATTGTGGGCTGGCTGAAGAGAGTGACGACAAAGTCGGCGAGTCTCCGCAGAAGGCCTAGAAGCATACGTGAGAAAGCGGAAGCTCTTAGGTGTCAGCAGGGTCTTGAACCCTGGCCACCGAGTAAATGTGGTTACTCAATGACTGGCCAGAACACTACACCCGGCTCCACCTGCCGGCTAAGATGTCTGTACGACACTGATCTATGATTGGGACCAGTGGTAGGGTCGCTTCAGGTTCGTTGAGTTAATTGGCGCGCGATGCGGTCCCGCGGCGCGCGCTCTTCGCATTATTGCGCAAATGAATTATTGTTGTTTATATTTACTACTGTAATATTCCTAAGGTAAATGTAGCTTGCTACACTCCCCCCCCTCTGAAGCGAACCGTCCCGGGAGCGTCATTTTCGCTTTTTAGCGGGCTTGCCTCCTGCGGGTTTATCTCGTGGGTGCAGTGCCTTTATTTTGAGTTTGCGCTCATACTCGTCGACTGCTTCGGAAAGTGGTTGGGATTCGCGTAGGGACGCTTCGGGCTCGTAGCTGTTGTGTCCCGAGTCGTAGCCTTCCCATTTGACGAGGTATTCCCGCCGTGTTTTTCCGCGCCCACCTCGGACCGAAACGTCACGATGGTCGATGATCGATTCGACCATGTAGTATGGCTCACCCTCAATAAGTAAAGGTGGTGGTGGTTGTCGGTTTCCGTCGTCCCGGTAAGGTTTCAGTAGGGAGACGTGAAAGACCGGCGGATGGAGGCGTGAGTCCGCCGGTAACTTTAGTTTTACCGCGGTTTCGCTCACTTTCTCGACAACCGTGTATGGGCCGATGTACTTAGGCATCAGCTTTTTGGTACCTGGGTTTTTGAGCGTGACATTACGCGTACTTAACAGCACTTTTTGCCCGACCTCGTAACGCACAGGTCGCCTGTGAACGTCGGCGACCTCTTTTTGATCGTTTTGCGCAGCCAAGAGACACTGCTTTGCGCGTTTGATACGCTTTTGCATCGCTTCCTGATATTTGTCAGCGGCAGGCACCTTACTCTTAACGTGTAGCAACCGGCACACGCGGTTGCTTGATACCGTTAAGGTAAAACGGGGAAACACCCGTTGAACGCTGCTTAGAGTTGTTGATAGCAAACTCGATAAGCGGCAAATGCTCGTCCCAGTCGTCTTGCGCGGGCGAGATGTAGTGCCTGAGTGTCTCTTCAAGGACGCGGTTCATCCGCTCCGTTTGTCCATCCGTTTGCGGGTGGTAGGCTGTGCTCATGTAGAGGTGGGTGCCCAATAGGCGAAATAGTTCCTTCCAAAAGTTGCTTGTAAAGCGTGTGTCCCGGTCCGACACTATGTTTTGTGGAAGGCCGTGCTGCCTGAAGACTGTAGCCACAAAAAGGCGGGCTAACTCTTCAGCTCCGACCAAACCCTATCCAAGAAGGATAGGGTTTGGTTTGGTTGCTTGCTATTTGTGCAATAGCGTGGGGTACACCGCTATTCTTTTGCTCCTTTCGTACGTACGTGGATAGTTGCAGGAAACGTGTGCTCGTCTTTAGGCCGGTCCCAGAGCGGGGGAGGTTTTGCCTTGACTCCGATTCCCTTTTGCCTCCCCCTTCGCTAGCCTGGGTACCGTTTCGTTTCAGGGAATCGGAATTGCAACACGTAGTCGAAGACATTTACCTCCCAGAGTGGGTTCCCTTTCCAATGAGGCGAATTCGCCCGTGAATTGGTAAGTGGCCTGGTCTAGATGTTCTATTGAACATTAGACCCACAGAGTCGTGCGATCGCACTATGTAGCTGTTATCCAGCTCCTCTGTAATTAATTACGTTCCGACGGTCGTGTGTGTGGGAGCAAAGTGCGTCATTTTGCTCAGCCGGTCCACGAACACTACGATCGCGTCATGCCCATTGCGAGTTGTTGGTAGCTGAGTGATCAAGTCCATTGATACACTATCCCAAACCTCAGCAGGAATAGGGAGGGGCTGCAGCAATCCGCCCGGCTTTCTATTTGTGGGTTTGTTGCGCTGACAGTTGGGGCAGGACTTAACGTATGCCTTAACGTTAGCGTCTAGCCCGGGCCACCAGTAAGTTTGTGCGATCGCTTGTTTGGTGCGGTCTATGCCGCGATGGCCAGCGTAAGGAACATCATGATATTCTTTCAGGATTTCCTTACGTAAGTCAGCGTTTTCAGGCACGTATATCTGGGTCCCTCTGTACCAGAATCCGTTCTTTCGCCTGAGCTGCAGCTTTGCTACCTGTGATTTTCGTATGTTTGGGTCGCCGTCATACCCGCGTTTGATTCGGCGGCCGAGGTCGCTATCAATTAGCGAAGCCGTTAGCACATTTAGCACCATGTCGTGAACCCGACTGATGGGATCAGCGACATTTATCCGTCCGGGGCGGTACTCCCATTTAAAGTTGAAACGCGAGAGGCGTTCCATCCAACGAGCTTGTCTACGGGAGAGCATATCGGCGCTTTTCTGGTCCTGTAGGTATACCAGCGGTTGGTGGTCGGTTACAAGTGTAACATCGGTTGCACCTTCCAAATAACAACGCCACTCTTCAAGCGCAAGGACTGTGCCCAAGCACTCCTGATCTGTTGTTGAGTAGTTATACTCTGCTTTACTGAACTTTGAGCTCGTGTAAGCTACTGGTCGCTCGTCCTGTAAAAGTACGGCGCCGGTGCCATAAATTGAGGCGTCAGACCAGACCATGAAAGGTTTTTCAAGCTCGGGGAGTTTAAGTACAGGTGCGTTCGTCAAGGCATGCTTCACGCCTTCGAAAGCCGCATCACACGCTTTCGTCCAATGGAAGGGCATTTTCGCACTGGTTAAGGCTGTGAGCGGGGCCACAAGGGAGGAATAACCCTGGATGAACCTCCTAAAGTAGTTGGCTAAGCCAAGGAACGCGCGTAGCTTAGGTAAGTCGGTCGGCACTGGCCATTCTTTGACGACTTTAACCTTACGCTCGTCCACTTTTAAGCCGTCTCGGCTAACTATGTGGCCCAAGAAGTGCAGTTCTCCACGGTTGAACTGACACTTAGACAGTTTTGCCTTGAATTCGTGCTTTCGTAGCAGAGCAAGCACCGTACGGAGGTGTTGCTCATGCTCGGCTGGGGTCTTACTGAAGACCAAAATGTCGTCCAAGTACACCAGCACAAATTTGCCAATGTGTTCGGCGAAAATTCGATTCATCACCGCTTGGAACGTTGCAGGGGCGTTGGTGAGGCCAAAGCAAAGGACCTTGAATTGAAATTGGCCCATTCCCGGAGCTATAAAGGCCGTCTTTTCCACATCCTCTGGGGAAATGCGGATTTGGTTGTACCCCTGTTGTAGGTCCAGGGAGCTGAAAATGTTCGCACCCTGAAGCTGGTCGAAGAGGTCTGTAATGTTGGGCATTGGGTACCGCCGTTTAATTGTTTGTTTGTTGAGGGCATTGACGTGTGGTGATGAGGTCCCGGGGGGGGATCACAGCTTCCTGCGGTGGTCGCTCCCGAGGCCCGACGGCTCGGCAATCCCACCTGCCTCTTTGATTCCCCCCACAAGGCGGATGTCATTCCGACAGAGATGCTAGATTGACAGGCGGATGTCATTCTGGGCATCGCTGGATCAGAACGCTGCGGCGTAGCGTGGCTTGACGTGGTGGTGGTGGTGTAAGGCCGCATCACGTGCATCCATGAAGCCTCGAAGGGACTGCGGCCCATGCCGACAGCGGAAAACACGCACGAACGGCGCGGCGAAGCGAAGCGAGCGGCGACAGTGTGCTACTGCTGCTGCAAGCTGCTGCAGCAACCTGCAGGCGGAGCAATGGGCCGCGGTAATCAAGGACCATACGAAGACCTTGTCCGTTAGCCTTTTCAACAAAAATCACCGGAGCGCCGTAAGGCGACGTAGAGGGTTCAATGTAGCCTTTTTGTAGCAACTCAGTGACTTGCTTGCGTACTTCCTGTTGCTCAAGTTGCGTCAGGCGGTACGTTCGCTTGGCTGGCGGTACGGCCCCGTCCACCAACGGTATGGCGTGACCTACTTCGCGAAATGGCGGAAGCCCTTTTAATTCTGCGAATACGTCTTTGTATTCATCCAGAATGGCTGACATGTTTTCTTCAGGGATAAGGTTGGCGTCTGAGGCATTTGTTCCCGATGCCATTTCCTCACCGACAGGTTCAGCCTGCACAAGCATTAAGTAGCTTCGTGCACCTTGGGCAATCCGCTTTGCTGCGGCTTTAGCCGACATTGTGTCTACAGTGCTCGCTGCATAAAGAGTAGCGGTCACGTAGTTCATGATTGTAACACCGTCTAGGTGTTCTTCGTCTTCCACAGCAGACCAGAATGTGGGCTTAAGAGTCCCTACCACTGGTCCCAATCATAGATCAGTATCGTACAGACATCTTAGCCGGCAGGTGGAGCCGAGATATAAGTCACCCGGGTGTAGTGTTCTGGCCAGTCATTGAGTAACCACATTTACTCGGTGGCCAGGGTTCAAGACCCTGCTGACACCTAAGAGCTTCCGCTTTCTCACGTATGCTTCTAGGCCTTCTGCGGAGACTCGCCGACTTTGTCGTCACTCTCTTCAGCCAGCCCACAATGACGGTAAGTGCCTAGACGCTTACTACAACTGGTATCGAGGGTCAGTGTTTCGATCCTCTCTAACATCTAACCATCAGGCTTTAAGCCACCAGCCAATATGGCATCAAATCTCACACCCGAAGAACGGGAATTATTTAAAAAATTCAAACGTACATTGCGCCTTATAGAGGCTGAAAAGGCTCGTCGGGCGACAGAGGCCGCCGATGCCGATGGCCAACAACGAACCGAAGGCCTCGAGCCGGGCGCAACAACTGAAATCACTAACACTGAAACTGCTGCTGCTGCTGCCGATGACCCCCAGATGGTGGTGGACACAGTCGACGGCGCGGCGCAGCCTGGCGGCTCCACGCAGTCACCGGCCGACGCGGCCCGGGCTGCAGCTCTGGCCATCAGACAGAAAGAAGTTCAGGAGGCGATGAGGAACGACACTCACAAGAAGGTCGAGGCCGTAAGCGTCGACGTGGTCAAGCTCCACGCGTGTCCAGTGCTTGAAGTCGCCCCTGGCGGCCTTGGGCAAGGACAAGGTCGCCGCCACGGTGGTGGAGCTCGCCGCGGCGGAGAGCATCAACCCACCGACGTCGGTGGAGGAGGTCCTCGCCCACGGCCCGCGACTTGGACTTGGTCGCGTGGAGCTTGACCACGTCGACGCTTACGGCCTCGACCTTCTTGTGAGTGTCGTTCCTCATCGCCTCCTGAACTTCTTTCTGTCTGATGGCCAGAGCTGCAGCCCGGGCCGCGTCGGCCGGTGACTGCGTGGAGCCGCCAGGCTGCGCCGCGCCGTCGACTGTGTCCACCACCATCTGGGGGTCATCGGCAGCAGCAGCAGCATTTTCAGTGTTAGTGATTTCAGTTGTTGCGCCCGGCTCGAGGCCTTCGGTTCGTTGTTGGCCATCGGCATCGGCGGCCTCTGTCGCCCGACGAGCCTTTTCAGCCGCAATAAGGCGCAATGTACGTTTGAATTTTTTAAATAATTCCCGTTCTTCGGGTGTGAGATTTGATGCCATATTGGCTGGTGGCTTAAAGCCTGATGGTTAGATGTTAGAGAGGATCGAAACACTGACCCTCGATACCAGTTGTAGTAAGCTAATCACTTACCGTCATTGTGGGCTGGCTGAAGAGAGTGACGACAAAGTCGGCGAGTCTCCGCAGAAGGCCTAGAAGCATACGTGAGAAAGCGGAAGCTCTTAGGTGTCAGCAGGGTCTTGAACCCTGGCCACCGAGTAAATGTGGTTATTCAATGACTGGCCAGAACACTACACCCGGCTCCACCTGCCGGCTAAGATGTCTGTACGACACTGATCTATGATTGGGACCAGTGGTAGGGTCGCTTCAGGTTCGTTGAGTTAGTTGGCGCGCGATGCGGTCCCGCGGCGCGCGCTCTTCGCATTATTGCGCAAATGAATTATTGTTGTTTATATTTACTACTGTAATATTCCTAAGGTAAATGTAGCTTGCTACAGGGACTAGTGGCAGTGGTCATTCATGTACTGCAGCGTCTCCTTGGCCTGGGGGTTGTTCTGGTAGGCATCCCACAGGGCGCCGTACGCAGTGCTGCCCACGACGCTGCCGACGGCGGTGCCGGCAGCGCCACCGACGGCGCCGCCCGCGAATCCTACATGTTTGTACGGTACGTATGCGCACGAGCACGGCGGCACATACATACGCACACCGCGTATAATGACACCGGTAGATAGGTAGATAGGTGTGTCAACGTGTGGTCATCTGCGCGATGACAAGTGACGCCAAGCAAGGGCTCTCACTCCGGGCGGGGAATTTCTGTGTGTCCAGGTGCTCATCGTGCATGCATGCATGCGCTACATATGTACGACATAGCCACATGCGATTGGGAACTGTAGGAAATGATGGAGGCGGCCGCAGTCCTTGTGTGTGGGCACAAGGGCGCGCGGATATATCGCACGCACGTTGCCCCTGTTAACGCATACATCATCAGAGGTGCCGGTATGTACGGTTGCACCCCAAGCTGCGCCCATACCGGTAATCGCACCTCCGAGGGCGCCGCCAGCGTCGCGGACGAAGTCGCGGAAGCCGTTGTTGCCCTTGGACGACATCTTGGATTATGATCCTGGCCTATGCGGGGTGGGCCGTGGGTGGGCGATTTGTGGCGCGTGCGCACGTGTGTGTGAAAGGGTATTGGTGAAGGTGGAGAACAGGGAAATATTTGAGAGGGCGGCCCGTCTCTTGCATCACCTTAACGACAAGCAGCAGCAGCAGCAGCAATCTCAGTTCTCACCGGTTGCCGGAGGAGTGAGTAGTCGTCGGCAAGGGTCCCGAAGTAGTGCAGGTGGCGAGTGCCCAGGTGCAAGGGAGAAGGACAAGGAGCTGAGAATAATGGCGGTAATAACCTGGTTTGCCTATTGGCTGTTTACCTCTTGGCCTAGGGGTCAGTTGCCTTCAATGCGCCGACTGCCGTGGGAGGCACGGGTCCGTACCACGGGTCCATACCAGGCCGGGGCCCCACAGGTGGCGATGTAGGTACCGTACCACGGGTGTCGACAACCCCAACGGCCAACCTCGGAATCATACATACCGGTAGGTACGTAGCACGGGTGGGAGCACAAGCATTCGCCCGGCCCCCCGTTCGCTCGGCTGCCGCTTTCTATCGGCGTTTCCCGTGCACTATCTCATCACGCCCAATGATGAACTCCCGGGCAACTTCTTAACACGAAGGGCGCCCTGGGCGAGGGACGCCCTGGGCGAGGCGTGGGCCGACCCATGGGTCCGAAACATCAAATTTGTCGGCGTCGCCTGCAAGGGCAGCAACACCGTGCCGTTGAAAATTGGATTAGCGCGCGTTTTCCTAGCTACCTATTTCCTTGTCCCCTGCTGGTAGCCTGGTTCGTTCCGCGGCCCCACTGCGAAGGAATTGCCCCGAGGCACATACATTGAGCAAGCATTTCTAGCCCAAAGTGAAGCACACACACATACACACCCAGACTCCCTGGGATTCCACAAAGGGTTGCTGCCAGGCCCATGTCGTCCACGGTCCCCGCCCGCCAACCCGTAAGACCCAAGAGCCCCGTCAGTGCGCCCAGCGGCCCCGCGGCTGCATCCTTACCTTTCACTCTCGGCTATCGGTATCACCGCGCGGTGGGTGCGGTCTTAGGGTTTAGGGTGCGGTCTTCACGTATATTCTCTTCCTCTGCGCCGTGGCAGCCACAGCCGCACCAGGTAGGTAGGTAGCTGCCTACCAGGTGCCAGCAGGACATCAGGGAGGTGCGGGGCCAGATGGGGTAGCGGTGGTTTTCCATACCCGGAGACGGCTGCGCAGACAAGCTTTCAGACAGGCACGGGCGTTTCGTTCCTGCGGCATGTACAGTACAGTACAGTACAAAGCCGCAGGAATGAAACGCCCGTCAGACAGTTGCTTGACGTCAGCCACGCAACCAGCCCCCACGTGACCGGCAGCGGCAGCAGCAGCAGGTTACGATACAGCCTCGGCGTGCATTGTTGACATCCGTCAGGTGCAGGAGTATTGCGGGGAGTAATAATGCGGGAAGCAGCCCGCACATACCGGTAGGGCCCACGCACTGCCTTGCGTAAGGGCCACCCTAAGAGCGAACGGAAGGTGCATCCGTCCATCCAGATCCACCGGTAGATCCACTGGCCGTGCAAACCAAACGTACGGCAGCTTACAGTGACGGAAATGTTGGCCACCAGGCCGCCAGACCGTTTCACGCAAGGTTGGGTGGCCCCTGCTCGAAACGGTGTGGGTGATGTGACGCCGTGTGACGAAGGCATAGATAGGCAGCTGGTGGGGAAGGGGCCCCGGCCACAACCCCGAAGCCCCGCTGGCCGCGTGTCGCATCATGGCGTGTTGCGGGCCGGGTCCGTGTCAGGATCAAGGGGCCCCAACGACTCACTCGCCCGCCAGGGTACCCCGCCTTACGTGTTGTCGTCGGTTCGGATGGGGCCACGAGCGGTGGAGCCCCCGCAGTCGGATTCGGATTTGCTCCACCGCTAATCGATTCGGACATGCAAACCGCCTCTGTCGTCACACCGACCGACCCACTGGCCGCGGCATCTTTGGCGCCCGGCAGAGCACAGGAGCACTCCGGACAGTGCGCGGGGTTGAGGTCAAAGTAAGGCAGGTGGGGGGTAGCCTGAGAAAGTAGAAAGGACCGCAGCAACGTCACAGAGCGGGAGGGGGCGGGGGAGGGGGCCTGTGGGAGGTCCTGAACACAGCACCACCACCACCGCCGCCACCACCGGCTGCCGCCCGCCCGCCCTCCGGGATGGAGCAGCCACTTGCGTGCGCCAACCACCACCGGCGCTGTCAGATGAGCCGTCCGAGGGTCGGCAGTCCAACTGTCCAAGTCAAAGCGATCGGAGCGACATGGCGGCCCTTCCCGCCAACTCCCCGATCAAACACGCCGGACCGGAACTCTCGATGCCAAAACTCGAGGTCTCAAAGCACTTGACGAGTGCAAACGGGCACAGTGTAGGTACGGCACCAGGTACGATACATGTCCAGTTCGCCATCTGGTCAGGAACATGAAGCCCGAAGCCGGTGCACCACCACACACCGACAGGCGCCCTGCCCCTTACGGCCGCCACGCCCGGCCCCCAGCCGCCACAGCCTGCCGGGCACCCGGCGCGTTTCACCGCCCCTTCCCCACGCCCCACCCGCGCACCCTGTGTCCGCCTGTGTCCGCCTGCCTCCCCGCCTCCGTAACCAAAGCAGCCCCCGCCCCCCGCCCCGCCAACCAGCCCCCTAACCCTGGCCGCAAAGCGCCTCACGTGGCCTCATGCGGCACCCCCACCCGCCCCATGTATATATACGACCACACGTAGCGGTACATACCCTCCGCACCGGGCGCCCCGCTGCTGCTGCTGTTGGCGTGAATCGGAGCAATCTCAGCCGGCACGGACTGCAAAGCCGCACCGCCAGGCCGCCACCTCGGCCCCCACGTCCTTCCAGCCCCCAAATGCTTCCAGCCGACCCACGTTCTCGAACCCCACGCCCTCAACCCTCTTCCCCCAGTCCCCCAGTCCCCCAACCCCGGGAGAGGAGTCCGTCTCCGTCTCCGCCTCCGCCTTCGTCTCCGTCTCCGTCTCCGCTGCGGTATCTCCTTTTTACCTCCCCCGCGTCACGTGACCAGCAGGTTGGGCTTGGCCCCCGCCTCCTTTGCGAACTTGGCCATCAGCTCGCTCGTGAGTGCGTCCAGCCGCTTGTCCCGCCGCTTGCGCCCTCCGCCCTTGGAGCCAATCCGCTCCATGATGCGGATGAGCACGGGCGCCTCCTCCCAGTCGGGGTGGATGCGAGCCAGCGGGTTGGTGTGGTGCCAGGGGGGAGACTGGCTGCGCTCCGCAAAGGGCTGCGGAGTCTCCTTGGCCTTCTCCAGCTCCAGGGGGGCCAGACGGGGCTTGCCGTCGGGGCCCTGGCGGAGGCGGGGGGGGGGAGGCGGGGGCGGAGGCGGGGGAGGGTGTGTGGAGGGAGGGATGGGGTTGGGGTAATACCGTAGAGACGAAAGCGGGGTGGCGGTGGCGGTGGGGGTGGGGGTTGGAGGCGGCGGCATTGGTTGATGGGGGGATGTAGATGGCGGGGAGCAGGGGCCGGGGGGTGGGTGGGGAAAGGAGGATAGGGGTGAGGCGGCGTGAGGGAGTGGTGGTCTCTGAAGGCGCATGTACAGCCCTTCGTCCCCAGCGCTGTTACTGCGGTTTAGTCCCTCTGCTCCCACCCACCCCCCGCCCCACCCCCACTACCGATGCAACCCCCCCGTCTTCAGTGCTTCACGCACTTCACATACTTGAAGAGCACCTCACCCACCCACCCACCCACTCACGCACCCACCCACCCACTCGTCCCGGGCCGTTTTAATTACCACCCACCCTTCTGTCCTTGTTGGCGAGGTCCTTGTCGTCGGGCGCCGTCTTGAGTCCCTTCTTGGTCTCCTTGGGGAACACCTTGGCCTCCTTGGGGGCCTTGCGTGCAGAGGTGTCGTCGAACAGCTCGTCGGGGGTGGCGCCAAAGGTGATGTGGCGGTTGGCGGCGCGACCCGCGGGTCGGAGGCCCCCCGCCCCGGCCTCCAGTGGGTTGGGCTTGCGTATGGAGGAGGGCAGCTTGGGCGTGTCCGGGTCCTCCACGTCCAACGTAACGCGCTTGCCTGTCAGCCAGCCAGCCAGCCGGGAGGGAGGAGGGAGGAGGGGGGGAGGGGGAGGGGGGGAGGGGGAGGGGGGAGAGATCGTCCGAACAGGAGCAGATGGGAAGTGGTAAGGGATCGAGAGTGAGGTGCGGTAACTGGTGCTGTAAGTGGTGCCGGTTGGAACACCCCGCGGTTTGAAATCCAGGAGGAAAGGAGGGAGGGAGGCGTAACCGGAATGGGGGCGGCGGTACTGTCACGCGAGGGGCCGGGAGGGAGCGGTGGAGGGCAGCAGCTCCGGAGAGCCCATCCAGGGAGGGGGGGGAGGGGCCAGGCACACAGAGACGTACCGCCCGAGTGCATCCACACCAACACTGCGTTGCCCTCCCCAAACACACGCACACGCAGGCGTGCAGTCCTCACCGCCCCCCTACCCCCTCCCCCCCTCACACACCACCCCTCGCCCGCTCACCCCTCCGCTTGCTGACTTTGGGCGCCTCCAGATCGGCCAACAGACGGTCCAGAACCACCCGCCCCAACCTGCAAGGGGGGGTGGAGAGAGGTGGACGGACAGGAGGGGCGGGGGGGGGGGGGCAAAGGGCATGCATGTCGTTCAGAGCCGGCTATGTCGACGACGGAGGGCGGGGGCCGGCGAGTCACCGAAGCTGCAGATAACCCTAAGCCTCCTGCGCCCCCCCTCCTCTTGTCCTGCTCCCTCCCACCCCGGCCTCCCTTCTTTCCATCAAGGATGGCGACTGCGACTGCGACACCGCAACCCTCCTTCCCCCCGTCTCCCGTTTCTACCTCCTCGCTGTTCTTCTGCAGACGGGAAGGATTCTTCTGATACCTTACCCTTAACGGTCTCCTGCCTATACCCCCCCTGGAGGCCTGGACAACCCCCCCTGGCCCCCTTCTGGCCCCCCCTCTGTCCGCCCCCCACCCCCCACCCCCCCCCACACACACACACCCACACACCCACCTGGAGTGCGTCTCATCCTCCGGCAGCAGGTGCCTCAGCAGCGCATCCACCTTGTACATGTACAGCAGCAGCACCCGCTGCGGGGGAGCCACCCCGTCGTCCGCAAAGTTGCTGTGCACCAGCTTGTCCGCCAGGTCGCCCCCCACCACCAGGTACGTGTCCGCCACCGCCAGCGCCGGGTAGGCCACCACCTGACCCGCAGGGACCGGCAGAGCCACCCTCACCAGCCGAGGACCGCTCTGCATGTTGGCGCCCATCGCAGCGAGCGCCGCCAACATCGCCGCACGAGCGCCGGGAGAGACGGAGGCGGCCTCCGGCGCCGCCGCGGCGCCTTCGGCGCCGGCGGCGGCGGGCTCCGCCGCCGCCGCCTCCGCCTCCGCCGCCTCCGGCGGCGGCGGTGGCGGTGGCGGCGGCGGCACGCAGCACGCCAGTCCGAAGCTCTGTCCCGCCTGCGGCCCCATCAGCTCCGCCACCGGCTTCTCTTCCAACACATTAAACCACATGATGCGGGGACGGAGCGCCTTCACACCAAACAACTTGCTGCTCCCGCCGCCGCCGCCGCCGCCGGGGCTGCCAACGCCAGGGCTGACCCTGCCACCGGGGCTGCCGCCTCCGGCGGCAGCGGCGGCGGCGGCTCCGCCGCCGCCGCCGCCGCCGCCGCCGGCGGCGGCGGCGTCCGGCGCGGCTCCGCTGAGCGCCGTCGCCAGCTCCCCCTCGTCGGAGGTGTGGCCGCGGCACACGCACAGCGCAAAGGGCTCGTTGGGCAGGAAGTGGATGGAGTGGACTGGTTGCGGGAAGTCGTAGGGCTTGGCGCTCGAGTCCTCCGGCTTGAGGATGTCGGCGATGAAGATGTTGCCGGAGGCGGAGGCGCACATGAGCTTGTGCGCCACGCCGTTGACCCAGGCCAGCGCGGTGATGGCGCCCTTGAGGCGCGGCAGCACCTGGGGGTGGGGTGGGGCAAAAACATCATCAATTTGTAATAAAGAAGATGCCCGCAGCGGAGGGACGGAGGGACGGAGAGACGCAGAGTTCCGTTAGCCAAGAGACGGACTCGGAAAGCGACTGAGAGGTTAGGGAGGTAACACGTGTTCGCACCGACGTCTGTACCTTGGTGGAGCAGCCCGCGCGGTCATCCCACAGCACAACGGAGCCGTCCGCGAGGCCCCACGCCAGCGTCTTGCGGTCGGTGGTGGCGGCGGCGGCGGTGATGTTGTACGGCAGCAGCCAGTCGCGCGTCAGCGGCGCCACCGCCGGCGTGCGCGGCGGCCCGGCGGGCTCGCCCGGCGGCGGCATGGCGGCGGTCACGGGCCCCGGCGCCGCGGCAGCGTAGTCCGGCGGCGCGGCGGCGGACGCCGCCGCCGCCGCTGCCGCCGCGGCGGCGGCGGCGGCCTTGGTGCTGACGGCCTTGCCGACGGGGGGCTTGCCGGCGGCGGCGGCGGCGGCGGTAGCGGAGCCGGCGGAGGGCTCGGGGCCGTCCGGCAGGAAGCCGTTTTGGAGGGAGGTCCGGCCGTTAGCGGGGGCGGGGTTGGCGGCGGCGGCGGCGGTGGCTGCGTCAATGTCCACCAGGAGCAGCCGGCTGGCGCCCTCCCACCAGATGTAGGCGCCGCGGGCGCTCTGCGATCAGAAGGGGGCAGAAGGGGCCAGAGGGGCCAGAAGGGGCCGGGTGGAGGTGGAGGGGCCAAAGGAGAGCGAGGCGGCAGCGGCGCGTTCCCAAGACGTGAAGAAAGGATGGGGGTCGGCCACCGCTGTGGTCGCACTCACTGCCGGACGCGGTCAGCAAGCCTGTTCGTCGCATGGCGTCTGTCAGCCTATTGCCTATTTGGGCCGTCAAACTCTGGCCCCCATCACCCCTATCACCCCTATCACCGCCTCACCCCCCCCCCCGGCTCACCTTGTGGTACCTGTCCGCGTGCGGCCCCCTGTCAGGTCGGTGCTGCTGCTGCCACACCAGTTGGCTGGGGCCCACGGAGGGGCTGCCCAGGCAGAAGGCTGGGAGGAGGGGGGAGAGGGTGGGGTGCAGAGGGGGGGAGAGGGTGAGAGGGCGTGCGTCAGGATAAGGGGAGAGCACGGGGAGATCACGGGAGCTTTGTGGAAGGCAAGTGAGGGGCACATGGGCACTGAGGGGCACCCTCTTTCGGCTTTTGTCCACTTTGCCTTTGTCCCTTAACTTTATATCTGCCTTTGCCTTCCTCGTCTTCTTCTCCTTGCTCGTCCATTTCGCTGTTCCGCGCCCCATTCATCACTGCCGCCCTCTCCCTTCCCGCCCTCTTCTACAGCGCGCCGCCGCCTCGTCTCTCGTTCTTTGGGGTTCGTGTGCTTCTGCTTGCTTGCCTGTCGTCCTCCTCCTTTCTCCTTCGCCATTGCGACTACTCAACACTTTTTTTCTGGCGCTCCCGCCCGATTCGATCTCTCCATTGAGCACAGGCGACTCTACACCTTGTCGGGTTGTGCTGTCCGGGCGCTCGTGCTGTTGGTGTGCTGTCGCGCGTACTTGTTCGTCTGGGTCGGTCTGGTCCGCTGCGTTTCCGGTCTTGTCAAGGTACCAGGTACGTTCGGTTAGTACACCCTTGCCGGGTTCAGGGCTGCCGCGCGCTACAACGCCGCCTTTCCGTCCCTCCGCTGCCCTATCGTTTTCCCCCCTACCCCCCCACCCACCCCACCCCCACCTCCTCGCAGCTCCCCCCTTCGCTTACCCTTGACCGCCCCCATCGGCATCCTCAGTATCTCCTGCAGTCGTGTGGCTCCAAACACCCTCAGGTGCATCATCAGCATGGCCTCCAACCCATCAAGAGCCACATTGGGCACCGGCAGACCCACACTGAACAGCGCAGTGGCTCCGCTGCCGTAACACACCGCCAGGTGGCCCAGCGTGTCGGACCACAGCAACCGCACCGGGGGGGAGGGGTCGTCGGGGTCGACCGGCAGGGGAACCTGGAGGGAAAGGGAGGGCGGGGAAAGGGAGGGAAAGGAGGGGGGAGGGGTGGAAGGCGATTGAAGATGAGCGATGGCGGGCGGAAGGATCCAGGGGGGGAGGAGTGGGGTGAGGGAAGGGGTGGGAGGAGGGGCAGAGGGACAGGGCAGGGAGTTCATGCCGTGAGGGTTGGGACCGGGGGGAAGGGGTGCTGTGGCGCAAGGGAAGGGAAGGGGTGCGAAGCGAAGGGAAGGGTAGCGGTGCGCGCGAGGTGCCAAGGTGACAGTGTGCTGGCAGCCTCCTCCCGATGCCCCCCCCTGGACCGAGGACCGCGGTGCCGAGCGGCGGGGCTGGCGCTGCGCTGCCGATGGACTCCGCACTGACCTGCCCCCGCAATACATCCCACATGACCTCCACCGCCCACCTTTCATCGCGGCCGCACGCGCTAGCCGCCCAACCACACCACACACCGGCGCGGCAGCTCAGGTCGCTGCTCCCCGTGCCACCGCTTCGGTACTTCCGACCGTATTCCCACGCCGCTCCTCCGGCCCATCTCAGACTCCAGCCCAGCCCCCACCAGGCCCCACCCCAATCCCGCCCCTGTGCTGCGGTATCTATCTTTTCAACCTCCCACCCCTCCCTCCCTCCGTCCCTCCCTCCCCCTCCCCCTCCCTCCCTCTCCCTCCCCCTCCCCCCACTCACCGAAGCCAGCAGCATGAGCTCACACGTCTTGATGTCCACCTCGTGCAGTGACAGGGTGGTGCGCGAGGCGGCAGCCAGCAGCCGACCACTGGTGGACACAACCAGACCAGCCTCCTGCAGGGGGGAGGGGGAAGGGGGGGGCAGGGGGGGGAGGGGCAGGGGAGGGCAGGGGTACCTGGGGGTGGGTGCGCAGCCCGGGAACGGAGGCGACATGGGCGAACGGACCCAGCACCCAGGAGCAAGACGTGCCATACACACCAGTTAACCAATACAAGGGGCAGGGAGCGGGAGGAAAAGGCAAGGTGCGAAGATGGAGGGGACGAGGCTGGCGGAACGGAGACCGGGCAACCGCCCTGGCGGCGGCCCTCCGCTCCTTCCTTCCCTCCCCTCCCCCCCTCGCACGTGCTCATCGCGCCCTCGGCCTCGGCCTCTTCCTCGCCCTCGGACCGCTACGCTCCCGCCTGCCGCCGGGGGGCCCTCGTGGCGCCACTCGCCCTCCGTTCCCCTGCCCCTGCCCCTGACCGCAAAAGGCCCCCCATGCGCCATGCCAGATGCCGAACGCCACTGCGCCGTGCGCAACTCCCTCCCCCCCAATGCCATGCGAGGCACACACCTAACCCGCCAACGACGCCCTCCGGAGCCCCGACGCTGCCCCCCGAGCCCCGACCGCAGCCGTAGGTTAGCCTCAGCCTCAGCCACAGCCGCACTGCCCAGCCGTGCTGCGTCCCCCCCACTGCCCCCCCCACGCCGTCTCCGTCCCTTCGCTGCGGTATCTTCTTTTTATCCCCCCTGCCCCGCCCCGCGGCTCACGCACCATTGCCGTGACAGTGGATGTGTGTGTGCGGTCTGAGAAGCAGGTGGAGGCGTCCCGTGCGCTGATCAGCCGCAGCTCGCCATCAGGCAGCGCCAACACCGCCAGGCCAGCTGGGAGGAGGGGGGGGTAAAAAAGAAGATACCGCAGCGAAGGGGGGGATGCGGGGCGGGCAGAGCAATAGCAGCAGCAGCCGGGGGGAAAGGGGAGGGAGGCATGGGGGGGCAAGGGGGGCAAGCGGTCTCGTTCTCGCTCCCACAGCTACCAACACAAACGGAAGCGGATCCAGGTTTACGAGCGAGGGGGGGCGGGGGGTCGCTGAGGGAGCTGTTCTTCGGTTGGGGGAACCTGGCGCGCACGGACAGTCGGTGGTTAATGTGATGTTATGTCTGGTTGATGGACCCTTGGGGCCAGGTACCGGTCCAGAGGTGTGGGGATGGCTCCAGGCGGGGGCGGCAGAGCCGGACATGGGGCGCGGGGCGGGGCCCGTTGGGGACCAGCACGCGGGGGGGAGGAGGGCGAAGGAGCGCTTCTTGTTTTCATGCTTCCACCCGGGTGGGTGGGTGGGTGGGTGGGTCACCTGTGAAGCGCTGCAGCCCTCGCCGGTACCCGAGGCGGCTGAGGCGGCCACCTCTGGCGCCCCGCCCCCGCCCTGCCCCGGCCCCCGGTCCGATCCTCGCCTACCTATGCCGATGGGTGTGAAGCCGCACGTCTCCGGGGGCACCTCCAGCACCGCGTGGGGGGCAAAGGTCTGCGGGGCGGGGGGTGGTGGGATGTACAGTCGGGGGGAGGAGGGTGAAGGCGTGTACGGTACTGGCTGCAGCAACCAGGCAAGCCAGGTAAGCCAGGCAATGAAATCCAGCTGCTGCTGCCAGGAAACACCACCTGGCAGCTGCGGTGCGCGGGGAGCACGGGGCCGCGGGAGCGGGGCTGCGGAAGCGGGGCCGGGGTCGGTCGATTGGTTGCGGTCGCTATTCGTCGGCAAGGCATCCCCCAGCGCCAGCCAGCCAGCCAGCCAACCGCCATAGCCGGGGCGGGTGCCCGCATGCAGTTTTGCAAATCCAAGACGGCGACTGCGCCGCTAGCACCAGGACACTGACCAGCAACCTGCTGCTGGGCCGGTGCTGCTGGCACGGTGCTGCTGCGGCGCATTGCTGCGCGGCCCCACGCAGTGCGACCCGGGACCGGTGCGCGGCTCCGCGGACGTCACTGCGGAGGAGGCCGCGGCGCATGCTGGCAGCCGCTGGCATTGGATCGCCTCGATTGGCGTCTGACCGCCCCCCTTCCCCCCTTCCCTCGAAGAATCCCGCGGGGTCCCTGCGCTCCTCGCCGGGCGCTCCTTGCGGGCGCTGGCCCGGGCGGACAGCAGCCCCCGAGCAGCCTACCGCATACCCGCCGGGCCGGGATGACCGCGCGCGGAGCCCCGGCGTTCGGGCAGTACGTCATGCCCAGGGCCACGGTCCGCGCCGCTTACACCCCACACCGCTCCTGCGGGCGCCCCGCTGCGCCGGCAGGCGCGGTGCCCTTTCGGGGCCACCGTGACGTGGCCTCTTGTGGAACACGGGATACACCCCGCTCGCATGCTTCAGAGCGTCGCGTGCCGTGAGGGGGTAATGCTGAGCGCATGGAAGAAACTGAAGCCAGGAACTGCCAGTGCAAGCCCCCGACACAAACCCACACCTTGGCGCGACGGGTATTGTACCTCCCGGTTCCTGGACTCCAGGAGCTACCCCCTCGCCCCCCTTGAGCAGCCAGACCAGCGAGTACCGCAGTTCCGTACTCACCAGGCTGACTTTCGCTGCCTCCTCGAGTTTCCGCTGCTGCTCCCGCTTGCCGATAAGATCCACCACCTGTTCGACGATGTCGGCTAGAATTTTGTCTATCATGCGGAAGGGCTGTGGAAGCTTGTCCACAGCCCCCGCGGGGTCCCATAGCGTCGGTAACGGAGGCATGGCGCAGGGCTTGCAGGCCAGGACCCGCGCCTCAAACCAAGCGGGGACTTATCCTGGCATATCAATTTATTGGCTCGTACTAGGTTGATTTAAGCAACATTTGTGAGCTTGTGCACGCACCTACAACGAATGAATTATCATTTTGACTGGAGCTATACAAAACGTGTCCCCAAATGATTTATCAGTAACTTGTAAACTACAATGGGGTTGCATGGGAGGTCTGAGCAGGTTTCTTCCTCGAAGGACGAAGTCGTACATTAACTGCTTGTGAGCATCATCGTCAACTACAGCGGCTACCGGCTACCGGCAAATGAGCAACTCATAGACCCGCTCGGCTGGCAGGGTCGTAATCCATTTGGGCTCTGTTAGGCTAGCTGCAGCGAACGAGCATACTGCGATTTCCGCGATTTTCTCGTTACCCATCGTCCTCCTACTTGCAACAGTGGGGTGATTATTCACAAAGAAAGCAAACCTTTTTATAAGTGCGTTACGGTTGGACATCACTTCTTGTGGCTTCGGACGTATAAGCCTTCTTCCCTGTGGCGCAATCCTTGGGCGAGCGGCGAACTTGATAATTTAATAGAGAAGGCGCTTTCCTGAGGCGCGCAGCGTCCACGACAATCACCGAAGCACAACAGCCCGTCAATGGGTTCGACAGTGCAGAGGACAGGGCTCGGCAACGGCCCCGGGGTATCGCAGCTGTAAAAGCTGACCCGTTGCAGTTTGGCAAATCTGCCGGAGCCGTAGTTGATGGAGTCCAGCAGCGTGCGTGGGCTTCCATCGCTGGACGACGACCTCCACCGCCTGCGGCCCGACGGCTACCAGAGCGCAGAGACGCTGGACGGCGAGGACGCCGAACCGCCGATATTCTCCGCCCCGGCCCCCGTGCCTTTGCAAATGCCGTCATCCGTCGCAGCGCCCCCCACCGCAGCGGCCTCCCTGCTCGATGCCGACGACCATCTGAGCAGCCGCGCCATGAGCGCAACCAGCCTGGCATCCACCGCGCCATCCAAACCCCGGCCGTCCAAATCCGTCCGGCGGCGAGTCCACATCCAGACCGCCAGCGACGGCGATGACGAAGACGATGACAACGGCGGTGGCCGCAAAGCCGACCGGGATGACGGCGAGGGCAGCGGCGGCGGCGGCGCCAGCACCTCCCCCAACACGCTCGGGCTGCGCCTGCCAGGCCAGCCAATGAGCTTCAGCGACGGCGGACCGCGCATCAGCGTCGCCGGCGCCAACCCCAGCGCCGCCCACCGCCTACCGCTGTCGCCGGGGCCCGGCGGCGGCGCCACGCCGGCGCCGTGGGTGTCCTTCAGCCGCACCGCCGCCGCGCCGCTGCTGGTGATGCCGCCGGACGACATGCCGGCGCTGCACCAGGCCGCCTGGTTCAACGACCTGGACACCCTCCTGGAGCTCCTCAAAAACGCCGCAGCCACGGAGTCCCCCCTGGAGGGCCTCATATGGTACAATAAGAAGCTGCACCCCGAAGGAACCACGCCGATCTCAGACGCCAGTCCCAACCGGCGAAGCACCGAGTTGCGGGAGCCCGCCGACACCGCCGCCGCCGGCGGCGGCAGCCGCCGCGGCGGCGGCGGCCAGCGGCCGCCGCCGCCGCCGCAGGCGGCCAGCATGGACACCGCCACGGTCGCCCTCAAATCGCTCCTGGCGCGCGATTACTTGCTTCACGCCTGCCACCCGCTGACCATCGCGGCGGCTAACGGCAACGAACGCATCGTGGATGAGCTGCTGAGGGCGATGGCGGAGGACACGCAGGCGAGGCAGGTGGAGCACGGGGTGACGTGGCGGGCGCCGCCGCCGGAGCTGCCGCCGGGCTGCCCCTGGGTGACGCCGCTGGCGGCTGCGGCGCTGGCGGGCAGTGGCGAGTGCGTGCGGCTGATCGCGCAGGCGGTGGTGCGGCGCAAGTCGCTGGTCGAGGATCGCAGCACGTACGGCTGCTTCAGGTGCGGAGGCCGGGGGGGCCGGGCTGGAGGGAGGCTGGAGGGGGGAGGTTGAGGGAGCGAGGCGATGGGCGGTGCGGAGTGCTGGATGGTGGCGCCGGTGGTGGCGGCGGCGGCCGTGTGTGGCTCTAGCGGGCGATGCGCGAAGGCGGGGTTGGTGGAGGAGGGGTGGTGGAGCTGAGGCGCATGGCTACTTGCGGCGGTGGAACAAGGAGAGAGGAAAGCGGAAGGGAAAGGGGGTAGCCGCGCCGCCGGGTGCAATGGCTCCGGATTGCCGTACCGTTACCTCTTCCTTCGCACATGTACCTGTACCTGTACATGATTGGCGCGGCGCTGGCTCCTCAGCCTCGACCAACCTGTCGCTTCCCTGTCTGTCTGTCCCCCGCGCCAGGTTCCGTCCCGTCACGGTGGCGCAGACAGCCGATGCCGTACAGAGCCTCTTCAAGTACGGCTGCTGCCACGCGGACACGTTACGCTACAGCCTCTGCGACGCCGCGCGGCGGCTGGCCAAGCGCGACGGCAGCTACTCCACCTCGCACGCGCAACAGACGCTACAGACGCACAAGACCCGCGAGCGCACACATCCGCAATCGCCGCAGCAGCCCCAGCAACTGCAGCAGCGAAAACCCGGAACTTCGCCGGCGGGCAGCGGCGGCGGCGCCGCCGCCGCCGCTGACGACACCGACGGCGCCGCCGGTCTCCGCGACAGCCCCGCGGACGGCTCCCGCGCCGCCAGCCGCGCCACCACCGCCGCCAGCGTCACCATCGGCCCCGACGTCACCATCCCGCTGTCGCGGCCCTTCCAAAGCACCGGTGGCGCCGCGGCCGCTGCGACTGCAGCCGCCGCCGCCGCGGGCGGCGGCGGCAGCAGCACGCGGCCGTCATCCGTCCTTTCACTCCACCCGATAGGCAGCGCCGTCGACCTGTCCGGCCTTGCCAGCAGCGGCGGCGGCGCCGCCGCCATGTCGATCAAGGTGGGGGAGCTGCTGCTGTTCCGCGCGCGGCTCTTCCACGACAGCCTGGGCCGCCCGCTGGCGGTGTCGCTGCGGCAGTTCGCCCCCGAGACCCTGGCGGCGGTGGCGGCGCTAGCCGCCATGGTGGAGCAAGGCCTCCAGCCCGACCGCTTCCTCTCCCACTCCGAACACGCCAACATCACCTCCACCTCCCTACTCATGGTGCTCGTCCAAAACTACCACACGGCGCTGCGCTCCGCCGCCTCCGGCGGCGGCGGCTCCGCCGCCGCCGTCGTCGCCGCGCTGAGCGCCAGCATGCGCGGCAGCGGGTCGGTGACGGCGGCGGCGGGGTCCTCGGCCGCGGCCGCGGTGGCGGCCGCCGCGGCGGCGGCGGCGCTGCCCGCCGCCGCCGTCGCCTCCGGCGACCTGTCGGCGGCTGTGCGGGAGGGTCTGGACACGCTGGCGGCGGGTCTGCTGGCTCATGGCGCCGTGGTGGACGACCCTCCTCGGGAGGGCTGTCGACAGGTGGGCGGGTTCCACATCGCGCCGCCGCACGGCCCGGAGGCGCCGCTGCACCACGCCTTCATCCAGGGGCCGCAGGAGCTGGTCGTACAGCTGCTGCAGTACAGCTGCATACACCCGGAGACGCTGGAGGACCTGATGGGGCCGGCGGCGGCAGCCGGCACCGCCGGCGCCGCCGGCGGCCGCGGACCTGCGGAGCTTGACGCCCGCGTCGCAGCTGCGAGTTCGTTCTATTCCAAGCGGCCCGGGGAGGCACAGACGCCGCAGCAGGTGCAGGTGCAGAAGCAGAAGCAGCACCACCACCGGCAGCAGCAGCAGCAGCACCGCCACTCGCCGGCGCAGCAGCAGCGGTTGTCCGGCGCGCGGGGCTCGGTGCCTTGGGAGGGCGACCGCAGCTCTCCGCTGCTGGCGTTCGGGGCCAAGATGCAGCGGGCGCTGTTGGAGGGGAATGTGCCGCTGTGGCTGCACAGCGGCAGGTGCGGGGGAGGGGGGGAGGCGGGGACGGTAGGGGGAGGGCAAACTCCTCGGGCTCTGGAAGGCTCCAGGGGCTCCAGCTGACTCCAGGGGGGGGGGGCCACGAGCGATGCTGGAATGCGGTGTCTGGATGCCCAAGGGGAACGTTTACCGCGCCGCCCGGTGCCGTACTGCAGGCGTCGCATGGGGGGCGTTGCTCCCCGGGGCTTATGGAGCCAAGTGCGCTCCCCTGTCCCCTCCACCCTTCCCTGATCCCTGAGGGCTGTCCTCCTCTCCCTCTCTCTCCGCCCCCCTTCCCCTCTCACCCACCCACCCACCCACCCACCCCAAATCCACCCCCGTTGTTCTACTCCCCGAGTCCTCCCGTCCCTCCTCACCATCCCTCCCTCCCTTCCCTCTTCTCACCCCCAGGTTCAGCGAGCTGATGGAGGAGCTGATCCGCGTCACCATCGCCCTGGATGCGCGCATGGTGACCAGCGACCTGACCTGGCTGGTGGTGGAGCTGTTTGAAAAGTGCATGGCGCATGAGTTTGAACAGCTGGGGCAGGTGCGGGTGGAGACTGAGAGTGCGGTGGGGTGCGGTGCGTCGGTAGTAGGGGTAGTAGGGGGGTTTGCAGCAAGCAGTCCCGGGGGACAGCAGTGGGGGAAGGGGAAGGGAGGGGGAGGAGGGAGAGGTGCAAAAGGAAGCGAGGAGGGGGCAGGGTGAAGGCGGGAAGGGCCGGGGGCTGCGAAGGTGGCGGGGCGTTGGGGGCCGCCCGGCCGGTCGGTCGGGCTGCTGCCTCCTGAGCCGCGTGCGCCCTTCCCCCCACCCCTTGCCGAAACGCCTGACACGCACCGATACTGAATGGCATGGCTGGCTGCCTGCTCGCACCCACGTCCCCGCTGCGCTCGCTCCACACACCCTCACCCTCCCCGCACCCACACCCGCAGATCCGGTGGCTGGACCAGGACAGTACCCGCAGTGAGGACAAGGCAGCAGCAACAGCAGGGAGCGGCGGCGGCGGCGGTGGCGGCGGCGGCGCTGGCGGCGAGCCGCCGCAGGTCCGTGCCTCCAGCCCTGCGGGCCGCGGCCCCGCCGCGCCGGCGCCGCCGTCGGATGCGCCCCCGGTCGCCGACACAGTTATCACGGTGGACCCCGTCCTACCGGCATCACCCGCTCTCAAGCAGACCGACGGCAAGGCGGCGGCGGAGGCGGAGGCGGCGGACCCGCCGCCGTTGGAGGGCACCGCAGCCGACGGCGCCGCCGAGCAGGGCGACAGCTATTGGGTCGCGCGGCAGCGCGCCGCTAACCGCCACGTGCACCACGTGACCGTGGCGTCGCCGACGCGACGGAAGCCGGGCGACGACGCCGACAGCGGCGGCGATGACGACGGCAGTGGCGCGCTGTCGCGATCGACGTCCGGCTCCCACGCAAGCTCCCGGGCCTCTGACGTCTCCAGCGGTTCCGAAGATTCCATCAGCAGCGGCAGCAGCAGCAGTAGCACGGATCTTGATGCCGAGCTCGTCAGCCCGACGGCGGCGCCGTGGCGGCGCAGCAAGTCGCTGCCGCACTCGTTGTACGGCACGCCGGAAGATTCCATGACGCTGTCCATCGTACACGGCCTGTACCGCAACACCGCTGACGCCATCACCTGCCTGCACCAGGCCATGTCGGACGGCTCCCTGGAGGAGTCGCTGGCGGCGACGGCCGTCGCCGGCGGCGCCGTGCTCGGCGTCGGCGGCGCCGCCGCCGCGGCGGCGCTCGTCGACTGGACGGC
Source organism: Pleodorina starrii (assembly GCA_030267565.1). Classification (NCBI taxonomy): domain Eukaryota; kingdom Viridiplantae; phylum Chlorophyta; class Chlorophyceae; order Chlamydomonadales; family Volvocaceae; genus Pleodorina; species Pleodorina starrii. Next base: position 1,552,594 of record BRXU01000022.1, on the reverse strand, counting down.
GCTGCTGCGCCTCGTGGCCCGCATCGCCGCCACCACCCTCAACCCGCCTAAGAGCCACGGCGCCGCCGCCGGCCAGATCTCCGTCTTCACCACCGCCAAGGCAGTCAACCAGCTGCTATACGCGCGGGATTGGGCGCGCGGCGGCGCCGAAGGCGCCGCCGCCGGCGACGCCGAAGGCGGCGCCGGCGCCGAAGGCGCCGGCGCGTGCCGCGTTCCGTCGGTCGTGGACATCGACCTGCTTCGCGCCATCGCCCGCCGCCACCCCCACGAGGCGGCGCGGCTGATTCATGGAATGGACCTCATGCGGGTGGAGCTCAAGGGATACCGCTGGGACAGCATCCCCATGAGCCTGGACCAGGACTTCTACGCGGTGATGTCCGCCGGTGAGGCCGTGAGGCTGGGCAACCGGCCGCCTACGGTGGCGCCCGCCAGCGTGGCGGCGGCGGCGGCGGCAGAAGAGGAGGCGCGGCGCGCGGCGGCGGCGGCCGCCGCCGCCGCGGCGCGCGGCGGCAAGGCGCGCTTCAGGAACAGGAGCAGGTCGCGGATCAAGGGCGCGGCGGTGGCGCCGGCCGGCGCCGCCGGCGGCCCGGACGGGCCGCCGCCGCTGCTGCAGGCGCCCGCGGCGGCGTCGACAGCCGCCGCCGCGGCCGCGGCCGCTGCCGCGGCGGCGGCAGCGGCGGCGGCGGCTGACGCCGCCGCCGCGGCCGCGGGCGAGGCGTCTTTGACTCGTGAGGACATTCTGCAGGCGTGCATTTTCTCCAACATGTGGAGTGTGTTGACGCACTTTGTGCTGTCAGCCACGCGGCTGCCTGCGTACATGCGGTCGCTGCAGCGGCTGCGTCGGAACACGTACCGGTTTGCGGTGTGGGCGCAGGTGGGAGGGGGCCGGGGGGCGGGGCGGACAGAGTAGGACAGCCTTAAGGCGGCGCCACTAGGTGGCGGGGCCGCGGCGGGCGAGGGGGCGGCGGGTTGTGGCCGGCCGTGGGGCCCTGGGGGTCACCTTTGTGGCGCGTGTTCTACGGCGAGGGCCCCAGGCAGGGTCGTCGTTGTGGTGAAGGGGTTGCGTGAAGCCCCTCGCTGCTGCAGAGGAAAGATGCCTCTGGGGGAGAGCCGTCGACGGTGCTCTCTGGCGGGCTGTGGCGGAGGGAGTGTCGTGCAGCTTGTGGCTGGAGTTCCGGTCACGCGGTCAGCCTTTTCGCCCCCGCAATCCAGATCCCTCGCCCTCACGCCCCGCTCGTCTCTCTGCATCCGCCCCCAGCCAGCCAGTCCCCCCATCTGCCCCTGCCCCTCCGCTCCCTCCCTCCCGACCCGACCCTCCCCGCAGGTAACACAATACGGCAGCATCCCCGTGGTGCTCTCCGTGGGCCTGCTGCTGGCCCTGCTGGGTCTCGCCACCCGCTGCCTGCAGCGAGTCGTCCGCACCGCCGGCAACCTGCTGCTTGCCGCATACGGGCGACTGGAGGAGCGGCTGCAGCCAGCACTCAACGACGTGGGTCGCAGACTGCAGCTGGGCCGAGTGCAGCGGCGCGTGGGGAGGCTGGTGCGGCGAGGGGTGGACCAGCTGGCGGCGCGAGCCGCCGGCGGCGGAGAGGGCGGCGGCGGCGTCACACGGGGCATCGCCGGCGGCATGGGCTCGCTCAGCATTGGGCGCTCCCGCGCGCTGATGACGGTGCGGCTGCTGCCGCGCTACCTGAGCTTCCTAGGGGTGTTGCTGGACCCGGATGCGCTGGCGGAGGTGTGGCTGGGCGTGACGCAGCACTACAGCCGTGGAGCCAAGATGGGGCTGGGGCGCGGTGACGGAGGAGGAGGAGGCGGCGGCGGGGGAGAGGGCGGGGGAGGAGGGAGCGGGGGAGGAGGGGACGGGGGAGGAGGAGGTGGGGGAGGAGGGAGCGGGGGAGGAGGGAGCGGGGGAGAGGGCGGTGCGCCGGCGTACATGAGCTGGCGGACGACGCGGGTGGTGGTGAGCCGGGTGCCGCTGGCGTGCGCGGCGGCCATGCCGGCGGCGTTGCTGTACAAGCTGGCGTCGTCACCGCAGGTACGGCGTCGGGTTAGGGCAGGGCGGGGCAGGGCGCGGCGTGACGCGGGCCGTGCGGGTGGGAGGGGGGTTGCGGCTGGTGGTGGTGGTGTTGGGGGGTGCTTGCAAGGTGGCCGTCATGGGCCTGATTGGCCGGGCTGAATAAGTGGCTGACTGACTGACTGGCTGGGGCGTGGGTATGGCGGGCCCGGAGCTTTCTGCGGGTGCGGTCTGGTGGTGGGGGGGGTCTGGGGTGGCAGGCGCGGGGTATTGTGCGGTGGCGGAGGGGGGGGCGGGGGAGGGCATTCCGCTCCCCATTGGCTCGACGAGGTGAGGATGAGGCGATGAGGTGATGGGGTGAGCCCCTGCCCAGTGCCCACGCTCGCTTTGCTGCCAGGCCTACGTGCCTAACCCGCATGCGCGTGCTGTCCAAACCGCCAGCCCTCACCATCCACCACCGCCTTTCCTCCCGGCCCCTCCCTCCTCCCGCTCCATCGCTGCATTTCGTTAACTGTTTTTACGTCCCTACCCCGTTCCCCCCACACCGGCTGTCAGCTCCTCAGCGTTGCCTCTTCTGACTCTTCTACATCTCCACTCCCGTTGACCTGGTGATCATATCACTCTCTCCCCCTCCAAACCGTCAAACCCTCCCTTGACTCCCTTTCTTCTGTTACGTTACCGTTCACGGGCTCCGGCCTATACGTGGATAACCCCCCCCACCCCACCCTCCCTTGACTCCCCCCCCAGGTCAACGGCGAGCTGTTCGCCTCCCCCGTGATGCGCGCCGTCATCGTGTGGCGCTGGCAGGTCTTCACCCGCTACTTCCTGCTGCTGCAGTTCCTGGAGCACCTCATCTACATGGGCTTCTTCATGACCTACGCCTTCTCGCTCTCCTACAGCCCCCACATGTTGAGCGCAGTGCTGGGCGCCGCGCGCACCTCCGTGGTGGCTGTGGAGGGCTGCAGCCTGGCTCCCTCGGGTCTGCAGCAGTTCCTGTTGGTCACGTTGGGGGTCATGACGCTCACGTGTGTGGTGCAGGAGTGCAGGCAGCTCGTGTTCTTCAAACTGGGCTGGTGAGTGGGGGGGGGAGGCGAGGGAGGGAGGGAGGCGAAGAGGGAGGGAGGGGGGGAGGGGGGAAGGCGAGGGGCGAGGGAGGGAGGAGGAGCAAGCGAGCGGGGATAGCGTGCCAGGTGGTAGGCAGGCAGGCAGGTGTGTTTGGCTTGCGTGCGTGGGCGCGTGCGCAGGCAGGCTCCCTGACTCCCCCCCTCCCCCCCCTTGCTGCAACCAGTACCACTGCCACATTTTCCTCTCACCTACTCCCGTCCGTCCGCCTACCCGCCCGCCACGCCCTCCGGGTGGCCCGCCCCTCCCCCTGCTCCTCCTCCTCCTCCCCCTGCTTCCCCCCCTCCCCCCCAGGTTCCGTCAGCCCTGGAACCTGATGGACTTCGCCTCCAGCACCATTGTGGGCACCATCATAACGCTGCACCTCAGCTGCAATGCGGATGCGGAGTGGCTGAGGGGGCTGGCGGCGGTGGAGGTGGGTGGTGAGGGGGCGGGTGTGAGTGGGTGGGGGGGGGGCCCGGTAGGCTGGAGGCGCAGGCGGCGGGCGGGGGCCGCAGCTAGGCGAAAGGTGGTACAGATGCAGCGAAAGCGACGGAGGGGGTCCTTGCCGCGCCCTGCCACGGACCTTGAACGCTCGAACGCGCAGCGCTACCAGGGCCAGCCAGGCAGTGCCAGGGCCGCGCCCGCTTGGAGGCTTGGGGGGGGCGGGGGCGGGGGCGGCCAGATCGGATCGTGTGTTGGTGATGGATGGGGATAAAAGAAAACGGCCCGGGACGAAGGAACGCAACGGATGGATGGGGATGAAGCCCTTGGGGAGGGAAGAGCGCGGAGTGGAGGAACGTGGGCGTCGGCCTCCCAGGAAAGGAACGCATACGGCACCTGACTGATGGGTGCTGTCAAGAGCTGCGCCAGAGCAAAACGGCTCTCGCAGCTCACCTCACCTCACCCCACCTTGACCCACTCCGGCCCCGCCCGGTCCGTTCCGCTGCGCGCCCCCTACCTCCCCTCCCCCCACCTCACCTCACCCCCTCTGGTTCACGTGCTCAGGTGGCGCTGCTATTCATGCGGCTGCTGTATTTTGCGATGGCGGATGACCGCCTGGGCAGCTTCTTCAGGTGAGAGGGGCGGCGCCTGGGGCTGGGGCTGGGGCTCAGCGCTCGGGGAGGGCGGGGAGGGGCAGGGGCAGGGGCAGGGGCAGGGGCAGGGGCAGGGGGGAGCGGTGGTTGCCAACCCGGGGGAGCCTGCCGCGGTGTGGGGGAGGGAGGTGCGTCGCCGATAGACCGCGTGTGGTGATCAGGCGCGCTGAAGCAGCGCGGGCCAATACAGGAGCCCAACAGGCCCAAGGCCACCCAGGTACCGGTATTGCGCCGCCCTCGCCGCCTGTGCGGAGCCCGGGGCTGCCGCTGCAGTCCTGCAGCAGCGGTCGGTTCGGTATCCCTTATGTTGAGAGCGCACCTCGCTTGGGGTTCGCTGGGCTGGCTACTGGAAAAATACTACCGGTACTGGGCTGGGCTGGGCTGGGCTGGGCTGGGCTGGGCTGGGCTGGGCTGGGCTGGGCTGGGCTGGGCTGGGCTGGGCTGGGCTGGGCTGGGCTGGGCTTGGCTGGGCTGGGCTGGGCTGGTCGCTGCCCTTGTCACTGATGGTCATGACTGGTGCGTGACTGGGCCCGACCTCCCTTGTGCTGGCGTCCCTCCCTCCCTCTCGCCGCCTCACAGGATGGTGATCGAGGTCCTCCGGGACTGCTGGCTCTTCTTCGTGTTCCTAGGTGCGTGGATAACCCCCGGCGTCGTCGGCCGAGGGGCGGGCGGGGGAAGGGGGAGGGGTCGCGGGGATCATGGCCGCAGATCGGGGTGATGTGGGGTTCATGATTGGGTGCCGACCTACCGCGAGCTGGTCCGCATGAAGCGGGGAAAGCCCCGCGCTGCTCCGCCGGCTGGGGGCTCGCGCGCTGGGCGGAGGGAGGCTGCCCGCCCCGCCCCGCCCCGCGCCGCCCCGCGCCGCGCCGCGCTGCGCTGCGCTGCGGTATCACTCCATTCACCTCCCCGTAGGAGGCCGCCGTCCGCACCCGTGGGGCTGCTGCTCCAGGCAGTCATCGAGTGCGCTCGTCGTCGTTGTCGTTGTCGTTACCCAAACGGTTCTCCGCAGTGCAGATGCATCCCCCCGTGGCAGGGCATGGCGCCCGCGGGGCTGTCGAGCGGCCGACGTGCCGTGGTCCCGGACGCTCCCCTCAACCCATTCCGCGCGTCCTTCCTATTTTCCCCCCCCCCCATTCCCATTCTCCGAGCAGGCATTCTGTTCGCGGGCTGGGGCCTGGCGCTGACCGTCATGCAGGTAGGTGCATGGATGGGTGGGGTGGGGTGGGGTGCCCGTCCCGGGGGCTGCATGTTGTCGTCGAGAGCGGGTCGTCAGATTGCTTCAGACCCAAGGGCAGCCAACCCAGCCACCCACCCACCACCTCCTGTGTGGCCCCCTCTCCCCTCCTCGCCCCTCCTCGCCCTCATCTGCCCTCCTCTCCCCTCCTGTCCCCTGACTCCTCCTCTCCCCTCCTCTCCTCTCCCCTCCTCTCCTCTCCCCTCCTCTCCTCTCCCCTCCTGTCCCCTCCTGTCCCCTGACCCCCTGCCCTTCCCTCCCCTCCCCTCCTGTCCGTCCAGGGCCAGAGCACCACCATCCAGGACACCTACCTGCAGCTCTTCACCATGATCTTTGGCGACTTCCAGCTGGGGCTGCTGCAGGCAGCAGACGCGGGCAGCAACGGACTCAACACGCTGTGGCGCATGTTCGCATCGCTGTACCAAATCCTGGTGGGTGCGGCGACCGGGCGACAGGGCGGGCGGGCGATGCCCCCTCAGCGGCTGCGCCCCGCTGCTGCTCACCCACGTCCCCCGAACGGGTCCCTTTGAAAGCAAGGGCGGGTCTGGGACGCGTTGCTGCTGTTGCTGCTTTCGTGGCTTCGGAGCCGGATCGCGCGCGCCTCATGAAGCTGCCTGGCCGTGCATACCGGTACACGCATGTACCGTATTTGAGAGCTGGCGGACGCACGTGTCAGTGCTGGCCACGAGGGCGGCCTCGCTGACCTGTTCCCCCGGCCCCCCCTCCCTGCTGCCCCCCCTCCGCGCTCCCTCCCTCCCGCGCAGGTGACCATCATCCTGCTCAACTTGGTGCGTGGGTGCCCGGCCTCCCCTCCAGGGGGCTACAAGGAATGAATAAATGGGGTTGGTTTGGGGGGTTTACAGCTGTTGTTGCTGCTGTTGATGATGAGGATGGGGGGGTTACTGTATGAAGCCATGGCTACACTGTGGAGGCGGCGCCCTGCACCTGGCGCCCGGGGGCCGCGTTGCCCGGAGTCGACATCGGCATCCCGGCGTTGGTGCCGCCCTCCGCGCCCTTGCGCCCTCGCCGATCCCCTGCCCCTGCCCTCACCGCGCCGACCCTGTGCCCCTGCCCCTACCCACGCAACGGAACGCGTCGTCTGCCCGGACTCGGACCCGGACTCGGACCCGGACCCGGACCCGGACCGGCCGCAGCTCATTGGTGGGTGGCGCTGCACGTGGTGCTTGGTTGTGTGGGGGCACCTTTGGAGGCCGTGGGCAGGGTCGCTGCGGCGGCTGGGCGTGTAGACGCCCCCGGGAGTACCGTGCCGTACTGCAATGAGCGCCTCGTGCGGGTTGTTAACCGTATCTGAGGGATGCCGCCTAAGGTAATGTTTCCCATACACTTGGCTGCCACCTGCCGTACCACCACCGGGTCCACGTCTGCAGCACTTCCGCAGGCCGCCCGCAGCTTTACGTGGCGGCCAAGCTAGCCCCTCACGATGCAGCAGCAGCCGGGGGGGAAGCCGCAGCACCGCTGCGCAGCCTTGAGGCCCGCGGCCCGCAGTCCCGCCCCTTCGCTGCGGTACCGTGTCTTCGTTTTCATCCCCCGCGGCGCCCCCCCCCCGCGGCGTCCACCGGTCCGTTCTGACGCCTGCTCGCTCCCTCTCCCCCGCGCCGCCCCCTCGACGTGCCCGTGTCTCCCGCCCTGCCCTGCCCCCCCCCCCTCCTGCGCCCCCTCCGCAGCCATCATCAACGACTCGTACGAGCGCATCAACGACAACGAGGCCTGCGAGTCGCTCCGAAACAAACTGACCCTCATCGTGGAAGCGGAGTCGGTGCTGCCCTCGGGCATGGCACGGCGCATGCTCGAGTGCCTGGCGCAAACCGACCTATACGTCATAACGGTGAGCGGCCCCCCGCGACCTCCCCCCCGCCAAGTTCACGCCCGCCCGCGCGAGCGCAGCCCGCCTGCAGGCGCTGCCCCCTGCCCGCGTGCGTGTTCGCGTGAGCGTTCGCGTTTTTCGTGTCCTTCCCCCCGCGCCGTGCGTGCGCTGCTGGTGAGTGCAGCGGCAATCGCCCGGTCGCCCGGAGGACTACCCGGTCGCTCCCGCGCCCTTGCCTCCTCACTTAACTACCCTCGACATCGACACCTCCTCACCCCACCTCCCCCTCCTCCCAGTGCCGGGTGTTCTTCCACAACACCCCTCCCCCTCCCTTCGCCAACGTCGCCTCCCCCCGGGGGTTACCTGGCTGCGGCCCGTCTTGCTTTGCCCTGCCTCTCCCGCGCATGGTCACGTCTGTCCAGCCGAGTGTTGTGTACCCGACACCAACGGACTCAACACCCTGCTGCCTACCCTTGTGCCTGGCGGGCGGGGGGGGGGTGGCGGTTTGCCTCCGTGCCACATTTGCTACCGTGTCCCCTCTGCACAGGCTGAGGCTGCCACCGTTTCCGCCAGCTACGAGGAGGGCGGCGGCGGAGCCGGCGGAGCCGAGGGCGGCTCCGGAACCAACGGCGGCACCACGCGTCGGCCGTTGGCCCCCCCTTCCAGGTGCGTGCGGGGCAGGGACTGCAGCGTCAGAGGCCTCTGCGTGCCCGTGTGAAGTACAAGTAAACCTGGCTAGACCTGGTAAAACCCAAGGGCGCGCTGCGCCCTGAGGTGGACGGTCATGGGGCTCTGGGCACTTTGATGCCGCGGCGCGGCAGGGCGGGTGGCGGCCTTCAGGCCCTATAGCCATATGCCCTTTCGGGGCCATGGGCGTGGAGGCGCGCAGCGCTTGGCGACAACCTCAACCTCTTGTGGACCTCTTCCCCCCCTGCCCCTCCGCTCAGCTCCCATGGCCCCCCCCCCTCATGCCGCTCGGGCTCCCTGCCGCGTGAGCTGGAGCGCTCTCCCTGGCGCCCAATCCCCCTTCCCTGCGCCCGGGCACGGCCTCCCCACCAATGCCAATGCCAATGCCAATGCCCCGTCGTCCGCCTTGCCGCAGGTGGAGTGGCCGCATGGGCGAGACCAAGCGCTTCGTGAGCCTCATAGCGGACCAGCTCATGTCCCAACAGACCGCATTCCAGACCAGAGTCATGTCGCTGCTGTCCGCCCGCGCCGGCGCGGGAGGAGCCGGCGCGGACGCGCTGCCAGGCGCTGGAGGAGCTGGAGGCGGCTGGGACGGCGCCGGAGGCGCCGGTGCCGGCCGCCGCGCGGCCGGGCCGTCCAAGCGCATCAGCGGCCTGGTCGGCGGCGGCCTCGGAGCCGGCGGCGCGGGGCTGCGCGGCGGCGCGGCGGCACCGGGCCAAGGGATGGGCTCCACGCGGGGCATGGTGGACATGGCGGACGCAGAGGCGTTCGCGGACGTTTTGGCGCTGGGCCGGCTGCTGCGCGACAAGCTGACGGAGTTGAAGCACGATCAGGAGGAGACGCGGCGGCGGCAGGACGAGACGGCGGCGGCGCTGGCGGAGCTGGGCGGCGCGGTGGAGCGGATCGGCGCCGACGCGGCGCGCTCTGCGGCGGAGTCGGCGGCGGCGGCGGTAATGGCGGCGGCGGGCTCCGGCCGGCTGGGCGTGGAGGGGGCGGGGATGGCGCAGCTCAGGGCTGGCAGCGGCAGCGGTGTGTCGGTGCGAGAGCATGGGCGCGTCGGAAGCGGAGGCACAGGCGGCGCGGCGCGCGGAAGCGTCGGCGTGGGTGGTGGGTTTGTAGGTGGTGGTGGTGGTGGCGGGGATGTGGTGGTGATTGAGCGCTGTGAGCTGGAGGCGATTGCGCTGCGGGCCGCCGAGCAGGCAGCGCAGAAGGCGGTGCAGGGGCTGCTGCGGGACCTGCGGAAGACGCAAGGAGGTGAGGAGTGAGTGAGCAGGTGCAGGTGCAGTGTTATCATTGTGGGGTAGAGCGCAGCGTCCCATCGCAGACTATCGGCAACCTTTCGAAGACCTGGTTGGGTTCCTGGTTGGGTTGGGTTTGGTCGTTTCGTGCATTGTGTAGACTACACAGCGCTGTTGGTCGCTAGGGCTTCTGGCGTCGTTCCCAGCACCAGACAATAACACTAGGTCAGCGACGACCCACAGCAGGGTGCTAGCGCGTCTAGCTCTCTAGAAGCATCATACTTGTAGCATCGAAGGGCCGCGCGCGCGCAACTCTGCCACCGCCGCCGCCGAAACGGCTCCCTGGGCGAAGCGTAGTTCCTGCAGCCGGCGTCGACCGTACAAGCACATGTCCTTGGCTTGGTCGGACCTGAATTGCGACTCGTCTTCCCCGCTGCACCTCGCATCCCTTTCACCTGTGCGCTGTCGAACAGACAGCGAATTCGGCGCCCGGTTCCTCCGCGTGATCGCCCGGGACAGCGAGCAGCTAGCGGCACCCCGTGTGTTGTTTACTCCAGAGAAGAAGCACTTTTGCGTGCGTGCGACGCCCGCGTGCAAGTATTGTTAGCCTTTTTGCGTGATTCGGAAAATGTTGTTGTGACTGCCTGTGGGCGTTGTTCGTTAAGTTCGTTGCGAGGAGCCTTGCCAAAAATGTGTGATGAGACGAGTAGCGTATAGAACCGCAGCATGAGCCCCTGTGCAGGCAGCCAGGGTTAGAGCACCCCCAGATACCGTACCTGCGACGGTGTAGGGCGGGGTGCGGCGCGCGCGCTTGACGGACGAATTCGTTGCGAGCTGTATAAGTTTGTATACTGTGGGACTCTCGCAGCTTTGACTGGCCGGTCGATTGGGACTTGTTGCGCTAATGTGTATGGCATGCGGCAGCGGTAGGAGGGCGGTGGCGGTGGCGGTGGGAGCAGAAGCGGCGAAGCGCTCGGGCGCTGTTGTCGCGGTACGGGAGCCGTGGAGCCCGATTCGAAGCATTCATCCAGGCTGGACGCCCCGGCGTTGAATTGATCCAGCGGCTCGGACGATTCTCGTCGCGCGGGGTCACTCCCAAGAAACTCGATCTTGTTGCATGAGCATGCGTGTTTTGAGTCATCCGGGCGGCATTACATCACATCACATCACATCGCATGTATCCGCCTTCGGGTCCACCTGGTGTGGCCCCATGCTTGCCATGCGGCCTGACAACGGCGTCCGGTGGCTTTACGCTGGTGGTATGAAAATAATGAAATGGGCGTTGGCACGTTGGCGCCCTGTTGCATGCGTGGGTGCTTGTTTGGATGTCTGTACGGCAACCCGTACGAATGGCGCGGCGCGGCAGCGGGCGCCGGCCCGATTGTCTGTCTGTCCGCCGCTCTCCCGACGTATCTGCAGCACTTCCGCTGGCATCTTTCGCCGGCGTGAGGCTTGTGTCGGTTGGCCGAATGCATGTAGCAGTAGTACCGGTACCTATTGTAGCAGTAACGTTGTGGAGGGCTCCAGACTCCCCGAAGGCTCGAAGAGGCGGACCAATGGTAACACGAGAGCCGGCGCTTGCGGTTGGTTCCTCACCCCGACGCCCCCACGGCACCACCCCGACGCCCTCTCCAGCGCTGCGGCAGTACCGCAACGCCCCACTCCAACCCACAGGCGGCGGCTGAGCGGGTGGGGCCTGGGGGGAGGTGGCCTCCCGCGACGGAGCGCATGCGTCGTCTGCCGGCGTGTTGTTCCAGTTCCGGGCTGTCTGCCGGTCCGTTCGGACGTAGCATGACACTGGGTGCCCATGGCTCCATTTTCTAGCTCCCATGGGGGTGTGTGCACGCCTGCATGCAAGGCCACCACACCAGCGACGCTTGGGCGCATCTAGTTTGTGCGGCTGGCTTTTTCCATGTCGACCGCACTAGCATACGTGCTGTGTGCCACGCACCGCGTCAGGGGGAACGTACCAAACCAGAAGAGAGTTACTGTCGTAGACAGATGTAATTAGGTTTCAAGGTATGCGTGGGGAGACAGCCGCGGTGAGTGTTTTCGTCTGCGGGCACGGCACAGTAGCCTGGCCCAGTGGCCTGGCACAGGCTGGCACAGATATACTCGTCGACGATGTTGCCAGAGGCTTAAGAGGCGTGGGTAGAATTCGGATCGGATTCGGTGGAACTCCCCTAGTGCGTGTGTGTGATAGACGCCGTGCCAAGCCCTTTGAGGCATCCGGCACAGTCGTTAACTCGGAAAGAGCCTACTACGCGCATCGCAAGTCGCCCCCCATCATTCGTGCCGACCGGAGGGGACGGCTGGTTGAGGATGGGACAAGGCTGGGGGGCCCAGGGGTCACTGACTGGGATTGTCCGCAACATATCCCCTGTCCATTGCGAGAGGACATTGGTACATCATTGAGTTGAGAGTGTAATATTCGGTTTTATTTTCATTTTCGAAGTTACTCCTGTGTTTCCATCCCTCTTGCAAACAAGCTACTCGCTTTTTTTGTTGCCCGAAGCTGAAACAGCAGGATCTTACTGCGTTGGCACAATAAGTATATCGCCATGGTAACAAGAAGACCGTTCGCTAGGAGTTATCGAACCGCCAACCCGCACTTAAGTTTTGCTTTCTTGTTAGCGCCCGGCTTCCGCCACATTTTGCAGAAAACCAAAGAGTGACAATGTAGGCTTTAACTGCGCATGAAGACGCGTTACACAATCCTCAGTCCGAGAGAAGGATATCTCTCGGACTGATCATCTCGCACCTACAGCCGGTCCCTCCATCTTTCAAATTGAAAGCTTGTTGTTGGATGAAAAGCCCAACTTCTCTCTTGCTACGCAAAGAGAACCCGAAGTAGTCAAGCCGAGCCGTGATAATCACATCACATCCCTTCGACGGCAGCCGGCAGATTCGATAAAGTCTCTGTTACATACTCAGACACTCAATGTGTAAGATCGTGGTCACAAAATTCAACTAGGATTTGTGTCAGAACAGGATCAAATGGACGGACGGATGCGACCATGCACTTTTTCAGCGGCTCCGCAACCTGCATTGCCAATCCATTCTCCGCTATTAGCCCCGACTTCCGCGCATCTGTGCACAAATTTCTCGCCTCTAACTCACTTGCCATCATATTGCGGCTAGATTGCACGGATGCTCTCGACGCGTAGCTTGCGTGGTGTGGACTGCCGCTCCCGAGCGGTGGCCCAGCCTCGCGTGGCGATTGGCCGTGGCCGTCTTGATATTGTGTGTGCTAGCAGTGCGAAGTTCTTTGTGGGTGGTAACTGGAAGTGCAACGGCAGCGTCGCCAACGTCCGCAAGCTGGTGGATGAGCTCAACAACGGCAGCGTCCCCAAGGGGGTGGACATTGTCTGCTCTCCGCCCTTCATCTATATCGACTATGTGATGCAGCATCTGGATAAGGACAAGTATCAGCTCGCCGCGCAGAACTGCTGGATCGGCGGAAATGGTGCCTACACCGGCGAGGTCAGCGCCGAGCAGCTCCAGGACTTCGGCGTTCCGTGGGTGATTCTGGGTCATTCGGAGAGGCGGTCGCTGTGCGGCGAGAGCAACGAGGTGGTGGCGAAGAAGACGGCACACGCATTGGCTGCCGGTCTCGGCGTCATCGCGTGCGTCGGCGAGACCCTGGACCAGCGGAACAGCGGCGCCATGTTCCAAGTTCTGGACGGACAGATGCAGGCACTCGTAGACGAGGTGAAGGATTGGTCCAAGGTCGTCATCGCGTATGAGCCGGTGTGGGCTATCGGCACGGGTGTTGTGGCGACGCCGGAACAGGCGCAGGAGGTGCACGCCTACCTGCGCAGATTCTGCCAGAGCAAGCTCGGGACAGCTGTGGCCGACAAATTGCGCATCATCTACGGAGGCTCTGTGAACGACGCGAACTGCAAGGAGCTGTCCACCCAGGAGGACATTGATGGGTTCCTCGTGGGCGGCGCCTCGCTAAAGGGGTCCTCGTTCGTCACGATCTGCAATGCGGCTGGCGCCAAGGCGCAGGTCTAAATTTCGATCAGAAGCGAGCATACTAGGGTTTCATATTGAAGATGGACTGCAGGAATTTGGCGCGGCGCGGCGGGGGCAGCCCTCTTGTGCCCCTATGACTGTACATTAAGGGCTGCTTTGAATGGAACTTGACACATTGACAATCGACATAACCATCTTCTTTCCGATAGGCGCGTGGCGGTTGAAGGAAAACTTCGAGTCGAGCAGCGCCGCAAGGGCTCCGCAATAAGGGGCGTAAGATAGACCATGACATATGCCCATGACTGTTACGTACTTGCTGATTCGTCGCGTTGGTTCCTCAGTGAGTTTGTGTTGTGGTGGTGGTAGTGGTAGCTACCGGGTCCCGCGTGATGACAGCTGAGCAGGCCCTCGTCGGCGGCGCCTTGGCGCCCGTATGTGGAGAGTAGCTAGACTCGTTATAGCTGCCTTGGGTGCATCCAATGATTGTGATTTTCTGGCTGGGCTGGGCTGGAACTGCGTGCTGCGTTGTCGTGCGCGTTGGTCGAATTCGGACACCCACCGGACCCCGAGGCCCCCGTGCCGTTCGGGTTCTGGCATTCCAGTCGTTCTTACTCGTGCAATGTTTGGTTGGTCCGTTGTTGGGTCCGTCGGCGCAATTTGAAGAATCCTGCGCATGTAAGCAGAGCCTGCTTTGTACGAGCGAGCGCATCCACGTGAACGAAAGAGGCGAGCCGTGCGTGCGTAGGAAGCCTTTTGCGTGCACCACAATCCTGACTTCGAGGAGCATGTCAGTCAACCCGGGCATTGCAAGTTTGCAACCTAGTCATTTGATAGCATGCGAAGGGCTGGCGGGACAGGCCTGCGGACGGAATGGGGGACAGCTGTTCAGCAGTGTCGGCATGTCACGTCCCCATAATCGTACGCTCCGTTCTCTTGCCAGCATCAACCAGGCGATCCGCCATTTTGCAGAGTGCCTTCATAGGGCTGTATCAGCACGCCGCGGTATGCAACATGCCCATGCCTGCGTCCGCCAGGTTGTGCAGTAGCTTCGCTTCAAGCGGCACACGTGAAAGGCATTCCGGTGGATCATACCGTATCCTGACGGCCAGGGATCATCACCGTATGCACGGCTTGCCGTCCGGGATTCGTAGCAGCAGGTGCCGTCGTGCCGATGGATAAGCCTCACACAGCAACGCGAAGATGTTGGCGTTAATTGCGCTTCAGATGAATAGGTCAAACTAGCGGGCCAGCGGGCCATGAAGCAGGAGAAACGGAGTGTTGGGCGCACGGAGCGACGGCAGTGGGAAGCAGTAATGAGCAATCCAGGCGACTCAGGCCCTATATGGCAGCCCTGCAAGGACCCCCCTGGAGCTGGCCTTCGGATCCTCGAGAGCCGAGGTGGGCGTGGGTGGGGGGTTAAAGCCTTTAAAGGGTGGCTATCTTATTTTTCTGAGTATCTACGGCCGGAGATACTCCTGGCTCAGAAGTGCTGAGAGTATCTGTCAGGGTCTGTCCAGGAGGGGATTTTCCCGGCAAAACACAGCCCCGGGAGATATCATGCCCACCTGTGAGGCCGGATTATCTAAACCTTCAGCTTTTTGCACGGCAAAAGTATCTTCAAATTTCCAAAATTTTCTCCCGAATATATATTCATATCTTAAGATAGCCACCCTGGTTAAAGGTGTACAGCGCCTCGCAAGATTCAGCACGGGACTGGCGTAGGGGCATGGGGCACGCATTAGGCACTCCACAGGACATTGAACCGTGTTGGGGCACGCATTGCTCATTGCTCTCTGCACTGCAAACGACGGTCGCGTTGCGGGCGTGAGAAGGGTCATCCACAGGTCGTGAAGACCACCGCAGACTTGCAAAGTTGCAATGCGCCTGGACAAGGGCTATGCCAGCGCGTAGCGCGCCCCGATCCCGTCTGGGTACGTGGGTAGCCCAAGAGCCCATGCCATCGCCACCGCATTGATCGACGAACGAAACGGCGCCTATCGGGAGCTGACGACGGCGTCCCCTCCCCTGTTTAATTATGCGACACCTTCCGAAGGTCAGGGAAGGGTCTCGGAGGGTACGCCAGCGGCTACGTATGCAGGCACTCCCAAGCCGTCCTTGGCACGCACGCTGGAAGGACATGCGAGGCCTTTGCTGGCAGTGCCGGCCAGTCGGGCAGAACTGGGCCTCCTCCGACGCCACTTCCATAACCTGCGAACGTTTCCTTGCCTTCATCGTGCTGTAATCTTCATTCGGGCGGGCAATGTATGGCTTTAAATTGACCCGATGTGTCAAGGGGCATTAGGATGGGTGTGGCGCTGACCACAGCCGGGAGCAGCTCCAGCTGTCCCTGCTCGTGCCCGGCCGTTGTCCCTGTTACGTAACGGCAACTGTCCGACACAGCCTTCCCTTAGGCAGCTGACCATCGTCGCCCCACAAACTTTAGGTGGGAAGGATTTGACTTTTCAATGTGTCAGAGTTACTCGACAGCGTGGCTACGATCGTGGGGACTGAAGGCGATCTTGGCCTTTGGCTGTAAGGGGACACCATCTTCCGATCATCCTTGTTTGTCGCAATTGGCTCCATAGCTGACCTGCACGGAGTGTAACAAGATCTTCACAGCTGAAATGCCTGCAGACTACCAGCTGCTGGCCGATGATGTTACAAGCTTCAGTGAGCTCGTACGGTTCAAACGAACCCGAAGGCTCATGAACCGCCTCAGACAAGCAAAAGGAACAAAAAGTAGGGAAAAATCAACCGTAGCAGAAAGGGCATAAAGACAACATAAGACAGATACGTCACAAAAGCACAACATGACCAGAGAAGGAGTCTCCATCGACTCTACACGGCGATGCGCTCGCGACGAAAGCAAAACATGTCATAAACAACCTTTGCAAGACCGCGCTGATCGTCTATTTGCATGACATCGCAAACACTCGCTCCCTCCGGTACACCCAGGTCCCAAAGCTTCTGCCGCGCTGACACGAGAGCAGAACACTCCAACAGAAAGTGCTTCTCGTCCTCGACGGCACCATTAATGCGACACGCCTTGCACACACGCAGCTCCCTGGCTCGATTACTCTCGCTATTTACCGCCAGGTCTGATACGCATAACCGGAAACGGAGAAGGGCACGGTGGTGCGCCGGGGGAATGTAACCCTCAAACTGCTTCGGCTGCCCCATCCAGTGCTTGTGACGGCACATTTTCACGCCTGGCTTCCTGCCATCCGTAACGAAAGAGCACGGGTCGACGGCCACTGGCCCAATCATCGTTAATGCGCCCCCTAAGAGTGTCCAACAGCGCCTCAACGTCGAGCTTGCACGTAGAGTACCGTCTAACCCTGGCGTCGATGGTACCCGCCGTCGCATCCTCCGGCCAGTCATGCCTTAAGATGTTCAGAGCCCGAATGATCTTAGTTCCCCAGCCGTCCCCCTGCAAATCCGATTCCAATGCCAGCCGGATCTCGTGACGAAAAACACTGTGGTATATGCTGCTAGTGTTCTCCACCATACTGTTCCAAAAACGAAACACAGATTCAGCCCAGTACATCTGCAGCGGCATCTGCCCTAGTTCCCTAAACAACAATTGAAGGGGCGGGACGGAAGCTCCGACCAGCTGCTTCATAAAGGCGATTTGCAGCTTGACCATGCGATCCCGAGTAGCGACCTCAAAATAACAGGAACGCGGTGCCTCGTTAGCCGGGAAACCCCTCTCGAGCAACGCTAAAACCAAATCGACACCCCACAACTGCGAACCATAAGACAGAACAGAACGGACTTGCGCGTTAAAGCATTTCATTCCGACGGATGGTAACAAAAGCCCCTGTCGACGCAACTTGCTAAGCAGAGAAAACATAGCCCGCTGGCCCGCGACGTAGAGTTCGTCCGTGCACGACGCAAAGGAACTATTAGGGCCAAAATGTAGCCCGAGATAACGTGCGCGCGGCTTCCAGGTGATGGGCCGGTCCACCGGCAGCCCGTCCTCCATAACGCGCATAGTAACCAGGCCGTTGATCGCGTAGAAGTGACTCCTAACCTGATCACTGGGATGGAAGAGCAGCAGCTCACACTTCCTCGCATTAACGGTAAGACCAAACACCTCGGACCACTCCCGCAAAGCTCTAAGCAAGCTCATCAAACGTCGCTTTGTCGCCGCGAAAAGGCTTAAGTCGTCCGCGTACAGGGCTAGAGGCACTCGCCGACCTTCGACGTCTGGGCAGTCTGGGGCCGCCATGGCATCTGGGAGCGCGACGTCAAGGGCGTCGACGTAGTCGGCATACCCTTCTACGAAGAAACCAAACAGCGTTGGGCTCATCGGGCATCCCTGTTTCACACCTTGCGAAGAAGGGAACGCAGCTGCTGGCCGCGTACGCTCAAGTACGGCATTAGCCCTGTACTAACCGCCGGTGCGCCGGAAGTGTACCAAGCTGTATCATAACCACTAGCCAAAATTCAGCTTACATATTTGAACAGGACGCAGGAAGAAGTTACAACTTGACACGAATGATTTGAAGGTAGCGAGTAGGGCTTAGTTGGACATCAAGGTGCCTGACTGCCTGTAGCCTTGATTACGTGAATCGCGCGCGTAATCAAAACCGACTTCGATTCCTCGTATTTTACCTTGGCCGAAACTCATGGAAGCGGTCGTGGCAACTGCGGAAGCAACCGAGGTGACGGACCTCAAACCGTGCGAGCACCAAGCCGGAGGACACTTTGCCGTAGGTAAGGATTACTTGCAGCATGTTTTTGTGCGTCTTCGGTCGAGATGCTGGACTTAGGTTAACCCTGGTTTGACAGGAAAGCATGCAGCAACGTTTGTGGACGGCTCGGGGAAATTTTACAAGCTTTTCCAGGTAAAGCTTCGGCAAACTGCAACCTGGATCCGCGATTGTTTAAAGCGTTGCTGCCGCTCAAGCGCCCGTGCACTGAGCCGTTGCCTGCCGGACTGCAGGATGACGTACGCAGTGGCCGGGAAGCAAGCATCTACGAAACGATCTTCGCCGGTGCTGATGATGACGAAGTCCGCAAAGAAGACATGGTGGCATTTCGCCACTTCGTACCGAAGTATTGTAAGTTGCCGTGGTCCTGACCGTGTTGCGTACTGTACGTCCTAATCGTGCGCCGGCCGTTCCTCTGCCAACGTCATGCACGCATAGGCGGTACGCCTGGCGCTGCGTAGTACCCGCTCACCGCATTTGCGATGCTGTCGTCAAAACACTTTTTGGCCCGGCCCTGTTCGCTGAAAATTCACTCGCGTCTCCCTTGTGGCCGCCTGACACCCCACCCTTGCCATCCGCCGCACACACGCACACCCCCTCTTCCCCAGTTGGCATTGTGGTGAGCGGCGACAAGAAGCTGCTGGCTCTGGAGGACACGTGCAGCGCCTACCAGAAGCCGTGCGTCATTGATGCAAAGGTACAAAGGCGCTGGCTTCCGGATGAAAGTGCAGTCAGCTCCGTCCGCTTTTCGGGGCGTGGGTCCAGACCACGGCTGCTTCTGCCGACGTGTACGGTACGAGGCACGAGGCCGTGTTTACCATCTGCCCCCGTTCAGCAGGGAACGCACGCAGAGAGTTGGCTATCGCGATCTGGGTCGGCATTTCCGGGTGATGCTCCTGTGCCATGGCTGCTGCGTGCAGATGGGTCTCACGACTATCTACGACTGGTCGGACGGTAAATACAAGGCCAAGAACGCGTGAGTGTACGCGGCGGCGGTGCACCGTTGGTACGGTAGCGACAGCGGGAGCATGCTGCGAATGGCGATTCCCTAACCCACAAGCAATGACACCACCATCGTAGAAAGCTTTGTACCCGTGCCTTAGGCTGCTGGGCCGTATGTCGCCCCGTTTCGTTGCTTGCACCGCGCGCACATAAGCTCAACCGGTGAAGCCAACGTAGCCCTGTGCCCGCCTCTCAAGCGAGCGCTGTGCATGACACCACCTGTATTGTCCCTGTCATCCCCCGCTCTCGCTGTCCCGCTCTGTCATCCCGCTCGCCACCCCCCCCCAGCACCAAGGATCTGGTGACCACGCAGTCGACCCTGGGCTTCCGCGTGACGGGCTTCAAGGTGTGGCAGCAGGACAAGGGCGAGTACTTTGTGGCTGACCGGAGCTACGGCAAGGAGCTCACCGCGGAGACGATGCCGGCGGCTCTCACCAAGTTCGGCTCAAACGGTAGGGATGGTGCTGGGCCACGTCCTCCTCCTGCGTTACTGGTACCGTAGTGGTCCCAGGAGGTTCCCAGGAGCCCTACATGGCCTTCATCGCCCCAGGCTGCAATCGCACAAAAACCCCGTTCTGGCGGCGCGCTTCGCATCGAGGCGGTTTGGAAGTTGGACTCACAGAGGAACGCCACCGCAGCATCTGACCACCCGCCCTGACTCCCTGCTGCCCGGCATGCGCCGCCTACGCACCCCGACAACAGGCTCATTGACGCCACGCGACGTGTACGGCGGCCCTGACGGCGCCGTGGCAAAGATCCGGTGCCTGCAGTCGTGGTTCGAGGCGCAGCGCAGTCTGCTGTTCTTCGCGGCCAGCATCATCGTGGTGTACGAGGGCGCTGCGACGCGGCCGGAGGAGGCCAATGTGACGATTCGCTTCATCGACTTTGCGCACACCTTCCCCAGCAAGGGCAAGCGCGACGACAACGTGCTGCCCGGGGTCAAGATCCTCGCGGACTTGCTCGAGCGCGTCGCGGAAGATGGGGGGCAACGACAGTGAGAGCCCTTCCTGTTGGCGTAAAATATAATGATATATTGATAGGTCCTGGCCGGGTTTATGCAAGAATTGTTGCGTTCCGCTGCATTGCTACTCAGAGCAGGAGGACGGGATGTGATCGGGGCGGGCTACCAAGGCGGTTATTGCTGGAGGGAGGGAAGGGAGTCGTGGGGGGCGGCTTGGCAGCGCCTCCGGCTGTAGTCGGCGGGTGCAGGGTGTAGCCGGCTGTGTCGCGGCACACCAGGTCGAAGATGGTGACGGTGCAAGATAGCTGTGTGGCGAAACGGCGCTGTGAAGCGCGCAAGCAAGTCGTGTGTGTTCCAGCCGGCTGGTGTACTGGCCGTATGCGCGTCTTGTCTTTCGGGGATCGACGCGCGCAGTTTGCTGTTACGGACGCCAGGGTCCGCATTGTGTGCGTATAGTGACTTTGTTGTGGGTAGTGCAGGCGGAAGCATGTTCTGGACATGGTGCATAGCTCAGCTGGTCGTCTTTGCGGTGAATTTGTCGGTGTGGTTCACAGCTCCACTTCCGTAATTGCCCATACAGCCCATACTGCCTTGCGCGATAGCTGGCGGCTGCAGCTGTGTCAGTCGTCGTCGGGGCATAGACAATGTGTTAGTGGTAGGCACCACAGGGTGCGCCGGATTCGGCAGCAGGCCCACCGCACTGAACCTTCGGCTGTCATAGGACCAGGATGGGCTGACTGGCAGCACGTGTCTGTGCCTGGGCAGTGGGCACAGATCGCTGCACGCATCCGCACGTCTTCCTGCACGCATCGTATGTTGCGCTTGCTCGCCGCCGACAGCCGTCGTGTGCCGTACCGGTGGGAAGGAGTGCGCTCTTCCCGTCGTGCAATGCGGACAACGGGTCTCTGTCTTCTAAGAGCGGACGGGGCGGTGACTTTGTGGCAACGCTTAATGTGATGTCCTGGTGGATTGCGTGGCCATGGGTGCTGCAGCTTTTATGCTGTGTTCATTTCGATGACGGGGCGTCCCCTTGGTTGTCCGGGTGTCATAATGACCGAGGAGCCGTCGATAGGACTTCGACCCGGCAGGTGCCTCGCCAGCTTCGTTGCTTCAGATCAGGGGCATGGCGCTCGTTCCGGTCTGCGGGGTCCGTCCATCCCTTGCGAGTACATATCTTTTGCATAGGGGGTGGTCGACAATTCTGTGGCGCAACAAACGGTTACACCCTCGCACACAATGCTGCAAGGTGAATGGCTTCCAGGCAGGTGGATCGCGCCCTCCTGGATTGCGTTCATGGTGGTTGAAAAATGCCAGCCCCAGGGGAAGAGCCGTTGCCTGGCTTGGGCCACTTGTCTTTACGGGCGCCAAGGCCCCATCCAGTCGCTGGCTGAGCGGCATCACCAGAACCCGGCCAACGAGAGATGCGCCCCCCTTGTCTTCATCTCCGCGCACGGCAGCGTGTAGACACGCACGATAGCTGGTAGGAAGCCCTCCCAATAAATGTGCACACCTACCGCTACGAAAAACGAGCGCACACGACTGCACACTGCAGAGCCCCAACGGGTCGCTCTGCCGTCCACACAACACACCTCCCATCATCTGAAGAACCAATACCTGCGACCGCGACGCAGCCGTCCGGCAGCGCTCCGCAGTACCCTTCCTACCCCTGCCCATCCGCAGCGAATCGCTCTCGCTCCACGAGTGAAGCAGCTCAGTGCGCTCCTACTCTTGTACCTACGGCGCCGGCTCCACGGCCCCCAGCATCACGTCATTTCGTCCCATGCGGCCTTCCCGCGGCCCTGCCACGGTGGTCAGGCGGCTGTGAGCTGCCAAGACATGTCAAGCCAAACCAAGTCGCTTTCCTACGCGGACGACTTCTCCGCCATAGCCGCCTCGTAGATCCGATACGCCGCCCACCAGCACGTGCAGTTGCCGATCACCGTTAGCGCAGACTGCCAATGGCGGGCAGCGGGGCAGGCAGACAGGGCGGCCAGGGCGCCAGCACACAGCAGGCAGGCAGGGCAGCAGCGCGGTCAGTTGGGGGGTTCAACGGTTGCAGTGGTCAAATTTCGAAAGCCAGCAAAGCCTGGCCGTTGCCTCACCACACAGCATTGGACCGGCACCGGCTCGGGGCCCCGCCGGCAGCGTGACCCAACTGGCGGCTCAAGCGCACATGGGACAATCACAGAGACGGGTTACCCCTTGCAAGGCTCACGCGTCCACAATGGCACTAGCCAACAGAAGGCAAGGCAAGGCCCCAAACACCACACTCCGACTCCTGGAACCCCCGGGTGCACGCGCGCCTGCACCCTCGTAAGAAGTCCGCACCCTTCCCCGCAGCGGCGCGCCTCAAGCCTGAACGGGAAGCGCCTCTCCAAGGCGCCGCTGCACCCGTCCGGCGTGTGCCCGCTACCGGCCGCACGTCCTATCTCCCCGCCCCGTCCGTGGACAGCTAGCCACCCGTCTCCGCCAGCCTCCTTCACCTAACCGCCACTTCTCCAGCACTTCCCCTCATGCCCGTCCCTCTAACCGCATGTACCCAATGCTGCACCCACACAGCCCCTTCGTCATCGGGCAACCATGGGTCCTCCCAGCCCCAGCGCCTTCCCCAACCCACGCGCCCCCAAGCCCCCCCCCCCCCGCAACGCCCGCATCCCCCCCTGTCCCCACCTGCACCACTACCAGGAACTCCAGGTCTGGCGAGTTGTAGAAGAAGTGCCAGGTGCAGGCCGCCATAGCGGAACCTAGGCTGGGCAGCATGCCCCAGGCCATGCCCTTCCACCGCGGGTTCCCGCTGGCCTCCGCGTACCTCCACATCAGCCCCATCGCCGTGACCCACTCCAACACGGAAGACACACTGCACAGGGGGGTGTTGCGGTGCGGTGAGGCGAGGTCAGATCCGATCAACAGCGGAGCAGCGGCAGCCAGACAGCCAGCCGGCCGGGGAGGGCAGGCGGCACCGGGGACAGGGCGATTCGGTTTATGGGTGTAAAGGGTTGAGCGGCTCACGGGGGCGGCCCTGCGCCTGGCGTGATCGCACTTGACGGTTCGGCTCAAAAACTCAGCGTGGTGAGCATTGACCCTGATAGGCTGCAGCTGTGTGAAGAGTCGTTTGGAATCGAGTCGAGAGGCGGTGAGCGCAGGGGCCGCGTGGCCGCAGTGCCCGCCGGGGAAGTGACAGTGGGATGGTTCGGAGGCAGGTGACGCGGTAAGGTACGGAACCATTGAACATCACCTGCACCGCTTGCCATTTTCCGCCCCCCTTCGCAAGCTCGTCCTGGATGCAGCCACAACCCCCGTGCTCCCGTTCCCCAACCACCCGTATCGACTACCAGAGACAGGGCACACTCCCCCTCGCCGCTAGGCCGGCTTACTGGATTGCCCACGTAGGCAGCGAGAGCGCGTTGCCAGGCTCCGCGTGCAGCTCAAGCGCGTGGGCGGCGCCCGGTACGAGTAGGTCAGAACATGCGGCAGCGAGCAGCAGAGTGCCTGCCGCGAGGTGGCCTGCGCTCGGCGCGGTCGCCGAGTCTCGGCTTGACGCTCTACACCTGGACGTGTGCGACTGCGTCACCGGCTGGAGTTTTGATATGTGAGGGCGCACAAAGCAGCGCACTGGACGAAAGGCATTAAGCTGGGCCGAGGAGGCCTTTCTGAAGCCTTTGCAAGCTGAAGTATCCATCGTAAGTTGGTCCAACAAACTATTCGCTTTGGTGAGTGCGTTGGATAAGTGCAGGCGAGGTGACAACGCAACGTCGTCCGAACTACCAAAACGTCGTCTTGTCGTACAACCAGTTCAGTTTGCTTTGTGCACCGTTTTAGCTAGCTCGCTGAAGTGGATCACGTCGGACGGTCATAGTTCACCGAGGGTATTCAAGGTCTAGTGAACCTGCTGCCGGAGCGTTATTTGCTGTGAGTTCACACCGCCACCGGCGCAGTTTGCGTGACTTCCTAAATCAAAAGCGTCACAAGGAATGGAAGCTGCACCATCGGACAACTCGTTGAGCCGGTTAGGTCGACGGCTGAACCAACGCATCCAATACCTGCTGGACAAAAGCTCCCCGCACATCATCGGTCGCTGGATATGCCTCCTTTTAGCACTGGTCGGCTACGTGGCGCGCGTCTGGTATCTTCGAG
Source organism: Pleodorina starrii (assembly GCA_030267565.1). Taxonomy (NCBI): domain Eukaryota; kingdom Viridiplantae; phylum Chlorophyta; class Chlorophyceae; order Chlamydomonadales; family Volvocaceae; genus Pleodorina; species Pleodorina starrii. Next base: position 1,528,608 of record BRXU01000022.1, on the reverse strand, counting down.
GTACGCAAACGGCTTGCAACTTGATCAGTATGACCCCTCGACGTCTGAAGTAGTAACTGTTGCACTGCACCATGCCTAACGACAATCCAGGTTTCTACATCGTGTCCTATGGCTTGGGGATATACAATCTGAACCTGTTACTGGGTTTCATCACCCCGCAATTTGACCCGGAGCTCGAGGGGCCCGAGCTGCCGACTAAAGCTGATGAGGAGTTCCGTCCATTCGTTCGAAGGTTGCCAGAATTCAAGTTCTGGTGAGGGCGGTTTGGTTCCATTCCCACCGGCGTCACCGTGCGTGTGTATGTGGTAGCTGCCGGGGTGGGACTTCAGCACTTCACGTTGGACACCCCCCCCCATGCAACCGCAGGTACGCATCAATAAAATCAATCCTCGTGGGCACGGGGATGACATTCTTCAGCGTGTTCGATGTGCCGGTCTTCTGGCCCATCCTCCTGTTGTACTGGTTCGTGCTCTTCTTCGTAACGATGAAGCGGCAGATCAGGCACATGATTAAGCACCGCTACCTGCCGTTCACCTTTGGGAAAAAGGTGCGTGCGTACGCCAAAAAAGGGAAGGGTATGGGGCAGGTGGTCGAACATGCCTCCACTAGGCTAGCATGCACGTAGCCGCATGATGTCTCTGGTAGCACACTTCAGAGCGGCCGGGTACGGCTCGCCGCTTTGCCAGCATGGTAGTAGCTTCAGTTTGTGGCGCAGGCACGTCGCCGGTTCAGCTTAGCTTTGACAGGTTGTCTGTGAAGAGGACGCTGCCCGTTCTTTCGCGGGAGCCGCGGGAGCGTCCATTCGTATTGTGTACGGTTAGCTGTCTCGAGCGCTGACAAATTGGCATCTCAAGCTCATGGGGTGTGCTCGTGCTATTCGCGTTGCTTGCCGTACACATCGAGCGGGACGTCGTCGAGTTATAGTTATTCCCTTTTTCCCAGGCTCAGTGTCGCATGCCGCCGGCTCTCGCCGACACGGGGCGGTCAGCAGCTCCATTCGGTGCTGTGTGACCTACAGGGCTCCACTTAGTGTAGCCTAAGGGAACGCTAGGCAGCAGATGGTCCCGTCCTTGCTGGGGCGCTTAATGTATACATGGAAGTCCTTCATATCCTGCCTGTTGTTGCTTTGTCAATACCCGATCCTGTTGGCCCCTTCGCAGAAATACGGAAAGGGCTCGGTTGCGAAGGACTCGAAATGATGTCGTGCCGGACAGTGGAGCACCGAAGGACGTAGCGGCCACATAGCGCGGAGGGTGCCTGTCCGGACGTGTCGCTCTTGGCTCATCACGCGGCATCTGGGAACAGGGTTTCGGACACACTCGGCTGTCCGCGGGTGGATTTCGGGCGGACAGGTTCGGTGTGTTCACGTCTAGAGCCGTTGCGCACAGCGTCGGATGTTGGTGTCCACCCAAAAGCAGTTAGCATGTAGGAGGAGGGAAGAGCAGGTTGTGATTTGACTGTAGCTCTGTGACCTTTTGGCATCGTTCACATTGTTTCCGCTCGGACATTGGGGGCCAAGTCGTAGGTGTGTGGGCGAGTATAGTTTATGCAGGGGCAGGACACAGTGTTCGGCTTGGAGATATCGCTTGACTTTTGGCTGCTCAACGGCGGTCATCCAGCGGCTTTCACGACGGTTACATGCCATTGCACAAGTAGCGGTGCGCGTCCCCAGGCTTATACGAGTAGATCCGCGTCGGGAAACGCATGTATGGCCGTGGAGGTCATAGGCATTGATTTAAGGCAGTGTGCGTAAATTGCGTGGAGGGCATCCAGCAAGTTCCGGACGCGGGTTTTGTTGCTTCATCAGTAATCGTGAACGAGCAGCTTACTGGACAGCAGCGGAAAAGTGCACTGCAGGCACAGGTTGGGCGAAGAAGGTGCACCCTTGTCACAAATAGGGAGACCGTGTGGTCATGTCGTGTCAAGGAAGGTTGCTGCATGTTCGTTTGATCCTGCCCCACGGTACGTTGGTTACCCAGCCACGTGGACGCCTTTGTCTGACACGCTTCACAAGTGGACGCTCACCAATGGGCACTGGACTCCATTGGATGCGTGGGTGCGGCCTCGGCAACACTGGTGTGCAATCGTCAGCGCCAAACTCATCTGCTTAGGCCCAAACTGCAATGGTGCGTGCTGCTCCATCCACCCGTTGCCGCCAACAAGACCGGCCTGTATTCTGCTGCTCGTATGAGCGTAGAAGGGTAACGCGCATCTGTCGAAGTTCATGCAGGGCGGAGTTCATGGCCCCCGGTGCTGAATACGACAGGTCAGGAAAGATTGCAATAGCATCGGGTAGAAATAAGCAGACACAAGTAGCGAATGACCATATCCAACCCCAATCGACAGGACTATGCTGTCGATAACATACTTGAGAAGTTGCCCGAGTTGGGTTACCGCGAACACCGACAAACGGTCCTCCGTACAACTTTGGTATCAGGACTTCAGGAGGAAGGAAGCTCTCTCCGACTATCCCATATAAACGTCATCAACTTAGTCTAGAGATTGATATTTTGCTCGAAGGCACTTGGTCAACAAGTCTGGTCAATGTTACCGGTTAAAAAACCGACTGGGTCCATATCTAAAACGCATCATGACTTGGAACCCCGTTGTCGATTCGGACTAATCGTGCTGCTCCTACTGTAAATCTTGGAGCGCGATGTCCACGACTGGCGACCCCGTAAGCTTGACGCTGCAAACGTCACCTGCTAGGTACCCTTTAGCTGCACATGCTTAGTTTGTAGTTTACTTTTATCCACTCAGCTAAACTCGGAAGTGGCGGAGCTGTTGGAACGGACAGATACTTTGCTGCGGACATCGTCAGCAGCTGGCGACCGCTTTCCATCTGACGCTGGACGCTCAGAGCGGCTCAGCCTTAGGTCATCGCTCACCGGCCGGTACGTTCAGGAGTCAGCGGAGTCACTGCCCCCAGCTACTGCCTATTGGTTAAGCCCGGACTAGCGACCTCCTCTCCGTTACCATGAACGCAGGGTTCGCGCAAGCGTATCCTCAATTCACAGCAGCGCTGAAACGGACGGCGGAGAGCCCCTGATGGAGGTTGCTGCCCGCTTACGGACCTCCATGGATGGGCCGAGCCGGAAGTTTAGCCCCCGTCAGCTGAAGCTGGAAACGTCGCCGACAAAATTCCAAGGTGTCGACATTTTGCGAAAGGTTCCTGACTTGGACAGCGAGAACCCCACACCGCGTCTTCTGGACCACTCGGTAGGTTGGCGGCCCAGGGAACCTCCACGGGCAAACCCGCATCGGGTAACAACTCGGGCACGTCTCTCCAAGAAGGCGCCAAGTCTGTGGTTGCATCCTAATCGCCAATAGCAAGAATGGGATCGGGGAACTCCACCTCCGAGGCATCGGGTGATGCGGCAGTCCGTTTGCCGTTTCGTTTGGGTGTTTCCCAACGCGCTCTGTATGGTGCATGCAGAGCCGGCCGCCACCGTCGGTAGCGGACACCGCCTCGGGGTGCTTGGACCAGAGCGGCCCCACGTCGATCAACATGAGCTTTCGCGGCTCGAAGGATAGGGGCCGAGCTTACAACAGCTTCGGTGGCCTGCACGACATGCTGTCCATGGTGGACCCTCTCATGGCGCCTGCCAGCCCGCCCCCGCCCGCTCCGGTGGCAGGAGGCACATCCAGCGGCCGGCTGAGCTTCGCCAGCGGCTCTTTCGCCGGCAATGGCGGCAAAGGTACGGGCGCTACCTATGCAAACGGTTTGTGGACCCTGACCGTGCAGAAGTGGCCCTGGTGATGGTCCCACGGCTAAACTGCTGTTCACTCTTGTCGTACCCATGCCGCACGCTTCAGGCTCGGCGGCGTCGATCACCGCTGCGGATATGAAGCCCCAGCGTATGCGGTCGCCCAGTCGCCTGGGCTCTCCCGCGCTGTCTCCGCGGTCTCCGCTCTACAAGTCCAGCAGCCTGGGCGGGGTCAGTAACCTGGCGGCGCCACTCTCAGGCCCTGGCGCCAAAGGTTCCAGGCGGGCACAGCTGCAGGCGCTCCTCAGCAAGGACCTCGCCCAGCCGCACGACGTGGTCAAGTACGTGTGGGTGGGGCCGGGGCAATGAAATTATTGGTTGGCTGCCTGGCTCGCTGCAATAGTCAGCTCTTGCGGCCTGCTCATGGATGGCAGAACAAGCAGTAAGCTAGTACCCCGCGATTGACTGTGACATTGCGGGGACCAGTCGCCGAGGCCATGGACCCGTGCATGACGCGTGTTTTGGGCCAACCCTCCCCCGGTCTGATAGGCGCGGGGCCGCGGTGACTTCGAAAGCAGCCACGACCATCGCATGCATTTGTTATTGGGTGTGGTGTCATGAGTTGTATCGTACAGCGACACATAATGTGTGGCTTGCTGAACGTGTGTGCGTGTGTTTGGCTGGCGGGATGTGCAGGTTCAAGGCGGAGGTGAAGAACCTGACACAACCACCTGCAAATGTGGTGCAGCTGGCCGGCGACCTGCAGGAGAAGTTTGATAGGGTAAACCGCAAGCTGAAAAATTGGAACCTAATCGAGACGGCCGCGACGGAGGTACGTGCAAGTCTGCAACCAAGGGGGCTTTGGGCCGCCGCCACTCAGAAGCTGGGCGTGCACGACATCTTACTGACACCGTTGCCATGCGCAAACGCACTTCTAGAAATGCCCAGGCACCTCCCACTCACTGCTGACCGCGCGACGCTTTACCATGTGCATGTGCATTGACGCGTGATGGCACCCCGCGCGCCTCACATCCATTTTGAGATACCGTGGGGATTTGCCTTCCGACCCGCAGCGCTTCAACGCCGCGATGGACACTGCGCTGGAAGCACTCTTTTCGCGGATCAACCTCGCCTGGCCGTCGGGCGACCAGCCCGCGGTGGCATCGGACTCCTCCGCCGGCCAGCCCCCGAACAGTGCATACGACTCCCTGCGGTCGGGTGCCCACAGAAAAGGTGGTCGCCCGGAACCTGCGCAGCGTGGCCAGCCGGACAAGGACTCGGACTATGTGCTGCGCCGGAGCTGCCGGTACGGACCGCCTGCCGCTGCGACGGACAGCAGCCGCCGCACCGATGATGCCGACGAGGCGGGGTACGGGTCGCCCTCCTCGTTGGCGTCGCAACGGTACGACTGGGACGAGGACCTGTCCACCACGACGGACGCGGAGGAGGATACGAGCCGCGGCAGCACGCGGCGCGGGGGGAGCAAGAGCAGCCGGACGCGCAGCGGAGGCAGGGCCAGGGGGGTGGCGCCAGGGCAGTGCGACGACGGTCGGGGGCGGGAGGCGCGGTCCGGCAGCATGGGCCGTGGCCATGACGCGGACGACCCGCTGGCCTCCGCCCGGACGGATGCGGAGGGCGGCAGGGGTGGCAGGCGCAGCCACCGCCAAGTCAGCGACGTGGCATCGGGCATACCGGGCCAACGGCCAGCCAGCGCCACGCATGCATGGCACGTTGGGCCCAACGGCACGTACCTCACGGGGCCCATGCAGCCGTCGCAGCCGCAACCCGCGGCGTCAGCCCCCGGACCGATGTTCGGCGCTGGCTTCCCGGTTCCAGGCGCGTCGGCGATGTTTGGCCTCCTTCAGCAACCCTTCATGTCCTCATCTGCCACCTATTCGGCACCGTCAGCGGCAGCAGCTGGCTACCAGGTGCCTCTCTCCGGCCCCAAAGGCGCCGGCGGCTACCCACCCAGCGCGCAACAGTACTGCGTTGCAGCTGATGCGAGGCACGGGCTGCCGGCGGCATCCGCGGCTATGGGCGGCGCAAAGCCGCCAGACATGGGTACCGCATGGAAGCCAGCGTTGGGCGTCGATGTGGCTGGCGGCTTTCCGTTCGCATCCTCTGGTTTGTGGACGCAGCTATACGGAGTGTCGGCGGCCCCCACGAACCCCATCTACGGCGTCACATCGACCGTAAGCGCGACTGACAGCCACCCAGCCTCGTACTTTGCGCCGACTGCATCTTCCGGCCGGGACGCGCCGATGCCCAGCGCAGCGGCTCCGGAGCTCTGTGCCACGGCCTCAACGGCGGCCTTGCACAGCGCCGGCTGGCCGGCGCCATCGGCGCACAGCAGAGTCCAAGTCCCAGCGGCGGCGCACGGAGCGCAGGAGAGCAGTGCCAGCGGCCCAGCCCCCATGCCCGCCGGCTTCGACATGACCGACCTCCGCGGCGCCCTTCATTCGATACCATACAAGTCGGCCTATGGCTACGGACCAGGGGTCGGAGGGCCCAGCGTGCAAGCGCTGGCAGCTTTTGCGGGGATGGGGGATCTGATGGGGGCGATACCGCACATGCCTGGCGGTCACACGGTTACATACGGCGCCGCCGGTGCCATGGGGCACGAGCGCCACGCAGCTGGCCAGTACTTCCGATAGTCATGCAAATAACTCGCAAGCAGCCAGTCTGCATGTCCGTCCGCGCAGGATAATAGTCACGCGACTGAACCTACTTGCATGCATCGGCAACCATAATGACAGTAAGCGCGTACGTAAAAAGATGGGACGCGTACGTAGCTACGTACCACCCCGCTTCTAATCGGCAAGGTCCTTCCGCCACGCACCGCGTCGTCGGAACATACTGTAACACCTTTGATACTGGCCATTTCTACTTGTGGCTGCCAGACGTACGTTCCAACCCACAGAACGCCAGCAGCCCCCTTCCGCACGAACATCGTACATTGCCACGCTGGGCGTGTCTCAGGTTGCCAAGCCAAGGTTACATCTCCAGGCCTTCCTCCCTAGCAGCCTCGCCAGGGGAGCCCCGTCAGTCGACAGCAGCAGCTGAAAGCCGCCCAGCTCTCACAGGCGCTGCGGCTGCTGAGGGTAGGCAGACGTCAGGAAGCTGTCCAGGAAGGGGCTGTTGGCCGAAACCTTCTTCACTTCGCGCTGCTTGATGTAATAGGGCTCTACGACCTCCGTCAGCTGCAGGTTGTCAGGAAAGCAGCGGCAAATGGCGTTGTTGTGATGAAGACGGAACGCAAGGCGCCTGATGAAAACATGTCACGTTACGGCGTGCGGTGATATTGCTGAAGGTGGATCCCCCAGCCGTTCAGCAGGGCGGCCGTCCCCCTATTGTCCCTCGCCACACGGAACACGGAAATACCCCCGTCACTTACCACGTGGTGCCGCTGCTTGTGCATAAGCAGGTATGTCTGCGAAAAGCACATGTCCAGGGACGTCCTGTATCAGTGCCACACCCAGCACACGCCGATTTACGAAGGGCACACGGGCACCCACCTCAATTTCCTCCCGTCCCTTGAAGATAAGCAGGTCCACCACCTAAGGAGAGGTCGGGAGGGGTACGCCATTAACAAGCAAGCAAATAATGACAATGGGGGTTTCCCGCACAGTGTGTATCGCACCCGTCCGTCCTTCACGTCCTTGTATTCCTTGAAGCGCTCCTTAACGATAGCCCGCAACTCCCGCAGCGATACCATCTCCTCCATCTTATGCAGCCGCTGGACGAATGGCAAGCATCGGCAAATCTGCAACGGAGACCCGCATCGGCATCAAAAAAAGCGAGAGCGGACTTTCGCGCTCCTTGCATTCCGCCGTCCCGACAGAGATAGGATGCCTGGAGCTTAATATAATGGCAGCAAATTCAGGCCGTACCTCGAAATAGAAGCTCCGCGCAGCGCCCCCGAAAAGCCGGTCTTTCTGCTGGGCTGCAGCCACCTGCTTGACCAGTCGCGATGCCATATTGAGCAAGTACTGCTGCACGAAAGCCCCGTTTCACAGTGCACCCTCTGAGGCAAAAATTACGCTGGGACCCGAGAAAGCGCACAGGACCGCCCGTTACCCGTTCCAAAACCTGACGCAACGCAGTAGTCGCATCTGGCAGGATGACACTTGCAGCTTGCTCGGTACAGCTTGCAACTGTTTTTTGCCGTGGTACGGCGTACGTATGCGACAAATTTCTTCCTGGCCGATGTAGTCGTCATGATCCGACTGTGGGTAAGCTACTCTCCGTTCGTTCATATCCTCTGTGTCGCTGTGCAAGGGAATGCCGTCAAAATGGAACACCGACCCCAGCGCGACTGCAGCCGTGGTTGCGCCGGTCACCAGCACAAAAACAGCGGTGCAGTTCCTGCTTACAGACGCTGCGTTGCTTTTATTTTCAGTGCTTGTTCTAAACTTTAGGTGAGGACCACTTCCCGCCATCTTGTGCGAGCTTGAGCTTCGATAGTTGCGACCTTATCGTCCAAATTGTGTTTACAGATCAACACTCTTGGTGATCTTACCTCCGTCATGGATTCGCACATTAATCCGTAAGTCGGGAAGAGGGGGACCGGCGGCTCCGGTTCAAACAACCAAAAGGGACACCCCTTTGCACAGCCAGCAGTGGTAGCCGTACATGCTCACACCACAGTCATTGAGCGGTCCTCCCGTGGAATGGTGACATCTGCGCAGATACGGCGCTGTGGCTTATGCCTTTGGTTTTCAGCGGAAGGGCCCTCGACACGGTCACCAAGTGGCGAAGCTCACGGCAAGCAGCCAAGATGTAAGCACGCTGGCATGCTGTAGTACGGAACTGTGTCCAGCGCCAGCTGCGTTCTGTCGTGCACAATTAAACCAGAGGCCATGCCGTACAACTGTTGTGTTTGCTGTACATCTCAAGCCGCTGAGCGTCTCATAGAGCTCCCATGTATGTTGTCCTAACGCACAGGCAAGCTGGCGTCACAGGCAGCAAACGGAAGCTGTATGGTCTTCCGCCGCCGCCCCCAAGGTTTGTTACCTAACCATGGGTGCACGGTCTGCCCTTTCCCTTGTAGCCCCACGGCAGCTGCGCTGTGTTGCATGAGTCCAGTCTCCTGTCGTGCCGCTGACCGTGCTCCTTGCTGCCGCACCATTATCTCCAGGCACGAACCGCTGCGTCAGCGGAGGGCCTTCTCGATGAACCCGCCGCGCGTCGCGGACGGAAGCGGGGCGCAGCAGCTGACGCCCATCACACCTCCCCAGGTCAGCATGCCGCTGTGATCGGCCGTTCGTCGGCGCTCCCTCGGATGCATTCGGCAACCGCCTGACGTTTTCCCTCGACAGAGCATTTGCCCTGCTAAGCAGAAAGCGTGTGTCTAGGCTTTGGCTAACTTTGGTGCGCCATCCTCCCCGAGTGCTCCATATCTTCAAGCGTGTGCACCTTGAATTGAATGCACCACCGGGGAGGCGACGGGTCCCTTCATATCGCCCCCTTTCATATCGCTCCCTTTGTGGCACACGGACCCTGTGTGCAGAGGTACACCGTGTCGTCCGGGCCGGGCGGCTTGGCCACTCCGTACAGCGGCGCCTCGGGCGCGTCAGCCATGGGCGGCACTTTGCCGGGAGGCGCACTTGAAGCCGTGGACCGCGGCCTGCTGCGCACGCCGATGTCCGATTCGTACAGGTAGGCACCCCTGCGGCTGGCGGCACGCGCAAGGCGAGGAGCAATCGGTGAAGCCATCCAGGGGGGGGGGTAGATGGTCGTCCTGTTGAGCAGCCACAGGACGTCGGAAGTTGTCGTCATCAAAACGCAAATTAGACGTAAAAAACGCAAATAACGCAGATGTCTTTCCATGGCTATCATGATTACCTTCCCACGGTTGCTTTCGCAGGCGCTCCCCGCAGCCGCCCGTGTACTCTCCGGGTGGGGCCGTTGTGGCGAGCCCGGAGCAGCTGTCGTACTACTTCGACAGCCTGGGTGGCGGGACTGCGGGCGGCGTCATGGCCAGTCCCCAGCAGCTGGACACACTGGCGGGGCAGTACGGACAGGCGACACCGGCGGCCGCCGCGTATGCAGTGGGCTCGGAGCAAGGTATGTTGCGGATGTGGGGCAGGATTCGGACTGCCATTCGACTAGCTCGTGCTCGCATAGCTTCAATATTCTCGTTTGCGCACAGATTGGTGTAATTCCAAGCACAGTGCATGGCGTTGCGAAATAATGTGTGGGTCCCAAGACCTCGTGCGGCATCAGCATCAAGCGGTGTACCGCGCGTGCGCTGAGAGCCGTCGTCTGCTTCCCTTGCCGCCTGATGAGCGGATGACTTGATCAGTCGCTAAGGACCTTGTTCTGCGTCCTGACGCCCCTGACGCCAGATCAAGGGGTCGCTGAGGTGCTGCCGGTTGGCGCGAACGCTCCATACTATCGCATGACTTGGGTAAGCGAAGGGTCCGGGGAAAGGGTCTGGGTAAAAGAGGGCAGACCCAGACCCGGGCAATATGCACAGGGACCAGATTGCGTTTTTCTGCTGCCTGTAGCCCTTCCGGGGCTGTCGGGGATACACGGGGCTGTCGGGCTTGCACGGGACAGAGCGACAAGTAAGACGTGGACCGTCCGGGTGTCTTCTGAGGGCCTCCTGTAAATCTTTGCATTTCCGGCATGTGTGTACCTTGACAGATGCCAAAGAAGGCCGCCGCGGTTGCGGCCGCGGACACGCCCACGCTGACCGCCAGCGCGCCGGAGGAGGTGGAGGATTTCGTTGCCAGCGTGCTGAACGCGCGCCAGGACTGGCTGCTGCTCTGGACGGAGCGGTTGCGCGAGTGGATGGCGGCGCGGGTACTGCAGCCGCTGGTGGCGGCGGTCAACAGCGCCCACGAGCCCGTCAACACGGTAAGGGGCGCGAGAGCACAGTCGACTGGACTGTGCTGCCGCGTGGTGGTGGTGGTGGTGCGTCTTGGGGAAGGAGAGGGCAGTCTACTGGGTGCTTGGGGAAGGAGAGGGCAGTCTATTGGGTGCACAACACGAATAATCATCAGTTGCGAAGCCATTGCGTCGGCTATTACCATGGGTTCATGGCTTTGCAATGGAAGCGACAGTCGGGTGGATACAGGTGCGGCGGAGCTACGGTGGTATCGGTGGTTATGCGGATGGCACGCGGGGCTGGCACACGCGCTGTCCCTGTGCTGCTGCGGCGGAGTTGAGGGTGAGGTGCAGATTTGCCTCTTGTTTATTGTGGACCTGACATGCTGCTGCCCATCTTCAATTTCAAAATGTTCCTTTCTTTCCACTGCGCAGCTGCTGCAGCAGTTCAACCAGTCGCCGCGTCTGCCGCCGCTGCCCGACATTCTGTCGGACGTGCGCCCCGCTGGCGTCGGTGACGTGGACGGGGTGCTGCGTTCACTGCAGACGTCGTTGTCGCAGCACGTGGCCGCACAGCCCACTGCCGCGACGGCGCCCAAGGCCAAGGAGCTGCTGGCGGTGAGAAGTGGCATCATGCGGACCGGGGACCGGAGCGGGTATTCATGCTGGAGCGACCTTGCAGCTCTCTCTCTCTCTCCACGCCGTTGTCGCAGCCGCCATAGAGCGGTGGCCCTCATTCAGCACCCTCGCCCCGTCTCGGGCCATAGCGCATGAATGGCTTGCAAAGCCGAAAACGGTCTTTTCGGCAGCTATTAGTTCGCATGAAGCGTGGGGCAGCATGCAGCTATTTTGAGTTGGCGTAAATTTCACCGCCGGCCCTGCTTCCAACCCACCGCGCACAGGCTGTGAACCGCTACGCTGACTTGCTGGCGGTGCTCCGCGGCAAGCGCCCCTCGGACATCCTGCCGCCCTCCAACACGGCCTACGTGTGGACGCGCGTGCAGCAGCTGGCCGAGTCGTCCTGCATGAAGGAGTTTACCTGGAACGGCGGCGCGGCGTACGCCGGGCGGCCCTGGTCCGGCGACCAGCTGCCCAACGACAGTGCGCTGGTCCTGTACCTCTTCACGGCGTACCTGGACGCGCCGGGCTGGCAGTTCACGGCGCCGCCCAACACGCAGGCTGAGGGGTGGGTGAGGCGCGTGGGTCGAGATCGTTAGTCCCCGGCATTCAGCCGCCCCTACCGCGAAACGAACTTTGGGTTTTTTCGTCTCATTTGCCCATTCAGTGTCTCGGCGCCTGTCATGCCCTACACTGCACTATGTTATTGGGAGCACGATGTCTGTACGTCACGGAAGTGATCCATAACAGGGATGTGAAGGATTGCTGATGTCGAGATTCAAACTTTTGTTGGAGGGAGCGGTCCCCATGTCCCAGGGCTCCATCTGCTTACCGGCCGCTGAATGTTGCCCCTCCATCTGCCCGCAGTGTGACCCAGCCGCTGTACCTGGGAACCCTGCCCACCGGCGCGCGCAGCACCGCCGCCTGCAGCGCCATCGTGACCTACCGCCCCGAGCGCCACGGACGCGACATGGACGCGCTGCTGGCGCTGCAGCTGCAGGGCACCAGCCCGCTCTTCTGCTACCTCGCGGCGGGTCGCCTCATGGTGCTGGCCCTGCCCAACTACCAGTACCAGGGCGTCTTCCACGCTATTCTCTTCTTCCTGCAGTACCACAAGGTGCGACGCTCGGACCGCGTGTATTTATACAGTTACGCTGGCTTGGGAACGTGGGCTTGTGGAATCAAAAGGGCGCTGTGCCACACAGCGCGTTATGCCGTGCAATTAATCTGTGCGTCTCCCTTGCATACGATCCGAGATGCATGCGATCCATCTCGGGAGGGAGTTTTCGGTTTCAATACGCTACATCGTGTCTTTCTGGCGCTGCCATGTGCTGTTCTATGGCTCTGCACGACTCCACGGGGCGGAGGGCCCGGGTGCATGACGGTAATCTCATGTCGGCAATCTCCAGCTGCAGGCATGTTATGCTGCCAGGAAGCTGGCTATTGGACAATGTGCTTGAGCTCCCTTGAACGTGGGTCGTGATACCCTGCCCCCTATCCTATCCTACGTGCACACGGGCGCTGCCACCCGCATAGGTCCGCTACAACGGTGCGATTGGACGCCAACACATGGGAGACCCCGACTTGGCCCTCGACTCCGTAATCCAGCCCCCTCCAGTGGGCGCCGTGGTTTCCCTGGGAGGCGGAATGCTGGGGGGTCTGAAGTGGTTCTTGTGAGCGGAAGTGCGACAATGGCGAGGCGCTTTGCTCGACTGCCATAGGGGCCGAGGCCTTTGCGCAGTTCTCGATAACGACACACGCAGGAGCGACGGCACGCAGACGGGTGGCATGTATGTAAGGGAACAGGGCCAAAAGAACGCCTTGGTCCCAACATTACGGTGACAGAGTACGGTGTGTCCGAACGTCACGATACATCCGGCTGGCAGTCCGAACTCGGACGTTAGAATTACTTGAGCCTTAAGCTGCTGACGTGGCATTTGAGCCTGTAACCACCACGCAACCTCTGCCCCGGGTCACACCAAGCGCTGTGGGGCCACTCGCACCCCAGCTACATACTTACTACACATCATCAGCGACAGCGACACGACCCCATCACCACTCACAAGCACGACGAATCATAAGCCGTTGCAACGGGACTGACAGGGAGTGCCACAATGACATCACTCCAAGGCATCCTGCTCCGCGACCAGTTCCTCAGTAGCCGCCGGTGGCCTGCTTGGCCGGGGGCGGGTACGGGTTCTCGATCTCGAGCTCCGCCGCCTGCTGCTGCAGCTCCTTGAGCCGGTTGTTGTGGTAGATGAAGCCAACGTCGCGCTTGCGGGCCAGCGGACCGCGGTCCACGTTCGACGAGACCTGTCAACGACGGGTGAGAGCAAGAGAGTGCGACCGGATGCAATGTCGGTCATGGAAGGGCCAGGACTTCCAAGGGTTTCGGGCTTCCCCCCGTTCAAGGGTTTCCGGCTTCAGGGCCAGGGATTCCTATCTATCCCGCCCCCAATGGTTCAGGGTTGGGTCCAAGGACACCGCGGCGCAGCGTCCACCACAGCCGTCTGTTGGACGTCGTGGGACCGTTCAGGGTGGGGGGCTTCCTGGGTACGCGGAGACAGGGAACCCCTGCGTGCTGGGCCCCAAGGACGCCAGCACCCCCGTACTCACCCGCACCGCGGCCTGCAGACGCTTCATGATCTGCGCAGCAAGAGAAAAGCCATCTCAGCTAAGAACCCCCCGCCGTGGCCATGCAAGAAGCCCTGGGTAGGACCGCACCTCAGTGCACTTGTGGTACCGTGCCGAACCAGCCGCCCGCACGCACTCCAGCGCCTGCTCCCTCAAAATCTACGATGCCCAGATTCATTCCATTGTCAGCGTGCTGCTGCATCACCGAAACCTGGAAAATGGCAGCACAGCTTTCGGAATGGCTTATGTACCTTGACCTTCTCCACGTTAATGTACTTCCGCGATGTGCGGTAGTTGGTGTTGTGGAAGAAAATGTGCGGCTCCTCCTTCTCGTCATTCAGGGTGTGCAGGATGGGCTCATCAGGCCTGGCCCAGCGCTTTCCCGGCTCGCCCGTCATATTCCTGAAAACATCGTTAACCTTCTCATGGAACGCCTTGCGTTCCTCTAGGCTCGCCATGGCGCTAACAGTATTTCAGACTATCACTGCGCCCCAGTCGCTTGATGTTATGGACTGGGGCTTCTAACGGCAGACTTTCACGGCTGCGTATAAAATTTCAGCCTTACTTCGTGACCTAGCACCGAAAGAGAGTAATGATGTACGTTGCCGTACTGGCGTGCTCGCTACACTCTATCAGCCTTCCTGTGCTGGGAAGATTAATTGTATCATGCGAGTGTTCATGCAAGTGTATCAGCCTTCCTGTGCTGGGAAGCAATTTAACCATGTATCATGCGAGTGTATTCACGCTTGCCGCGGTTTTCCCCTGAACACCATATATGCTTGCACGGCACGGCACGAACCCCCCATGCAAGCCGTTACCGTCCAGGGCCAGCTCAATGGATGTCACACAAGGAGCATGCCACGATGCGCTGTGATTCGCTCGCGCACTTGCTCAAAGTTCAACAGAGGTTGTGCTTACATCTGGGGAGAGGTCGTGTCGTACATTCCCCAAAGCCGTGCTCCCGTGCATGACACTCCCTAGTATGCCAAACTGTGAATGCCTTAACTACGGCTCCATTGCTGGGAGTTTAACAAAGCACATCCTAACCGGTGCCGTCCCTAGGGCACGCGCCGCACGAATGCACCTTCAGATGGCGCTATGCCTTTTGGAGTTTTGCCTTGGCCGCCGACAATCGCAGCTTCGGATCTATGCATGATGTCCAACAGGGGAGAACGTTCCACGCAGCCACACACCACGCAACCACACACAGTCCAAAGCTCCCTCTCGCGTTCATGGGTAAATGGAAGAGCTGACTCTGACGCGCTCGCCTCTTGTCTCCGTAACACGCAGGGCTGCCTGCGTCCGCACGACAATCCCCTATGCACACGCATGGCAGTCTTGCCAATTTGGGTCGCGCCGTTGTTTACCGCGCAGTCTGGCCTAGGCCCCCGACAAGGCTTCTGTCATCGCACCGTAGGCCTTATGAAGTCTCCGTCGGCCGGGGGCTTCACCGGGAAACCTGACGCCAGCCAAGCCCCACGACGCCGCACCTTTCCCCAGCAAGCACTTGGCCAGCCACTCAATAGTCCGCATTATCCGTAAGTGTGATGCAAAAAAGTGTCCGTCTTGCGTCCTCATTGCATCGTTCTCATTGCGTTGCTGCCATGTCTACCGTAGTACCGCTCCGTTCTCCTCGCAACAGCGCCCCCCCAGCCGCCGCGCCCACCAACTCCCGGCCACGCTACCTGCTTCAGAGAGCGCATTGCCCATCGCGGGCTCGTGGCATCACTGGTTTCCAGGGCACGACCTGCCGACCATCATGTGCGAAGAAAAGCCTCCTCTCCGGCAGTAGTCGGCTTTCCCTCTTGCGTGTAAAACACTGCCGCAGGCACGCGGCGCACGCTCAAGCGGTCACTAGCGCTACAATCCGCCCGCACCGCACCGCGCCAACACCAACCATAAAACATCCATGCGTCTTTCCCCCCCCCCCCGGCCTTCACGGAAGCCGCCGCACTTGTGCGGAATTCATTCGCAATTTCTTACATGCGAGCGACCAGCGAGACCCGGCGCCGCGCTGCCAGTTACGGTACTAGCGGCCTGCCAGCACTTGCTGCAGATCCACGCCCTTGCTGAACAGCATCTGATACAGCCGCGCGCTGCACTGGGCGCCCACCTCGCCCGCCAGCATCTGCTCCGCGGCGGCGGTGGGGTCGCGGCCCGCTGCCGCTGCCACCCTCATGGCCGCCTTGTAGCCGTCCCACAGATGGGCGGGTGTGCTGTAGCGGGCCAGCACGCTCTTGGCGCGCTCCTCCCCGAAACCTGCACCCAGCAGTCCGGGGGTTACACCAGTCCGGAGGAAAGGGCAGTGCGGAGAGAAGCGGAGAGGTGAGGAGAGGTGAGGGATACGCAGGTCGGCGCGCTGCGTAGGTCGGGAGCATCCATGTCCCGCCCACGATGCCCTTGCCCACTCGGTCAGCGCCCACTCCCCACGATGCACACTGGCAGGAACGGGAGGCGCAAGAACAACAGGTACAACAGCAACTGCAGCAACATCAATCGATGTGGCACATGTAGGTGCCAGGCATACTTCGGGGTTGGTTGCGCCACCTACCTGACCCTCAACACCCGCGCTGACCACCACCACCCCCGTCTCATCTCTTCGACCCTACTACCCACCCGCCCCCCACCCGCCCGCCCGCCTGCAAGTGTGGCTCACGCACCTGGCACCGCGCACAGCATGAGACCAAACATGGCCTGCACCTTCATGTTCTGCTTCAGGTTCTTCAGGCCCGCATCCCAGGTCGTGTACGACGGCAGCACCTCCTCGCCGTCCGCCGCCGCTGCACCCGCTGCCGCCGCAGCGCTCGTCCGCCCCCGGCATTGCCGCTCCAAGGCCCGGGTCAGCATGCACAGCTGGCGCGCGGTGTCGTCGCCGTTATCGGTCCGCAGCACCGTGAAGCCCTCCAACAAACCCGATTGTATGGATGTGCGCAGAACCTTCTCGTCAAGGCCTGCGTGGGGGCGGAGTGGTGGAGTGCGGTGCGGATGCAGTACTGGTTGCGGCAAAAGGTTGCAGGGCCTTTGGGTTTAAGCGTCCTTCTTTTATCCTGCCGCAGGTGTGTTGGGTTCTTGAGGGCTTGGGGATTTGGAGCGTTCATTGCATCCCAGCCGCATTTTGTCCACCAATTCAGCAGCGCGCAAACACGCTCACACGCCCAAAGCCTCTCCGCCCCCCCAAGCAGGCAGGCAAGCAACCAACCAACCAACCAACCAAGCAACCAACCAAGCAAGCAGGCACGCAATTCACCGAGCAACTAGTCGACCACGCAATCCACCAATCGCCCAAGCCCGCCCCGCTCGCCCACCCTGGTGTCTCCGCTGGTCGATGGGCTCCTCCAGCAGGTAATACAGCCGCCGCAGACCGCAGCGCTTCAGGCGGTACTTCTGCTGCGCGTACCGCCCGTCCTTCACGGAGCTCAGCAGGTCCTCAGTCCGCTTGCGCTCCAACACGGCGTCCATCACAAACCTGGGGCGGGACCGGGTGGTGGTGACCAAGCGGGCGGGAGGCCGGGGGCCGGGGTCGGGAGGGAGGGTCGAGAGGCGGCGGCGGCGGAGGTCGTCATGAGCGGATGCCAGCTGGCCGCCAGCGCGCTCGCATGCCCGTCCAGCCCCTCCCTCTTCCAGCTCGGCCATTCGAACTGCTCCACTCCTTCCCACGCCGTCTCAGTCGGTTACTTAGGGCTCACCCTGCCCTGAGACGGGCGGGCCCCGCTCAACCCCATTTCTTGCCCACCATCCTGTCCGCTCAGCGCCGGCCTATTCCACCTCCTCGCTGCCCCCTCTTCCCCCAAATCAGGCATCGCCGAGGTCATGAGTATGACTAGTATTTAATGCCAGGCTCGTTCGCCAACGCCGCCTCACTCGGTTACTTGGCTGCGACAAAGCAGTTCACCCAACCGGGCCTTCCCCCAAGGCCCAGCCGCTCACCAGTGCTCCTTGCCGGCCTGGCTGAGCGGTGCGCCCCTCCTGGCCGCCACCCACAGAAAGTCGCCCACCGTCAGCGACAGACCCGCCACCAGCCTCACACCCTGGGCCGCCGCCTGGGCCCTCAGGCTCTCCACCAGACTGGCGGGCTCCCGGTTGTCAGCCAGCAGGACAACCTGCCCGGGGGGTTATCCACAGGGGGGGGAGAGGGGAGGAATGGGGAGGAGAGGGGAGGAGTGGGGAGGAGAGGGGAGGAGTGGGGAGGAGCGGGGAGGAGTGGGGAGGAGAGGGGAGGGGGTTGAGAGGGAATGCATGCGAGGCGGAAACCGGGGGGAGGGTCCGGGAAAGGGGAATTGTCCAAGGAGGGGGCCGGCAACGGCTTTGGCGGGTTTGGGCGGGTTTCAGGGAATTAGGGCACTCGCACTCGGGGTGCAGGAGTCAGTTGAGGGCATGAAGGGCAGGGCAAGGTGGCAAACAAAGATGCCTGAAGAAGGCTTACGGGCCAGAGTTTCAGAAAGGGAAGGGGCGGTGTTTCAGTATATCTATGGTTCCAGTGTATTTGTGTATGTATAAGTATTGGGCAATGTTCAGCGGCCCCAAGGATGTTTTTGGCTGACATCAACTGGCGCCTTACATGGTGGCCTAAGCGCGGGAAGACACGAACAACACACGGCGTTTCTGTACTCGTGGGCGTGTGGGCTTGTGGCATTGCCCCAGCGGGTGTCAGGCCGCTCCGCGCCGGGTGTCAGTCAGTCGGTCGGTCGGTCGGTGCGTCAGTCGGGGGGTAAAAAGAAAGAATCGCAGCGGAGAAGGAGACGGCGTTAGAGAACGGACCCAGAACCCAGTCGGGGGCTGGGTGTGTCGCAACCCGACGCGAGGGACCACTCACGTCATACACGTCCTCAAACCGCTGCCCCGGCTGCAGCGGCGGCAGCCGAACGTGCAGTGCCCGGTGGTTGGTCGTCACCTCGGACACGCGCGGCAGCATCCACTCATATGTACACAGCCTGCACAAACGGCGGGGAAAGGGGGAGGGGGAGGGGGGGAGGGGGAGGGCCGGGAGGTAGGGAAAAAGGTACCGCAGCGGCGGGCCGGGAGGTGGGGGACAGGGCGCAGGGGAAGGTGGCACAGTCGGTTGTGATGGCAGGCGCGGCGGCAGGCGGTGGCGATGGCGATGGCGGCGGAGGTCGAGTAGCAGAAGGAATCTCAAGCAGGTCAAGTGGGTGACGAGGGAAGGTCAGCTGCAGGCATTCATGCATGGTGTGTGCGCCGCCACCAACACTGCCGCTGGCGCCGCAGCTCACCTGGCGACCCCCCACCCAATCACGGGGCCCCTGTCACCCGGGACAGGGTTATTCTTCCCTTTCCCCCAAAGGAAACGTCAGGCGCTTGAAGCCGAGGGGAGCCAGGGACGTAGGGTGCGTGCGAGCGCGCACGGACACAGGCCACGCACGGCCGTGTCAAAGAAGAGGGTGGGGCCCACGGCTGCGGAAGGTCTCGTCCACGTCCTCCCCTCCCCAGTCCCCGCAGGAGCCCAACCCGCCCGCATTAGATCAGCTGCCCTCCCCTCCCCTCCCCTCCCCTCCCCTCCCCAACTAGTACCGTCGCTGGTACTGGTTGCTGCAACCAGTACCAATGAGCAATCACGCATCGCACTCCTAGCCCCTCTCCTCCCCTGATCACGTGAGCCCCCAACTCCACTCACGTCCTCTCATCCGAACCCTCCCCCGCCTCGGGATCCTGGTTGCCGCTGCCGCCCGCCTGCTGCTGACTGCCGTACACATCCAGCTGCTGGGATCCGGATCCAACCCGGTACGGCTGCTGGGATGCGGACGCGTCGTATTGCTGCTGGGATCCAAGCCCGTGCTGCTGCTGGGACCCCATGCCGTACAGCGGCTGGGACGAGCCGCCGAACGGGCCGGGTCCCGACCCCACGCGCGCCAGCGCAGGCACCGGCGGCTCCGCCGCCGCCGCAGCCCCCGCAGCGGCGCCAGCACCGGCTGCCGCCTTCTTCGTGGCCTTGGCACGCGGCCGCGTAGCTGCCCCGGCGGCAGCGGCAGCTGCCGCCAGCCCCGCACCGCCGCCGACGTCGCGGCCCACCTCCGCCACCTCCAGCCCCGGGAGGAGCTGCGCACCCGCGAGTCCGCCGTGCGCAGGTGGCGACCGACCCGGCGGGTCACCGCGGAGGCGCTGGGCCAGGGACGGCAGCAGCTCCGTCACCTCCTCCTCGGGCCCGGCTGCACCCTCCCACGCACCCGCCCCCGCCGCCTCCGCCTCCGGCTCCGAATCATGTTCCTCCCCGGGGCTGATCGTCCCCTCGTCCAATCGGTCCAGGGCGGAGGACAGGTCGCCGCCCTCACGGCGCAGCGCCTGTGGAGGGAGGGAGGGAGGTAGGGAGGGGATAAGGGGAGAAACGAGAAACTAGGCGGGCAGGGGCAGGGGTGACAAGACGAGCCGCAGGGCAGGAGGTGAGGCGACGCGGGTGAGGTGGTGGCGGTGGATGAGGCAGCGTGCCCCGTGACCGGAGGTGAGGTACGGATCGGCGAGGCGGAGGCGGCCGGGGGGGTTATCCACGTATAGGGGGGGGGTGCCGTGGCGGCGGCGCATTTCGCATTCCGGCGTTAACCCCCCGCCCCGGACTTGGGACCCACAGCACGCAGCCGTATCGGGTATCTACAAGTCCTTGTAGATACCCTACATGTGGCTGCGTTGTCCCTGCAGGCCGGCCGCTTGCAGCCGGAAACTAACTTGGCTGTCGAGGAACCGGAGAAAGAGCCCAACCCAAGTGCCAGGCCCAAGTGCCCAGCCCAAGTGCCCGGCCACAGTTGCGTGAAGGCGAGGCTCACCTTTCGTGCCATGGCCTGGTCGAAGCCCATCGCCACCAGCTGCTCCACATCCGCCTCGTTCACCGCCGGCCGCCGCGGCCGCTTCGCACGCGCCGCCGCCGCCGCCGCCGCCGCAGCCGGCGGCTGCGGCTGCGGCGCCGCCGCCGCGGCAGCGCCTACGCCTGACCCTGCCAGGGCCTGGCTCGCCGACTGCATCAGCAACTGCGACGGCTGGGCCTCCTGCGAGCCGCGCTGCGCCGCAAGTCCTTTGCCTACGCCCAGGCTTTCCTGGGAGGAGTTTCCGGCGCCGGCGCCTCGGAGCGTGAACGCAAAGGAGGTGTCCAGATGGGGGTCGCTGCCGTGCGCGGGCGCGCCAGCGCCGCCGGCGCCGCCACCGCCATTACCGCCGCCGTCACCGCCATCGTCGTCGCTGCTGTCCAGCAGCTCCACGACATCCAACTCCCGGGTAACGGGAGCGGCAGCGCGAGTGGGCGGCTGCCGCTGCCGCGCCGCTGCCGTGACGGCCGCCGCCGCCCGCAGCTCTGCCGCCGCCGCGGCGGCGGCGGCCGCTGCCTGTGCGCGGCCACCAGCGCCGCCGCCGGCGTCCGTGCCGGTGCAGTGCCGCACGCCGGAGGTGGGCGGCGGAGCCGCCCCCCTCGCCCCCGCCCCCGTCCCCGCCGTCGTGGCGCGCACGCCGCTATCGAACGCCTGTCCCGCGCATGTGAAGACGTCAGCGAGGTTGAGTCCTGGCCGGGCGAAGCCGGTAAGGGCCGCAGGCACGCCGCCGCCGCCCGTCAGCGCGGCCGCCGCTGGCGCGCCCTGCCACGCCCCCGGCGCCAGGCCCTGCATCGCAGCGAGGCCATTAGCGCCCATCCCCATGCCCATGCCTAAGCTGCCCTGGCTGCCCATCCCCAGTCCGTGGCTGCCCATTCTGCCGCCCTGGTCCTGGCTGCCCAGCACGTCCTCGCAGCCATCGTCGCCGCCATAGCCGCTTCCCAGGACATCCAGGTCGTCGCCTTGACTGAGGCCGCTGGTTCGCCGCTGGCGCGGTCGCGACGGCGCACGCGCGCGGGCGGGCGCCGGCGCGGCGGCGCCGGCGGCGGGGGGCGCAGCCGTCAGGCCGCCGACCGGCAGCGCCGCCGCCGCCGCCGCGGCCCCGCCATCGCGATCCTGCCGTGGCCCCGGCTCGAATCCCTTGTAGGCACGGCCTTGTGTGTGTGGTGGGAGGGGGGGAAGGGAAGTGTGAGCGTCGGGGCACACAGGCACCGCCGGTCGGCGGGAGCGCGGGCGGAAGGGTCGAGGGTGTCACACGCAAACCGCCGGGCGGCAACACAGCACTGCTCTCTCTCCAGCGCGGCGCGTTTTGGGATCCAAGGCAAAGACACGCGGTAAGCAGGCCAGGCAGGCAGGACAGCAGCCCCAGCCACGACGCTTCGGGAGCGACCGCTCGACCTCGCCCTCCACAGCAGCCGGCAAGTGTTGCTGGGTCCGGGTTCGCACACGCCGCCTCCGCTCCACCGCTGATACCGCAGCGGTGGGGCGGAGGCGATGTTGGCGAACCCGGACCCTACAACACTTGCCATCATACTAATAAGCTCTCTTACCCCAAAGCAGCAGTCTGCCACCACCACCACCGCCTCCTGGGCAGCAGCCTGTCCATCGCGCACCCACCCAATGGCCATCGTGCAGACACCCCTCCCCCCTCCGCCGCCCTTCCCGCCCGCCACCGCAGTGCCCACCTCGCGCCGTGCGTGTGGGGGTGCCTGCCGGGTAGGCCTGCAGCAGCGGCTCCGCCTCCTCCACCTCGCAGTAGCGGCGGATGTCTTCGTCCACCTGCTCCTCACTCACACCCGGTAGAGCCTGAACCTCGCGGTACCTGAAAGGGAGGAGGGGAGGGGAGGGGGGAGCGAGGGGGGAGCCAGACGGCGTCGGAAGATAGGGCTGGTGGAGGTGGACTTCATCCAAAGAAACATTCTGAGCCGACTTTGGCTAACAGGGGATGACGTTATTGCCGAAATGTTGGAAGTCCTACGGATAGAGGGGTACCGCCCGATGGGGCGAACTGGGTTTAGGTGAGAGGAGGTCAGCGAAGCGGCGTGCCCCCTCAGTGGCAACCCTGGGGTCCCAGGCCCCTCAGTGGCAACCCTGGGGTCCCAGGCCCCCTCAGTGGCAACCCTGGGGTCCCAGGCCCCTCAGTGGCAACCCTGGGGTCCCAGGCCCCTCAGTGGCAACCCTGGGGTCCCAGGCCCCCGCCCACTGCGCAAAGTGACTCCACCACGCGCCCCTCCCCCACCCGCGCTCGGCCCTCGGGTGCGGGTCAAGACAAGGCCGTCAGTGCGGTCTGGAGCCACCGAGCGCAATGCCGCATCTGTGCCACTCGAGGCAGTGGTCATGGGGTTGCTTCCGCTCCTCTCCTCTTTGGCCGTGGGGTTCCGGGTCCGTTTGCTAACGCCGTCTCCGTCTCCGCTCCGGTATCTTCTTTTCACCTTCCCCGTCGCCCTTACCGGAGCGCTGACTTGTACAGTCGTGCCGCCAGCGCCCAGCCCATGTTGGTGAGCGAGTACTCCTTGCCTCGGGCCCCCTTGGCCTTGGTGCGCTCACTGGCCAGAGGGGGGTCCCTGCTGATCATTTGCTGCCGAGGGGCGGGGAGGGAGGGGGCAGCGGGGGCGGGAAAGGGGGTTATCCACGTATAGGCCGGAGCCCGTGGGGGAGGGGGGGGGATGCGGGCGCGGGTGGGTGGGATGGTGTCATCAAAGGCGGGCGAGGCGCGGGGGGTGGTCGGCTGGGTGTTTGGTTGGCGCAGGGCGAGGGCCGACGTCATGTTCCCGCGGTGCTGCGCAGCATACCCGCCCTGCTACCGTGGAGTGCCCACCGGTAAACATGCAGTGCCCGTTCTGCGATTGGTCGGAAGCGAGTTCCCCTCTTCTTCCTGTGGTGGTGGTAGTAACGCCCAACACCGATGTGGCACATGGGTGCTGCGGGGCACCAAGCCACCCACAGGGACATGCCAGGCCCATCACTCCGCGACGTGTGGGGGAGGTGCTGTCCCTGACAAACCAAATCCCCGAAAACGCAAACTGACGAGGTGAGGCCCCCCAAACCCAAACCCTGCAAACACGACGCCGCCAGAGGAGCGCGCCTCGCCCTGGGAGACCAGCACGGATGCTGCCCGCCACGACATTCGCCATTCGCGCACTGTACTGCAAAGCCGAGCGGACCGCCTAGCTCCCTCGATTGCCCGCCCGTTAGCTCTTCTGTCCGTTCTCGCTCACTGGTCTGGTCTGTTCTGTTCTGGTCGCTCACCCGGAAGCACGACCAGCCGCAGTAGAAGTTGGAGACCTTGCCGGGCGCCGACATGTCCTTGGTGCCGTGGATGTCCTGGGCCGCCAGTCCGCTGGCCTGAGCCGCCGACATGAGCTCCTCCTTGTCCCACTGCCGCCGCTTCTCGCGCTTCCACGTCTGGAGGGACGGACGGAGGGAAGGGAGGGAGGGAAGGAGGGACGGAGGGATGGGAGGATCGATGGAGGGGTACAGGAAGGGGCATAGGGAGGGACGGAGGGAGGGATGGCGTCCCCGGGGAGGTTCGCAGCACAGGACCCCTCAGAACCCCTCAAGGAGGGGTGTGTGGAGCAGGGCGTGCAGAGGGACAAGGGTGACGCAACCTGCGCGGTTTGGTCACCAGGCAGCTTCCGTCCGCCATGTGACGCGGGTGACGCAACGTGACGCGGATGACGCAACGCGCAGATTGTACTGTCGCGCGACCAAAGCACGGTAGCGCACGTTCAACGCCATTACAGCTCGGCTACATGTACTGGGCCTGTCAAGTGGGTCTGGATCGCCCAGGTCATCTGGGTCAACGTGGCGCAGCCCACCGGCCCCCCCCAAACATCACGTGGCCCAGGGAGTCCTTGCGCCAGCCCAACCCCCATTACCCCCGCCATGCCCTGCCGCGCCGCGGTCGTACCATGTACATGACAATCAGAAAGGCGTAGTTGGCAGTGCCCGGGTTCGGGGCGTAGCTGCGCTCCCGGGGCCCCGCGCCCTCGTCACTCTGCCGCCGGGCGCGCTTGCGCGGCTGCGCCACCACCACACCCTGCACGCCACCAGCGTCCAGCCCCAAGCCAGCCTGAGACAGTCCGCCTCCTCCGCCGTATGACACGCCGCCGTATGCTCCGCCGCCGGCTGCCGCCGCCGCGCCGACTCCAAGAGCCAAGGCCCCGCCAGCTGCGCCTAGCGCAAAGCCCTGGGTCCCAGCGGTGTTGAGATTCACGGCTGCCAGTGCCGCCAGCCCGCCCTCGCCGCCGCTATCGTCGCTGTCAGGGTCAATCTGCTTTCCGCGGCGGCGGCCCCGCCCCGTGCCGCCGCGACCCCGGCCGCGACCTCGGCCCCGGCCGGTGGCCGCCCCGGCGCCATCGGCCCCGGCGACTGGCACCACCAGGTTGTCTCCGAAGAGGATGTCGTGCGGGCCCAGGGCCACAGCTGCCGCTGCAGCAGCTGCGGCGGCGCCGCGCCCGCCCCTGCCGCGGCCGCCGCCGCGGCCACTGCCGCCGGCTCCGCCGGCGGGCGGCAGCGTCGCTGCCACCGCCATTTCCTCCTCCAGCTGTTCCTCCTCTGAGTCGGGCTCAGCGGGAGGGTACTCCTTCCACAGAACGTCAACGATCAGCTGCGGGAATAGAAACGGGAGGGGTGGGCAGGGCGGGAAAGGCAGCGTGAATGGAAGCGGCAATGGGCACGGGCAAGGATATCATTGATCGTTCGCCCGTAAAGCCCGTTTGGGAGGGGGCGGGGCCAAGGTGTCGCGGGCAAGAGGCGCACCGGCAAAAGCATTGAACGGCAAGTCGAGGCATGCGTGGGACATTGCGCGGAGGATGGCAGGCAGAATGTGCGTCGTGGTAGGTATGGCAAGGCGAGTTGATCACGCAGGGAACGGCAGAGGGTGCAGGCGGGTTACAGGACATAGGCAGGACCTGGCATGTTGCGGGAGAGCTTGGGTGACGCCCTCCACAGCCAGCATTCCTCGTAGGTGCGGTCGCGTGGGAAAATGGCTCAAGGTTGCGCTGTAGGTGCCCCACGCTTGCCCCAAACCCGTGCTTCTGGCTGAATACGGTATCCGGGGGCCAGACTCGTCCGGACTGCCGTGAATTGGGCCAGACTTTGGGCCGTGATTTGGGGGGCCAGACTTTGGGCCGTGCATTGGGCCAGACCTTAAGGCGGGCCGCCTGTCAAACCCCCTTCCCAATACGACCCTGAGGCTGGCGCACCTTGGTTGTGAAATCGCCCACCCCTTTGACTTCCTTCAGCTGCTGTGCTGTGCGGATGCGTAAGGGATGCTGGCCCACGTTCTGAGCCGCTTTGTGAAGGCCGATAGCCCAGCCAGAACGCCCGGATTCGTTGCCATCTTCCACCCGTTTGACGGCACTGGTGGGGGATTGGGAATAGCGGTGCTCATACTCATGGCCAGTCAAGCATCAAGCATGACACCGGCAGACAAATCGGCATCACTCTATACTCCTAAGACGCCCAATACTGGTCATCTGCGACAACAACAGCACTGACCGCAAGAAATAAACCAGCTCCAGGTTGCCTGGGTTTCGGATGCCCGGTTCGCGTCTTCCGGCGTCATCCTCCGCTTGGCGGTGGGCCTCAGCTGCACATGGAATATATTTTTGAAAACGTTTCCCTCCGGCACCTGCAGTTGTCGTCTTCGTTGTGGTAAACGTAGCAGCTCTCATTGTTGCAGTGTCAATATCTGCTTTCTCGTGTCAAGTCTGGTGTATAATGTCATTGCCAAGGGGTAATAGCCGCATGACTATATGCATTGGTTGTGTGAATCGCCATAGTCTCGCGCCATCCGCGCTCAGCATGAATCGCACGCCATGGCGTACGGTAGAACTCCTTTGTTCATGCAAGATGCAACGATTGTAGCAAATTGCCTGCCACGCATATTGGGAACACGAGCATTTGTTGGTCATTTCGGTATTTAATTGTAACATATTTCACCATTCCCGTGTAGCCGAAAATTCTCGTGGTGCAAACTCGTCACCGGCTTCAGCACTTCCCCTTGGGAGCTAAAAGGCACTACCGCAAAAATGCAGAGAAGTTTTTTCTCTAGCACACGCACGCCGAACACGCATGGTCTCTGTGCGCAACGAGCGCCCCATGTTCTGAGCCGGGCGTGTCCCACAAGCATTTCAGCATCTAGGCTACTCCTAGAGGAACACTTTGCCGGCGGTGTTGCGCCCGCGGTCTACGGCGATGTGGCAACCCTGCCGGGTAAGTTGATGGCTAACAGTGGCGCAGGGGCCTAAGCCTTACACTCGTGACTCGGCTCAATTTAAGATCTTATGAGCCAACCTGCATTTACGGCGCTTGGAGGGCTTCACCCAAATCGTCCTGCCCGCCTGCGCACAGCGGTGAACGCCTACCACTCACCCCTTGACCGCCAAGCGGGTCCAACCCCTTATCCAACCCTGACCTCCCACAACTCACCCTACCTTTACCCCTCACATTCCCTTGCAGAGCCGCAATGGCGCGACAATCAGCTCCGCTGGTCACGGCCCCCGGGAACCCCCCAGGTGTCCGCCCCGCCCGGCTCGCCGCCCATCGTCATCCTCCCCGGCTTCGGCAACGCCTCCATCGATTACACGGAGCCCTTTGGCAGCAAGGAGGCTGCGATTGCCACACGTCTCGCGGTGCGGCAAGGGGCGCGCCGCGAAGTGGCCGTTTGTGTTACGGGGGTTGCGGAACGCACGCCGCTAGCTGTGCAGCAAGGGGGATGTGCAATGAGGGTCCCGACGTCCAGCCGCCAAGTCCGCGCCCATGACACCCTTTGCCACGGCCTTGATCTTCTTCTTGTCGTTCTTGTTGCTCTTGTGTTCCTCTTGATGTTCAGGTCCGGGGCTGGCAGCCCTTCGTGGTGCCCGTGGAGCGCAAGGACTGGTTCGGTGTGGCCCGTGGGCTGCTGACTCGGGGCTTCTGGCGGGGCAGCCTCACCACTCACCCGGGATACACCTGGTGCGTGCGTGCGTGTGTGCGTGCGCGCATGGGTGGCTGGGCGCATGGGTGTGAAGCTGGATCGGTGATTGGGTGCGTGGGTGGATGCCAAGATGCACGGGTGCGGATGTAGAGGACATCCACACGGCAATCCACACACACTGGTATGCGAGGGAAGAGGATCTGGGGGGGAAGACATGCCAGGCAGGGAGGCGGGGAGGCGGGGGGGGGGACCGGGGAGGAATGGACGGGTCAGTGGCGCGGAGGGAAGGCCCTGCGACGTATCTTCCGCGAGGAGATCGGCAGCGGTGAATGATCGACTGGTGGGGCACGGGGCATTGGAGCTTGTCCCTGCGGTAGGGCCTGGCCTCGCCTGTTCATGGAAATCGACCAGAGAAGAGGTTACGCGGAGGTGTCGCCCGCCCGCCCGCCTGCCACCCCTCCCTCGCTTGCTCGCCGCGCTCCACATCCGCCCAGACTCCCCCTCCCTCGCACCTGTTGCCGCTCCACACCACACCACACCATCAGGTATCTAGAGCGGGTGGCGGCCACAGTGGAGCAGGCGATGCGGGAGACGGGCGCGGACCAGGTGGGAGCGAGGGAGGGAGGGAGGGAGGGTGGGAGGGAGGGAGGGAGGGACTGATTCCGGCAAGGATTAGCCGCGCCCTCGGTGCATTCCGCAGCGGTGCCCGCGTACCTCCACCCGCCGGGTGGCGTCCTTCCCTTCTCCCAAGAGCACCGGATTTCTTTCTGCTACGTTACTATTGACGGGCTCCGGCCTATACGTGGATAACCCCCAGAGCACCGCGGCATAGCATCTCGGCCCCCCGAATCTGGCCCCTTACCGGCCCCCGGCCCTGACCGGCCCCCCGGCTCTGCCCCTAACGGGCACCCCGGCACTTAACCTTTATGATCGCTGCGGCTCCATCACTGTTTGCCCCCTAGGTGGTCCTGGTGGGTCACTCTGCGGGCGGCTGGCTGGGCCGGGCCTACCTGGCCGACCCGCGCTATCAGCCGCGGGCCCCCCTGGACTCCTCCATGGTGGCGGTCGGGGGCGCAGCAGCCCCGCAGCAGCCGCCACCGCCGGGCACGACGGGCACCTCGCCGAACCCGCGCGTGAGGGCGATGGTGACGCTCGGCACGCCGCAGCGCCCGCCGCCTCCTGAGAAGAAGCGGGACATGACGGGTAGGTTGGTTCCGGGGTAAGGGCTGGGGCTGGGCGGGCGCTGCTGCGGGGTGGCTGGGAAAAGAGGGGTGCGGATGGACGCACGGACGTGTGGGCGTGGGCGGGTGTGGAGCGGGGTGTGGTGGGCCGGGGCAGTGGGGGCCGGGGCGCCGGGGAGCTGTGCGAGGGGCGAGGAACAGGTGTGCTGGGGAGGAGCAACGCGCGAGAGGCAGCGAGGGTGTACAATTCGCCAGAAGCTTCGTCCTCTCACCAATGTGCGTTCCTCCGCTCCGATGCCCCCGATGCCGCCGTTCCCTGCCCCCCCTGCTGGTTTACTCCAGCCTGTGATCTCAACGGTGCTGATGCTCACAACTGATATTTGTCCTTTACATATCAAGGATTTGGATTTCTCGAGGGCTTGCCGCTGCAACCAGTAACCAAATGACTTATGCCACTCTCATCCCGCACCCCCTTGGATTTCTGCACAACAGCAAATGTCCTCCTGCGCCCCTTCCCCCAATGGGCCTCCTCCCCTTGCCATCCTCAGGCGGCGCGCAGGGCTGGGTTGACCGCAGCTACCCGGGCGCCTTCTTCGCGGCCGCGGGTGTGGCCTACGTGTCCGTGTGTGGCCGCACGGTGCGGGGACACCGGGAGGTCCCCCGGACGCGCAAGGGGCCCCGGGTGCCGGAGGAATATGCGTACGACAGCTACACGGAGGTGCGTGCGCGCGTGTGTGCTTGTGTTGAGGTGGCTGGAGCAGGGTGCGACTGGCCGGGCGCCGGCGGCTGGCTGGACTGCATTGAGCTGGGACTGGACTAAGCTGGGCCGGGCTGGGCTGGGCTGTATCAACGAGTGAAGCTGATCGGCCGGCTGACTGGTTTGGCAGATGGGGCACGCCTTAGTCGGGCGGACGGGACAAGGGGGCGCGGGAGGCACGCAATCGGCGTCTGAGTCCCCGGCGCGCGTCGGCGTGTTGAGGTGCATGCGCGGTTGGGTATCGGTAGGCGCACGAAGGGCCCCACCGGCGCATACCGCCTGAGGCGCCTCGACTTGCCTTGACTTGCCTTGCCGACCGAGAGCCCGCGATGCGAGGGTGCTCGCTGCTGAGCTGAGCCCCCCTTTGTGTCCCCTTTGCGCCCCCTTTGCGCGCCCTTTGCGCCCCCTTGCCCCCCCCCTTTGCGCCCCGCTGTGCTGCCCGCCTGCCCTGGACTGTTGCCCGGCAGGTGTGCGGCGAGGGTCAGGGTGTGGCTGGCGACTGCGTGGTGCCTCTGGGCAGCGCCATGCTGCCGGGGGCCCGCCAGGTGGTGCTGGACGGGGTGTTCCACTCCATGTCCAAGATAGGCACGTTCGAGGAGGAATCGGGTGGGTGGGGCGGGGGAGGGGAGGGGAGGGGGGCGGGGCGCAGGGTGGGGGCGCGTGGGTGTTCTGGCTGCCTGCGAGCCACGGCATGGGTGGATGGGTAGTGCGGGCAGGTCTGACGGCGATGGAGAGCGGGGCGGCGGGGCGGGGCAGGGATCGGTGCTCTGGGTCGGTGGGGAGGACTGGAGGTTGGAGACGTGAGGGAGACGCGGCGGCGGTTTCAGGAAAGCGAGACCAAAGGTGTCGCCTACCCATTCGGCCTCCCTCGGCCCTCCGGTGCACCATCCGAAGCGCCAGCGTTACGGCAGTGTACAGTACACGACCAGGCGGTGCTTACGTTCCCAGAAAGTACCTACCAGCATGCAGCGGGCTGGGGTGCTATTGCCGGGACCCTGTCCTCATACCGCCTGCGTGCTGAGTGGCTGGCGTGGTTCCTGGTTCGCGGCCCTGACCCGTGGGTCGGTGCGCAGGAGTGGTGTGGTACGGCAGCGAGGACGTGCTGGACTGTTGGCTGGGTCCGCTGGTGGAGGAGCTGCAGCATCAGAGGCGGATGCCGAGGCAGGGGGCAGAGTGCCTGGTGGCCGACGGCGCGGCGGCGGCGGCGGCTGGGGAGGCGGAGCTGGCCTAACCCGTGTGACGGGCCGACCGACAGCGCAGCAGAGGAGGTTGCGACGGCAAGCGAGCGGTGCTTTCGCAGCGGCATCATGCATGTGTGGAGCGGCTAAGCGACATTTCCAAGCCAACTTACTCGAAGATGTGAGAAACCGATTATGCACCGGCACCTTGATTGCACATCATTGTCAGTGTTTTTGCGTTTTGGCTGTTTCATGATCGGATTTTAGTTGAGAGGCGTTGGCGTCGACTTGCGACTGAGGGTGCGAGTGGGCCGGTGGGTGGTGGGTGTGGGGGCCACCGGACCGGACCGGACCGCGGAAGTTGACCGCGGACGGAAGGCCGGCGCAGGCATTTCGCCTGGGCGGTGTTCCTTACCAGCTGCGCGGAAGAGCGTGCGCGTCCAACAGAGATGCCTCTTTGCAGGCACGCGCGGAAAGTGCGTTTGTAGGCACGCGAGGAGAGTGCGTGGAGACTGGAGAGAGCGAAGCCGAAGTGGAGTGGCCAAGCCAGTGTTGAGGGGTCGCAATGGATATTTGGAGAGGCACCTGAAGAGGCTACCGTAAAAGCGTTATGTGTTGGCACGATTCGTTTGAGAATGTTGGTTTCGATCGGCGGCGGAGGGAAGGCCACAAGGCCAGGCCAGCTGCGTGGCGCTCGGCCCAGCCGGACCGACTGGGGAGACCTGATGACGTACGGTACCGGTAGTTGGGGCAGGGAGCGGGGGAGGGGGTCGTGCATGGTGCATGCCGTGCGTGCGTCAAGGTTTAACGTGCGGTGGAGCAGGGGCAGGGGGGCGGGACACGGCTGCCCCCCAGTTGAAAGCATGAGAGCCACCTCGTTTCGATTGCTGTTGGGAATGAGTGCCGAGTGCAGCACGGAGCGGCGCGGCGCGGCGAGGCAGCGACGGAATATGCGGTGGGGGTCGGCGGTGGGGGGATGCGCGCGGGGCGGTGTGCGCCGTGTGGCAGCTCGCGGGGCGGCGGCGTGCGAAGGCTGCGATGGGGGACTTCGAAGGATCCCCTGCTGTTAGGGGAGCTTCCCCGCGGGAGGGAGGGGGGAGGGGCGCCGCTCTTACGGCGCGACAGCTCGTACAAGCGCCGAAGAGCCCTCGGGCTTGCATGCGCTGCACCCCTCACGTCTCTTGGCTACCCATGATCAGTCAGTCACTGCCTCCAGCGCCGTTTGCATGTAGCCACCGCCTGCGGTGAGACTCGCTGAGCCACGCACTGGTCGGGCGCTGCGTGCTGGGGCGAGGTCCCGAGGTGGTGTTACACTTCCCGAGGCAGGGGTGGGGTGGGGTGACGCCTTGGGCCCAGCAGCAGCGCCATGTCAAGTGAAGCATGGCGTGGCGGAGACTATGATGACGATTGTGGGCAAATCAATGACGGTGGTTGTGGTGATGATGATGATGATGATGATTCGGCCAAGGATTGTGACAGGTGTCCTGCGCGGTTTTGAAGCCGCGCCACGAGAACAGCGTACCAGTGCCCGCCGCAGGAGCAGTGGCGCGAGTCCCGAAACCTCCTTCGCCCGGGAGGCGCGACCGACAGCCAGCGTCAGCAGGCCCACAATTGCCCGCGCTACCGGAACAGCCAGCCCACAAACGATGGCATCCAGGTAAAACCACCCGGATACTCCCCCCTTCTGGGTATCCCCCTTTGCCCCCCCCACACACACACGGGACCCTGGTCACATACCGCACATGTGAGCCACCAAGCATGGGCACACCAGGAGCACGGACCCGTGGCACCTCAATAATGGATTGAACGCTATGCTATGCTGTCATTTGCGGGTGCATGCCTCCATGATTACTTGAGGCCCCCTTAACCAGCCAGCGCCCACCCAGCAGGACAGTCAAGATGACCGGTGTGCCGCGACGATGGTGAACCGTGGCGCGGTGTAACGTACCAGCAACGTGGCGCGACGGCGGTAGTAATGCGGTAGCCCCACCGACTGCAGTTGCCATGCCTTGCAGCACTCGGCTGCCTCCCTAGACGAGGGCCCTGCAATGTGGTCTCTACTGCAGTACAGCAAAGGCAGAAAGGGATGAGTCGCCCCCCGGCGGCACCCAACGTCTGCCCCCGCCCCGCCATCAAAGCACGGACTGCTCTCGCTCCGGAACACCCCCCCCCACACACACACCCTTCCCCCTCCCCCAACACACACCGATCATCATGACAGGGTAGGTGGCTGTGTGGCAGCCCTACCGACCCCCGGCACCGGACAACACGGTAAGCCGCAACCAACCCACATACGCCCCGCGCTACAGAGGCAAGTCTGCCGCCGCTGTTCGTTGCTGCCGCTAGCTAGGCCCCAGACGACCACCGCCGCCGCTGCTCGCCCAGCCATGCCAGCAGCTCCGCGTGGCTCTCCCAGGGCGCCATTTGCGCCCTCCAGCCTTCCGCCAATTTGACCGCGGCATCCCAGTCCGGTTCGGGGCAGCCCAAGTCCAGCAGGCACTGCAGAACGGCGACGGAGACCGCACAGCGGGTGCAGTCCGCCAGCAGCTTCCCCGGCGGCCCCCAGGGGCAGCCCAGCCGGTGCAGGCAGCGGAGCATCGCCAGATCACCGTTGAAGGCGGCTTCAAGGTAGGCGCCGCCATCGAGCTGGGGCCGCCAAAGAACATACATGATTGCCGTACATACACACATCAATGCAGGGACGGGCGGTTGGGCAGTCAGGGGCGGTGCAATCCCCATGCAGCCTCACAGCCTAGCTCCCCGGCAGCAGAGTTTCCCGGCGCCGCACTTTGGCAGCTTGGCAGACAGTGACTCTGTCCCGGAAGGCGCAGAAGACATAAGACATCGACGCCATGAAGAACGTCTTGAGCAGCTCGATGTACGACACACGGTCCGGCACATGCTTCTAATGGAACAGCCGAGTGACCTGGCTCGGCACAGAGCATGCAAAATGAACCACCGGTGGGCCACAACTGGTGGGCCACACAGAGCGCATCGTACATGTGGTGGTGACAAACGAGGACGGCGGCACCCACCGGGAAGGGGCAGCCCCGCTCCACCAGCCACTCCAGCGCCTCTTCGCAGCCGCTCTTGGCGCCGTTGGGGATGGCCTTGGGACCCAAGGCCCAGCCGCGGCCATGAAGCCAGGTCATCAGCCCAAGATTGCCGCTCGCCGTCGCGCAGTCGAGCAAGCTAGCTGCGCCGTCGACGGGTGCGACACCCAGGTCCTCCACCGCCCAGGTCACCAACGGCAGGTGACCCGCCCGGGCCGCCTCTTCCGCAACAGAACGGGCGTTGACGGGCAAGCCGCTGGCGTGCAGGTACTGCAGTACGGCCAGGTGGCCCTGGCGGGCTGCTTCCGTCACGTCAATCTGATTGCCGGTG
Organism: Pleodorina starrii; assembly: GCA_030267565.1. Lineage (NCBI taxonomy): Eukaryota > Viridiplantae > Chlorophyta > Chlorophyceae > Chlamydomonadales > Volvocaceae > Pleodorina > Pleodorina starrii. Next base: position 1,494,593 of record BRXU01000022.1, on the reverse strand, counting down.
GGCCGCACCCCCGCTTGCTCCACCAGGAAACGCAGGGCGGCAAGATTGCCGAAATAGACCGCAGCGTCCGCCACCGCCGCCTCCAGGGGGTAGCCCCGGCCGCGCAGCCGCTGCAGACGCGCCACCACTGCATCGCCATTACCAGCCCGAACAGCGGACCTGTACGCACTAGCCATGCGGGGGTAGCCCAGCCACTCCAGCCACTTCACATTGGCCTGCCAATCGGGCGTGGTGCTGCCGGCCGCGGCCTCCAGGATGGCACCCCGATCCTCCTCATCAAACTGCTCAAGCTGCTGCTGCAGGATGCTGCCGTGGTGCCCTGCCATGAGCTGCTGCCACAGCCGCTGCAGCGCCGCCAGGCTCAAGCACTCCGCCGCGGGCCACAACAATGACCAGCAAAGAACATACACACCGTCGTTGGGACGGCCCAGTAATTCCGTCAGCAGCCAATGCATAAGGTCCTCCTGCCCGCCCCGAGCAGCTGCGCAAACGACGTCCCCGTCGAGGGGGCAGCCGCTGGCCAATATCCACTCGCACACGTGCCGGTGGCCGGCCTCCGCCGCGGCTGACAGAGAACGACCCCAGAGGCAGCCGCGCGCACGCAGCACCTTGCACATGTCGAGCTGGCCCGCGGCTGCGGCGGCCTCGAGCAGCTCGCCCCGAAGTTCAAGACCCGCATTGGCCAGGGCAACCTCCAGGTTGGCGACGCTGCCGCTTGCCGCCGTCAGGCACAGCAGCTGCAGCCGCTGCTTGCGAGACAACGCGCGAAAAGCGCCCGGGCGGCCCCAGCGCTCCCGGAACACGTGGGTGGGTGACGGAAGCGAGAGCCGCAAGGTCTTGTGGTGTGCGAACTGCTGAGATGTCGTCTTGTCTATCAGCCGTAATGTGCTTGACACTTCGTTAGCTGGCAGATGGTGCGCAATGCACGCCACGATGCCCGGCAGCCAAATGCTCGAGCCGTCGGGTGTAAGTTGACTGACCGATTGAGACATTTTTTGCGCCTATATCATTCACATGTACGCTCAAGGATTCCTGCGCCTGTATGCGACAGCATAATGCCGATCTTGTGAGATGGACTCAGCGGACTTCTGCAAGGCTTGGCGTGCGCAGAAGGCCCAAGAACTTATCCAGAGAGGTAGGCGTTGATTTCCTAAGCTTGTGTCGTGGCAAGTTTGGTTCTCAGATCCGGATTCCGTACGGAGGCCGTTGGACCGGATTCCGTACGGAGGCCGGATGACCAGTTGACCACCTCCCTTCCTTGCCGCTTCCCTGGGACATGAAAGCCACACGCCTGGATATTCTGCCCGCGCTCCGAGACTCCTCACAGGCTTCCGTCGATGGCTGCGGTGTGGACCTAGGTTATCAGCCGGTCCAGGCGCTGTCCAGGGACCGAATCAGCACTCGCCTGGGAACCCGGCTGCCGCTTAAGAGTTGTGGACTGTCGCTGCCACAGCTGCAAGGTTGACCATCTTGCTCCACGTGCGCCGTCCAACCCCAAGCCAACCCATTCCACCCTAGTTTACATCTGTTCGTGGGCCTTCTTGTGCGGCCCCGGGGCCCGTTGCCAATTGGGGAGCCTCGTGGCTAATTCCACCGTGGTTGCGGTTTTCTGAGCCTTCCCCCCCCCCCCGCGAGCTGGCTTGTTCCTGTCTGGGTGACTCGTGCTGTCTGGTCTGGATGGGCGCCTCAGCTGCCCTGGTCGCTTCCGGTGCATTGCACGGCCAGCTGGCCCGTTGGCTCTACACTTCTTCAGTCTGGAGCCCCCTGTAACAACCCCAATGCACCCCCCTCCCAAACACCAGTTGCCGTCACCCCCCCCCAACACATACGCACACACGCACGAACCTCTAAACGGTCAGCACCATGGCACCCGCAATGCCGGTGCTTGGGAGTCCCGCCGGTGTCCCAAAGTCGCCGGCGTCACTGCCGAGTCTCGACTCGCAAATAGCTTGCATTCAACTCCCCCTTCTCCTCCCCCATCTATCTGCCAGCGCTCCTTCCCCTCCACCTCTCAGGTCCCTCCCTTCGCGAATTCCGTTCTCCAAACATCGCCTCAGTTCTTTCGCTGATGTTTCGTACTTTTGCATACCCCTCCCCTTCCCCGTCCTCATCCTCCTCGTCCAACAGCAGTGTCAGGCATCGCCGGGAAGGGGGCCAGCAACCCAGTGCCGACACCAGCACCGGCACTAACATCACCATCAGCTGTCACAACTGCCGATGGCGCGGGCGCCGCCGCTGTCTCCGGCGGCGCGGGGTTTGGCTTCATCACGGGCCCCGCCGGCGATCTGGCGGGAGGCACCGGCGCCGCCCCCAGCTTGAAGGCAGCCGCGGAGGCCGCTGCCACCGGCGCCGGCGCAGGAGGTGGAGTCGGCGGCGCCGCCACCATCGCCGCCATCCCAGCCAGCGCCGTCAGCGCCGCCGCCGCGGGGTAAGACACGGCGTGCAGCGTCGCCGCGACGCGCTGCACGCGGTAGACTCCGCCGCGGAAGGTGAGGGCCTGTACGGCAGAGATCTCGGAGGCCTCCTCCGCCCAGGCGATGGGCAGGATCAGAGATGCGCCGATGGAGGGCTCCAGGGTGGCGCGGGTGGATGCGGTGATCTGGGAGGACAGCTGCAGGGGCGGGCTTGAGGCCTCACTCCCAGATCTATGCTCCTGCGCAGCCGAACGATCGCTGCAGTGCCGTACAGAGTACAGAGCGAGGACCGCAGAGCAAGCACGTGACCTGCGCAGTCTGTGTCGCCAATCGGGGGTACAAGGACGACGCGCTGCGGGCCCACACGTCATACCTCAAGAAGCACGACCGCTGCCCGGAGCACCATCGCGCAAAGCTGGCGGCCGAGGGAAAGGAGCTCGCGGCAAACAAGTAAGTGTTCTGACGTTTGCCTGCGTCCAGTTACGTGGATGGCTTCGCTGGCATTCAGACCCTAAGCCCGGTAACCACCATCCTCAACAGGGACGGAGCGCCTGAAGGAGCAGCTCGACGTGCTGTCTCTGCACTCGTCTCGCAAGAAGGTTACTCAGCTGGCGCTGGGTGCCTTCCGGGCGAAGCTCGGCCGGCCTGCCACGGACCACGAAGCAGCACGGGAGCTGTTTGAGTTCCTGGAGGTGAGGGGCAGTTACGGCCTGCACCCCTGTGTGTCGTGTCCCTCACTCCTTCAAGGGTCTTAGCAACCAGAACGGAGCACGACACCTCCGCACGTGTCACAGCTGCCCAACATGCCATTGCGGCACTGGTCTGACGACTCCGCATGCATGGGGAATGCTGGTGGCCCTTGTGGAGGCTGTGTGCGACGAGGTGTGCCGCAAGGTGTGTGCAGCCAACTTCATCAGCATCAGCCATTCAGCCAGGATGACTCAACCGACATCAGCAACACCAGCTTCATGTGCATCCACGTGTAGTATCATACGTGGATGGCTGGTCACGTCAGGCGGTGTTCGCCGAGCTGCTGGCGCAGATCTGCTCGGCCCCGGACGGATGCTGGCTACCTGCCTGAGCACTCGGCTGCTCAGCACGCTTCGCAGCCGGCTGCACCTAACGGCCGACCAACCGGCGCAGAAGGTCGTTGGCATTATTGGGGCAGACGGCGCCAGCGTCATGATGGGTGAGCGCACGAGTGCCATCCGGGGGCTCACGGACGGATGGGCCATCCAACCCCTTATGCCGTGGGCATCTGCTGAGATAGGGTGCACCGAACCAACCTGGCAGCCGGCGTTCTCAGCAACAATCCCCTCGTCGCCAAGATCCACAGCGCCATCAGCACCGCTGTTGTAGCGTGAATACTTGGGCATATTTCGATGCCGCGGTATCGCTACGACTCCGAAGTACGAAGGCACGCCGCCAGTGGACGCACTGGCGGGCGGTCCAAATAAGGACGCGCTAGGTTCTTGTAGCGACTGGATGACGCTACCGGCGCGTTGAATAAAGGAAGTTCTACGGAACGTAAGGAACCAGATAGCGGATAGATGCGCTACGCCTGAGACCTCGTCCGTATCGACGGTGGTAAGTCGAAGGTCTACGTACTGTAGTACAGTAGACTTACGAACTAGACAGACACGAAGGTCCCCGAATGTACGGAATCCCAGAGGTCGTTTCAGCCTTCTTCGCAACAGGGTATAAAAGCCCTGGAAGGGGGCTTGATTGGCAGAGAGTTTTCACTTCGACGATTACTGGACAACTGAAACTTGGCACGCTAAGTGCTGCTCCGTCAACATTTGGAGTTTAGACCTATTCGTTCTAAACCATAGGGCCGATCAATCGAGATCCGGCTGTGTTGGTCGAACGCCTTGAACACCTGAAGGGACAAGCTTGGCTCCACTCTAGCTGCTTCTTTGGCCATACGCCTTGGAATAGGCAAGTAGGCTTTGAAGAAGCCGAGCGTGAGCGCAAGGCTGAACAGAAATCTATGCTGAAGTCCGCGATTCCGACCCAGACTTGGAAGACCCTCAAGGTCACTTCGCACCCCCTCAAGCCTCAACTTTACCCGTAGTGAGTTTCTGGCACCCGCTTTTTGCCAACCGAACCTATGTCGAATTTAGAAGACGGAGAGATAGAAAAGCCTCCCGAGAGATAGAAAAGCCTCCCGATAGAAAAGCCAATCCAGAACAAACGGCTCGCACTGCAGGCATCGGCATGCAGACGGACGCTGACCGGACGGCCGTGGAGGCCCTCGAGCAGCTGCGTTCCGAGCTGGCTGCTCGGATCACGGCGCTGGAGACCCAGCTGAAAGTGAAGGAGCGTGGCCCGCCCACGTTCAAGGGAAAGAACCCTGAGACCTACATCTTCCGTCTCAAGGTCTGGCTCTCCCAGAACTCCGAGGCCAACCCGTTCGACGCCATGCTGTCCGGTTTCGAGGACAACGAGGAGGCTAAGACCTGGGCCCAGAACGCCCATGACGACGACCCGATGATCATGGAGCGGTCCGTCGTCATGGGCGTTCTGGGCCCAGGTCTTAGCCTCCTCGTTGTCCTCGAAACCGGACAGCATGGCGGCGAACGGGTTCGCCTCGGAGTTCTGGGAGAGCCAGACCTTGAGACGGAAGATGTAGGTGTCAGCCTGGTCTCAGGGTTCTTTCCCTTGAACGTGGGCGGGCCACGCTCCTTCGCTTTCAGCTGTCGTGGTGCTGTGTGAGGTCACCACTCGTCGCCAGACTGCGTCGGACTCTTTGCTCCAACGCATTGCGGATGCGACCACGTGTGACGCGTGGTTCCAGAACCCCTCGAATACCCGTGGCCTGCTGTCTCACCAACGTGGGTTCTTTCAACGGGAGGGGGAAGAATGCTAGTTTCGGCACAGCGGGGGTCGTCGTGCCGAACGACCCCGATTTGAAACGAGACATCATCGCAGCGTGCCACTCCGACCGGCTTGCTGGGCATCCTGGTCGTGACCGAACTATCGAACTCGTTGAACGCAAGTTTTGGTGGCCGACTTCACGCGCTGATGTTACCGATTTTGTGGCGATGTGCGATTCGTGCCAGCGGAACAAGGCCGCTGCTGGGAAAGCCGGCGGGTCTGTCCCACCCGTTGCCGGTCCCTGATCGCCCTTGGCAGAGCATCTCCATGGACTTTGTCCTTGGGTTGCCGAACACACGAAAAGGGTACAACTCTATCGTGGTGTTTGTCGATCGTTTGACGAAAATGGTACACTTGCGGCGATGCAGAAAGACGATAGATGCAGAAGACACTGCCGACTTGTTTTTCGACGCCGTTGTTCGTTTACACGGTTTACCAGAGACGACCGTGACTCCAAGTTCACCGGTGCTTTCCTGCCCGCGCTGTTTAAGCTTGTCGGGGCGCAGCAGAACTTGAGTACGGCTTTCCATCCTCAGACTGACGGACAGACAGAACGGATGAACCGGATACTTGGTGATATGCTACGCAACTACGTCGATACAGATCTGACCTCGTGGGATAAGTACCTCGGTCCGGCTGAGTTTGCGATGAACAATATGAAGAACCGCTCGACCGGATCCTCGCCTTTCTTTTTGAATCATGGATTCCATCCGCGGACTCCACTCTGCCTCGATCTTGGAGATGCAGTCCCTGCTGCTAAGAACTACGCCGAAACGTACGCAGAACGTCTTGCTGTTGCCAGGCAGTGCATGCTTGCGGCACAAGAGCGATCAAAACAGTACGTTGACAAGAAACGGAGAAGCGTTGAGTTTGCAGAAGGCCAAGAAGTCCTTTTGAACACGAAGAACTTGACTGCTCAACGTGGTGCGCAGAAGAAGCTGATGCCGAAGTGTGCGAAGAAGCTGATGCCGAAGGTCCTTTCGAAATTGAGAAGATGAACAACTCGGTTGCAGCCCGGTTAAACCTACCCGCCGAAAACAGATTCCATAACGTGTTTCACATGTAGTGTACAGCCCCCGAAAGCTGTTGAGCTTGACCCCGACACTACGAGGCCCGTTTGGACAGCTGAGAAGATCCTGGACCATGAGACTCGCAAGCTTCGGAAGCGTGTGCTCCACAGATTCTTGGTGAAGTGGACGTGTTTTGGTCACGAACACAACACTTGGGTTGACGACTCGAGTTTTGAGGACCGCGCCCTCATCGAAGCCTACTGGGCTCTGCAGCCAGAACGCCGTGAGGACGCAGGCTCCTAGAGGAGGGAGGCAGATGTTGTAGCGTGAATACTTATGCATATTTCTATGCCGCGGTATCGCTACGACTCCGAAGTATGAAGGCACGCCGCTGGTGGACGCACTGGCGGGCGGTCCTAATAAGGACGCGCTAGATTCTTGTAGCGACTGGAAGGCGCTACCGGCGCGTTGAATGAAGGAAGTTCTACGGAACGTAAAGAACCAGATAGCGGATAGATGCGCTACCCCTGAGACCCCGTCCGTATCGACGGTGGTAGGTCGAAGGTCTACGCAGTAGACTTATGAACTAGACAGACACGAAGGTCCCCGAATGTACCGAATCCCAGAGGTCGTTTCAGCCTTCTTCGCAACAGGGTATAAAAGCTCTGGGAGGGAGCCTGGTTGGCAGAGAGTAATCAGTTCGACGATTACTGGACCACTGCTACGGAAACCTGCGCTTTACGGAGCGAAACCGTCCTGAAACTTGGCACGCTAAGTGCTGCTCCGTCAACAACCGCCCACAGCTACCACAGCACCAGCGCCAAGCGGCAGAGTGCCTTCCCTCACTGCACCAAGCAAGTCGGCGGGCACCAAGGGCAACCAGATGCTCGAGTCCGCCGACACACGGTGGCTGGCTCAGCATAGCCCCCGCCTCAGTTCGCTCGTCGAGGATGGAGCAGCCGGCGGTTGCACTGCAGGTGTTCAAGGAGTGGGAGTCCCGGGCGGAGCTCCGTGCGCAGTCAGTCAGTCCGGGACGTGCTGACGGACTTCGAGATGCTGGTCGGAATGCGGCGTTGGAGCCGATGCATGCTGGGTGCGCTTCAGGTGCGAACCTGATGAGACTGGATGTCCGGCAGGGCCCATAGTTGTTTCGTATCCTGTATAGAAAGATTTCGATGCTTCCTTCTGTCGTTGTTCATATCCGGTTAAGGCGATGATGCAGCACTTTCATCGTTTGAACCAGCCAGAGGCTAGAGGAGTAACCGCCAATCGTCAACTGCTCGTATATGTACGCAAGCCTCCTTGTGCCCCTGCCAGTCGCGCGACGCCTACGTGGGGAGCTCGCTGGAGTCTCTGCAGCGCATGAAACAGCAGCGTGCACATCCGGGCCATGTACGTGGACATGGCCACCACCTACACGGGCCCGGACTTCAGTGATCTGGACAGCTATCTCGCCATCGGCTACGGCAACTGCCCTCTGAAGTACGACGACAGCGGCTTCCTCAGCCAGCCCGTGAGCGACGTTGAGCTGGAGATCTTCGCCATCCCGCCGCCCAACGGCCAGGTGGATATGCCTTTCCGCCGGCTCAAGCAGGTGGACCGCGAGCCGTTGACGATGGCGCTGCACATCGTTTACCCCGAGTTCTTCCGTGAGAAGCCCGGGATTGAAGACGTGCGTGACGGCAGCACTGGACGATCTGGAGCGATACTACGTACGGCACCCCAGGGCCAACTCACTCCCAGCGGCACGGGCCAGCTAACGCCCCTCATCGATATGGTGAAGCTGAGGGAGCAGTGCGCAGTGTTCTTGCTAGAGACCCGGGAGCGCGCGGAGCTGCTGTTCGAGGCCGTCACGTGTCAGGCGGTGCAAAGTACCCCAAGGGCCTTCTCACCGCGTTCTGGACGGATCTCACTCGGAACCCCGTGCGGTGTGGTGGACAGCATCAGCGAGTACGTGCGGCTCACCCAGCTGGCGGCCACGATGGTGCCCGGCTCATCAGTCGAGGTGGAGCGCACGTTTTCGGTCATGAGCTACATCAAGAACAAGCAGCGCAACCGACTGCCACAGCCGCACCTCAGCGCCTGCATCCGGCGGAAGCTGCAGGAGTGGTATGGTGCGTCCAACTTGCCGTACACAGCGGCGCTGCAGCACTGGCAGGCAGCTGCGCACGACCGGCACAACGACTACCGACGGGGAGGGCGATGCCTTATCTGTGTCAGGACGTCCAGCAGCACCAACTGGAGATGTGCTTCTGCCCACAGCACCACCGCACCCAGCAAACATACAGTACATGCGCAATGGCCCCCCATGGGTTCTGCACCATACGTCACCCGACAGCCAAGATGACCGGTGTGCCGCGACGACGTGGCCGGACGTGGCGAACCGTGGCGCGGCGTAACGTACCAGAAATGTAGCGGGGCACGACGTTATGCGGTATTGCAGCCCCGCCGACTGCAGTTGCCATGCCTTGCAGCACTCGGCTGCCTCCCTAGACGAGGACCCTGCAATGCTGTCCCTAATGCAGTACAGCGAAGGTAGAACCGAACTTGTCGAGTCCTGCACTGATCGAAGCTGCCAAGCGCAGCACGTGCACGGCCGGCATGCACAACCCCAAGCCCATGCATGCCCCCAACCGAACACGTCATATCCAGATGGGATGAGCCACCCCCCGGCGGCATCCCACCCGTCCATCAGACCACGAACGGCTGTCGCTCCGGAACACCCCACACACCCCACACATGACAGAGTGGGTGTGTGGCAGCCCTACCGGCCCCCGGCACCAGACAACACGGTAAGCCATACCCAACCCACATACACCCCGCGCTACAAGGCAAAAAATCGCCTCAAGAGCAAGGCAAGTCTACCGCTGCTGTTTGTTGCTGCCGCTAGCAAGGCCCCTTGGGCCCCAGGCGACCGCCGCCTCCGCCGCTGCTCGCCCAGCCATGCCAGCAGCGCCGTGTGGCTCTCCCGGGGCTCCATTTGCGCCTCGTCCTCCGCCAACTTGACCGCAGCATCCCAGTCCATTTCGGGGCAGCCCAAGTCCAGCAGGCACTGCAGAACGGCGACGGAGACCACGATGCGGATGCAGTCCGCCAGCAGCTTCCCCGGCGGCCCCCAGGGGCAGCCCAGCCGGTGCAGGCAGCGGAGCATCGCCAGATCACCGTTGCGGGCGGCTCCGAGGTACGCGCCGCCATCGAGCTGAGGCCGCCAAGGAACATACATGATTGCCGTACATACACACATCAATGCAGGGACTGGCGGTTGGGCAGTCAGGGGCGGTGCAATCCCCATGCGGCCTCACAGCCTAGCTCCCCGGCGCCGCACTTTGGCAGCTTGGCAGACAGTGACTCTGTCCCGGAAGGCGCACAAGACATAAGACATCGACGCCATGAATAACGTCTCGAGCAGCTCGACGGACGCACGACGCACGGTGGCTCGGCACACACGTCTAATGGACCTGCCGAGTGACCTGGCTCGGCACAGCGCATGCAAAATGAACCACCGGTGGGCCACAACTGGTGGGCCACACGGAGCGCATCGTACATGTGGTGGTGACAAACGAGGACGGTGTCACCTACCGGGAAGGGGCAGCCCCGCTCCGCCAGCCACTCCAGCACCTCTTCGCAGCCGCTCGCGGCGCCGTTGGGGATGGCCCTGGGGCCCAAGGCCCAGTCGCGGCCGTGAAGCCAGGTCATCAGCTCAAGGTTGCCGCTCGCCGTCGCGCAGTCGAGCAAGCTAGCTGCGCCGTCGGCGGGTGCGACGCCCAGGTCCTCCACCGTCCAGGTCACCAGCGGCAGGTGACCCGCCCGGGCCGCCGCTTCCGCAACAGAACGGGCGTTGACGGGCAAGCCGCTGGCGTGCAGGTGCTGCAGTACGGCAAGGTGGCCCCGACGGGCTGCTTCTGTCACGAGGAACTGATTGGCGGTGGGCCGCACCCGCGCTTGCTCCACCAGGAAACGCAGGGCGGCAAGATTGCCGACAGGGATAGCAGCGTTTACCACCGCCGCCTCTAGGGGGTAGCCCCGGCCGCGCAGCCACTGCAGACGCGCCACCGCTGCATCACCGTCGCCAGCCCAAAGAGCAACAACGCACGCCATTGCTATGCGGGGGTAGCCCAGCCCCTCCAGCCACTCCACTTTGGCCTGCCAATCGGGCGTGGTGCTGCCGGCCGCGGCCGCCAGGATGGCACCCTGATCCTCCTCATCAAACTGCTCAAGCTGCTGCTGCAGTTCGCTGCCGTGGAGCCCTGCCATGAGCTGCTGCCACAGCCGCTGCAGCGCCGCCAGGCTCAAGTACTTCGTCGCGGCCTCTAACAATGACCGGCAGAGGCCATTCACATCGTCGTTGGGACGGCCCAGTAAAACCGTCAGCAGCCACTGCATAAGGTCCTCCCGCCCGCCCCAGCAAGCACTCCAAACGACGTTCCAGTGGAAGGGGCAGTCACTGGCCAACAGCCACTCACACACGTGCCGGTGGCCGGCCTTCGCCGCGGCTGACAGAGAACCACCCCAGAGGCAGCCGCGCGCACGCAGCAACTTGCACATGTCGAGCTGGCCCGCGGCTGCGGCGGCCTCGAGCAGCTCGCACCGAAGATCAAGACCCGCATTGGCCAGGGCAACCTCCAGGTTGGCGACGCTGCCGCTTGCCGCCGTCAGGCACAGCAGCTGCAGCCGCTGCTTGCGAGACAACGCGCGAAAAGCGCCCGGGCGGCCCCAGCGCTCCCGGAACACGTGGATGGGTGACGAAAGCGAGGGCCGCAAGGTCTTGTGGTGTGAGAATAGCTGCGATGTCGTCTTGTCTATCAGCCGTAATGTGCTTGACACTTCGTTAGCTGGCAGATGGTGCGCAATGCACGCCTCGATGCCCGGCAGCCAAATGCTCGAGCCGTCGGGTGTAAGTTGACTGACCGACTGAGACATTTTTTGCGCCTATATCATTCACATGTACGCTCAAGAATTCCTGCGCCTGTATGAGATAGCATAATGCCGAACTTGTAAGATGGAATCGAAGCGGCCTTCCGCAAGGCTTGGCGTGAGCAGAAGGCCCAAGAACTTATACAAAGAGGTAGGCTGGTCATCGATGGAAAAAGCGTTGCTATCCTAGCTTGCTCCATGGCAATTAAGATCCTCAGAGCTCAGACCCGGATTCCGTATGTACGGCGGCGGCCGTTGAGTAGATTACCACATTTTCCCTTCCCGCTTCCCTGGGCCATGAAAGCCACACGCCTGGATACCCTGCCCGCGCTCCGAGACTCCTCACAGGCTTCCATCGATGGCTGCGGTGTGGACCTAGGTTACGGTATCAGCCGGTCCAGGTGCTGTCCAGGGACCGAATCAGCACTCGCATGGGAACCCGGCTGCCGCTTAAGGGTTGCGGACTGTCGCTGCCACAGCTGCAAGTTTGACCACCTTGCTCCACGTGCGCCGTCCAACCCCAAGCCAACCCAATCCACCCGCCTAACGTCTGTTCGTGGGACTTCTTGTAGGGGGCCGGGGCCCGCCGCCCACTGGGGAGCCTCGTGGCTAATTCCACCGTGGTTGCGGTTATCTGAGCCTTTTCCCCTCCCCCGCGGGCTGGCTTGTTACTATCTGGGTGACTCGTGCTGTCTGGTCTGGATGGGCGCCTCGGCTGCCCTGGTCGCTTCTGGTGCAGTGCACGGCCAGCTGGCCCGTTGTCTCTACACTTCTTCAGTCTGGAGCCCCCTGTAACAACCCCAGTACACACACACACCCACACACACGCGAACCTTTAAACGATCAGCGCCATGGCACCCGCAATGCCGGTGATTGGGAATCATAGGGGTACCGGAAGGCATTGGGATGGAAGGGGATGGACACCGAGCGAGGTGAGTCACGCCGGCCGCGGTTGGCACATTTGCGGTCTGCTCTTGCCAAACTGGTGCACATATTGCATAATGCATTTAATTCTGCACCTGGAGGTAAATGCGACGCGCTTGGCGGATTGACTTACATTACAAGCGTGCAGCGTGCTGTATGTCGCCTCTGCCTACCGCTGCCTACCTGCTTTGAAGGCAAGCTATATATCCTTGGGTTACTATCGAAGTTCGTCACCGAGTACTTTCATATTTCAGTTAGCATTACAAGCACACGACCCCGCTGGAGCCCTGCCCCAAGTGCCCTTTGCAGCCCCTTGTCCTCAAGACGTCAGCACACACATCGCGCACTGGCCGGGGATCGGCACACTCGCACAGTGTTGTGTAACTGGTGAAGCCTACATGTCGTGATAATTATGCTCCATAGCGCACAACAATGTTTAGCGTGTGGCCCATGCCACCTAGCTGACTCCTACATCCTTTCGGGACAGGCGTGGCGGGGCGTTGGCGCTGCACACCTCAGCGCTTTATGTAATTTAGGCCCCGTTGGGACGTTCTGACGGCGTGATGCCCTAACTTAGCCCCTGGAGCCCGTAATGTTTGTTCATTATCGTTATCGAAGTATGAGTAAATTAAATGCATGAATCCGTTTCCGTGTGTCAACACCGTTGGGCCATGCTGGGGGGGAGGGGCTGCCGCCCCCCTGCCCCAGACCCCCTTCCCCCCGCTGGTGGGGGGCGGGGGGCTGTTGCCCCCCATCCCCCCACACCCCCCTTCCCCCGGGCCGTCCTTGTAGCAGTGTCGCAACGTTCATGACGTAAATCAAGGAGCAGCCGCGGGGATGGTAGTGCTTAGTGCCTGCTGTGGATGGCCCTGCTATTGCCACTTAGGAAAATCATTGATGCATTAGCAGGGCGGTTGCCATATCCCTTAAAACTACTATCTCTCACGAACTATCATTGCAGATTAGGAGTATCGTCTCAGATGTCGACCATTATTGTCAACGTCAGTAAGATCACGCTCGTCAAATATTGTGTGGGTGCGTGTTTCAAAACCGACGGGATCATTTTGTCTCCCATATCGACTGTTAATGCGATCACTCAATTCAAATACTGTGCCGGTGTTACACAGTGATCGGAACAGCAAAACAGACGGGATCATTCCTATCGTACGCATGCGGCCGGCAATCGGAGATCCGCAAATTTTAACGTCAACCCATTTGAATTTCACATCATTTACGCGTCCTCATGCCAGTTGTCATTGCGGGGATGTGTCAAATCGTTATACGCGATGCCGTACCCGCTCCCGCCACCCGCTCCCTCCCAGCCTCCCAGTATGCCGATGACTGCACCCCCTTCCTGGCAGTGGGCTCGGACCTGCCCCGCTTCCTGGCGCTTATGGAGGTCTTCCGCCGGGCCTCCGGACAGCGCCTGAACCTCGACAAGGTGGAAGTCCTGCCGTTGGGCCCTGAGCCGGACGGTGGGAACCCCGCTGCTGGCGTGGCGCGCACAACGCTGGCCGGCCCTACTGGGGCGGCTGGTGTGGCTGGCGCCGCCCCCCGCAGCCTCCCAGGCCCCGCTGCCGCCGTCGCCGCCGTGGTGGACGTTCCGGCCGCAGCGCCCGCCACTGCCACCGCCGCCCCCGCAGCTACCCCGCCTCTCGGCGCCACCGCCGCCCTGCTCGCCATCCTGCGAACTGCGGCAGCCCGCTTGCTCGGTAGCCCCGCCGCGCCCTCTCCTGCCCCGGTGGGTGGCGGGTTGGGCTCGGCGGTGCCCCCCCTGCCCCTGGCTGCCTTCGTCGGCCCGGCAGCGCAGCTGCGCACCGTCGCCCAGGCCAAGACGCTCGGTGTGGGCCTCCGCAACGACGCTCAGGCCGTGCCGGTGCGGCTTGCTGGGGTCGAGTCCGCGCTGGCTTTGGTCGCGCGCCTGCCCCTCACCACTTTCGGCCGGGCGGCGGCGGCCTCGGCCTACGCCCTCAGCAAAGCGCTCTACCACATGGAGTTCCAGGGTCTGCCCCCTCGCGCCGACCTCGCCCGCCTTCTTGGCCTTACCGCAGCGGTGGTGGAGCGGCGGATGACCCCCGCCTTGTATGCGGCTGCGCCCAACGCCCGCCTCGTCGGGGTGAGCTTGGGGGTCCTCGCCCTGCCCCCCGCCGTTGGCGGCTTTGGGCTCCTGCCGCTCGTGGCCCATGTCCGGGCCAGACACGCGGTGGCGGCGGTGCGCTGTGCCGCAGGGGCGGCCGGCCTCCTCCCCGCCGACCCGCCCTGGACTGATGTCGCCCTGCATCTGCTGCGCCGGTGCCACCCGGCGGCCCACCCCTTGTGCCTCCTGGCCCCTGGGGGCGGCCGTGTCCTGGGGGCTCCGGCGCCACCGGAGTGCCCGGTGTTCGCCCGGCTGCTCGGTGCGGCCGCCCACCTCGGACCCATCATCGTCCCGGACCCCGACGCCATGGCGGGCCCCTGGTGCTACTCGGCGCCGCTGTGGAGCAACCCGGCACTCCTGGGGCCCGGCGGCGCGTGCCTGGAGGTCATCTTCCCGGCCCTTTTCGGACTGCGCGGCCTCACCACCCTCGGTGTCGCTGTGCGCTGCTGGGACGCGCTCGCGCCGACGCGCGCCGCTTTGTTGGCGGCGCGTGGTCGGCCTGCGGGCGTGTCCCCCCGCATTGCTCGCCACTGCACTTTGCAGTTCCGGCAGCTAGTACTGCGGGGCGTGCTGGGCTACGGGGAGCTTGGCGCAGCGGTGGATGCCAGCGGCCCGTCCATCTCGGACCAGCTGGACGGCCTTTTGGGCCTCGTCCCCGGCAGCTGGGTGGCGGCGGCCCGGCAGGTCGCGGCCGGCCAGGTGGCTGCCCCGTCTGCCCGTGAGGCCTGGGCGACGCTGCTGCAGGGGCTCGCCTGGTGCCCTGCTGGCGGGCCGCCCACGCCCGTCCTGGGCACCTCCGTCAAGCGTGGCACCCAGCTGCAACTTACCACGGCGTACCGTGATCTCCACGCGCGCCATGCGGATTTCCTTGCGGACGCGTATGACGGCCCGGTGCCGCCGCTGTCGTCTGCAGCTTTCCGTGACACCCTGCGCCGCCTCTGGCGGCTGCGGTGGGAAAACGACCACAAGGAGGCGCTATGGCGACTGGCCGTGCATGGCGTCACGGGGTTCCCGCTGCTGCGTGGGCATGCAGGTCGTGGGATCACTGCCTGCTGCCCGTGTGGCGCGACGCTTGCACAGGAGGGGCGATGTTGGGTCCGTCGGCACCTGTTTTGGGACTGTTTTGTTGCCCGCACCTTGCGCGAGGAGCTGGACGCCGTGTTGGGGGCATCGGGTGGCTCGGTGGTGCAGCGGTTTCAGCTATGGCTCGTGGTGCCCCCCCCCCGGGATCCGTCCCTGCGTGTGGGATGTTGTGGCTTTGGCGGCCCTGGCGGCGCTGGAGCGTGGCCGTCAACGCATGTACCGGGGGGGTGCTCCCGCCGCCCCCCTTGCTCGGGCTCAGTTGGTCGGCGTTGGTGCGGCGGTTGTTGCCGACTTCTGGGCCCGCGTCGCGTCGTTCGCGGCCCTTGGGACCGCGCCGGCTGGTTGGGAGGCGGTCCCGGAGGATCACCCCTTCCTCGCCAGCCAGGCGGGCCGTGTTGTGTTTGTCGGCCCTCCGGACTCTGTCTCCCCTCCCGGCTCCCCCTGACGGTTTCGGCGGGAGTGTTCCGCGGGCGCCTGTGTCCTGCCCTCTGTTTGCTTTGTCCTTGCTTGCCGTGTGTGTGCTTGTCTTCGTCGGGGCGGCGGCGGCGGCACCGTGGTGTTGCGAGGTGATCTGCTATGTGGCTGCTCTCACGTTTCTGGTTTGTCGGCGCGATTAGTGCCGGTCTGTCGACTCGGTGGCAGGCGTCCTGAGGACGCTCTCTTGTTTGTCTGGTTTCGTTCTTCGTGCGTCTGGACCTCTTGCGGGCCCTGTGCTTCTGGGGATCTCTTTTTTGCTTTTTCCCATTCTGAGTGATGTGCGGGCTTGGTGCTGGTGGGCCTTGGAGGCTTGGCTTTCGGCACCCCTCCGTGGGTGCCCCTGGGGTAGGATGAACAGTCCGTCTAGCATGTACGGCTAGCAACCGATATGAACATCGGTTCCCCTTGTAATCCTTGCATTCTAAACAGGGACCAAGGGACCAAGTAAGCAATCCAATCAATATAGCTGCGCCCTGCTTCTATAATCATCATCAGATAAACCTGGTAACCATTGTACATTCAAAACGTACGGGGTTTTCTAGCTAGAAATTCAAGTAGCAACAAATCTTTTCCTGCCATGCCTTGCAAACGAAGATTGTCACTGGTGCCTTCCACCACATGTAGAGCGAGGCGATTTTTGTCACATGTATAGGCACATGGCTGCGTGTAGATAGAAGATCGATCGGCCGTTGGCACGGCCACCCTCTTTGTAATAACCCGTTCTACAGCCATAAGCCGTCAATAGGGAGAGCTTACTTGTTGAAGGATTCAGTGCTCTGGCGCGGAAAACCATAAGAATAAAGATGATGTCCGACACCCTGATATATACGTGCAGCAGCCCAGATAGACATCCAGCCACGGGTGCGCTGCCATAACGCGGAAGACACGTGCGAGCTGACATCTATAACGTTACGAAATTCCGCGACATCGGCATTAACCGTTTCCCGAAAACCCGTTGTAACAGTTTCCGCCGTACTGTCATCACGGTGTTGGTGCTCTTAGGTTATGAGTGAGCAATCTTCAGCCACGTTATGCACTAATAAATCACTATTAAAGGACTAGGCAGGTTTAATAGGATGGAATGTGCTGGATAACCTGGCCGCTCGACTTCTTCTATCTCGTTTCGGGTTGCGCTCTTCAGTGCCCTCCCAAGGCACAAGTTAACAGCAGAGCCCGATTGGTCAATTGCGTGTTCCAGCAGGCTGCATCACGGCGCCATGGGGCTAGTTGGCCGTCAACCAGCAGCCAACCTGCCTCAATGGCGCCTTGCCCTCGCGGTTTCCGCTCTGGCAGCGCTTATACTAGCAGCTAAAGTTTTGTCTTTGGAGAATTCTGATGACAATTTCCTGGATCAGGACCCCGGTGGTGAGACACGAAGGGTACTACATGTTCCATCCGCCGGCGGTGGCACCGTGTGGTACTCGATCGAACTTTGCGCACAGCCTCCAGCAAATCCGCACCAGAGCAACAATGTGTGCAGTGTGAATATTTCACGTTGACCAGAGAAACCCGATGGTTGGGTACGTTTACACGGACGTTCACACGATTGCAATCAACTGCCACAGGGAACCATGAAGATGGGAGCCGTCGCCAGCTGTTGTTGGGGCTTCTCGACGTTTTATCGCCGGGAGCCAGCAGCCCACCACCCCTATCAGGATCAACTTCGTCGGGGTCACCGTCGCTGATAGACTCACTGGGCGATGGACTAACCACCGTCACCGCACCCGTCACATCCACGGCGACATCCCTGGGCGACGCGATCGTGCCCTGCCTTTACTCAGATCCCCGGAATTACAGCTGCCCCGACGCCACCTACAACCTGGTAGGCTCATGATCCTGCACGCAGTGTCGTTTCGGGCGGCGTCACGTGGAGGCCGCTGAGGTCTATTATGCACGGTGCCTCCACTGCCATGACCCAAAAGCGCTTTTTCAAATAAATGAAGTCGCCTGGCTCATCCCCCTCGCCCGCGTGCAGTATGGTATGGAGTCGTGTGACGATCAGGCAAATTGCCTGGACATTCACATGGACAGCAGTACGTGTACGACAGTGGCGGGTACGGGTACCTCCTGGCTGTACTGCCAGGTGTGCCTGTACTGGAGCAACGATCGCGGCAGATGCTCCAAATCCTCGCAAGCCACGGTAAGCCACGTGTGCATGGCCGATGAGTTCTACCCGGTGATTGCGACGTCCGGAGGCCAACCCACAGCGGGGAATACGGCAAAGCTGGAGGGGTGGAATGACGGCATCGCAAGTAGGTTGGTGCATTGGATCAGCTTGGGTAATGTGTGCCCCTGGATGTTTGGCTGGGTTGCCACTGAAAGAAACAGAGAAACATGAGAGCATTAAACATAAACATGAGAGGATGGTCCTCCCCCGTGCAGACCGCTACTGCCAGTGGGTCCGCTGGAACAGCAGCAACTACGACCCCGAGGTGGTGCGGTTCACGGTCAAGGACGGCAGCGGCACCTGCCGCACTTCTGGTAAGACTCTTTTGACATGCACTTCGGTAACTGTGGCTCGTGCCCTGCTTCGTCATTAGATTCTGGCTTTGGCTGGAAGGAGTGCATCTGCTTCAACCGGCCCATGCACGGATGTCCGTGGGGGGGTGCCCACGAGCCACGCTGTCGCTGGACATACGGATGGGGCTGCAGCCCTTCAGCCGTTGACAACGCAACTTAAAATGATCTCAAACGGTTACAGCAGACCTCAATTGCGCGCGACAGGCCCCAAACCCGCGCACGACGTCTATCTGCTTTGAGTTCTGAAGTGCAACCCTGTGGCTGATTTGCAGGGACGGGTCTTCTAAGCGTTATACTTCAAGGCATCTCCGCCACCTGCCAGTCGCCCCGCGTGGTGAACAACACTCTGGCGGGATGCGGCACCGGAGACCAGACCAACGAGTGTCTGTGGACCTTCAACGTGCCGCGACCCGGGACACCGGCCTTCAAGTGCGGACCTCCTCAACTGCCACCACCGCCCGGAGGCGACTCGGCAGCACCGCCGTCGCCGCGTCCCAGCCCGGCACTGCCATTACCGTCGCCTCGGATGCCCTTGCAATCCCCACCCTCACCTGAGCCCAGTCCGGCACCGCCGAGCCAACAGCCTCCATCTCCCACTCCAAACCCACCACCACCTCCACCACCTGTGCCGCCCAGTCCGGCGCCGCAACGGCCGCCGTCTCCCAGCCCACGGCCGCCCTCACCTTCCCCACAAACCCCGAAGCCGCCCTCTCCTTTGCCCCCATCACCACAGCCGCCATCGCCGCCTCCCACTCCGCAGCTGTCCCCTCCGCAGTCGCCCAGTCCCAGGCCGCCCTCACCCCCACCCAGCCCACAGCCCACTTCGTCTAAGCCGCCGAGTCCTCAGCCTCCTTCGCCTCCATTTCCAGACCCATCTCCACCCCCACCGTCACCCAGCGCACAGCCACCCTTACCTAAACCACCCAGCCCATCACCGCCATCACCGCCGAGGAGTCCGCCGCTGCCGTCCCCGGCGCCGTCGAGGCCGCCTCTAGTCCAGTCGTCGCCGCCACATCCCAGGCCGCCGTCACTACCACCACCACCATCCATCGCTCAGCCGCCGCTTTCAGCACAGCCACCCAGCCCGCCTGCCCAAGCGTCGTCCTTTTGCACGTACTGGAACAAGGGGAACTACAGCTATAATGGGATTGGAAGCGCCAAGGTCAGCAGTGCGCGCAGCTGCCCGATTTGAGGGGCTGTGGTAGAGCCTTTTACAGTTGCTGTTAGTTACACCTGGTGCCTGTACTGTTACGGTGCCCCACGGTTCTCGTCCTTGGGGTCGTTTCTCCTTGGCGCTTAAGAGGTTGCCTAGGTTGTCATACTTGGCCGTTAGGAGGGTATAGCGCTATAGCCAGCGGGGCAGCTGGTCGTGCACTGAAGCGGACATGATCAAGGCTTAAGCGTCAACCAACTCAATGCTGCATACTTTGTTTCTGCCGCCACGTTCCCTCCGAGCGCGTAGGGCGGAGCCGAGAGCTGCGTCGATCAGGCGGACTGCCTGGATTTGTACATCAATGGCGGTACCTGTACGACAGTGGCGAGTACGGGCGGTACGAGTTGGTTGTACTGCCAGGTGTGCCTGTACTGGAACAACGACCGCGGCAGCTGCGTCAAGGCCTCACCGGACACCATCAGCCACGTGTGCATGGCCGATGAGTTCTACCCGGTGATTGCGACGTCCGGAGGCCAACCCACAGCGGGGAACACGGCAAAGCTGGAGGGGTGGCGTAGCGGCATCGCAAGTACGTTGGTGCATTACAGGTTTGAGCCCACAGCAGCGGCCACCATACCTAGGTTGTGAAAGCTATAATGTACTTCCCTTAGGCCTTCCACCGGAGTCAGGCGGGGTTGGGGTTTGGGGCCGGGGCACAACTCACTGGACCCCTGATTCTGTAGATGTGCCCAGCACCTCCTGGAACCTCGCCACCAGCCCCCGCACCCGGATCGTTTCCTGCCAGACGACATCACGGGATGGCGCGAGTCAGTGGGCAAACGATAGATATTCTTCTTCCTTGCTCACCTCTCTTTTGCTGCAGACCGCTATTGCCAGTGGGTCCGCTGGAACAGCAGCAACTACGACACCGAGGTGGTGCGGTTCACGGTCAAGGATGGCAGTGGCGCCTGCCGCGACGGTGAGCAACTGAGCATGATGAACGGACTCATCCATGTAAACGGAAAGGGCCTAGTGAAACGGCTTGTTTACGGGTATTACGGTAGGTGAGGTCTACCGCACCACTGTCACATCCGTTGAGCGCCGTCAGTTAAGTCACAAGCGGCGAAGTCAAAACGCATTCGAAGCAAGACTAAATCTGGCGCGATGCGACTGTTGCCGCCTTGCAGTTTCTGGCCCTCTGGCCGTCATCATCCAAGGCATCCCGGGTACGTGTGAGCCGCCGCGTGTTGTCAACAACACGCTTGCGGGCTGCGGCACGGGTGACCAATTCAACGAGTGCTTGTGGACCTTCAAAGTTCAACGTCCCGGGACGTCGGGCTTCAGCTGTGCTCCGTCCCCCCCATCGCCGCCTCTCCCTCCGCCACCGCAAAGAGATACAGCGCTGCCGCCACAGCAACCAAGCCCGCGCCCAGCGCCGCCGTTGCCTGCGCCACCCTCCCCTCCACGTCTTAGCCCGGCCCCGCCCTCTCTAACCCCTCCTGGCTCGACGCCGCCGTTGCCGGCGCCACCCTCCCCTGCACGTCCCAGCCCGGCCCCGCCCTCTCCAACCCCTCCTGGCTCGACGCCGCCGTCGCCGGCGCCACCCTCCTCTGCACCTCCCAGCCCGGCCCCGCCCTCTCCAACCCCTACTGGCTCGACGCCGCCGTCGCCGGCGCCACCCTCCCCTGCACGTTCCAGCCCGGCCCCGCCCTCTCCAACCCCTCCTGGCTCGACGCCGCCGTCGCCGGCGCCGCCCTCCCCTGCACGTCCCAGCCCGGCCCCGCCCTCTCCAACCCCTATTGGCTCGACGCCCCCGTCGCCGGCGCCACCCTCCCCTGCACGTCCCAGCCCGGCCCCGCCCTCTCCAACCCCTACTGGCTCGACGCCCCCGTCGCCGGCGCCACCCTCCCCTGCACGTCCCAGCCCGGCCCCTCCCTCTCCAACCCTTCCTGGCTCGACGCCGCCGGCGCCGGCGCCACCCTCCCCTGCACGTCCCAGCCCGGCCCCGCCCTCTCCAACCCCTCCTGGCTCGACGCCGCCGTCGCCGGCGCCACCCTCCCCTGCACGTCCCAGCCCTGGCCCGCCCTCTCCAACCCCTCCTGGCTCGACGCCGCCGTCGCCGGCGCCACCCTCCCCTGCACCTCCCAGCCCGGCCCCGCCCTCTCCAACCCCTCCTGGCTCGACGCCGCCGTCGCCGGCGCCGCCCTCCCCTGCACCTCTCAGCCCGGCCCCGCCCTCTCCAACCCCTACTGGCTCGACGCCGCCGTCGCCGGCGCCGCCCTCCCCTGCACGTCCCAGCCCGGCCCCGCCCTCTCCAGCCCCTCCTGGCTCGACGCCGCCGTCGCCGGCGCCACCGTCCCCTGCACGTTCCAGCCCGGCTCCGCCCTCTCCAACCCCTATTGGCTCGACGCCGCCGTCGCCGGCGCCGCCCTCCCCTGCACGTCCCAACCCGGCCCCGCCCTCTCCAACCCCTCCTGGCTCGACGCCGCCGTCGCCGGCGCCACCCTCCCCTGCACGTCCCAGCCCGGCCCCGCCCTCTCCAACCCTTTCTGGCTTGACGCCGCCGGCGCCGGCGCCACCCTCCCCTGCACGTCCCAGCCCGGCCCCGCCCTCTCCAACCCCTCCTGGCTCGACGCCGCCGTCGCCGGCGCCACCCTCCCCTGCACGTCCCAGCCCTGGCCCGCCCTCTCCAACCCCTTCTGGCTCGACGCCGCCATTGCCGGCGCCACCGTCCCCTGCACGTCCCAGCCCGGCCCCGCCCTCTCCAACCCCTCCTGGCTCGACGCCGCCATTGCCGGCGCCACCCTCCCCTGCACGTCCCAGCCCGGGCCCCCCCACTCCAACCCCTATTGGATCGACGCCGCCGTCGCCGGCGCCACCCTCCCCTGCACATCCCAGCCCGGCCCCGCCCTCTCCAACCCCTCCTGGCTCGACGCCGCCGTTGCCGGCGCCACCCTCCCCTCCACGTCTTAGTCCGGCCCCGCCCTCTCCCACCCCTCCTGGCTCGACGCCGCCGTCGCCGGCGCCACCCTCTCCTCCACGTCCCAACCCGGCCCCGCCCTCTGCAACCCCTCCTGGCCCGACGCCGCCGTTGCCGGCGCCACCGTCCCCTGCACGTCCCAGCCCGGCCCCGCCCTCTCCAACCCCTCCCGGCCCGACGCCGCCGTCGCCGGCGCCACCCTCCCCTGCACGTCCCAGCCCGGCCCCGCCCTCTCCAACCCCTCCTGGCTCGACGCCGCCGTCGCCGGCGCCACCCTCCCCTGCACGTCCCAGCCCTGCCCCGCCCTCTCCAACCCCTCCCGGCCCGACGCCGCCGTCGCCGGCGCCACCCTCCCCTGCACGTCCCAGCCCGGCCCCGCCCTCTCCAACCCCTCCTGGCTCGACGCCGCCGTCGCCGGCGCCACCGTCCCCTGCACGTCCCAGCCCTGGCCCGCCCTCTCCAACCCCTTCTGGCTCGACGCCGCCATTGCCGGCGCCACCGTCCTCTGCACGTCCCAGCCCGGCCCCGCCCTCTCCAACCCCTCCTGGCTCGACGCCGCCTTTGCCGGCGCCACCCTCCCCTGCACGTCCCAGCCCGGCCCCGCCCTCTCCAACCCCTATTGGATCGACGCCGCCGTCGCCGGCGCCACCCTCCCCTGCACGTCCCAGCCCGGCCCCGCCCTCTCCAACCCCTCCTGGCTCGACGCCGCCGTTGCCGGCGCCACTCTCCCCTCCACGTCTTAGTCCGGCCCCGCCCTCTCCCACCCCTCCTGGCTCGACGCCGCCGTCGCCGGCGCCACCCTCTCCTCCACGTCCCAACCCGGCCCCGCCCTCTGCAACCCCTCCTGGCCCGACGCCGCCGTTGCCGGCGCCACCGTCCCCTGCACGTCCCAGCCCGGCCCCGCCCTCTCCAACCCCTCCCGGCCCGACGCCGCCGTCGCCGGCGCCACCCTCCCCTGCACGTCCCAGCCCGGCCCCGCCCTCTCCAGCCCCTCCTGGCTCGACGCCGCCGTCGCCGGCGCCACCGTCCCCTGCACCTCCCAGCCCTGCCCCGCCCTCTCCAACCCCTATTGGATCGACGCCGCCGTCGCCGGCGCCACCCTCCCCTGCACGTCCCATCCCGGCCCCGCCCTCTCCAACCCCTCCTGGCTCGACGCCGCCGTCGCCGGCGCCACCCTCCCCTGCACGTCCCAGCCCGGCCCCGCCCTCTCCAACCCCTCCTGGCTCGACGCCGCCGTTGTCGGCGCCACCCTCCCCTCCACGTCTTAGCCCGTCCCCGCCCTCTCTAACCCCTCCTGGCTCGACGCCGCCGTCGCCGGCGCCACCGTCCCCTGCACGTCCCAGCCCGGCCCCGCCCTCTCCAACCCCTCCTGGCTCGACGCCGCCGTCGCCGGCGCCACCCTCCCCTGCACGTCCCAGCCCGGCCCCGCCCTCTCCAGCCCCTACTGGCTCGACGCCGCCGTCGCCGGCGCCACCCTCCCCTGCACGTCCCAGCCCGGCCCCGCCCTCTCCAACCCCTACTGGCTCGACGCCGCCATTGCCGGCGCCACCCTCCCCTGCACGTCCCAGCCCGGCCCCGCCCTCTCCAACCCCTCCTGGCTCGACGCCGCCGTCGCCGGCGCCACCCTCCCCTGCACCTCCCAGCCCGGCCCCGCCCTCTCCAACCCCTCCTGGCTCGACGCCGCCGTCGCCGGCGCCGCCCTCCCCTGCACCTCTCAGCCCGGCCCCGCCCTCTCCAACCCCTACTGGCTCGACGCCGCCATTGCCGGCGCCACCCTCCCCTGCACGTCCCAGCCCGGCCCCGCCCTCTCCAACCCCTATTGGATCGACGCCGCCGTCGCCGGCGCCACCCTCCCCTGCACATCCCAGCCCGGCCCCGCCCTCTCCAACCCCTCCTGGCTCGACGCCGCCGTTGCCGGCGCCACCCTCCCCTCCACGTCTTAGTCCGGCCCCGCCCTCTCCCACCCCTCCTGGCTCGACGCCGCCGTCGCCGGCGCCACCCTCTCCTCCACGTCCCAACCCGGCCCCGCCCTCTGCAACCCCTCCTGGCCCGACGCCGCCGTTGCCGGCGCCACCGTCCCCTGCACGTCCCAGCCCGGCCCCGCCCTCTCCAACCCCTCCCGGCCCGACGCCGCCGTCGCCGGCGCCACCCTCCCCTGCACGTCCCAGCCCGGCCCCGCCCTCTCCAACCCCTCCTGGCTCGACGCCGCCGTCGCCGGCGCCACCCTCCCCTGCACGTCCCAGCCCTGCCCCGCCCTCTCCAACCCCTCCCGGCCCGACGCCGCCGTCGCCGGCGCCACCCTCCCCTGCACGTCCCAGCCCGGCCCCGCCCTCTCCAACCCCTCCTGGCTCGACGCCGCCGTCGCCGGCGCCACCGTCCCCTGCACGTCCCAGCCCTGGCCCGCCCTCTCCAACCCCTTCTGGCTCGACGCCGCCATTGCCGGCGCCACCGTCCCCTGCACGTCCCAGCCCGGCCCCGCCCTCTCCAACCCCTCCTGGCTCGACGCCGCCATTGCCGGCGCCACCCTCCCCTGCACGTCCCAGCCCGGCCCCGCCCTCTCCAACCCCTATTGGATCGACGCCGCCGTCGCCGGCGCCACCCTCCCCTGCACGTCCCAGCCCGGCCCCGCCCTCTCCAACCCCTCCTGGCTCGACGCCGCCGTTGCCGGCGCCACTCTCCCCTCCACGTCTTAGTCCGGCCCCGCCCTCTCCCACCCCTCCTGGCTCGACGCCGCCGTCGCCGGCGCCACCCTCTCCTCCACGTCCCAACCCGGCCCCGCCCTCTGCAACCCCTCCTGGCCCGACGCCGCCGTTGCCGGCGCCACCGTCCCCTGCACGTCCCAGCCCGGCCCCGCCCTCTCCAACCCCTCCAGGCCCGACGCCGCCGTCGCCGGCGCCACCGTCCCCTGCACGTCCCAGCCCGGCCCCGCCCTCTCCAGCCCCTCCTGGCTCGACGCCGCCGTCGCCGGCGCCACCGTCCCCTGCACCTCCCAGCCCTGCCCCGCCCTCTCCAACCCCTATTGGATCGACGCCGCCGTCGCCGGCGCCACCCTCCCCTGCACGTCCCAGCCCGGCCCCGCCCTCTCCAACCCCTCCTGGCTCGACGCCGCCGTCGCCGGCGCCACCCTCCCCTGCACGTCCCAGCCCGGCCCCGCCCTCTCCAACCCCTCCTGGCTCGACGCCGCCGTTGTCGGCGCCACCCTCCCCTCCACGTCTTAGCCCGTCCCCGCCCTCTCTAACCCCTCCTGGCTCGACGCCGCCGTCGCCGGCGCCACCGTCCCCTGCACGTCCCAGCCCGGCCCCGCCCTCTCCAACCCCTCCTGGCTCGACGCCGCCGTCGCCGGCGCCACCCTCCCCTGCACGTCCCAGCCCGGCCCCGCCCTCTCCAGCCCCTACTGGCTCGACGCCGCCGTCGCCGGCGCCACCCTCCCCTGCACGTCCCAGCCCGGCCCCGCCCTCTCCAACCCCTACTGGCTCGACGCCGCCTTTGCCGGCGCCACCCTCCCCTGCACGTCCCAGCCCTGCCCCGCCCTCTCCAACCCCTCCTGGCTCGACGCCGCCGTCGCCGGCGCCACCCTCCCCTGCACCTCCCAGCCCGGCCCCGCCCTCTCCAACCCCTCCTGGCTCGACGCCGCCGTCGCCGGCGCCGCCCTCCCCTGCACCTCTCAGCCCGGCCCCGCCCTCTCCAACCCCTACTGGCTCGACGCCGCCGTCGCCGGCGCCGCCCTCCCCTGCACGTCCCAGCCCGGCCCCGCCCTCTCCAGCCCCTCCTGGCTCGACGCCGCCGTCGCCGGCGCCACCGTCCCCTGCACGTTCCAGCCCGGCTCCGCCCTCTCCAACCCCTATTGGCTCGACGCCGCCGTCGCCGGCGCCGCCCTCCCCTGCACGTCCCAACCCGGCCCCGCCCTCTCCAACCCCTCCTGGCTCGACGCCGCCGTCGCCGGCGCCACCCTCCCCTGCACGTCCCAGCCCTGCCCCGCCCTCTCCAACCCTTTCTGGCTTGACGCCGCCGGCGCCGGCGCCACCCTCCCCTGCACGTCCCAGCCCGGCCCCGCCCTCTCCAACCCCTCCTGGCTCGACGCCGCCGTCGCCGGCGCCACCCTCCCCTGCACGTCCCAGCCCGGCCCCGCCCTCTCCAACCCCTACTGGCTCGACGCCGCCGTCGCCGGCGCCACCCTCCCCTGCACGTCCCAGCCCGGCCCCGCCCTCTCCAACCCCTACTGGCTCGACGCCGCCATTGCCGGCGCCACCCTCCCCTGCACGTCCCAGCCCTGCCCCGCCCTCTCCAACCCCTCCTGGCTCGACGCCGCCGTCGCCGGCGCCACCCTCCCCTGCACGTCCCAGCCCGGCCCCGCCCTCTCCAACCCCTCCTGGCTCGACGCCGCCGTCGCCGGCGCCGCCCTCCCCTGCACCTCTCAGCCCGGCCCCGCCCTCTCCAACCCCTACTGGCTCGACGCCGCCATTGCCGGCGCCACCCTCCCCTGCACGTCCCAGCCCGGCCCCGCCCTCTCCAACCCCTATTGGATCGACGCCGCCGTCGCCGGCGCCACCCTCCCCTGCACATCCCAGCCCGGCCCCGCCCTCTCCAACCCCTCCTGGCTCGACGCCGCCGTTGCCGGCGCCACCCTCCCCTCCACGTCTTAGTCCGGCCCCGCCCTCTCCCACCCCTCCTGGCTCGACGCCGCCGTCGCCGGCGCCACCCTCTCCTCCACGTCCCAACCCGGCCCCGCCCTCTGCAACCCCTCCTGGCCCGACGCCGCCGTTGCCGGCGCCACCGTCCCCTGCACGTCCCAGCCCGGCCCCGCCCTCTCCAACCCCTCCCGGCCCGACGCCGCCGTCGCCGGCGCCACCCTCCCCTGCACGTCCCAGCCCCGCCCCGCCCTCTCCAACCCCTCCTGGCTCGACGCCGCCGTCGCCGGCGCCACCCTCCCCTGCACGTCCCAGCCCTGCCCCGCCCTCTCCAACCCCTCCCGGCCCGACGCCGCCGTCGCCGGCGCCACCCTCCCCTGCACGTCCCAGCCCGGCCCCGCCCTCTCCAACCCCTCCTGGCTCGACGCCGCCGTCGCCGGCGCCACCGTCCCCTGCACGTCCCAGCCCTGGCCCGCCCTCTCCAACCCCTTCTGGCTCGACGCCGCCATTGCCGGCGCCACCGTCCCCTGCACGTCCCAGCCCGGCCCCGCCCTCTCCAACCCCTCCTGGCTCGACGCCGCCATTGCCGGCGCCACCCTCCCCTGCACGTCCCAGCCCGGCCCCGCCCTCTCCAACCCCTATTGGATCGACGCCGCCGTCGCCGGCGCCACCCTCCCCTGCACGTCCCAGCCCGGCCCCGCCCTCTCCAACCCCTCCTGGCTCGACGCCGCCGTTGCCGGCGCCACTCTCCCCTCCACGTCTTAGTCCGGCCCCGCCCTCTCCCACCCCTCCTGGCTCGACGCCGCCGTCGCCGGCGCCACCCTCTCCTCCACGTCCCAACCCGGCCCCGCCCTCTGCAACCCCTCCTGGCCCGACGCCGCCGTTGCCGGCGCCACCGTCCCCTGCACGTCCCAGCCCGGCCCCGCCCTCTCCAACCCCTCCCGGCCCGACGCCGCCGTCGCCGGCGCCACCCTCCCCTGCACGTCCCAGCCCGGCCCCGCCCTCTCCAGCCCCTCCTGGCTCGACGCCGCCGTCGCCGGCGCCACCGTCCCCTGCACCTCCCAGCCCTGCCCCGCCCTCTCCAACCCCTATTGGATCGACGCCGCCGTCGCCGGCGCCACCCTCCCCTGCACGTCCCAGCCCGGCCCCGCCCTCTCCAACCCCTCCTGGCTCGACGCCGCCGTCGCCGGCGCCACCCTCCCCTGCACGTCCCAGCCCGGCCCCGCCCTCTCCAACCCCTCCTGGCTCGACGCCGCCGTTGTCGGCGCCACCCTCCCCTCCACGTCTTAGCCCGTCCCCGCCCTCTCTAACCCCTCCTGGCTCGACGCCGCCGTCGCCGGCGCCACCGTCCCCTGCACGTCCCAGCCCGGCCCCGCCCTCTCCAACCCCTCCTGGCTCGACGCCGCCGTCGCCGGCGCCACCCTCCCCTGCACGTCCCAGCCCGGCCCCGCCCTCTCCAGCCCCTACTGGCTCGACGCCGCCGTCGCCGGCGCCACCCTCCCCTGCACGTCCCAGCCCGGCCCCGCCCTCTCCAACCCCTACTGGCTCGACGCCGCCATTGCCGGCGCCACCCTCCCCTGCACGTCCCAGCCCGGCCCCGCCCTCTCCAACCCCTCCTGGCTCGACGCCGCCGTCGCCGGCGCCACCCTCCCCTGCACCTCCCAGCCCGGCCCCGCCCTCTCCAACCCCTCCTGGCTCGACGCCGCCGTCGCCGGCGCCGCCCTCCCCTGCACCTCTCAGCCCGGCCCCGCCCTCTCCAACCCCTACTGGCTCGACGCCGCCGTCGCCGGCGCCGCCCTCCCCTGCACGTCCCAGCCCGGCCCCGCCCTCTCCAGCCCCTCCTGGCTCGACGCCGCCGTCGCCGGCGCCACCGTCCCCTGCACGTTCCAGCCCGGCTCCGCCCTCTCCAACCCCTATTGGCTCGACGCCGCCGTCGCCGGCGCCGCCCTCCCCTGCACGTCCCAACCCGGCCCCGCCCTCTCCAACCCCTCCTGGCTCGACGCCGCCGTCGCCGGCGCCACCCTCCCCTGCACGTCCCAGCCCTGCCCCGCCCTCTCCAACCCTTTCTGGCTTGACGCCGCCGGCGCCGGCGCCACCCTCCCCTGCACGTCCGAGCCCCGCCCCGCCCTCTCCAACCCCTCCTGGCTCGACGCCGCCGTCGCCGGCGCCACCCTCCCCTGCACGTCCCAGCCCTGGCCCGCCCTCTCCAACCCCTTCTGGCTCGACGCCGCCATTGCCGGCGCCACCGTCCCCTGCACGTCCCAGCCCGGGCCCGCCCTCTCCAACCCCTCCTGGCTCGACGCCGCCATTGCCGGCGCCACCCTCCCCTGCACGTCTTAGCCCGGCCCCGCCCTCTCCAACCCCTATTGGATCGACGCCGCCGTCGCCGGCGCCACCCTCCCCTGCACATCCCAGCCCGGCCCCGCCCTCTCCAACCCCTCCTGGCTCGACGCCGCCGTTGCCGGCGCCACCCTCCCCTCCACGTCTTAGTCCGGCCCCGCCCTCTCCCACCCCTCCTGGCTCGACGCCGCCGTCGCCGGCGCCACCCTCTCCTCCACGTCCCAACCCGGCCCCGCCCTCTGCAACCCCTCCTGGCCCGACGCCGCCGTTGCCGGCGCCACCGTCCCCTGCACGTCCCAGCCCGGCCCCGCCCTCTCCAACCCCTCCCGGCCCGACGCCGCCGTCGCCGGCGCCACCCTCCCCTGCACGTCCCAGCCCGGGCCCGCCCTCTCCAACCCCTCCTGGCTCGACGCCGCCGTCGCCGGCGCCACCCTCCCCTGCACGTCCCAGCCCGGCCCCGCCCTCTCCAACCCCTCCCGGCCCGACGCCGCCGTCGCCGGCGCCACCCTCCCCTGCACGTCCCAGCCCGGCCCCGCCCTCTCCAACCCCTCCTGGCTCGACGCCGCCGTCGCCGGCGCCACCCTCCCCTGCACGTCCCAGCCCTGGCCCGCCCTCTCCAACCCCTTCTGGCTCGACGCCGCCATTGCCGGCGCCACCGTCCCCTGCACGTCCCAGCCCGGCCCCGCCCTCTCCAACCCCTTCTGGCTCGACGCCGCCATTGCCGGCGCCACCGTCCCCTGCACGTCCCAGCCCGGCCCCGCCCTCTCCAACCCCTATTGGATCGACGCCGCCGTCGCCGGCGCCACCCTCCCCTGCACGTCCCAGCCCGGCCCCGCCCTCTCCAACCCCTCCTGGCTCGACGCCGCCGTTGCCGGCGCCACTCTCCCCTCCACGTCTTAGTCCGGCCCCCCCCACGCCCACCCCGCCCGGCCCGACGCCGCCGTCGCCGGCGCCACCCTCTCCTCCACGTCCCAACCCGGCCCCGCCCTCTCCAACCCCTCCTGGCTCGACGCCGCCGTTGCCGGCGCCACCGTCCCCTGCACGTCCCAGCCCGGCCCCGCCCTCTCCAACCCCTCCCGGCCCGACGCCGCCGTCGCCGGCGCCACCCTCCCCTGCACGTCCCAGCCCGGCCCCGCCCTCTCCAACCCCTCCTGGCTCGACGCCGCCATTGCCGGCGCCACCGTCCCCTGCACGTCCCAGCCCGGCCCCGCCCTCTCCAACCCCTCCTGGCTCGACGCCGCCATTGCCGGCGCCACCCTCCCCTGCACGTCCCAGCCCGGCCCCGCCCTCTCCAACCCCTATTGGATCGACGCCGCCGTCGCCGGCGCCACCCTCCCTTGCACGTCCCAGCCCGGCCCCGCCCTCTCCAACCCCTCCTGGCTCGACGCCACCGTTGCCGGCGCCACTCTCCCCTGCACGTCCCAGCCCTGGCCCGCCCTCTCCAACCCCTTCTGGCTCGACGCCGCCTTTGCCGGCGCCACCGTCCCCTGCACGTCCCAGCCCGGCCCCGCCCTCTCCAACCCCTCCTGGCTCGACGCCGCCATTGCCGGCGCCACCCTCCCCTGCACGTCCCAGCCCGGCCCCGCCCTCTCCAACCCCTATTGGATCGACGCCGCCGTCGCCGGCGCCACCCTCCCCTGCACGTCCCAGCCCGGCCCCGCCCTCTCCAACCCCTCCTGGCTCGACGCCGCCGTTGCCGGCGCCACTCTCCCCTCCACGTCTTAGTCCGGCCCCGCCCTCTCCCACCCCTCCTGGCTCGACGCCGCCGTCGCCGGCGCCACCCTCTCCTCCACGTCCCAACCCGGCCCCGCCCTCTGCAACCCCTCCTGGCCCGACGCCGCCGTTGCCGGCGCCACCGTCCCCTGCACGTCCCAGCCCGGCCCCGCCCTCTCCAACCCCTCCCGGCCCGACGCCGCCGTCGCCGGCGCCACCCTCCCCTGCACGTCCCAGCCCGGCCCCGCCCTCTCCAGCCCCTCCTGGCTCGACGCCGCCGTCGCCGGCGCCACCGTCCCCTGCACCTCCCAGCCCTGCCCCGCCCTCTCCAACCCCTATTGGATCGACGCCGCCGTCGCCGGCGCCACCCTCCCCTGCACGTCCCAGCCCGGCCCCGCCCTCTCCAACCCCTCCTGGCTCGACGCCGCCGTCGCCGGCGCCACCCTCCCCTGCACGTCCCAGCCCGGCCCCGCCCTCTCCAACCCCTCCTGGCTCGACGCCGCCGTTGTCGGCGCCACCCTCCCCTCCACGTCTTAGCCCGTCCCCGCCCTCTCTAACCCCTCCTGGCTCGACGCCGCCGTTGCCGGTGCCACCCTCCCCTGCACGTCCCAGCCCGGCCCCGCCCTCTCCAACCCCTCCTGGCTCGACGCCGCCGTCGCCGGCGCCACCCTCCCCTGCACGTCCCAGCCCGGCCCCGCCCTCTCCAGCCCCTACTGGCTCGACGCCGCCGTCGCCGGCGCCACCCTCCCCTGCACGTCCCAGCCCGGCCCCGCCCTCTCCAACCCCTACTGGCTCGACGCCGCCATTGCCGGCGCCACCCTCCCCTGCACGTCCCAGCCCTGCCCCGCCCTCTCCAACCCCTCCTGGCTCGACGCCGCCGTCGCCGGCGCCACCCTCCCCTGCACCTCCCAGCCCGGCCCCGCCCTCTCCAACCCCTCCTGGCTCGACGCCGCCGTCGCCGGCGCCGCCCTCCCCTGCACCTCTCAGCCCGGCCCCGCCCTCTCCAACCCCTACTGGCTCGACGCCGCCGTCGCCGGCGCCGCCCTCCCCTGCACGTCCCAGCCCGGCCCCGCCCTCTCCAGCCCCTCCTGGCTCGACGCCGCCGTCGCCGGCGCCACCGTCCCCTGCACGTTCCAGCCCGGCTCCGCCCTCTCCAACCCCTATTGGCTCGACGCCGCCGTCGCCGGCGCCGCCCTCCCCTGCACGTCCCACCCCGGCCCCGCCCTCTCCAACCCCTCCTGGCTCGACGCCGCCGTCGCCGGCGCCACCCTCCCCTGCACGTCCCAGCCCTGCCCCGCCCTCTCCAACCCTTTCTGGCTTGACGCCGCCGGCGCCGGCGCCACCCTCCCCTGCACGTCCCAGCCCGGCCCCGCCCTCTCCAACCCCTCCTGGCTCGACGCCGCCGTCGCCGGCGCCACCCTCCCCTGCACGTCCCAGCCCTGGCCCGCCCTCTCCAACCCCTTCTGGCTCGACGCCGCCATCGCCGGCGCCACCGTCCCCTGCACGTCCCAGCCCGGCCCCGCCCTCTCCAACCCCTCCTGGCTCGACGCCGCCATTGCCGGCGCCACCCTCCCCTGCACGTCCCAGCCCGGCCCCGCCCTCTCCAACCCCTATTGGATCGACGCCGCCGTCGCCGGCGCCACCCTCCCCTGCACATCCCAGCCCGGCCCCGCCCTCTCCAACCCCTCCTGGCTCGACGCCGCCGTTGCCGGCGCCACCCTCCCCTCCACGTCTTAGTCCGGCCCCGCCCTCTCCCACCCCTCCTGGCTCGACGCCGCCGTCGCCGGCGCCACCCTCTCCTCCACGTCCCAACCCGGCCCCGCCCTCTGCAACCCCTCCTGGCCCGACGCCGCCGTTGCCGGCGCCACCGTCCCCTGCACGTCCCAGCCCGGCCCCGCCCTCTCCAACCCCTCCCGGCCCGACGCCGCCGTCGCCGGCGCCACCCTCCCCTGCACGTCCCAGCCCGGCCCCGCCCTCTCCAACCCCTCCTGGCTCGACGCCGCCGTCGCCGGCGCCACCCTCCCCTGCACGTCCCAGCCCTGCCCCGCCCTCTCCAACCCCTCCCGGCCCGACGCCGCCGTCGCCGGCGCCACCCTCCCCTGCACGTCCCAGCCCGGCCCCGCCCTCTCCAACCCCTCCTGGCTCGACGCCGCCGTCGCCGGCGCCACCCTCCCCTG
Organism: Pleodorina starrii; assembly: GCA_030267565.1. Taxonomy (NCBI): domain Eukaryota; kingdom Viridiplantae; phylum Chlorophyta; class Chlorophyceae; order Chlamydomonadales; family Volvocaceae; genus Pleodorina; species Pleodorina starrii. The sequence continues at coordinate 1,461,246 of BRXU01000022.1, read as the reverse complement.
CACGTCCCAGCCCTGGCCCGCCCTCTCCAACCCCTTCTGGCTCGACGCCGCCATTGCCGGCGCCACCGTCCCCTGCACGTCCCAGCCCGGCCCCGCCCTCTCCAACCCCTCCTGGCTCGACGCCGCCATTGCCGGCGCCACCCTCCCCTCCACGTCTTAGCCCGTCCCCGCCCTCTCTAACCCCTCCTGGCTCGACGCCGCCGTTGCCGGTGCCACCCTCCCCTGCACGTCCCAGCCCGGCCCCGCCCTCTCCAACCCCTCCTGGCTCGACGCCGCCGTCGCCGGCGCCACCCTCCCCTGCACGTCCCAGCCCGGCCCCGCCCTCTCCAACCCCTCCTGGCTCGACGCCGCCGTCGCCGGCGCCACCCTCCCCTGCACGTCCCAGCCCGGCCCCGCCCTCCCAAACCCCTCCTGGCTCGACGCCCCCGTCGCCGGCGCCACCCTCCCCTGCACGTCCCAGCCCTGGCCCGCCCTCTCCAACCCCTTCTGGCTCGACGCCGCCATTGCCGGCGCCACCGTCCCCTGCACGTCCCAGCCCGGCCCCGCCCTCTCCAACCCCTCCTGGCTCGACGCCGCCATTGCCGGCGCCACCCTCCCCTGCACGTCCCAGCCCGGCCCCGCCCTCTCCAACCCCTATTGGATCGACGCCGCCGTCGCCGGCGCCACCCTCCCCTGCACGTCCCAGCCCGGCCCCGCCCTCTCCAACCCCTCCTGGCTCGACGCCGCCGTTGCCGGCGCCACTCTCCCCTCCACGTCTTAGTCCGGCCCCGCCCTCTCCAACCCCTCCTGGCTCGACGCCGCCGTCGCCGGCGCCACCCTCTCCTCCACGTCCCAACCCGGCCCCGCCCTCTGCAACCCCTCCTGGCCCGACGCCGCCGTCGCCGGCGCCACCGTCCCCTGCACGTCCCAGCCCGGCCCCGCCCTCTCCAACCCCTCCCGGCCCGACGCCGCCGTCGCCGGCGCCACCCTCCCCTGCACGTCCCAGCCCGGCCCCGCCCTCTCCAGCCCCTCCTGGCTCGACGCCGCCGTCGCCGGCGCCACCGTCCCCTGCACCTCCCAGCCCTGCCCCGCCCTCTCCAACCCCTATTGGATCGACGCCGCCGTCGCCGGCGCCACCCTCCCCTGCACGTCCCAGCCCGGCCCCGCCCTCTCCAACCCCTCCTGGCTCGACGCCGCCGTCGCCGGCGCCACCCTCCCCTGCACGTCCCAGCCCGGCCCCGCCCTCTCCAACCCCTCCTGGCTCGACGCCGCCGTTGTCGGCGCCACCCTCCCCTCCACGTCTTAGCCCGTCCCCGCCCTCTCTAACCCCTCCTGGCTCGACGCCGCCGTTGCCGGTGCCACCCTCCCCTGCACGTCCCAGCCCGGCCCCGCCCTCTCCAACCCCTCCTGGCTCGACGCCGCCGTCGCCGGCGCCACCCTCCCCTGCACGTCCCAGCCCGGCCCCGCCCTCTCCAACCCCTCCTGGCTCGACGCCGCCGTCGCCGGCGCCACCCTCCCCTGCACGTCCCAGCCCGTCCCCGCCCTCTCAAACCCCTCCTGGCTCGACGCCCCCGTCGCCGGCGCCACCCTCCCCTGAGCCACCAAGCCCGGCACCGCCGTCATCTGAGCCACCAAGCCCGGCGCCGCCATCACCTGAGCCACCAAGCCCGGTGCCGCCATCACCTGAGCCACCAAGCCCGGCACCGCCATCACCTGAGCCACCAAGCCCGGCACCGCCATACCCTGAGCCACCAAGCCCGGCACCGCCATCACCTGAGCCACCAAGCCCGGCACCGCCATCACCTGAGCCACCAAGCCCGGCGCCGCCATCACCTGAGCCACCAAGCTCCGCGCCGCCATCACCTGAGCCACCAAGCCCGGCACCGCCATCACCTGAGCCACCAAGCCCGGTGCCGCCATCACCTGAGCCACCAAGCCCGGCGCCGCCATCACCTGAGCCACCAAGCCCGGCACCGCCATCACCTGAGCCACCAAGCCCAGTGCCGCCATCACCTGAGCCACCAAGCCCGGCGCCGCCATCACCTGAGCCATCAAGCCTGGCACCGCCATCGCCTGAGCCACCAAGCCCGGCGCCGCCATCACCTGAGCCACCAAGTCCGGCACCGCCGTCGCCTGAGCCACCAAGCCCGGCACCGCCATCACCTGAGCCACCAAGCCCGGCACCGCCATCACCTGAGCCACCAAGCCCGGCACCGCCATCACCTGAGCCACCAAGCCCAGTGCCGCCATCACCTGAGCCACCAAGCCCGGCACCGCCATCACCTGAGCCACCAGGCCCGGCGCCGCCATCACCTGAGCCACCAAGCCCGGTGCCGCCATCACCTGAGCCACCAAGCCCAGTGCCGCCATCACCTGAGCCACCAAGCCCGGCGCCGCCATCACCTGAGCCATCAAGCCTGGCGCCGCCATCACCTGAGCCACCTAGCCCGGCACCGCCATCACCTGAGCCACCAAGCCCAGTGCCGCCATCACCTGAGCCACCAAGCCCGGCGCCGCCATCACCTGAGCCACCAAGCCCGGCGCCGCCATTACCTGAGCCATCAAGCCCGGCGCCGCCGTCGCCTGAGCCACCAAGCCCGGCGCCGCCATCACCTGAGCCACCAAGCCCAGTGCCGCCGTCGCCTGAGCCACCAAGCCCGGCGCCGCCATCACCTGAGCCAGCAAGCCTGGCACCGCCGTCGCCTGAGCCACCAAGCCCGGAACCGCCATCACCTGAGCCACCAAGCCCGGCACCGCCGTCGCCTGAGCCACCAAGCCCGGCACCGCCATCACCTGAGCCACCAAGCCCAGTGCCGCCATCACCTGAGCCACCAAGCCCGGCGCCGCCATCACCTGAGCCACCAAGCCCGGCGCCGCCATCACCTGAGCCACCAAGCCCGGCACCGCCGTCGCCTGAGCCACCAAGCCCGGCGCCGCCATCACCTGAGCCACCAAGCCCGGTGCCGCCATCACTTGTGTCACCAAGCCCGGCGCCGCCATCACCTGAGCCACCAAGCCCGGCACCGCCGTCGCCTGAGCCACCAAGCCCGGCACCGCCATCACCTGTGTCACCAAGCCCGGCACCGCCATCACCTGAGCCACCAAGCCCGGCACCGCCATCACCTGAGCCACCAAGCCCGGCACCGCCATCTCCTGAGCCACCAAGCCCGGCGCCGCCATCACCTGAGCCACCAAGCCCGGCACCGCCATCACCTGAGCCACCTAGCCCGGCGCCGCCATCACCTGAGCCATCAAGCCCGGCGCCGCCGTCGCCTGAGCCACCAGGCCCGGCGCCGCCATCACCTGAGCCACCAAGCCCGGTGCCGCCATCACCTGAGCCACCAAGCCCGGTGCCGCCATCGCCTGAGCCACCAAGCCCGGCGCCGCCATCACCTGAGCCACCAAGCCCGGCGCCGCCATCACCTGAGCCAGCAAGCCTGGCACCGCCGTCGCCTGAGCCACCAAGCCCGGAACCGCCATCACCTGAGCCACCAAGCCCGGCACCGCCATCACCTGAGCCACCAAGCCCAGTGCCGCCATCACCTGAGCCACCAAGCTCCGCGCCGCCATCACCTGAGCCACCAAGCCCGGCACCGCCATCACCTGAGCCACCAAGCCCGGTGCCGCCATCACCTGAGCCACCAAGCCCGGCGCCGCCATCACCTGAGCCACCAAGCCCGGCACCGCCATCACCTGAGCCACCAAGCCCAGTGCCGCCATCACCTGAGCCACCAAGCCCGGCGCCGCCATCACCTGAGCCATCAAGCCTGGCACCGCCATCGCCTGAGCCACCAAGCCCGGCGCCGCCATCACCTGAGCCACCAAGCCCGGCACCGCCGTCGCCTGAGCCACCAAGCCCGGCACCGCCATCACCTGAGCCACCAAGCCCGGCACCGCCATCACCTGAGCCACCAAGCCCGGCACCGCCATCACCTGAGCCACCAAGCCCAGTGCCGCCATCACCTGAGCCACCAAGCCCGGCACCGCCATCACCTGAGCCACCAAGCCCGGAACCGCCATCACCTGAGCCACCAAGCTCGGCACCGCCGTCGCCTGAGCCACCAAGCCCGGCACCGCCATCACCTGTGTCACCAAGCCCGGCACCGCCATCACCTGAGCCACCAAGCCCGGCACCGCCATCACCTGAGCCACCAAGCCCGGCACCGCCGTCGCCTGAGCCACCAAGCCCGGCGCCGCCATCACCTGAGCCACCAAGCCCGGCACCGCCATCACCTGTGTCACCAAGCCCGGCACCGCCGTCGCCTGAGCCACCAAGCCCGGCGCCGCCATCACCTGAGCCACCAAGCCCGGCACCGCCATCACCTGAGCCACCTAGCCCGGCGCCGCCATCACCTGAGCCACCAAGCCCGGCGCCGCCATCACCTGAGCCATCAAGCCTGGCACCGCCGTCGCCTGAGCCACCAAGCCCGGCACCGCCATCACCTGAGCCACCAAGCCCAGTGCCGCCATCACCTGAGCCACCAAGCCCGGCGCCGCCATCACCTGAGCCATCAAGCCTGGCCACGCCTTCACCTGAGCCACCAAGCCCGGCGCCGCCATCACCTGAGCCACCAAGCCCGGCACCGCCGTCGCCTGAGCCACCAAGCCCGGCACCGCCATCACCTGAGCCACCAAGCCCGGCACCGCCATCACCTGAGCCACCAAGCCCGGCACCGCCATCACCTGAGCCACCAAGCCCGGAACCGCCATCACCTGAGCCACCAAGCTCGGCACCGCCGTCGCCTGAGCCACCAAGCCCGGCACCGCCATCACCTGTGTCACCAAGCCCGGCACCGCCATCACCTGAGCCACCAAGCCCGGAACCGCCATCACCTGAGCCACCAAGCTCGGCACCGCCGTCACCTGAGCCACCAAGCCCGGCGCCGCCATCACCTGAGCCATCAAGCCCGGCGCCGCCGTCGCCTGAGCCACCAAGCCCGGCGCCGCCATCACCTGAGCCACCAAGCCCAGTGCCGCCGTCGCCTGAGCCACCAAGCCCGGCGCCGCCATCACCTGAGCCAGCAAGCCTGGCACCGCCGTCGCCTGAGCCACCAAGCCCGGAACCGCCATCACCTGAGCCACCAAGCCCGGCACCGCCGTCGCCTGAGCCACCAAGCCCGGCACCGCCATCACCTGAGCCACCAAGCCCAGTGCCGCCATCACCTGAGCCACCAAGCCCGGCGCCGCCATCACCTGAGCCACCAAGCCCGGCGCCGCCATCACCTGAGCCATCAAGCCCGGCGCCGCCGTCGCCTGAGCCACCAAGCCCGGCGCCGCCATCACCTGAGCCACCAAGCCCAGTGCCGCCATCACCCGAGCCACCAAGCCCGGAACCGCCATCACCTGAGCCACCAAGCTCGGCACCGCCGTCGCCTGAGCCACCAAGCCCGGCACCACCATCACCTGTGTCACCAAGCCCGGCACCGCCATCACCTGAGCCACCAAGCCCGGAACCGCCATCACCTGAGCCACCAAGCTCGGCACCGCCGTCACCTGAGCCACCAAGGCCGGCACCGCCGTCGAATGAGCCACCAAGCCCGGCACCGCCATCACCTGAGCCACCAAGCCCGGCGCCGCCGTCACCCGAGCCACCAAGCCCGGCGCCGCCGTCGCCTCAGCCACCAGGCCCGGCGCCGCCATCACCTGAGCCACCAAGCCCGGTGCCGCCATCACCTGAGCCACCAAGCCCAGTGCCGCCATCGCCTGAGCCACCAAGCCCGGCGCCGCCATCACCTGAGCCATCAAGCCCGGCGCCGCCATCACCTGAGCCAGCAAGCCTGGCACCGCCGTCGCCTGAGCCACCAAGCCCGGAACCGCCATCACCTGAGCCACCAAGCCCGGCACCGCCATCACCTGAGCCACCAAGCCCAGTGCCGCCATCACCTGAGCCACCAAGCTCCGCGCCGCCATCACCTGAGCCACCAAGCCCGGCACCGCCATCACCTGAGCCACCAAGCCCGGTGCCGCCATCACCTGAGCCACCAAGCCCGGCGCCGCCATCACCTGAGCCACCAAGCCCGGCACCGCCATCACCTGAGCCACCAAGCCCAGTGCCGCCATCACCTGAGCCACCAAGCCCGGCGCCGCCATCACCTGAGCCATCAAGCCTGGCACCGCCATCGCCTGAGCCACCAAGCCCGGCGCCGCCATCACCTGAGCCACCAAGCCCGGCACCGCCGTCGCCTGAGCCACCAAGCCCGGCACCGCCATCACCTGAGCCACCAAGCCCGGCACCGCCATCACCTGAGCCACCAAGCCCGGCACCGCCATCACCTGAGCCACCAAGCCCAGTGCCGCCATCACCTGAGCCACCAAGCCCGGCACCGCCATCACCTGAGCCACCAAGCCCGGAACCGCCATCACCTGAGCCACCAAGCTCGGCACCGCCGTCGCCTGAGCCACCAAGCCCGGCACCGCCATCACCTGTGTCACCAAGCCCGGCACCGCCATCACCTGAGCCACCAAGCCCGGCACCGCCATCACCTGAGCCACCAAGCCCGGCACCGCCGTCGCCTGAGCCACCAAGCCCGGCGCCGCCGTCACCTGAGCCACCAAGCCCGGCACCGCCATCACCTGTGTCACCAAGCCCGGCACCGCCGTCGCCTGAGCCACCAAGCCCGGCGCCGCCATCACCTGAGCCACCAAGCCCGGCACCGCCATCACCTGAGCCACCTAGCCCGGCGCCGCCATCACCTGAGCCACCAAGCCCGGCGCCGCCATCACCTGAGCCACCAAGCCCGGCACCGCCGTCGCCTGAGCCACCAAGCCCGGCACCGCCATCACCTGAGCCACCAAGCCCAGTGCCGCCATCACCTGAGCCACCAAGCCCGGCGCCGCCATCACCTGAGCCATCAAGCCTGGCCACGCCTTCACCTGAGCCACCAAGCCCGGCGCCGCCATCACCTGAGCCACCAAGCCCGGCACCGCCGTCGCCTGAGCCACCAAGCCCGGCACCGCCATCACCTGAGCCACCAAGCCCGGCACCGCCATCACCTGAGCCACCAAGCCCGGCACCGCCATCACCTGAGCCACCAAGCCCGGAACCGCCATCACCTGAGCCACCAAGCTCGGCACCGCCGTCGCCTGAGCCACCAAGCCCGGCACCACCATCACCTGTGTCACCAAGCCCGGCACCGCCATCACCTGAGCCACCAAGCCCGGAACCGCCATCACCTGAGCCACCAAGCTCGGCACCGCCGTCACCTGAGCCACCAAGGCCGGCACCGCCGTCGAATGAGCCACCAAGCCCGGCACCGCCATCACCTGAGCCACCAAGCCCGGCGCCGCCGTCACCCGAGCCACCAAGCCCAGTGCCGCCATCACCTGAGCCACCAAGCCCGGCACCGCCATCACCTGAGCCACCAAGCCCGGCACCGCCATCACCTGAGCCACCAAGCCCGGCACCGCCATCACCTGAGCCACCAAGCCCGGCACCGCCATCACCTGAGCCACCAAGCCCAGCACCGCCGTCACCTGAGCCACCAAGCCCGGCACCACCATCACCTGAGCCATCAAACCTGGCACCGCCGTCGCCTGAGCCACCAAGCCCGGCACCGCCGTCGCCTGAGCCACCAAGCCCGGCACCGCCATCACCTGAGCCACCAAGCCCGGCACCGCCATCACCTGAGCCACCAAGCCCGGCGCCGCCATCACCTGAGCCACCAAGCCCGGCACCGCCATCACCTGAGCCACCAAGCCCGGCACCGCCGTCGCCTGAGCCACCAAGCCCGGCGCCGCCGTCGCCTGAGCCACCAAGCCCGGCGCCGCCATCACCTGAGCCACCAAGCCCGGCACCACCATCACCTGAGCCACCAAGCCCGGCACCGCCATCACGTGAGCCACCAAGCCCGGCACTGCCGTCGCCTGAGCCACCAAGCCCGGCACCACCATCACCTGAGCCACCAAGCCCGGCACCGCCATCACCTGAGCCACCAAGCCCGGCACCGCCATCACCTGAGCCACCAAGCCCGGCACCGCCATCACCTGAGCCACCAAGCCCGGCGCCGCCATCACCTGAGCCACCAAGCCCGGCACCGCCATCACCTGAGCCACCAAGCCCGGCACCGCCGTCGCCTGAGCCACCAAGCCCGGCGCCGCCGTCGCCTGAGCCACCAAGCCCGGAACCGCCATCACCTGAGCCACCAAGCTCGGCACCGCCGTCGCCTGAGCCACCAAGCCCGGCACCACCATCACCTGTGTCACCAAGCCCGGCACCGCCATCACCTGAGCCACCAAGCCCGGAACCGCCATCACCTGAGCCACCTAGCCCGGCGCCGCCATCACCTGAGCCATCAAGCCCGGCACCGCCGTCGAATTAGCCACCAAGCCCGGCACCGCCGTCGCCTGAGCCACCAAGCCCGGCACCGCCATCACCTGTGTCACCAAGCCCAGCACCGCCATCACCTGAGCCACCAAGCCCGGCACCGCCATCACCTGTGTCACCAAGCCCGGCACCGCCGTCGCCTGAGCCACCAAGCCCGGCGCCGCCATCACCTGAGCCACCAAGCTCCGCGCCGCCATCACCTGAGCCACCAAGCCCGGCGCCACCGTCGCCTGAGCCACCAAGCCCGGCACCGCCATCACCTGAGCCACCAAGCCCAGCACCGCCGTCACCTGAGCCACCAAGCCCGGCACCACCATCACCTGAGCCATCAAACCTGGCACCGCCGTCGCCTGAGCCACCAAGCCCGGCACCGCCGTCGCCTGAGCCACCAAGCCCGGCACCGCCATCACCTGAGCCACCAAGCCCGGCACCGCCATCACCTGAGCCACCAAGCCCGGCGCCGCCATCACCTGAGCCACCAAGCCCGGCACCGCCATCACCTGAGCCACCAAGCCCGGCACCGCCGTCGCCTGAGCCACCAAGCCCGGCGCCGCCGTCGCCTGAGCCACCAAGCCCGGCGCCGCCATCACCTGAGCCACCAAGCCCGGCACCACCATCACCTGAGCCACCAAGCCCGGCGCAGCCATCACTTGAGCCACCAAGCCCGGCACTGCCGTCGCCTGAGCCACCAAGCCCGGCACCGCCATCACCTGAGCCACCAAGCCCGGCACCGCCATCACCTGAGCCACCAAGCCCGGCGCCGCCATCACCTGAGCCACCAAGCCCGGCACCGCCATCACCTGAGCCACCAAGCCCGGCGCTGCCATCACCTAAGCCACCAAGCCCGGCACCGCCATCACCTGAGCCACCAAGCCCGGCACCGCCGTCGCCTGAGCCACCAAGCCCGGCGCCGCCGTCGCCTGAGCCACCAAGCCCGGCGCCGCCATCACCTGAGCCACCAAGCCCGGCACCACCATCACCTGAGCCACCAAGCCCGGCGCAGCCATCACCTGAGCCACCAAGCCCGGCACTGCCGTCGCCTGAGCCACCAAGCCCGGCACCACCATCACCTGAGCCACCAAGCCCGGCACCGCCATCACCTGAGCCACTAAGCCCGGCACCGCCATCACCTGAGCCACCAAGCCCGGCACCGCCGTCGCCTGAGCCATAAAGCCCGGCACCGCCATCACCTGAGCCACCAAGCCCGGCACCGCCGTCGCCTGAGCCACCAAGCCCGGCGCCGCCATCACCTGAGCCACCAAGCCCGGCACCGCCGTCGCCTGAGCCACCAAGCCCGGCACCGCCATCACCTGAGCCACCAAGCCCGGAGCCGCCATCACCTGAGCCACCAAGCCCGGCACCGCCATCACCTGAGCCACCAAGCCCGGAGCCGCCATCACCTGAGCCACCAAGCCCGACACCGCCGTCGCCTGAGCCACCAAGCCCGGCACCGCCATCAACTGAGCCACCAAGCTCGGCGCCGCCATCACCTGAGCCACCAAGCCCGGCACCGCCATCACCTGTGTCACCAAGCCCGGCACCGCCGTCGCCTGAGCCACCAAGCCCGGCGCCGCCATCACCTGAGCCACCAAGCCCGGCACCGCCGTCGCCTGAGCCACCAAGCCCGGCGCCGCCGTCGCCTGAGCCACCAAGCCCGGTGCCGCCGTCGCCTGAGCCACCAAGCACGGCGCCGCCATCACCTGAGCCACCAAGCCCGGCGCCGCCATCACCTGAGCCACCAAGCCCGGCGCCGCCATCACCTGAGCCACCAAGCCCGGCACCGCCGTCGCCTGAGCCACCAAGCCCGGCACCGCCATCACCTGAGCCACCAAGCCCGGCGCCGCCGTCGCCTGAGCCACCAAGCCCGGCGCCGCCGTCGCCTGAGCCACCAAGCCCGGCATCGCCGTCATCTGAGCCACCAAGCCCGGCACCGCCATCACCTGTGTCACCAAGCCCGGCACCGCCGTCGCCTGAGCCACCAAGCCCGGCGCCGCCATCACCTGAGCCACCAAGCCCGGCACCGCCGTCGCCTGAGCCACCAAGCCCGGCGCCGCCGTCGCCTGAGCCACCAAGCCCGGTGCCGCCGTCGCCTGAGCCACCACGCACGGCGCCGCCATCACCTGAGCCACCAAGCCCGGCGCCACCATCACCTGAGCCACCAAGCCCGGCGCCGCCATCACCTGAGCCACCAAGCCCGGCACCGCCGTCGCCTGAGCCACCAAGCCCGGCACCGCCATCACCTGAGCCACCAAGCCCGGCGCCGCCGTCGCCTGAGCCACCAAGCCCGGCGCCGCCGTCGCCTGAGCCACCAAGCCCGGCGCCGCCATCACCTGAGCCACCAAGCCCGGCACCACCATCACCTGAGCCACCAAGCCCGGCGCAGCCATCACCTGAGCCACCAAGCCCGGCACTGCCGTCGCCTGAGCCACCAAGCCCGGCACCACCATCACCTGAGCCACCAAGCCCGGCACCGCCATCACCTGAGCCACTAAGCCCGGCACCGCCATCACCTGAGCCACCAAGCCCGGCACCGCCGTCGCCTGAGCCATTAAGCCCGGCACCGCCATCACCTGAGCCACCAAGCCCGGCACCGCCGTCGCCTGAGCCACCAAGCCCGGCGCCGCCATCACCTGAGCCACCAAGCCCGGCACCGCCGTCGACTGAGCCACCAAGCCCGGCACCGCCATCACCTGAGCCACCAAGCCCGGCGCCGCCGTCGCCTGAGCCACCAAGCCCGGCGACACCGTCGCCTGCGCCACCAAGCCCGGCCTCGCCGTCATCTGAGCCACCAAGCCCGGCGCCGCCATCACCTGAGCCACCAAGCCCTGCGCCGCCATCACCTGAGCCACTAAGCCCGGCACCGCCATCACCTGAGCCACCAAGCCCGGCACCGCCGTCGCCTGAGCCACCAAGCCCGGCACCACCATCACCTGAGCCAACAAGCCCGGCACCGCCGTCGCCTGAGCCACCAAGCCCGGCACCGCCATCACCTGAGCCACCAAGCTCGGCGCCGCCATCACCTGAGCCACCAAGCCCGGCACCGCCATCACCTGTGTCACCAAGCCCGGCACCGCCGTCGCCTGAGCCACCAAGCCCGGCGCCGCCATCACCTGAGCCACCAAGCCCGGCACCGCCGTCGCCTGAGCCACCAAGCCCGGCGCCGCCGTCGCCTGAGCCACCAAGCCCGGTGCCGCCGTCGCCTGAGCCACCAAGCACGGCGCCGCCATCACCTGAGCCACCAAGCCCGGCGCCGCCATCACCTGAGCCACCAAGCCCGGCGCCGCCATCACCTGAGCCACCAAGCCCGGCACCGCCGTCGCCTGAGCCACCAAGCCCGGCACCGCCATCACCTGAGCCACCAAGCCCGGCGCCGCCGTCGCCTGAGCCACCAAGCCCGGCGCCGCCGTCGCCTGAGCCACCAAGCCCGGCATCGCCGTCATCTGAGCCACCAAGCCCGGCACCGCCATCACCTGTGTCACCAAGCCCGGCACCGCCGTCGCCTGAGCCACCAAGCCCGGCGCCGCCATCACCTGAGCCACCAAGCCCGGCACCGCCGTCGCCTGAGCCACCAAGCCCGGCGCCGCCGTCGCCTGAGCCACCAAGCCCGGTGCCGCCGTCGCCTGAGCCACCACGCACGGCGCCGCCATCACCTGAGCCACCAAGCCCGGCGCCACCATCACCTGAGCCACCAAGCCCGGCGCCGCCATCACCTGAGCCACCAAGCCCGGCACCGCCGTCGCCTGAGCCACCAAGCCCGGCACCGCCATCACCTGAGCCACCAAGCCCGGCGCCGCCGTCGCCTGAGCCACCAAGCCCGGCGCCGCCGTCGCCTGAGCCACCAAGCCCGGCGCCGCCATCACCTGAGCCACCAAGCCCGGCACCACCATCACCTGAGCCACCAAGCCCGGCGCAGCCATCACCTGAGCCACCAAGCCCGGCACAGCCGTCGCCTGAGCCACCAAGCCCGGCACCGCCATCACCTGAGCCACCAAGCCCGGCACCGCCATCACCTGAGCCACTAAGCCCGGCACCGCCATCACCTGAGCCACCAAGCCCGGCACCGCCGTCGCCTGAGCCATTAAGCCCGGCACCGCCATCACCTGAGCCACCAAGCCCGGCACCGCCGTCACCTGAGCCACCAAGCCCGGCGCCGCCATCACCTGAGCCACCAAGCCCGGCACCGCCGTCGACTGAGCCACCAAGCCCGGCACCGCCATCACCTGAGCCACCAAGCCCGGCGCCGCCGTCGCCTGAGCCACCAAGCCCGGCGACACCGTCGCCTGAGCCACCAAGCCCGGCCTCGCCGTCATCTGAGCCACCAAGCCCGGCGCCGCCATCACCTGAGCCACCAAGCCCTGCGCCGCCATCACCTGAGCCACTAAGCCCGGCACCGCCATCACCTGAGCCACCAAGCCCGGCACCGCCGTCGCCTGAGCCATTAAGCCCGGCACCGCCATCACCTGAGCCACCAAGCCCGGCACCGCCGTCGCCTGAGCCACCAAGCCCGGCGCCGCCATCACCTGAGCCACCAAGCCCGGCACCGCCGTCGACTGAGCCACCAAGCCCGGCACCGCCATCACCTGAGCCACCAAGCCCGGCGCCGCCGTCGCCTGAGCCACCAAGCCCGGCGCCACCGTCGCCTGAGCCACCAAGCCCGGCATCGCCGTCATCTGAGCCACCAAGCCCGGCGCCGCCATCACCTGAGCCACCAAGCCCTGCGCCGCCATCACCTGAGCCACCAAGCCCGGCACCGCCGTCGCCTGAGCCATCAAGCCCGGCGCCGCCATCACCTGAGCCACCAAGCCCGGCACCGCCATCACCTGAGCCACCAAGCACGGCGCCGCCGTCGCCTGAGCCACCAAGCCCGGCATCGCCGTCATCTGAGCCACCAAGCCCGGCACCGCCATCACCTGAGCCACCAAGCCCGGCGCCGCCATCACCTGAGCCACCAAGCCCGGCACCGCCATCACCTGAGCCACCAAGCCCAGTGCCGCCATCACCTGAGCCACCAAGCCCGGCACCGCCATCACCTGAGCCACCAAGCCCGGAACCGCCATCACCTGAGCCACCAAGCTCGGCACCGCCGTCGCCTGAGCCACCAAGCCCGGCACCGCCATCACCTGTGTCACCAAGCCCGGCACCGCCATCACCTGAGCCACCAAGCCCGGCACCGCCATCACCTGAGCCACCAAGCCCGGCACCGCCGTCGCCTGAGCCACCAAGCCCGGCGCCGCCGTCGCCTGAGCCACCAAGCCCGGCGCCGCCATTAACTGAGCCACCAAGCCCAGTGCCGCCATCACCTGAGCCACCAAGCCCGGCGCCGCCATCACCTGAGCCATCAAGCCTGGCACCGCCGTCGCCTGAGCCACCAAGCCCGGCACCGCCATCACCTGAGCCACCAAGCCCAGTGCCGCCATCACCTGAGCCACCAAGCCCGGCGCCGCCATCACCTGAGCCATCAAGCCTGGCCACGCCTTCACCTGAGCCACCAAGCCCGGCGCCGCCATCACCTGAGCCACCAAGCCCGGCACCGCCGTCGCCTGAGCCACCAAGCCCGGCACCGCCATCACCTGAGCCACCAAGCCCGGCACCGCCGTCACCTAAGCCACCAAGGCCGGCACCGCCGTCGAATGAGCCACCAAGCCCGGCACCGCCATCACCTGAGCCACCAAGCCCGGCGCCGCCGTCACCCGAGCCACCAAGCCCGGCGCCGCCATCACCTGAGCCACCAAGCCCGGCACCGCCATCACCTGAGCCACCAAGCCCGGCACCGCCATCACCTGAGCCACCAAGCCCGGCACCGCCATCACCTGAGCCACCAAGCCCGGCACCGCCATCACCTGAGCCACCAAGCCCAGCACCGCCGTCACCTGAGCCACCAAGCCCGGCACCACCATCACCTGAGCCATCAAACCTGGCACCGCCGTCGCCTGAGCCACCAAGCCCGGCACCGCCGTCGCCTGAGCCACCAAGCCCGGCACCGCCATCACCTGAGCCACCAAGCCCGGCACCGCCATCACCTGAGCCACCAAGCCCGGCGCCGCCATCACCTGAGCCACCAAGCCCGGCACCGCCATCACCTGAGCCACCAAGCCCGGCACCGCCGTCGCCTGAGCCACCAAGCCCGGCGCCGCCGTCGCCTGAGCCACCAAGCCCGGCGCCGCCATTAACTGAGCCACCAAGCCCGGCACCACCATCACCTGAGCCACCAAGCCCGGCGCAGCCATCACCTGAGCCACCAAGCCCGGCACTGCCGTCGCCTGAGCCACCAAGCCCGGCACCGCCATCACCTGAGCCACCAAGCCCGGCACCGCCATCACCTGAGCCACCAAGCCCGGCGCCGCCATCACCTGAGCCACCAAGCCCGGCACCGCCATCACCTGAGCCACCAAGCCCGGCGCCGCCATCACCTGAGCCACCAAGCCCGGCACCGCCATCACCTGAGCCACCAAGCCCGGCACCGCCGTCGCCTGAGCCACCAAGCCCGGCGCCGCCGTCGCCTGAGCCACCAAGCCCGGCACCGCCGTCGCCTGAGCCACCAAGCCCGGCACCACCATCACCTGAGCCACCAAGCCCGGCGCAGCCATCACCTGAGCCACCAAGCCCGGCACTGCCGTCGCCTGAGCCACCAAGCCCGGCACCACCATCACCTGAGCCAACAAGCCCGGCACCGCCATCACCTGAGCCACTAAGCCCGGCACCGCCATCACCTGAGCCACCAAGCCCGGCACCGCCGTCGCCTGAGCCATTAAGCCCGGCACCGCCATCACCTGAGCCACCAAGCCCGGCACCGCCGTCGCCTGAGCCACCAAGCCCGGCGCCGCCATCACCTGAGCCACCAAGCCCGGCACCGCCGTCGACTGAGCCACCAAGCCCGGCACCGCCATCACCTGAGCCACCAAGCCCGGAGCCGCCATCACCTGAGCCACCAAGCCCGTCACCGCCATCACCTGAGCCACCAAGCCCGGAGCCGCCATCACCTGAGCCACCAAGCCCGACACCGCCGTCGCCTGAGCCACCAAGCCCGGCACCGCCATCAACTGAGCCACCAAGCTCGGCGCCGCCATCACCTGAGCCACCAAGCCCGGCACCGCCATCACCTGTGTCACCAAGCCCGGCACCGCCGTCGCCTGAGCCACCAAGCCCGGCGCCGCCATCACCTGAGCCACCAAGCCCGGCACCGCCGTCGCCTGAGCCACCAAGCCCGGCGCCGCCGTCGCCTGAGCCACCAAGCCCGGTGCCGCCGTCGCCTGAGCCACCAAGCACGGCGCCGCCATCACCTGAGCCACCAAGCCCGGCGCCGCCATCACCTGAGCCACCAAGCCCGGCGCCGCCATCACCTGAGCCACCAAGCCCGGCACCGCCGTCGCCTGAGCCACCAAGCCCGGCACCGCCATCACTTGAGCCACCAAGCCCGGCGCCGCCGTCGCCTGAGCCACCAAGCCCGGCGCCGCCGTCGCCTGAGCCACCAAGCCCGGCATCGCCGTCATCTGAGCCACCAAGCCCGGCACCGCCATCACCTGTGTCACCAAGCCCGGCACCGCCGTCGCCTGAGCCACCAAGCCCGGCGCCGCCATCACCTGAGCCACCAAGCCCGGCACCGCCGTCGCCTGAGCCACCAAGCCCGGCGCCGCCGTCGCCTGAGCCACCAAGCCCGGTGCCGCCGTCGCCTGAGCCACCACGCACGGCGCCGCCATCACCTGAGCCACCAAGCCCGGCGCCGCCATCACCTGAGCCACCAAGCCCGGTGCCGCCATCACCTGAGCCACCAAGCCCGGCACCGCCGTCGCCTGAGCCACCAAGCCCGGCACCGCCATCACCTGAGCCACCAAGCCCGGCGCCGCCGTCGCCTGAGCCACCAAGCCCGGCACCGCCGTCGCCTGAGCCACCAAGCCCGGTGCCGCCGTCGCCTGAGCCACCAAGCACGGCGCCGCCATCACCTGAGCCACCAAGCCCGGCGCCGCCATCACCTGAGCCACCAAGCCCGGCGCCGCCATCACCTGAGCCACCAAGCCCGGCACCGCCGTCGCCTGAGCCACCAAGCCCGGCACCGCCATCACCTGAGCCACCAAGCCCGGCGCCGCCGTCGCCTGAGCCACCAAGCCCGGCGCCGCCGTCGCCTGAGCCACCAAGCCCGGCATCGCCGTCATCTGAGCCACCAAGCCCGGCACCGCCATCACCTGTGTCACCAAGCCCGGCACCGCCGTCGCCTGAGCCACCAAGCCCGGCGCCGCCATCACCTGAGCCACCAAGCCCGGCACCGCCGTCGCCTGAGCCACCAAGCCCGGCGCCGCCGTCGCCTGAGCCACCAAGCCCGGTGCCGCCGTCGCCTGAGCCACCAAGCCCGGCGCCGCCATTAACTGAGCCACCAAGCCCGGCACCACCATCACCTGAGCCACCAAGCCCGGCGCAGCCATCACCTGAGCCACCAAGCACGGCACCGCCATCACCTGAGCTACCAAGCCCGGCACCGCCATCACCTGAGCCACCAAGCCCGGCGCCGCCATCACCTGAGCCACCAAGCCCGGCACCGCCATCACCTGAGCCACCAAGCCCGGCACCGCCGTCGCCTGAGCCACCAAGCCCGGCGCCGCCGTCGCCTGAGCCACCAAGCCCGGCGCCGCCATCACCTGAGCCACCAAGCCCGGCACCACCATCACCTGAGCCACCAAGCCCGGCGCAGCCATCACCTGAGCCACCAAGCCCGGCACCGCCGTCGCCTGAGCCACCAAGCCCGGCACCGCCATCACCTGAGCCACCAAGCCCGGCACCGCCATCACCTGAGCCACCAAGCCCGGCGCCGCCATCACCTGAGCCACCAAGCCCGGCACCGCCATCACCTGAGCCACCAAGCCCGGCGCCGCCATCACCTAAGCCACCAAGCCCGGCACCGCCATCACCTGAGCCACCAAGCCCGGCACCGCCGTCGCCTGAGCCACCAAGCCCGGCGCCGCCGTCGCCTGAGCCACCAAGCCCGGCACCGCCGTCGCCTGAGCCATTAAGCCCGGCACCACCATCACCTGAGCCACCAAGCCCGGCGCAGCCATCACCTGAGCCACCAAGCCCGGCACTGCCGTCGCCTGAGCCACCAAGCCCGGCACCACCATCACCTGAGCCAACAAGCCCGGCACCGCCATCACCTGAGCCACTAAGCCCGGCACCGCCATCACCTGAGCCACCAAGCCCGGCACCGCCGTCGCCTGAGCCATTAAGCCCGGCACCGCCATCACCTGAGCCACCAAGCCCGGCACCGCCGTCGCCTGAGCCACCAAGCCCGGCGCCGCCATCACCTGAGCCACCAAGCCCGGCACCGCCGTCGCCTGAGCCACCAAGCCCGGCACCGCCATCACCTGAGCCACCAAGCCCGGAGCCGCCATCACCTGAGCCACCAAGCCCGTCACCGCCATCACCTGAGCCACCAAGCCCGGAGCCGCCATCACCTGAGCCACCAAGCCCGGCACCGCCGTCGCCTGAGCCACCAAGCCCGGCGCCGCCATCACCTGAGCCACCAAGCTCCGCGCCGCCATCACCTGAGCCACCAAGCCCGGCACCGCCATCACCTGTGTCACCAAGCCCGGCACCGCCGTCGCCTGAGCCACCAAGCCCGGCGCCGCCATCACCTGAGCCACCAAGCCCGGCACCGCCGTCGCCTGAGCCACCAAGCCCGGCGCCGCCGTCGCCTGAGCCACCAAGCCCGGTGCCGCCGTCGCCTGAGCCACCAAGCACGGCGCCGCCATCACCTGAGCCACCAAGCCCGGCGCCGCCATCACCTGAGCCACCAAGCCCGGCGCCGCCATCACCTGAGCCACCAAGCCCGGCACCGCCGTCGCCTGAGCCACCAAGCCCGGCACCGCCATCACTTGAGCCACCAAGCCCGGCGCCGCCGTCGCCTGAGCCACCAAGCCCGGCGCCGCCGTCGCCTGAGCCACCAAGCCCGGCATCGCCGTCATCTGAGCCACCAAGCCCGGCACCGCCATCACCTGTGTCACCAAGCCCGGCACCGCCGTCGCCTGAGCCACCAAGCCCGGCGCCGCCATCACCTGAGCCACCAAGCCCGGCACCGCCGTCGCCTGAGCCACCAAGCCCGGCGCCGCCGTCGCCTGAGCCACCAAGCCCGGTGCCGCCGTCGCCTGAGCCACCACGCACGGCGCCGCCATCACCTGAGCCACCAAGCCCGGCGCCACCATCACCTGAGCCACCAAGCCCGGCGCCGCCATCACCTGAGCCACCAAGCCCGGCACCGCCGTCGCCTGAGCCACCAAGCCCGGCACCGCCATCACCTGAGCCACCAAGCCCGGCGCCGCCGTCGCCTGAGCCACCAAGCCCGGCACCGCCGTCGCCTGAGCCACCAAGCCCGGTGCCGCCGTCGCCTGAGCCACCAAGCACGGCGCCGCCATCACCTGAGCCACCAAGCCCGGCGCCGCCATCACCTGAGCCACCAAGCCCGGCGCCGCCATCACCTGAGCCACCAAGCCCGGCACCGCCGTCGCCTGAGCCACCAAGCCCGGCACCGCCATCACCTGAGCCACCAAGCCCGGCGCCGCCGTCGCCTGAGCCACCAAGCCCGGCGCCGCCGTCGCCTGAGCCACCAAGCCCGGCATCGCCGTCATCTGAGCCACCAAGCCCGGCACCGCCATCACCTGTGTCACCAAGCCCGGCACCGCCGTCGCCTGAGCCACCAAGCCCGGCGCCGCCATCACCTGAGCCACCAAGCCCGGCACCGCCGTCGCCTGAGCCACCAAGCCCGGCGCCGCCGTCGCCTGAGCCACCAAGCCCGGTGCCGCCGTCGCCTGAGCCACCACGCACGGCGCCGCCATCACCTGAGCCACCAAGCCCGGCGCCACCATCACCTGAGCCACCAAGCCCGGCGCCGCCATCACCTGAGCCACCAAGCCCGGCACCGCCGTCGCCTGAGCCACCAAGCCCGGCACCGCCATCACCTGAGCCACCAAGCCCGGCGCCGCCGTCGCCTGAGCCACCAAGCCCGGCGCCGCCGTCGCCTGAGCCACCAAGCCCGGCGCCGCCATCACCTGAGCCACCAAGCCCGGCACCACCATCACCTGAGCCACCAAGCCCGGCGCAGCCATCACCTGAGCCACCAAGCCCGGCACTGCCGTCGCCTGAGCCACCAAGCCCGGCACCACCATCACCTGAGCCACCAAGCCCGGCACCGCCATCACCTGAGCCACTAAGCCCGGCACCGCCATCACCTGAGCCACCAAGCCCGGCACCGCCGTCGCCTGAGCCATTAAGCCCGGCACCGCCATCACCTGAGCCACCAAGCCCGGCACCGCCGTCGCCTGAGCCACCAAGCCCGGCGCCGCCATCACCTGAGCCACCAAGCCCGGCACCGCCGTCGACTGAGCCACCAAGCCCGGCACCGCCATCACCTGAGCCACCAAGCCCGGCGCCGCCGTCGCCTGAGCCACCAAGCCCGGCGACACCGTCGCCTGAGCCACCAAGCCCGGCCTCGCCGTCATCTGAGCCACCAAGCCCGGCGCCGCCATCACCTGAGCCACCAAGCCCTGCGCCGCCATCACCTGAGCCACTAAGCCCGGCACCGCCATCACCTGAGCCACCAAGCCCGGCACCGCCGTCGCCTGAGCCACCAAGCCCGGCACCACCATCACCTGAGCCAACAAGCCCGGCACCGCCGTCGCCTGAGCCACCAAGCCCGGCACCGACATCAACTGAGCCACCAAGCTCGGCGCCGCCATCACCTGAGCCACCAAGCCCGGCACCGCCATCACCTGTGTCACCAAGCCCGGCACCGCCGTCGCCTGAGCCACCAAGCATGGCGCCGCCATCACCTGAGCCACCAAGCCCGGCACCGCCGTCGCCTGAGCCACCAAGCCCGGCGCCGCCGTCGCCTGAGCCACCAAGCCCGGTGCCGCCGTCGCCTGAGCCACCAAGCCCGGCGCCGCCATCACCTGAGCCACCAAGCCCGGCGCCGCCATCACTTGTGTCACCAAGCCCGGCGCCGCCATCACCTGAGCCACCAAGCCCGGCACCGCCGTCGCCTGAGCCACCAAGCCCGGCACCGCCATCACCTGAGCCACCAAGCCCGGCACCGCCGTCGCCTGAGCCACCAAGCCCGGCGCCGCCGTCGCCTGAGCCACCAAGCCCGGCATCGCCGTCATCTGAGCCACCAAGCCCGGCACCGCCATCACCTGTGTCACCAAGCCCGGCACCGCCGTCGCCTGAGCCACCAAGCCCGGCGCCGCCATCACCTGAGCCACCAAGCCCGGCACCGCCGTCGCCTGAGCCACCAAGCCCGGCGCCGCCGTCGCCTGAGCCACCAAGCCCGGTGCCGCCGTCGCCTGAGCCACCACGCACGGCGCCGCCATCACCTGAGCCACCAAGCCCGGCGCCACCATCACCTGAGCCACCAAGCCCGGCGCCGCCATCACCTGAGCCACCAAGCCCGGCACCGCCGTCGCCTGAGCCACCAAGCCCGGCACCGCCATCACCTGAGCCACCAAGCCCGGCGCCGCCGTCGCCTGAGCCACCAAGCCCGGCGCCGCCGTCGCCTGAGCCACCAAGCCCGGCGCCGCCATCACCTGAGCCACCAAGCCCGGCACCACCATCACCTGAGCCACCAAGCCCGGCGCAGCCATCACCTGAGCCACCAAGCCCGGCACTGCCGTCGCCTGAGCCACCAAGCCCGGCACCACCATCACCTGAGCCACCAAGCCCGGCACCGCCATCACCTGAGCCACTAAGCCCGGCACCGCCATCACCTGAGCCACCAAGCCCGGCACCGCCGTCGCCTGAGCCATTAAGCCCGGCACCGCCATCACCTGAGCCACCAAGCCCGGCACCGCCGTCGCCTGAGCCACCAAGCCCGGCGCCGCCATCACCTGAGCCACCAAGCCCGGCACCGCCGTCGACTGAGCCACCAAGCCCGGCACCGCCATCACCTGAGCCACCAAGCCCGGCGCCGCCGTCGCCTGAGCCACCAAGCCCGGCGACACCGTCGCCTGAGCCACCAAGCCCGGCCTCGCCGTCATCTGAGCCACCAAGCCCGGCGCCGCCATCACCTGAGCCACCAAGCCCTGCGCCGCCATCACCTGAGCCACTAAGCCCGGCACCGCCATCACCTGAGCCACCAAGCCCGGCACCGCCGTCGCCTGAGCCATTAAGCCCGGCACCGCCATCACCTGAGCCACCAAGCCCGGCGCCGCCATCACCTGAGCCACCAAGCCCGGCACCGCCGTCGACTGAGCCACCAAGCCCGGCACCGCCATCACCTGAGCCACCAAGCCCGGCGCCGCCGTCGCCTGAGCCACCAAGCCCGGCGCCACCGTCGCCTGAGCCACCAAGCCCGGCATCGCCGTCATCTGAGCCACCAAGCCCGGCGCCGCCATCACCTGAGCCACCAAGCCCTGCGCCGCCATCACCTGAGCCACCAAGCCCTGCGCCGCCATCACCTGAGCCACCAAGCCCGGCACCGCCGTCGCCTGAGCCATCAAGCCCGGCGCCGCCATCACCTGAGCCACCAAGCCCGGCACCGCCATCACCTGAGCCACCAAGCACGGCGCCGCCGTCGCCTGAGCCACCAAGCCCGGCATCGCCGTCATCTGAGCCACCAAGCCCGGCACCGCCATCACCTGAGCCACCAAACCCGGCGCCGCCATCACCTGAGCAATCAAGCATGGCGCCGCCATCACCTGAGCCACCAAGCCCGGCGCCGCCATCACCTGAGCCACCAAGCCCGGCGCCGCCATCACCTGAGCCACCAAGCCCGGCACCGCCGTCGCCTGAGCCACCAAGCCCGGCGCCGCCATCACCTGAGCCACCAAGCCCGGCACCGCCATCACCTGAGCCACCAAGCCCGGCGCCGCCGTCGCCTGAGACACCAAGCCCGGCGCCGCCATCACCTGAGCCACCAAGCCCGGCGCCGCCATCACCTGAGCCACCAAGCCCGGCGCCGCCATCACCTGAGCCACCAAGCCCGGCACCGCCATCACCTGAGCCACCAAGCCCGGCGCCGCCGTCACCTGAGCCACCAAGCCCGGCGCCGCCATCACCTGAGCCACCAAGCCCGGCGCCGCCATCACCTGAGCCACCAAGCCCGGCACCGCCATCACCTGAGCCACCAAGCCCGGCGCCGCCATTACCTGAGCCACCAATCCCGGCGCCGCCATCACCTGAGCCACCAAGCCAGTCGCCGCCATCACCTAAGCCACCAAGCCCGGCGCCGCCATCACCTGAGCCACCAAGCCCGGCGACGCCATCACCTGAGCCACCAAGCCCGGCACCGCCGTCGCCTGAGCCACCAAGCCCGGCGCCGCCATCACCTGTGCCACCAAGCCCGGCGCCGCCATCACCTGAGCCACCAAGCCCGGCACCGCCATCACCTGTGCCACCAAGCCCGGCGCCGCCATCACCTGAGCCACCAAGCCCGGCGCCGCCATCACCTGAGCCATCAAGCCCGGCGCCGCCATCACCTGAGCCACCAAGCCCGGCGCCGCCATCACCTGAGCCACCAAGCCCGGCGCCGCCATCACCTGAGCCACCAAGCCCGGCACCGCCATCACCTGAGCCACCAAGCCCGGCGCCGCCGTCGCCTGAGCCACCAAGCCCGGCGCCGCCATCACCTGAGCCACCAAGCCCGGCGCCGCCATCACCTGAGCCACCAAGCCCGGCGCCGCCATCACCTGAGCCACCAAGCCCGGCGCCGCCATCACCTGAGCCACCAAGCCCGGCGCCGCCATCACCTGAGCCACCAAGCCCGGCGCCGCCATCACCTGAGCCACCAAGCCCGGCGCCGCCATCACCTGAGCCACCAAGCCCGGCACCGCCATCACCTGAGCCACCAAGCCCGGCGCCGCCATCACCTGAGCCACCAAGCCCGGCGCCGCCATCACCTGAGCCACCAAGCCCGGCACCGCCATCACCTGAGCCACCAAGCCCGGTGCCGCCATCACTTGTGTCACCAAGCCCGGCGCCGCCATCACCTGAGCCACCAAGCCCGGCGCCGCCATCACTTGTGTCACCAAGCCCGGCGCCGCCATCACCTGAGCCACCAAGCCCGGCGCCGCCATCACCTGAGCCATCAAGCCCGGCGCCGCCATCACCTGAGCCACGAAGCCCGGCGCCGCCATCACCTGAGCCACCAAGCCCGGCGCCGCCATCACCTGAGCCACCAAGCCCGGCACCGCCATCACCTGAGCCACCAAGCCCGGCGCCGCCGTCGCCTGAGCCACCAAGCCCGGCGCCGCCATCACCTGAGCCACCAAGCCCGGCGCCGCCATCACCTGAGCCACCAAGCCCGGCGCCGCCATCACCTGAGCCACCAAGCCCGGCGCCGCCATCACCTGAGCCACCAAGCCCGGCGCCGCCATCACCTGAGCCACCAAGCCCGGCGCCGCCATCACCTGAGCCACCAAGCCCGGCGCCGCCATCACCTGAGCCACCAAGCCCGGCACCGCCATCACCTGAGCCACCAAGCCCGGCGCCGCCATCACCTGAGCCACCAAGCCCGGCACCGCCGTCACCTGAGCCACCAAGCCCGGCGCCGCCATCACCTGAGCCACGAGGCCCGGCACCGCCATCACCTGAGCCACCAAGCCCGGCGCCGCCATCACCTAAGCCACCAAGCCCGGCGCCGCCATCACCTGAGCCACCAAGCCCGGCGCCGCCATCACCTGAGCCACCAAGCCCGGCACCGCCATCACCTGAGCCACCAAGCCCGGCGCCGCCATCACCTGAGCCACCAAGCCCGGTGCCGCCATCACCTGAGCCACCAAGCCCGGCACCGCCATCACCTAAGCCACCAAGCCCGGCGCCGCCATCACCTGAGCCACCAAGCCCGGCGACGCCATCACCTGAGCCACCAAGCCCGGCACCGCCGTCGCCTGAGCCACCAAGCCCGGCGCCGCCATCACCTGTGCCACCAAGCCCGGCGCCGCCATCACCTGAGCCACCAAGCACGGCGCCGCCATCACCTGAGCCACCAAGCCCGGCGCCGCCATCACCTGAGCCACCAAGCCCGGCGCCGCCGTCGCCTGAGCCACCAAGCCCGGCGCCGCCATCACCTGAGCCACCAAGCCCGGCACCGCCATCACCTGAGCCACCAAGCCCGGCGCCGCCATCACCTGAGCCACCAAGCCCGGCACCGCCATCACCTGAGCCACCAAGCCCGGCACCGCCATCACCTGAGCCACCAAGCCCGGCGCCGCCATCACCTGAGCCACCAAGCCCGGCGCCGCCATCACCTGAGCCACCAAGCCCGGCACCGCCGTCGCCTGAGCCACCAAGCCCGGCGCCGCCATCACTTGTGTCACCAAGCCCGGCGCCGCCATCACCTGAGCCACCAAGCCCGGCGCCGCCATCACCTGAGCCACCAAGCCCGGCGCCGCCATCACCTGAGCCACCAAGCCCGGCGCCGCCGTCGCCTGAGCCACCAAGCCCGGCGCCGCCATCACCTGAGCCACCAAGCCCGGCGCCGCCATCACCTGAGCCACCAAGCCCAGTGCCGCCGTCGCCTGAGCCACCAAGCCCGGTGCCGCCATCACCTGAGCCACCAAGCCCGGCGCCGCCGTCGCCTGAGCCACCAAGCCCGGCACCGCCGTCGCCTGAGCCACCAAGCCCGGCGCCGCCATCACCTGAGCCACCAAGCCCGGCGCCGCCGTCGCCTGAGCCACCAAGCCCGGCGCCGCCATCACCTGAGCCACCAAGCCCGGCGCCGCCTTCGCCGGAGCCACCAAGCCCGGCGCCGCCGTCGCCTGAGCCACCAAGCCCGGCGCCGCCTTCGCCTGAGCCACCAAGCCCGGCGCCGCCATCACCTGAGCCACCAAGCCCGGCGCCGCCATCACCTGAGCCACCAAGCCCGGCGCCGCCATCACCTGAGCCACCAAGCCCAGTGCCGCCATCACCTGAGCCACCAAGCCCGGCGCCGCCGTCGCCTGAGCCACCAAGCCCGGCGCCGCCGTCGCCTGAGCCACCAAGCCCGGCGCCGCCGTCGCCTAGAGCCAACAAGCCCGGCACCGCCGTCGCCTGAGCCACCAAGCCCGGCGCCGCCATC
Source organism: Pleodorina starrii (assembly GCA_030267565.1). NCBI lineage: Eukaryota > Viridiplantae > Chlorophyta > Chlorophyceae > Chlamydomonadales > Volvocaceae > Pleodorina > Pleodorina starrii. The sequence continues at coordinate 1,435,915 of BRXU01000022.1, read as the reverse complement.
ACCTGAGCCACCAAGCCCGGCGCCGCCATCACCTGAGCCACCAAGCCCGGCGCCGCCGTCGCCTGAGCCACCAAGCCCGGCACCGCCGTCGCCTGAGCCACCAAGTCCGGCGCCGCCATCACCTGAGCCACCAAGCCCGGCGCCACCATCACCTGAGCCACCAAGCCCGGCACCGCCATCACCTGAGCCACCAAGCCCGGCGCCGCCGTCGCCTGAGCCACCAAGCCCGGCGCTGCCCTCCCCACAGCCGCCCATCCCACCACCGCCCACCCCACCACCGCCCACCCCACAGCCGCCCACCCCAGCACCGCCCTCCCCACAGCCTCCCTCCCCACAGCCGCCCAGCCCACAGCCGCCCAGCCCACAGCCGCCTATGGGCTCACGTCATCCACCACCGGCACCGCCCATCCCAACTCGTCCTTCACCTGTGAGGCCGAACAGCGGCTGCGTTTTTTCGAACCCAGGCAATTACAGCAACTACACTGGAGACCCCAAGGTAATAGACGTTTCGGAATCAACGTTTGTTTTCTATACCGTATCCGCGTCGGATCCGCTGTACACTGTTATGAAACCGTTAACCGTTGTTTGTTGCAGAACGGCATCGAGAGCTGTACGGACCAGGCTGGCTGCTTGGACGTGTACATGGACGGAGGGACCTGTACGACAGTGACGGGTGCGGTTGGTGGGACGGCCTGGCTGTACTGCCAGGTGTGCCTGTACTGGAGCAACGACCGCGGCAGCTGTGTCAAGTCAACGCAGGACACGGTCAGCCACGTGTGCATGGCCGACCAGTTCTATCCGGTGATTGCGACGTCCGGAGGCCAACCCACAGTGGGGAACACGGCAAAGCTGTACAACTGGAACGACGGTGTCGGAGGTAAGTGCGTGTGCTATATCGACAGAGTCTGACCCCTGATCCTGAGCAGTTTGGTTGCCGCTGGAGGGAACCGCTAGATGACATGTGAGGGTGTCGTCCTCCCCCGTGCAGACCGCTACTGCCAGTGGGTCCGCTGGAACAGCAGCAACTACGACACCGAGGTGGTGCGGTTCACCGTCAAGGATGGCAGCGGCGCCTGCCGGGACGGTAAGGCGGGGTCTTTCGTGTCAATCCCAGCGCAATGCCCCTCAACAAACACCCAGGCCGGAGACACCGGATGGTAGGGCATTTCCCAGGGAATGGCAAGCAGTAACCCCTCCCTTTGCAGGCGGCACGGCATAGACTTCCTTCATTTGCTTGTTCGCCTCTCTTTTGTCAACTCTCTCCACCCGCAGCTGCGAGCCCGCTCCAAGTCACCCTGCAAGGCATCTCCGCCACCTGCCAGTCGCCCCGCGTGGTGAACAACACTCTGGCGGGGTGCGGCACCGGCGACCAGACCAACGAGTGTCTGTGGACCTTCAACGTGCCGCGACCCGGGACACCGGCCTTCAAGTGCGGACCTCCTCAACCGCCCTCACCACCTGGCCCCAGGTCACCATCCCCGGTGCCCCCCGGCAGATCTCCTCCGCAGCTATACAGCTCGCCCAGCCCACAACTGTCGTCTCCGTCGCCGCCTCAGCGGCATCAGCCGCCGTCGCCTGCACCGCCCAGCCCAGCGCCTCCTTCACCCAAGCCACCCACCCCAGCACCGCCGTCGCCTGCACAGCTCAGCCCAGCGCCTCCTTCACCCAATCCACCCACCCCAGCACCGCCGTCGCCAGCACCACCCAGCCCAGCGCCTCCTTCACCCAAGCCACCCACCCCAGCACCGCCGTCGCCTGCACAGCTCAGCCCAGCGCCTCCGTCACCCAAGCCACCCATCCCAGCACCGCCGTCGCCAGCACCACCCAGCCCAGCGCCTCCTTTACCCAAGCCACCCACCCCAGCACCGCCGTCGCCTGCACCGCTCAGCCCAGCGCCTCCTTCATCCAAGCCACCCACCCCAGCACCGCCGTCGCCTGCACCGCTCAGCCCAGCGCCTCCTTCACCCAAGCCACCCACCCCAGCACCGCCGTCGCCTGCACAGCTCAGCCCAGCGCCTCCGTCACCCAAGCCACCCACCCCAGCACCGCCGTCGCCAGCACCACCCAGCCCAGCGCCTCCTTCACCCAAGCCACCCACCCCAGCACCGCCGTCGCCTGCACCGCCCAGCTCAACTCCTCCTTCACCTGAGAGGCCGAACAGCGGCTGCGTTTTTTCGAACCCAGGCAATTACAGCAACTACACCGGAGACCCCAAGGTAATAGACGTTTCGGAATCATCGACGTTTTGGATAAAACCGCGTCGGATCCGCTGTACACTGTTATGAAACCGTTAACCGTTGTTTGCTGCAGAACGGCATCGAGAGCTGTACGGACCAGGCTGGCTGCTTGGACGTGTACATGGACGGAGGGACATGTACGACAGTGACGGTTGCGGTTGGCGGTACGGCCTGGCTGTACTGCCAGGTGTGCCTGTACTGGAGCAACGACCGCGGCAGCTGTGTCAAGTCAACGCAGGACACGGTCAGCCACGTGTGCATGGCCGACCAGTTCTTTCCGGTGATTGCGGCGTCCGGAGGCCAACCCACAGTGGGGAACACGGCAAAGCTGAACAACTGGAACGACGGTGTCGGAGGTAAGTGCGTGTGCAGTGTCAGCTTGAACAGAGTCTGATCCCTTATCCTGAGTGGCTGGGTTGCCGCTGGAGGGAACCGCTAGATGACATGTGAGGATGTCGTCCTCCCCCATGCAGACCGCTACTGCCAGTGGGTCCGCTGGAACAGCAGCAACTACGACACCGAGGTGGTGCGGTTCACCGTCAAGGATGGCAGCGGCACCTGCCGGGAGGGTAAGGCGGGGTCTTTCGTGTCAATCCCAGCGCAATGCCGCTCAAAGCACCTTGTGCTGCCGTGCTGCGGATTGCGAGTGTGCCATATCCCAGTAGCGATGATGTCCCGTGCATTTTCATCCTCGTCATGTACCGCGGTAGTTACCTTGCTTCGTTTCATTGCTATCGGGACATCGAAAAGCACGCCTTATCGGGGAGACGGGGGCCGCCTGGCCTGAACCCCGAAGCAATTGATGGCAGTTGATCCCGTGCAAACACCCAGGCCGGAGACACCGGACGGAAGGGCTTATCCTAGAGAATGGCAAGCAGTTGGCACTTACCCTAGGCCTTCATTTGCTTGTTCGCCTCTCTTTTGTCAACTCTCTCCACCCGCAGCTGCGAGCCCGCTCCAAGTCACCCTGCAAGGCATCTCCGCCACCTGCCAGTCACCCCGCGTGGTTAACAACACTCTGGCGGGATGCGGCACCGGCGACCAGACCAACGAGTGTCTGTGGACCTTCAATGTGCCGCGACCCGGGACACCGGCCTTCAAGTGCGGACCTCCTCAACCGCCTTCACCACCAAGCCCCAGGTCACCATCCCCGGTGCCCCCCGGTAGATCTCCTCCGCAGCTGCAGAGCCCGCCCAGCCCATCACCTCCCAGCCCACAGCCGCCTCTACCCACGCCACCCACCCCATCTCCTCCTCTGAGTCCGCAACCGCCAGTGCCGCCTGCGCCCTCCCCGGCCGTCAAGCTGCCACCACCGCCCGTGCCTGCTGGGCCTATCAACGGATTGGGCAGTTTCGTCGGCCCGGTGACCTCCTGCAAGGTATCTGCACCGCCTCTGCTGCCAAAGCCAGTCCAGGCCGGACCCGACCGGCTTTTTTTCGGGGTTTGCTGTCCTGGCGTTTGCGGCGACGGAATCCTGATGCGTTTGCAACCTCCCCGCCCCCGCCCCCCGTTGTCCTGCCACTCGCCTGCGCCAGGGTGTGGTCCAGGGAGGCAGTGGAGACTTGAGCGCGGGCGAAGACGGAGTGGTGTATGGCAGCGCAACGGGCAACGGATGGGTACGACGGGCGGGGTGGTGGGGATGGCGGCGGCCGGCGGGTTCGCGCAGGCGGTTTAAGCGGTTTTACCTGGGATGTACTGAAGGACAGCACAGGCGAGAAAGGGCTACGTCCGCCTCCGCCGCTGCTACCCAGCACCACCATTTACACCACCACCAGCACCACTGATCCGCGTGTGTGGTAGCCCATCTGTAGATGTCGTGAGGGGAGTGTGCGAGAGATGCAACAGCTTCAACGGGCCCTAGGAAACTGACACGATTGCCTTGCTTTGCAGGTGATCGCGGCGCTCGGAACCAACTGTACGGACGTGTACACGGGTCTGCCCCTGCCGTACGAGGTTTCCTCGTCGTACTACGTCTTCCAGGAGGATGACTCGGAGTCGAGCGGCGGCAGCAGCTCCTCCCGGCAGTCTCTGGTCGTGACGCCTGTCAATAAGCTGTTGCAGTACACCGGCGTATCCCGTACGCCCGTACAAGTGGCATACGGCATGCTTGGCGTTAATGCCAGCAGCGGGCTCAGCGGTGCCCTTGCCGCCCTGAAGGACAACAGCGCCGAAGCACGGTGCGTTGCCATCCTCGTCGTACTCGCCGGCCGCGGCTGCAGCTGCTGCGACGGCGCGCGGCGGCGTGGCGGCGGTGGCGGTGGCTGCAATTCAGCAAATTTGGTGATTAGTAATTTGGTTATTTGGTAGCAATCTGGAGTAAACTGTTCATCTACATGAACATCCAACTGCTCTTCATATTTGCTTTCGGTCCTGCAACCTGTCTCACCCCCCTGACATTGGCACACGGCCCCACAGCCCGCCTCGCCGCGCCCCCACCATCTGCTCCCCGGCCCTTCCCCCCTGCCTTCCCGCCCTTTCCCCGCCACCCTGCATCTCACCTTGTCCTCCCTCCCTCCCTCCCTCCCTACCGCCCTCCCTCCACCATTATCTCCCCAGGCTCACCGGCGTTCGAATGCTGTACGCCGACGCCCTCCTCTCCTCCTTCGTTGTCCTCGCCACCTCGGCCCTCTCCAACCTGCCGCCGTCCAGCCTTCCGCTCTGCGCGACGGCCGCCAGGAAGGTCGACGCCGTGTACACCGCACTTGCCGCACGTGCCGCCACCTCCGGCAGCATCGACCTGCGGGCGGCCGGCCTGCTCAACACAACGATTCTCTCCGTGGCGCGTACGGCCTGCAACGCCTCCGCCTCTGGCCTGCAGGCCGCCGGCACCACCGCTCTGGCGAAGCAGGCTGAGGCAATGTACGGAGCGCTGGCGGCACAGCTGAACGTCGGTGACGGTCTCGACGGCGAGGCGCTGAGCGAGACGGCGGCGCTGCTGTCGGCGATGCCGCTGCGCGCGCTGTCGGCCGCGACGCGCGCGTCGTACGTGTCGCAGACGCGGTGTACGGAAGCGCTGGCGGCGACGGCTCGCGGCGCCGACGGTGCAGCCGCCGCGGCGCAGTTTGTTACGGGTGAGAAAGGGGGCGGGGGTCCGATCGGGGGGAGGTGATGACTCGGGGTTTGGGGGGCAGGAGCCGCGCCCACGTTTGCCCGCTGCTCTCGTCTCGTCCCCAAGGTAGCAGGTGTCGTTTTGCAACGGAAGGGAACTTCACATTGTCGCCCGGCTCGGTTCGTTTCGCGTGTATCAAGGCGGCACGGCTTTTAGTGGCATCAAGCCCAAGCACCGACACCACTTCAAACTAGCCGGCGCTGAACTCTCGCCATACTTCCCCGTCCCAACAACAGCCCCAGTGCCATCAGGGCCGCGATATCTTCTTCATCATCCTTTACGTGTTCTCCGAGCCGCCTCGCGCGTTTGCTTCCCTGCCCTGCCCCGCCCCGCCGTGCAGACCTCCCCTCACTGCTGGCGGCCGCGCCAGTGAACCTCACCCTCATGGCCCAGGGGCTCGGCCTGTCGGTGCTGCCGCCCGCAGCCGACCTCAATCTGACAGTGCGGTCCTCCGCTGGGGAGATGAGCGGCTGCCCGGTGGGTGGCGGCTTGGGTGTGACGGCGGTGCTGCAGGGAGGGCAAGGAGCCAAGGACTCTGCGACACGTGCGGGGCTCACAAGACGTTGCAGCCCCATGAAGCGGCGTTGGTCTGGGCTTTAGGAGCGCTTGCTTTCCGGTCAGCCAGCCAGCCTGCCCGCCTGACTAACAGGGACTTGCTAACTGACTAATGTCGCCGTGCTGCTTCAGGTGGACGTCCAGTACCTGTATCCGTACACGCGTACGACCGCCGTCACCTCGTCGAGCGGCTCGGTGACACTGACCGGCGCCAGCTGTGCACTGGTGAGTGAGTGAGTGAGTGAGTGGGGGGGCCAAGTGGGCGGATGCACATCTCCTCCTTAGTCCCACTGCAACAGCCACGCACACACATCAGCATCACGGACCCATTGTTGTTGACTGAACCCCGAAGGAGTCGTATTCAAGAATACCGGTAACATACAACATTTTTCGTGAGTCACATGCTCACATCCTGTGACGAACAAGCCTTAGTCGGCTGGTCGCTCATCGGCTGGTCGCTGTTTACATAACCGCCTTCACACGGCCGCCTTCTCCTCTCCACAGCCGCCTTCCCAGCCCCCTGCGCTCAGCCCAGCCCAACCCAACCCAACCGCGCCCCAGCCGGGTCCAAAGCAGCACTCCGCGCGGTGACTTCTCTTGGCCGCTTCCACACTTCCCATCCCCCCGCCACCGACACCGACGCCGACGCCGTCCTCCTCCCCCGCCCCTCCCCCCACCTCGTTGCGCATCCGCAGGTCACCGTGCAAGCCGGCTGCAGCGACACCACCGCCGCAAAGACGCGCACGTCCCTGGAGGTCCTGCTGCCGCCGGCGGCCCGCAAGGCAGTGGTGAGCCCCGTGGCAGCCCTGGCGACCAAGGCCTTCCTGCTGCGGGACGCAGACGGCGAACCGCCGCGCCACATCGGCGCCGACGACTACGCGCGCGCCTACGGCAGCCTGGGCCTGGACCTGCCGGACGACCTGGCGGCCGACACCGATTTCGTGCGGCAGGAGTGGCCGAGGGGCGGCGTGTTCGATGCGCGGGTCAAGCTGGCCAACGCCCGACTGACTTGCGTCACGGGTCCCACTAGCCGCTTCATTAGCGGTAAGATGCCTTCTTCCGCAGGGTCGTCGTCCGAGTGCAGAGGAGGAGGAGGAGGAGGAGGAGGAGGAGGAGGAGGCGCAGGCCGGCACTCACCTGACCGTCGTCGTGCCGCCCTGCTGCGCGCTCCCTGCCCTCCTGCATGTTCTTGTGCGTGGCTGCATGCTCCAGCCCTTACTTCCCACCCTGGCCCGGCCCGGTCCAGAAGCGCAATCATGCAGCCGCGCTGGGCCCCAAATAAAACCAGTCACCCTTTATTACGCCGCGCTCCCCCGCGCCTCTCTGTCCTTCTCGCCCGCTCGCCCCCCCGCCCGCCTGCCCAGGCTTCACCGGAGAGGACGAGGACAGCGTCGCGGATGACGTGATGCAGCGCCTGTCTCGCGACTCCCGCTCCGGCAGCGGCTCCTCCCCCTCCCCCTCCCCCCTGCAGCTGAGCAGCAAGGACTACCTGGTGCTCCTGGTGCGCAGCTCCTGCGACTCATCACGAGAGCGCGAGCAGACGCGCAACAGCCCACAGCGGGGCCGCCGGCTGCAGACCGCAATCAGCGACGACCTGGTAAGTCTCGAATCGGGCCCACGCACCTCCCTCCCTTGTCCCTTGTCCCTTCCCGCCAACGCCACACCGCCCGCCCGACCGACCGACCGCCTTTTAACGTTTTAAGCCGGCTCGAGGCAGGTCACCAACGGCTCCTTTCCCTTCCCAAACGCCGGCCCTGACACCCCGTCCCCCATTGCTTGCGCCTCCCGTGTCACAGTTGGAGAGCATGTACTCGACCGTCGCCAGCACCGTGCTGGCCAGCCTGCAGTACCTTGAGGAGCTGGAGACGCAGCTACTGGCGAGCAACGCCTCGGTGGCGGCGGCGACGCCCGACGGCGTGCTGCGCAAGGTCACGCAGGTGGCGGTGCTGCAGAGCAGCGCGCTGGGCGCCGCCCTTGCGGACCTGGCCGTCGCCGCGAGCACCGGCGATGCCGCCACCACGACGCGCCTCACCCCCAGCCTGACGTCTCAGTTCACTGGCGACGGGCTGCGGCAGCAGGTGTGTACGGTGTACGGTGTGCTGTGTAGGGTGTAGGGTGTACGGCCGGGCTGGGCGGCGGCGCGTGTGGGTACACTTTGCGTTCACGTGTGTACCGATATGTGCGTCTTGGGCGAGCTTTGCGTGTCGTCGGTGCCGTCTTGTGTGGCCTGTGCGGCTCGTGCTGTGTGTGCGTGCTCCACGTTGACATCTGCCAGTGTTTGTATTCTGACGCGTTGTGATTTCCGGTGTGCCACCAGCGCGCGCGTTGTGGAATGTGGATACGGTTTGCCTCTATGACCCGCGGGTCGCGAACGGGAGCCCTTTTGCTGCGCTGGCTCTTCTGCTGCCACAGGTCGATGCGGTGCAGATCTCCAGCCCGCCACCCGCCGGCAACCCAGCGGGCGCTCCCGGAGTTGACGGATCGACGGGCGACGACAGCGGCGGCAGCCCCGCCGGCAGCGGCGGCACCGCCGCCGCCGGTGCCGCCGCAAGCCGTGACAAGAGCGCCCCCATCGGCATCATTGCCGGCGCCGTCGCCGGCGGCGTCGTGGCCGCAGCCCTGGCTGTTTTCATCGCCACGCGCGTGGCATCCAGACGCGCTCACGTCGCCTCTGCCACGGCCGCTGGCGGCGACGCCGTCACCGCCGCCACCGCCAGCGTCGTACGCGACACTGTCACCGCCGTCGACATCCTGCCTGGCGAGGGCGGCCAGGGCTCCGCGCTCCTGTCCCTCCCTGAGGCGCTGCAGCGGGTGCAGGTCTCCATCGTGCCGCCGCTGCCGCCCAGCAAGCCCGCGCCCTGGCGCACCGCAATGCACATGAGCGGCGCCTTTGCTGGCGACGCCGGGTACGCCGCCGCCATTGCCGCCGCCGCTGGCGCTGGTGCCGGCGCCGGGCCGTCGTCGGGCGTCTTCTCCCCTCGCAACGTGCTGTCCACGCAGTCGGGAACCGTGTACTCCGCCGTCGCCCAGGATGACCTCGATGCGATGGATCGCAACTTCAAGCGCTTCAACAGCGCACCGCTGCGGGACGATGCGGCGGCGGCGGCGGCGGCGCGCCAGCCGCCGGCGGCATCGGGCCCGTCCATGGCGTCTCTGCCGGGTCAGATTGGCCGACTGCTGCCGCTGCCGCCGCGGCTCGAGCCGCCGCCGCGGCGCGCGACGGTCTCCGGCACCGCTGGCGAGCTGGCCGCCGGCTCCGCCGCCGCCTCCGGCCTGGCTGCCGACATCGTGGGGGGCCGCATTGCCACCGCACGTGAGGGTCGCGAGATCTCTGTCAACGGCGCCGAGGGCAAGACGGTTCGGTCCGCTCTGGCGCCACGCCTGTCACGGCAGCAGCTAATGCGGCAGCACAGCGGCGCCGGCGACGCCGCCGCCGACGCCGCCGCTGATGACGTCGACGACGGTGTGCTGCTGCCGCCGCCGCCGCCGCCACCGCGGCGCGTGACGCTGTCGGGCGCGGAGGGTCCTGCGCAGCTGTCGAGCCGCCCGCCGCTGTCGGCCGGGGGGCGCCGCACCGAGTCGGCGCGCCGCTTCACGACCTTGCAGGCCGCCGGCCCGCACCGCCTGTCGCAACGCAACCTGCGCGTTGATCCGCCGACGGCGCCGTCGGCGCCGGGGTCGCCACCCTTGATCGGTGACGCGCCCGCCGACGGCGCGGCGACGATGATGGTGGTGGCGGGTGAGGACATGCCACGGCGGCGCGTCACCGCGTCCGGCTGGGAGGACACGCTGGCCGCCACCAGCCGCACCTTCCTGCAGGCGGCGCGCTGGTCGATGCGGCGGATGAACCTGGCCGTGAGCCAGCCGCCCGAGCCGGGCCTGCCTGTCACCCGGGTCAGCATCTCGGGTGATGGCGAGCCGCCGGGGACGCCCGCCACGGGCGAGGCGCAGGCAGAGGACGCCGCCAGCAGCGCCCGCCGGCTGCCGACGCCGCGCGTCATGATGCTGCTGCGGCCCCGCTCGGGCGCCGTGGTGCCGGCGCCGGCCCCGACAGCTCCGGAGCTGCCTTAAAGAGGCGACTGATTCCTCACGCTGCTACCTTGCTAGATGCTTGCGTTAGGTAATGGCCGTCCTTTTTGTTTCTTTGCTTAATGCTAGGTGTCAGATCGTACAGTAGCCGGCTGATGGCACTGACGCTCGCAGGATGGTGTTTTTTTACCGCCCTGGTCTTTTGTTATGTTATGTCAGTCAGTTGTTGGTTAGTAAGGTTAGTAATATAATGCTAAGAGTTTAAATTAAGTTGAAAAATGTCGCAGCCGTCGCCGCAGACGTCAGCAGCCTCAACAGAGTCTGCCAGACGCGCGAAAGAGGTGTGAAATGTCTGAAGTATTAGACGCCAAAAACACTGTGCCGCCCTCGCACCCATCTTGCGCGCGTGTAGCGAACTGTTGCAACGCGCGGCCGCGCGTGGCGTCCCTCGACAACGCGATACAGGCAGGGAAGGCATGCGCCTTTTTAATCAGTGCCAGCTTCAAGAAAACCCAATGCATCTCTGAGCCTTCCGAACATAAAGTTGTTGTACAGCTGCTTTGAGCGCGCCTGCATGCTTCCTCCTTATTTCGTGTGTGTGGCAGTGAATAGCCCACAGGCCTTCTGCATCAGCAGCCCCTTCAGTGTCCCCCTCGATTGGTCGCGAGCGGCAGATTTTGTTGTTGTGCACCCGCGATCGATCATTGCATTGTTTCCTTGACACCACTGATGCTGACAACCAGTACGGCATGAGGCCATGGTACGGCAGGTGTCGTACATGTCTTGTTTCTTGGTAGTACGCAGTTTCTGGCCCTCAGGCAGCGGCCGGTTGCCGGCGGTGCGCACATCGCCTTGGTGCGCGCGCGCGTCGCAACAGCCCAGCCGAAGGCCTGGACGTCGGGTGGTTGTTCGGCGCACGCGTCATATCTCATGTGTATGTATTGAGCGAGTCCGGGTCACGTGTTCCTTGTCTTGTAGGCCTTCCGTTGGACAAAATTTTAATGCCCTTTTGGAGCCTCTCTGGCGAAGCTCACAGAGTTGCATGGGACGGAGGCCATCGCTCTGTGGATACGCCGAGGGGACGAATAGTATTCGCATTGTGTTGTTTTAAACTTGGCGGCTTTTCCGTACATGGCGAGTTCATGACAGTTGCAGCCCCCTGTTTCTTGCGTTCGCGGTGTGCATCTCGTTGGTTAGTGCAGCTGCACCAAAGCTCCATCTCTTATTCCTTGGATTCTTTCCGTTGTTTGCCGTACTTGCCGTGAGGTTGCAGTACGGTTTGGAGGTTTTCGCCGCCGGCGGGTTCCCGCGGATCCCCCGGCCCGCAGTCGAATAGTTTTTCGGTCGGTCACATGTGTCAGGATAGAGGCGCCTGTACGTCCTTCCAAGGCAAGGAAGGCAGCCGCTGTTACAGCCATTGTTATAGCCGTTGTTGTAGTCGTTGTTGTGGTTGTTAGCTTCCGTACGGGGAAGTCCGTGTCTTTGACTTTTCCGGCCCTTCAGGGGTTCCTTCATCGACGCCGGCGGCCATGGATGGCAGCAGAGGCCCGCTCTTTGCGCGCCGGGCCATGGTCCAAGACGTTGTACGGTTTGTAACGGAAGTGCGTGCCTTCTGCCTGGGCGCCCCTTGTGCCGCACCAATGCAAGACACACCTCGCACCAAGTACGGTACCGTACGTATTGCCACCTGCAGTGACCGTACTGCACGGCAAACGATTCGGCTCGACGTGCCAGCCAGGGCCTCTACAAGGCCTCCTTATCCTTCCGCGGACGTTGCCCTAGACGTCCACTAGAAAGGCTAACCGTGCCCCGGTGTTTCATTTGCTTTTTGCTGACCTGCCCCGCTTAGCCACAAAACAGGGGGACGAACACCTTTCGAGGCGGGCCACAGCTGGGGCCTCCACTGCACTGACGAAAGCGTGCAACGGCGTGCCCCCAGCGTAACCCGTTTACCGCAAGTACTCCAAAACATGTTCCGTGCTCCCGACGTCCCGAGGTGGAGGAGTTATGTGAAACGCACAATGCGCATCTTGGGCCTCTTGCGGCGGCGGCGGCTCGAGTGGAGGCTGGCGGGCAACGGGACTGCACCCGCTACTCAAGGCGCCCGAACTGATGCGGCGTGCGGGGCAGCCCTTGCGAGTGCGAGACGTCCATCTGGGAATCGTGATCAGCGCGCAGCGGCGGCTGTAGCAGCAACACCATCGGCTTTACGGGCGCCTTTTTAGGCCTGGCATCTCGTGTTGCAGACTGGACTGGAACTTGCGGCTGGGCTGCTCCAATCGAAAACGGCCACTGCTGCTGACGGGCTCGAGCGGCACCGGCGGCGAGCGGTGGGCTCGAGTGCTGCAGCGGAAGGGAGTTCATGAGGGCGGCGCGGTGGAGGCCATGTGGCCGCTGCGGCTGTGCGGCAGTGCGGCAACTCGGCGCGCTAGCTGTGTGGCTGTTCCCGACTACAGACTCGATGCGATGGCTGGGGTGTGCTGCTTGAGCGCGTGCAGGGCATCATTTCTGTTCGGCCAGCGGTTCGCTTCGGGTTCAGTGTTGAGTGTATTGAGGGCCCTGGAAATGTCGGCGCACTTCGGCTTGCACCCGACGGGGCATTCCGCGGCCTCCCAACAACTGCGATTGCATGCACTCTGTACTGCTCGTCTGCGTGCACTCGTTGCATTGTTGCACTGTGCGGGGGCCTTGGGTCTGGCGCGCGCCCCTGGATTAACACCTTCTGCCTGACCTCTTTTGCGGACTGTGTCGGAGAGGTTGGTGTACCCACGGTGGTACAGTGCCCTCTGGTCTGGGTGGGCTCTTCCTTTGGCCCGGGTCGTCCCCGCTACAGTGCACCACGGGCCAGCTGGCCAGATGGCTCTATCCTTCAAAGCATCCCCAGCCAACTGTGACAACAACTATAACAACTGTAACAACAGCAACTGCTGACCCCTGCATCCATGCAAAACAGGTGTGGGACTCACACACTGCTCCACCTGCCGTCCGTGCACCTGGTGGCTGTCGTTGGTGGCTGTCGTTGGTGGCTGTCGTTGCGTCCTCCCCCGGGCGGGCTCGCTCGTCCCTGTCTTTGGGGAGGGACTGCGGTAACGCAGCATGCGCACCCCGACTGGGGTAGCAACGTAGGGAGGATCCGGGCTACCGTAGACAGGAAGACAGCCCATCAGTCTGATTGCTCTCATGAGTCGCGCCTGCTGATGCGGAGCAGGTTGCAACCCTAAAGCTCTCGAACGCAGCGAGGACGGCAATCCGTTCACAGCCCCCTCTCTTCTTCAAGAGCGATTGGGCGCCCCCGCGCGGGACGCCCCGCGGTACCTCCCATCTCCGCACGCCTCCACTGCAAAGCACGTGGCGATGGCACGTGACTGCCTAACCTTCAGTCCAATTGCGTTGGTTCTAACGATCCGAATCCTTGCGGCTGAATCGAGTGCCGGCGGTCCGAGTGCTGGCAGCAAACAGTTGATATCGGTGGGAGACGGTACCTCGCAGACGCCACCGCCATCGTCCCTGTCACGACAAGAGACACGCTGTGCCGTACAGATAATCAAGACGAACATGTCACACACGTCACGAAGCTCCCTCATCGCTCGCGCTCCTCATCGCCCCCACCCACGCTCCCTATCCCAAGCCAGCCCTCCTCTACCCTGGGTTTTCCTCACCTCTATTCCTCATCCCCTCTCGCCGAAGCCCACAAACTTATCGTGGCCGAGCGCCAACGCCGACACAGCGCCCTCCACTCAAATTCCGTAACCCTGTCCAAGCCCCCCCCCAGGACCCGCTCCCCCCGAGTTGTCTGGCCCCAACTTCCCTCGGACTCCATATCAGCTCGCGTCTCGCCACACCACCAAACCCACGCACGTCACTTCTCCATGTGAACACCACGATGTGGGCGCTAGACGCCCTCCCGGTCTGGAGCTCAGCCCCTCCGCCGCCCCTTCCATACCCCAGCCCCATCGCGCCTTCACCTTCTCCCTCCCCAATGACAGCTCTCCACCTCCACCTCCACCTCCACCTCCACCTCTGCGTCTGTCAGCCTTTTAGCGTATTGCCTGTTTAGACTCTTATACGGTTTACCTTGTTATCCCCAATTCATCCCCAATTACATTCACTCCGCCGCCCGGGTCGCCACCAGCTCCAGCTGTGTGCTGCACGCCGTCTCATCGGCGCAGCCCGGCTGCGGAGCCGCCGTCCGCCAGTGCCGCACCTCCAGGCCCGCGCTCCGCAGCGCCGACAGCACCGCCGCGGGGTTGAGGCTGCCCAGCAGCGGCACCTGCGCGCACAGCCGCCCGGCGGGCGCCAGCGCGGGCAGCAGCGTGCGGAGCGACCCGTGGGTCCACCAGGTCGCGCGCTGGGACTCAGACATGTGCGAGCCTGGAGGGGGGGCCGTCAGGCGGGCAGCGGGGAGGGAGTGGTGGGGCGGGACGGGGAGGGAGTCGTGGGGCGGGACGAGGCGGGTGCCCAGTCCAAAGGGCTGGGGTTGCAGAGAGCGGCGACATGCCGCTGGGGTTCTGCTTCCAGAGAGCGGCGACATTTTTTCTTTCGCAATGCGGACACAAGTACGGCGCCAGGAGGCGCGCCCCCTCGCATTGGGCTTACGCTGGTCCAATTCTACCAGCGGCCAATCATCCATACGTCGACCGCGGCGCGCTGTGTCGGGTGCGAAAGCATGTCGTCACGCCAGGCACGAAAACAGCGTCTATCTGTCAGACTGCAGCGCGTGCATTATGTCCGCGCGGGCCGCTGCACGTCGCGCCGTGCCTTCGCCACGCCGGGCGGGCTCAGCCTCAGCTCGTGACGTGACGCTCTCTCACCGTCCAGCATAATGCAGTCGAAGCCGGCGGGCGGCGCGGAGGCCAGGGCGCCGTCCAGGCAGCGAGGCCCCAGGGCGGAGCCGCTGAAGGGCGCCGCACGCAGTCCGCGCTTGCGAGCCGCCTCCACGTCCGAGTCCACCGCCCACACCTGCGGGCAGTGCAGTGCAAGTAGGGGAGGCAGTGCAAGGAGGCCGTGTAAGGGTAGGTAGAGTGCAAGGGGGCTCAACGCAGCGGGGCGAACGGGTTGGCAGCGGGAAGCAGCTGAAGAAAACGCCGGGAGCGGCTCGGGGCGGCCCTTCGCAACTGAGGGCTGGTGGGCTCCCCCCGCCCGGCGCTCGGGGATGGATACCGGAGGTTCACGCACTTGACCTCCGCAGCGGCCACGCCCCCCCCCCCCGCCGCCCGGGCATCGCGTACGCTTTCAACAAAGGAGCCCCCAAAGCAAACCCCACATTCGGTACCCCGCATCCCACGAGGCTCCGACACACCACTACCGGTATGTGGAGTCCAGCCCGTCGCTTCCCCCGATTGATCATTCTTCACTCACCCCCCAGCGCCCTCCCCCTCCCCTCCACCTCCCCCTCGCACCTGCAGTCCCTGGCTCGCCAGCAGCTTGGTGAGCGCCCCCGCGCCGCAAAACACGTGCAGCACCCGGTCCCCCCACTCCGCCGCATCGCAGCTCGCCAGCCCACCCGCCGCGCGGCCCATGCGGGGGAAGGAGCAGGGCGCGCAGTGGAGGGCCCCGCAGGCAGCCAGCCAGTCCAGGTAGTCCAGTCCGGGGGCGGGGGCGCCTGAGAAAAGGGGGGCAGGGCGGGACGGAGGTGGGGCAGACATAACATACCAAGCGTGCAGGCCAAGGGAGGCGGGGAGGCAACCGGCCGCGGGGGACATTTCTGCCAACGGCGAGCGGGTAACGCCAACCGCCCCTCCTGGAGTGCGCTCTCCCAGTCAGAGGAAGCGTAAGCCGCACTTTCATGCCCCCGTACACCTGACCGCCCACCCATCCACCCGCCCAGTGGAGAAAGGAACGCAACGCAGCGGCCGCCCTTATCACCTTATCAGCACCTCCAAGATCATCAGCACCTTCGGATTTCGGGGGTTTGGGGTGTAGGGTGCCTGGACCGCCCTCCCCACGTCGCCATCGAGAGACCCCCTTTCCTTTCCTTTCCCAGCCCGCTCTCACCAACACGCTTGCGCCCGCCCACCCAGCCACCCCGCCGCTCACTCACTCACTCACCCTCCGCCGCAATCACCTCCCCCGCCGCCAGCCGCGCCGGCCAGCCCAGCGCCACCCCCGCCGCCTGCGGGCCGCGCTCCCCCGCCACCGCCAGCCTCTCCGCCAGTTCACTCAGACCCCCCACGGAGAAGGTGGCCACGGCGCCGGGGGGCGGCTGAACCACCGTGCCGGGCTTCTCATTGCCGCCACCTGCGGGTGGGGTTACGGTATCCGGGAGGAGCAGGGCCGGTGGTGTGTCCGGTGGGTGGCGAGCAGCCAGCGGCCTATTGGAACGTCTGGTCGGGTCCGCCGGTGCCGGGGATGGCACTGGCTTTCGCTGTGCGTCGAGCCCCGCTGCGCCTGCCCCGCCCCCCCCCGAGGGCCTCCTCTGGCGGCGTCAGCGCCCTCCGTCCCTGCCCTCACCCCCGACCCCGCGGTGCCTAATGCCGACCATGACATGACTTGCACTTACGGCGTCCCTCCAAGCTCCAACCCTTCCCAACCCACCCCGCGCCCACTGCGCCCGCACCCGCCACGAGGCAGCTGGCCGCTCCGCTGGCGTTACCGCACTCCACGTCCTCAAACGAGTCCCCCACCATCAGCATGTCGGCAGGGTCGATACCCCACGTCTGGGAGGTGAGAGGGAGCAGACAAGGGGGGGGCCGGGAGGGGTAACGGTCAACCGACTGTGCCGCACCGTATTAAAGGTGCGAGAGGGCTTGGGGAGGGGGGCCCAGGGGTTAAAGGGGCAGATGTGCTGTGTCCCTACCGTCCTCGCTTGAGCAGTCGAATGACGCCGGCCTCTCCCCCTGACACCCTCCCACCTCGTCCCGCGCTGTCCTGGCCCCAGCGCCGTTGCCGCCCACTCCACGCTCTCACCCATCGGGGCAGGCGCAGGACTCCTTACCGGTCCCAGCCCCTACCTCACCCACCACCCGCTGCACCCTCAACCGCACCCCAACCCCCTCTCCCTCCCTCTCCACCCACCTCAACCCCCCCGCCCCGCTCCACCCACCTCGAAAACCAACCTCTCCAATCGCCGCATCCCCCAACCTCCCCTCCCCACCCCCTTCCCTCTCCGCAGGCGAGTCTACATTTTTGTCGGTTGTGTTGTCTGGGCGTTCGTGCTGTTGTTGTTCAGGGTCCGCTCCTCGCTAACGCCGTCGTTCTGTCCACTCGCTGCGGTACCCTTTCCTAACCCCCCTCTACACCCCACCCCACCCCCCTTCCCTCTCCACCCCACCTGCACCCCACCCCACCCCACCCCACCTGCACCCCACCTGCGCCCCACCTGCGCCACGTGTGTCAGCAGCCTCCTGTCCGGCTTGACGAAGCGGAACTCCCGAGTCAGCACCTGAGAGAACAGACCCGACCACTCGGGCCCTAGAAGGCGGAAGAAGGCGGCCACACTGTCCGTCGTGTTGCGGGTCACAAGAGCCACAGGAACCTGGGGGGGGGGTTGGGGGGGTTTGAAAAGAAGATACCGCAGAGGAGACGGAGACGGTGGGGGGACAAGGATGGAACGCAGGGGGAAGGAAAGGAAAGGGAAGGGAAGGGGGTTTGGGGGTTTTGAGGGAGGGCATCTGGGAGGGTGTTCAGGATTGGGAAGCAAGCCACCGATAAAGTGGGTGGCAAGTGGCACAGCAATGGAGCGGAGATTAGGGTTCTGATTGCGAAACCTTTGAGCTTTGAGCGCAAACTAGGGTTTTGCATGCAAGCTAGGGTTTTGCACGCAAACTACTAGGGTTTTGAACGCAAACTACTAGGGCTTTCCATGCAAACTAGGGTATTGCACGCCAACCCCCCCCCCCCTCCCCCTCCCCTGCCCCCCGCCCCACCTGCTTGTCCCTCAGCAGCTGCATCAGCTCCATCAGTCCGGGCTTGGCGCTGACTGCGGCCGCCGCCTGGGCCTCGATCTGCAGGATGGTGGCCATGGAGGCGGCGATGCGGGGCTCCTCCTCCCAAGACTCCATCACCGTGAACAGGTCGCCCACGGGGATGCCTGCAGGCGGGGGCGGGGGCGGAGGCGGAGGCGGGGGTGGGGGCGGGGGCGGGGGATGTGGTGCCGGCGTGGAGGCAAAGGGGGGGGGCGCGGGCGGACCCTGTGTCCCTGCCGGGGCGAGGGCAAGTTCGTCTGAAGACCGGGTCTTGGGTCGGGTTGAGTTGGAATGTGGAGTGTCAGTGTGGTATGTTTGATCGCGGCTTGGGGAGCCATGGGTTTACGTGGTGGCTGGGTTCGGATGGGTTGTGGGTGAAGGGGACTGACGTCGGCTGCCGGTTCCCTTTGGCTGGTTCGGTATATATGGGAGCGGAAGAACGGAGGAGCAGAGACGTCGTTCGGGTGCCGCAGGACGAGGAGCAGCCAGTGTGATGACGTTGGGGACGAGCAGCGGCGACGCTGACCAGAGTGGGAGAGGGGGGAGAATATGCGTGGGTCGGTGCCGCACACCGTTGCACGGTCCAGGCGGGGTGTGTGCTGTGTGGGAGCTGGCGTTTACGTTGGGTGTGTGTGACCGCACCTGTCCTGGCGCGCATGTCGGCGAAGTCGATGTGAGCCTGCGAGCGAGGGAGGAAGCAAGTGTTGGATGCGGGGGTGTGGGGCCTTGGGGGGATGTGTAGGAGATAAACCCAGCTGCGCCCCCATTGACCGGTTCCCATCACACCTCGGTGAGCGTCCCATCCATATCTGCGAGGGCGGGCGGCAAAGGGTCGCTTCTCCGGGGTGCCGATATCACAGAAACAAGCAGCGATAAGCCAGGTGCGGAGGTACAGCAGGATAGTACACTAGGTGGTCGCCTGAGGACCCCAGCGGAGAACGGATGGGGGCTGCAAGCTCACCGAACACTATCGCCTTGTAGAACAAAGGACGGGATTCCTGGTTTTTCTGTGCGGTAACGACGTCTGGCGTGATAGTTGGGGCCGTCGCTCGCACAACGGTGCGACGACGACCGCGCGCGCCATGGCCGACGCGCTGTGCAAGTGAGCAGTGACGGAGCAGCATTACAACCGTGCTAAATAGAAGAATTAATATTTAAATAGGTAATTGTATCCACTTATTTTAAGACAACTATCAACAGCGCACGGGGATAAGGATAAGGGAAGCTTAGGAAGGCTTGGTCACCGCCATAAATTGCCAGCCTATACCTAACGTCAACTTCCCAAGTAAAATAACTGAAGCCGCTACACACGTGTCTGCCGACAGCAAGCGCGTTCTCATGTCGCCGTACCAACTGCCCACCCAACAACCCTCAACCCAACTCAGCAAGACAGCAACTCTGCCCCTAAACCCTAGTCAGGCTCGTGGTCATCGCCCTCCGATGCCGCTCTCCAGAGCATGAGCCATTTTTATTGCCCCAGATGTCATGTTAAGTGCCTACGTAACCGGACCTCATCACGGCAGCCACCATGCGCGCATGGAGGAACATGATGTGAGCTGGCATACCCCACAACTTCTAAGGCCGCCAGAACGCCATGGACTCCCATGGAATCCCGCCTTGCCCATCGCAGCCTCCACTATCCCCATCCAGGTCGGTCCTCAAAGCGCCAGCGGGTCCTGCTTCAATCCGGCATCAGTGAGACCCTCAACCGGCGCCGTCAAGACTCGCAGTGGCCGTTGGAAGGCAGCGCACTTTCGCCGCAGCTGCTGTCCGCCTTCCGCAGCAAGGCTAGCTGTCCGGCTCGCACAGCCGTACCTGTCCGACCCGGGCCCTTCCCGCCGCCCCCCCAGGACTGTATCACCGCACGCAGCCATCAGCCAGTCCACCGGCAGCAGTCGGCCGCCCCCGCCCGCCAGAGGCGCCAGTGCAGCCCCGCCAGGGGGCTTCACGCAGCCGCATCGACGCAGCTGCTGGCCAGGCCGCTGTTCGCCGCGGCCGCGGGGAATTGTGGTGGGCTCGACGGAGGGCCTGGGGTGTAGGGGGTGCAAGGACAGACGCGCATCGGCGCGAAGCAGCTCGCGATGAGGGAGGCGGCGTGCGCGTCTGCCTCCGGCTCCGGCAGCTTCCGACAGCTGGGATCGGAATGGAAGGGGACGCTCGCGACTGTCATCGCAATCCACGGGGCTTCCCCCGTTCCTTCAATGCAGTTCTTCTTGCGGGCAGCTCCCCGCCCCCATCCGGCCCAGTTGCTCCTAGTTGATAGTAGCGAAGTAGCTGAGGCAGGAATTTGGCGTGGCGAGGCCATCCGTACATGTTCCGTCGTACACCGCCGTACTTCCTTGGATATTCCGGATTGTGAGAAGTTGTAACGGCCTCAAAACCAAATCCAATCCACATTCAGTCAACTGACCATGAGGCGAAGAGGACCAGATGTCACACGCACCATGGGGTGTGGCAGCAACTTCCCAGGCGTTTGAGGACCCTGGCTTGCTGCGCTGGGCCCCATTCTCCGGCGCTCTAGTCCACCCAGAGCGGCGGTGCGTTGCATTCGGAGGCTTTACGTCACCGTGTTCGAACGGCCATCGGTGGGCAACCTAGCCGTGCCACATCACATGGCGGGTACCAGCTGCATGCCGGCGAGGGGCACGCCCCCACAAGCCTCCACATGCACACGTGGGGGCGAGCAGCGACCAGCGCGCGATGCCGGGACCTGGTGCCCCAGGCAGCAGTCTGGGGCACAGCTGCGTGCGGGGTATTCCAGCACAGCCCTGATACGTAAGGGGAGCTGGCACGTGCGTGTGCGCGCACGGCTCCGGCTCGTGCACGCGTACGTGCGCGCGTGACACTGCTCCGCGGCCCTTCGTCACGTATCCAGATCCGATTACACCTCCAGCACCGGACATGCATCCACATGCGCCGCACAGCACCCCTCCTGCCGCCCGGTTTGACATGCACTATCCCTCCCAGCCAACTGGTCCGCCGAGAAATGCAGAAACCGGCAAGGACAGCGACCGACCGACAAACAATCACGTGCATCATCATCATCATTAGCACCAAACAGTGCAACATACTTCTGTGCGGCGGCTGCAGCAGCAGGCGGTGCATTCAGCGCGTCTTATATGCGAGACTTTTTATTTTTTTGGCGGCGTGCCCACACCCCGGGGGCCGACCAACATGCACGGCATTCCCAGGGGCCTTCCAGCGATGGCACCCAACCCCGCGCCTGCCGCCGTTGCGCAGCAATCGCGAACATCATACTCATGAACATCGAATGCCGCCGCGAGCTTCTATGGCTAGCGGTGGCCGGCAAGACAACACGGCAAGGACTGCACCAGACCGCAAGCAAGCACTGAAAAATTTCTTCAGGAGGACAAGCAGCGTCGCATCGCAAATTGCGTTCGCACGGCGAGTGCAGCACATTCCCCCAACACCCATACGGCGCCGCCGATCAGCACCGCCCTCCCCCCCCCAGGCGGTAAATCGTTGCTATGCCTGACGCCAAGCTCCCTTCCCTGCGGGGCGGGGAGGTCCCGCGCGCGGTTGGTCTCACGCTAAGCATAGGCAAATCACCGACAGTACTAAAATGTACGAGAAGGCAATGTCACTGACAGCTTGGTCGCCGAGCAGGAAGGGGCAAACGCCCCAGCGCCGGCGACCACGCCATCCAGTGGCACGCGCGCGAACACATCAACAGACCCACCAACCGCAGGCAGGGAAACTGTCAGACAGACCACCGCACACACGAGCACACACACACACACTCAAACGGCGCCCACCCTAGACAGGATGGACGCCTAAACCCGCATCACTCACTCACTCTGTGCAGCGAGGCTAACGGCGTGACACAATCGCGCCGCTCGCACGCGGCCCCAAGTCTGTTTCGCAGCCCGCGGCCGTCCCACGGGCCCCAGCGCCCGCCGTTGGCCCGCACGCAAGCACAAAGACACACACATACACATTCACACACACGCAACTCTTCAAAATTGCACCTCGAAAGGCGTATCTCGCGTCGGGATCCTGTTTCCGCAAGTTTTCCTCCGAAGCCCCGCGCGCGCTGTTGCACGAAACGGCGCGACACCGCGCGTCACGCCCCAGGCCCCCAGTGCGCCGCCATGCTGCACAGGCGCTAGGGGGCCTGGGAGGCATGCACCCGCGTCGCCGCGCCACCGCCCCGCCCCCCCGTGTGCGGTAGCCATACTCGCCGGCTTTATGTGTTCCACGCAGTCTTCCTGCGCCTCCCTACCCGACATAGCCCCCCCCATCCCGGGTCATCACTCCCCGTAAAAATCAGGAGCCATCATCGGGCCGTCCGCCGGAAAATCATCCCGCGACCCTGCCTTGCCCCATCACCTCTTTCTTGTAAATCAGAAGGAGCCCCACCCACCAAACGACAATGGGCCCACCGCTCTCGTGTAGTCACTGAGTGGTAGGTGGCCTGTCCGCGCACAAACAGGTTCCAGCCGCCATTGCGCGGGCGACGGGTGAAGCCCCGCCGCGCCCTGGACTGCCTGGCCCCCTTCCGGCCCCCCCACCTTGCCGCGCACACGCGTATGACGTACAATCATAAGAAAACATATCGCCGAGGGAAACATGTTCGGCGTGTGCCGATAGAGCCCCGACACGGTCCTTCCATCCCGCTGCATGCCCAACTTCCCGGGCCGGTCCAGTCGACGCGCATCGACCCCGAGGACATGCATCCAAACCTGCTCCTCAAACCTCTGAGCAGTGCCGCCCGACCTGGGGCACACCGGCTGCCTGCAACTCCCTGCAGACCAGCCATCCCCGCCCCCGAGGAAGCCAGGGGGCAAATCCCCACCCCAACCGCCCGCCGCGCAGTCGGCGGCCATGCCCTGGCACCAGCACAACGGGTGCCAGGAGCCGCCGCCGCCGCCACAGAGCGGCCTCGGACGCGCCACCGCACCTCCCCCAAAGTGTGCAAGAAAAGCAGTGCCGCCAGAGTCAAAAAGCGTCCGCAAGTAGTCCTTAATGGAAGCTCGGCCCCGCAATCGCACATGGGAACACGCGCCACTGTGTGTGTGTTGTTAAGATACCGGTAGTAGTAACCCGCAAGCCGTCGTGAGATGGCGGATGCATTTGGTGCTCATGCTGGGCCCAGCGCGCGTTACTTTACGGTACGCGCGAAAGCAGCCCAGCCAGCCTGCTATGCGTCGCGGTACGAGCCCTCGCCCACGACCCGGGCGGCCCGGGTGCCCTCCCCTCCCCTCCCAACGAAACCCATCGCGTGAGAATCGCTACTGGGCGGGCCAACCGCACTGCAAGGCGCACGTGGCGGCGTGCCCAAAGGGCTCTGCGCGCGCCCTCGCGCCACCGCTGGGCGACGGCACATCATACGTACCTGTACAGCTGCCTAGAATCACAACAGACCACCACCGTCCAGTTACGACCGCACCGAATCACACGGGAACACGACCACAAGCACCAGCCAACACCACCACCATCGCCACCACCACCATCATCATTACCACTACATACAACGCACAAACAACACGGATGCGCCTTTCAACCACACGGCAGCGCCGCACCGGCGGGAGGGGCCCGTCCAATTATGCGGCAGCCGCCGCCCTCGCAGCCGCCTCCTGCGGGCCGGCAAGCCAGAGGACCCACCGCCGCCCCCTCCGCACCATGGTTCCCGCGTCGACACCAAACATGCGTACGCCTTAACGCTCAACCAACAAATGACCGCACCCACATACACAAAGACACATGGCAGCCCACCTAGCTACAACAACATCATTTTTCTCCTCGATCTCGGTCTCGTCGTAGAGGGCTTGCAACGGCCGCGTAACTCCTGCCAAGTACACAAATGCACACTGGTGACCCGTCCGCGCTGCCCTTCGGTCATGTGGGACACGTGCATCTTGTCCCATCACCGGCCACAAGGGCCCCTTTTGCGGCCTTGCCCAGTCAAATGCTGTTGGTACTCGGCATGGCATCTCTTCTCTCAATGGTACACTGCGGCGGTCATACACGAGCTGCTGCCATCCGTCGCCATTGACCACACCCCGCGCCGTCGCCCAACGAAGTGCCGCCCTCCTCCGTGTCAACAGCAGCAGCAGTGCATCAGCGGGCGCACAATGTGGCTACCCACCCTCCTGGCCCCGCAGCGGGCGCGGATCGTCGCCCGGGCTTCCGCAAACGGAAACCGGGCGACCGAGTCCCCGGCTCCCGCCATCCGGTCCGAGTCGCGTCCGGATGGCCCCCGGGTCGGCTTCACGCGCCACCGGTCAGCGCAACCCAGGTCCGCCCCCGGGCCCCGGCAGGTTGACCGGGGCGCCGAGCCATTCCCCCCGCCAGCATGACGGAGCTGCGCCGCGCGTGCCGCTGCTCCGCCCACGCGGCGGCGGGTCAGGCCGCGCGTGCGGTTGGGCGCTGGTGCTAGTGCTGCTGTCTCCGCGGCGGGGGCACCACGTTGCCCTTCGCCACCTTCATGTACCGCACGCCGCAGGCGTTGCAGAGCGTCTTGGGGCCGTGCGGGCCTGCGCGCCACACCGGCGTCGTCTGCAGCGGGGGAAAGGGGGCAGCAGTCCGGCGGGCTGACGGTAGACGTGGCAGCGCAGGGGCATACGAAATTCAACACAGATGAAAGACTAGACACGCGCGCCTTCCGGTGAGGGGCCCGCGGGCCGTGTCACGTACTGGCGCACCCACCCACCCACCCACCTGGGTGCCGCATTGGGTACAGCAGTGGCCGTTGGGGTTCGGGGCCGGCGCCTTGGGCGGGTTCCCGTTGGGAGACGCGCGCTTGCGCGGCTTGGGGACGGAAGGAACGGGGCACAGGCGCTTTCCTGCGGGGGCGGCACCCAGTCGCACACGGCGGCGCGCATTGAGGTCAGAAGTTAGACCACGGCGGTAGGGTCATTGGGGTCATTGGGCCTCGCCTGAACGGAGGGACACGGCACGTCGTTCTGTGGGCCAGGGTTCGATTAAAGCTGTGCATGGTCAAGAGGAGGAACGAAGCCGTCAGCACTCACCATCCGGGCCCACGAGCACGCCGCCCGGGGCCACAAAGGCTCCAGGCGCCCCCATCCCCACGCCCGCCATCACGCCCGCCGGCGGCACCGCCGCCTTCGACTTGGCGCCCTTGCCGGCGGCGCCAGCGGCAGCGTGAGGCGCCGCCACTGCCGCTGCCACTCCGGTGGCGGTAATGCCCGCGCCCGACGGGTCGATAAACGGGCCGCCGCCGCCGCCGCCGCGCGCCAAGGCCAGGTGCGTCGCCGATGCTGTCGTGAACGCGCTCGCCAGGGTGCCAGTGGATGTGCCCGGCGGCTCCACCGCAACCTCCACGCCCTCCATGTAGCTATTCATGTTGGCCGGCATGCTGCGAACCGTCTTCATGCCGCCGCCGCCCTGGCCCCGCGGCGGGTGCCAGCCCGCGAGGACACCGGCGCTCGAGGGCGCAGCGGCGGTGTCCTGCCAGGACCCCGCAGAGAGCTTGGGCCGCTTCGGGCTCTGGCCCTTGGCCGTCGCACTTCCCGAGGCCGCCGCGGCCGCAGCCGCGGCGGCAGCCGCCGCCGACTGCCGCGACCTTGCGGTCTTGGGCTGCTGCAGCAGCGGGCTGGGCGAGGTGATGATCTTGCGCTTCACAGTGACCGACGCGCCGGGCAGCGTCTCGGCGGGCCCGGTGCCCTGGGATCCGCTGCCGGTCGCGGCGGCGCTGTTGCTCGCGCCCTTGAACTGCATCAGGCCCGACCCCAGCGGCGGTCTGGCCCCGGAACCCGAGCGCCCGAGGCTGGCGGAGGCGTCCGGCTGCTGCGCCTGCTCCGGCTGCTCCTCCTCCTGGAGCGGCTGCAGGGGCTGGCCCAGGAAGGACCCGGTAGAAGAGGGCCGGACAGGAAACGAGTCCTCCGGGAGCTCCAGCAGCTCCAGCTCACTGACGCTGGGCGGCAGCTGCGGCGCAAGCAGCTCGCCCTCCTGCAGCCAATGCCGGCGCAGCTGCGTCTCGTTAAGGCTGGCGCAGCGGCCGCGCGCGCCGAAGGAGAACTGGCCGCCGTTACCGCCGCCACCCGAGTCGCCGCAGCCCAGCACGAAGTCCATGGGCAGAGTGTCGGGCGCCACGTAGCTGTAGGAGCGGTAGACGTGCGGGCGGCGGAGACCGGCCTGCGGGGCTGCTGCGGGGTGGGTGCTGTGCGAGACGGCGGGGCCGCCGGCGCCCGCGGTGGTTGCGGTCAGAGCGAAGCTGTCGACGCTGAACGCGCGCGGAATGTGCGTCCGTTGCTGGTCTGTGGTGATCACCTGCTGCTGTACTTGCTGCTCCTGCTGCTGCTGCTGATGGTCTCGTTGCGTTGCAAAGGAGGAATGCTGTTGGACGCCGCCGTGGGTGAGGCGCGAGAGGCTCAGTCCGTAGCTAGGCATGCTGATGTGCTCCTCGTCGCGCGCCGCGGCGCTGGGCGCCAGACCTGCGTCAAGCGGCAATCGAAGCGCTCAGATTGATCTCAGACTCAGGATCAGCATCATTCGTTCTTCAGCGCACTCCAAGCGCAATGCAAGCAAGAGGATAGGCAGCTCGCAGGTTGATTAAGACCGTAGCAGCTATGACGCAGACCGCGGGCGACGGGGTCTGGCCGAACGACGGCGCCAACGCATGTTGCGCACATCTACACGGCAACGCGCCGCATGGCAACACGCGAGCACCGCTACGTGCGTGCACAGACAACACGGCACTCAGCGTGGGACTTGGTCGGCCAGTGTGCGTTAGCTGCCGCGCCGCGCTAGCTACTGTAGCGGACATGCGACATCGGGTACGCGGCGGAGCTTGGTCGGCCCGCATCGCAGCAAGCCATATGGGTTGGTGCTCCCAAACATCGGACGGTGCGCGTGTATTGGGCGTGCAGGCCGGCTTGGGTCGGGATCCGCCAGGGCGTGGGGATCCTAGCCACAGGGCCAACCGGCAGGCGGGCATCTTCAGGGTAGAACCAACCCCCGACGTGGCCCCCGCCCACCTGTTGTGTTGTCTTCCGACACCTCGCTGTGGGAGCAGCCCAGCGCCACGCTCTTCCCCGGACCCACACCCGAGCTCTCCCCGTCGCCGTTCGTGTGGCTCGTAATGTCGCAGTCGCTGCTCTCCTGACCCGCCTGGAGCGCATCCGCACCGCCCGGCCCGGGCCGCTGCGCCCTCGGGTAGGCGCTCGCGGTGTCGGCTCCAGTCCTGCGGGGCGGGGCACAGCAGGCAGCACGAAGGGAGATTGAGGGTTTTCCGAGACGCTTCAAGGCCGAAACCCTATGCGGTGCCATGTTTGCTCAAGCAGACGAAGCGCTCTTGCTTGCCACAGCCGAGGGCGAGGGGGCGAGGGGGTTGTGGAGTATCATGCGGGCGGAGGCGGAGGCGAAAGCTGTGGCCTGACGATCGAGCGCCCGGGCTATGGCCGCGCGGAGTAGGGACGACAGGATGCAATCCTGTGTAGGCACACCGGCACGCGCTCACACACGTGTTAGCGCCTTACCAGTTTTTGCTTTCCACCACCGCGCGGCCGCTGCGAGGGACAGCAGTGGAGTCCGCAGTCGATTGGTGCCCGCAGATGGTGTGTCCGTAGTGGTCGGCGGCGGCTGTGGAAAGGGGTCGGAGACATGGAACGACCAAGGTCAGCGAGTTTCTGCAGGTGGTAACGGGCACCTGGACAACCAACTGCGAATTTCATTCGGCCTCACCCAGATCATCCAGGCTGACGTTGTCCATGAAATCCGTGTCGACAAAATCCGCCGCCAGGGCGCTCAGGCTGCTCCCTCCAGAGTCCTTGGTCAACGAAAACGACTTGCCCGCCGAGGAGTCGCCCACGGGGACGTCTCTGTGCCGGCACCGCAAGCGAAACACACACATGTCAGCGTGCCTTACGCTGTTACATGCAGCGCGCTTCCATCCCAGACAGCGCATAACTTACCCGGCGCCTTCGTAGGACTGGACCTGGAGTTCCAGCTCGCCCGCGAGGCATGGGACAGTGCTGCCAAACAGGTCCGCATCTCCAAAAAACATGGTATCACCGTCGTCGAACATTTGCATATGTTGAGCGCAAGCCATGTCCGTCGTATCCGGCAGGAGTTCCGCGAGAGCCTGCGCAATGCTTTTGTACGAGTCGGCAGAGAAAAGAGGAGTTCGACGAACGCATCGACCTCATGCGAGTAAGTGAAGAATGCGCTCTTCTATGCACGCAGAGTTGGGCCAGCTTGCGCTAGGCCACCAGCGACGGGTCCGTGCGTTGTTGCGCTGGCAAGCGTCAAACGGTCCAAGGGGCAAGTCACCGGATTTATGAAACTAGGTTGCCAAGTTTTCACTTACCCTAAGGACAAGGACCAGACGTGACGGCGCGAACGGGCGACAGAGGGCGGGTTCACTAGCCGGTCGTGTCGTTGCCGACGAAAGCGCCGGCACCGCTTTACGCGTTGAAGGCCATGAAAACTTTCAGCCTACACATGCAGCAGCGCGCCCATGTTACTGCGAGGAACACGGTGGCGAGCTTGAGGACGTAAAGTTAGCCCACGTGCCTGGTTGAGGTTTTGTATACCGACGTCCCTGCTTACATGCGTAGTGTTAACTTATTGGAGAACATAATTGCCGAACGCACGTCATGTAAACTCACGCTTCTACTCGGAGATGCTGTGTCTGTTGCCGTACGCAGGCGGACCCTTTTCTTTCCCTCCAACCAGAACTTTTTGTTGGTAAAGATTGAACTGTTTGAAAACAAGGTCGCCTTTTATTCCGTTTAGTTTATGTCTGCAATGGCCCAGTGCAATGGTGCCGCAAATTCCGTTATGCGGTTTGGTAAGGGCCACGATTTTGTAATGTTTTAAGCATTGGCATACAAACGTTAACTAGTAGTATCGTATGCAGCAGTACGTGCAGGCACTGGTCGTAAGCGGTCCGTGGTAAGGCGACGAGTTGACGACGGCTCATGACATGCCCTTCAACCGCTTACGCAAGTGCGCGCCGCCGAGGCGACGTCCCTGGCCCGGCGCAAGGAGTCAGGCAGGGTGTGTAAATATGCCGGGAAAGATTACCTCAAACACGCTTTTCGCTTTTTGGGTCGTTCGCGGTGCTAAGCTACGAGCGCCCGGCCCCACCGCTACAATCCAGTTTACAGCGACGTACCAAAGTTATAACTGTCGACGATATACGCATTTTCAATGGCACAGGAGCGAAGCGTGCTAATCCAAGGCCACGACCGTAGGAAAAGTGCTACTAACCTGCAAGTTTACTTGCAACCAGCCAGGCACGTTCGCTTCATGCGCGCCAAGAACACATAACCTCTTATATCGGGTAAAAATGTCTGTCAGACGCTGCAAAGCATGTGACACCGTTGAGGTTCACGTGGCCCACTGGGGTTGTGGGCAACTGCCAACCGTCGATAAAGTCCCGTCGATGCACACGGCCGCCTCGCCGTGGTTCGTGGCGCCGTCCTCCCCCAAGCTAGTCACTTGTGGCTGGACGAGTGCTTGGTCTTGGTCTTGGACTGGGGGGCTCTCCTGATGCCTTAACCCCTGACCGAGCTCACGTGCTGTTCTTTCCGATGCCGGGGCATCTGACAAGCTCATTTGGGGGAGGTGCCAGTCGAAAGGAAGGCCCACAGGTGGTTGCGTCAGGCGGAGCCCAGCGTCCTGAGACGGATGGGACAGTCACACGAACCGAACGAAGGATTGAGAGGTATGGGCTTAAATAAGGCCCGCCTGGCCTATGGAAACGTCAACGGTCAGTACCGTATGCCCCATTCTCATGGTGCCAACTCAGCGCTGTCTGGAACGCATGTAGTCGGTCGAGTATAAGACTCTTTAGCCCACTTTTGAGGTCTGCGATTAGGCCGTCCGGCCAGAAACGCAAGTGGCCGCGTCCGCACAATCCCATACCATAGCGACAAGTAATCCAGTCCCGGGTCAACTGAGGCTCGAGCCATACATCCATGGAGGTTGAGTGCAAAGTTGCGAGCATTCCTCTTGTGGGACATGCCTCTCCTAACGCTAAGATGCCTGAAGCGCCGGACAGCGCGCGATCTCCCGATGGGCCCAGTGCACTCACTGGCGCCTGCGGTGCCTCCCCTTGTGAGGGGATAATGTGCAGAAACTTCCCGCCCACGGCGCGATTTGCCCTTGACGCGCACTCTCCGGGCCTCTTTTAATTACCCTACCCCATGCCGACACCCAAATGCACGCTCGCACCTGCTCGGCCGCCTCGTCCTGCAGAAGGTACCTCCCCCACTTGTGGTGCGTGTACAGGTTCCAAAGGAGCGCCACGCCCATGCAGCACGTTACCAGGCTGGCGGCCGTGGGGGTTGACGCCTGGTGGAACTTGATCCAGCCTGCCAGCGCCGGGGCAAGGCCGGGAGAGGAGGCGACAGCGCATTCTGGTCACTGCACGCTTGCGACTAGCAAGCACGCGGAAGGCGGAAAGTTTTGCCAACGATCAGCTCCCTCGATCCCGGTCGTGTCAGTCAAACGTCTAGTGAGAGCTGCGGCCCCAACCACGCGTGATCGCGCAAATAGTGCGTCTTCGCGGACGGTATCGCCAACTGCCCAACCAAATACGGGAGTATCAGCATGCAAGGTGCGCGCAGGGCTCACCCACCCGCTAGCGCCAGGTTGATGAAGAAGCAGGGAACTCCAATGGAGAAGAGGCGGAACGCCGTGCTCCACTCGCCCTCACATCGGTGCGCCCAGTACGCCGAAAACGTGCGCGGGGGCGCCGGCGGCCTGGCCCCCGGCCTGCATGTCAATGCGGCAAGGGCGTGGCAGGCAAGCCCGTGCACGGGCAGTCAGCGGTTACGGTACACCTGTGAAGCAGGCTTACCCATCGCCGTCACTCGCCGGAGTGAATTGGGTCGTGGCCATGCTCATGTGTGAAGCGGGCCGGGCTGCTGCCCGCCGCCTGGGCTGCGTGGCCCGGCGGGTGACATCGTAGCGGTCCGCCAGGGCCACACCTTTGCACCCAACAGTGAACGCGACCCGTGTACCTGTACTGACTGACGAAGACGTGGCAGCGATGCATGAACTCCGCCTCCTCCTGCAGGTAACCCACATTCGAGAACACACGGATTAACTCCCGCTTCGACTATGGCAGCATTTGCGTTATGCCAGCACGAGGCCCTCGGACGGCCAGTGCAAGCACGGCAACCACAGAGCCGCCGCACAGCCGCTGGCGTACCTGCCCTGCGGGCGAACGGGACCCGCGCGGCCCGATGCGAAGCACGTCGAGAACGACTCCAAACCCCGTGACAACCGACATGGCACTGCATACGGTACCTGCAAGTCCAACGGCGCATGACCCGATCACAGGTGCGGATGTCGACCCACCTCTTCGCTGACGTACATCTTCCCAACCCGCATGATGCTGGCCAGCATGAGACTGCACAGCACCACCGCCGCCACCTCCACGCCCACCTGCAAGGCCAGGTGGGGCCGGTTGGGGCGGTTCCCCAAGCTGCGAAGGCGATGACGGCGGCGGCGCTCGTCTTACCGTGATCCCGGTCGTCAGGGCAAACAGCGGCAGGAGGGCGTGGTTGTAGTCGGCGTTCACCACGAACTGAAACTCCAAGAAGCTGTGGGGTCCAGGGACCGCGGCCGATACCATTAGTGGACGGCGCGTCTGCAAGCAGTGTTCGGTCGGGCCCTAGTGCCGACGTGCTGGCCCCTTGGGACCACGCGCCGGAGCTCAGCGTACCTCACCAACGCGAAGCCGGCCAGGAGCGCGGACAGCGCACTGAGCGCCTTGAGCTGCTCCGCCTTCTCCTGCACCTCGGCTCGGTTCCGGTTGACAAACCTGCGGGTTGCCCGAAACGACGCGCCGTCTTCGTGTGTGGAGAGCGATGAAAGGCTGTGCATACCGGCAGCGGTCCGCGCAGCAAGCCACGACCCGCCGATGGGAAGTAGCCGACAGGGGCAGGTTGCGGGTGGGCGGCAGCGCCAGCCGGGTGGCAGGGGGCCCCTGCCGCCAACGTTTCCCGCCTCCTTGTAGCCCGGAATCTGTCCTGTCCTGGCCCAGCACGCATGCCAGCTTGACGATGGCGCGCAGGTGAGGCCACGCATGAAACACTGCTCTTGGCAGCAAAGATGCCTCACCGCTGCCATAGCGCCCTGGCATTGTCAACGTGCGCCTGCTGGACTTGGGTTGCAAGGAAGGCCCGCTCTTCCAACCTGACAGGCCTCAGCATTACGCGGGGGATCGCTTTAGTGTCATACTTAGCGTAATTCGCACTGGATTCGACGAGCATGCTGGAAGAACGTTCCCCCACGGTGACTTGAGGGATAAGGCAGTGGCACTGCCGTACATTGCGTTTTGCATGCGCGGGCCTTGCGGGAAAGGGTCCCGCGCCGCACCTTTCTAACCACGGCCACCATCCCCTAAAAAGCTGTGCCCAAATGACAACGTGGGGATTCGCCTACATGAACTGATGCTCTTGATAGGCGAGCTCACGCTCGTGCTGCCGGTATGCTAGGTCCTCCACCCTCCATGTCCGCTCTTCGCTGCGTATTTGTCGCTGAAGCGTCACATCGTATCCAGTTAGTATGGTCTGGGCCGTGCTAAGCACGCTGTCCATGCTGAGTCGGGAAAGCTGCGCCGGGAAGCTCCCGGAGTCACCGGTGTGCAAACTAAGATCATGCCAATGGTTCCAAAATTACAGCTGGACACCTTGAATTAGAGGTACTATATGCGCCGCCAAGCAGATCCATTGAACAGAAAATATGCAAAATTCTGTTGTACGAAGGTCAACGCTGCAACGAGAGGAGTCGGGCTGTTGCCGCAAACGTTGCCCAGTTTGCGGTTCTTGTGCTTTGCTTTCAATGCTGTCATACACATTCCTACCTGATTTCATCGTTCTAGGCGGGCGCAACGATGCTTTCCTGCTTTATAACACCAGCATCGTTGCAGCCCAGGAAAGTTTATAACACATTAGTGCCTCAAGTATTTCCTACGTTGTCTCCGGATCCCCGGCAAAATGTGCCGAAGGCAGTTGAGCGGAAAATGGAGAAGCTGGCAGAATACTTGCAAAAGTATCCAGCGAGGACGGCCAAGGTTAGCCCTTAAATACATGCTGTCTCTGCGACATGAATATCTGGAGCTCGAGGCTCGGCTGGTCGTCGAACGCTGCAGGTATCGCGAAGGCTGACGAGGCGGTTGAAGAAAGACCTCAGAAACCGGGTCTATGGCCAGGTCAAAGTCGCTGTCTACACTTATAAATATTTGCTGTCGAAGTCGTCGGAAGAGGGCAGCAACTTCACTTTCAGCTATTTCGCCAAGGAGCTGATCGACGAACCGGACGTTGTGGTGGGTTGCAGCACAGGCGTGCTTTGTGGGTGCGATCGCGGTGGTGACAGGCCCCTCGCTGCTGGTCTGCAGTTGAAAACTCTGTTGGGCCACACGGACCCGATGGTCCGGCGCTTCGGCGCTGAGCTTTTGGCAAGCTACATCAAGGCACAGGTGGGCTCGAGATATGGAGTGGGACTCGGTAAATTGAAAGTGGGCCTGGCGGAGGCGGTTAGGGGCCCTGAAGGCGCGTTTTTTGGACCCAGGGGTCTCTAGATTCGGTGTGGATTCCTGCGCATGGCAGTCCGCTTGGCTCCTGATTATGCACGTCTCTCTGAACAACATCTCTTCCAATGTGCTGCTTCAAATTCTCAAAGCTGCTTTAATAACCTAGCTGACGAGCGGTCGGCGCCGTCATCGAAACAGCCAAGTGCTCACGGTCTGCACGCTTCGTACCGTGCCCATACACACTCGGTGGCACGCACGCCCGGCCGGATTTTACCACACGCGACCCATATCACGCTGCCAAACTTGGGGAATAAGATGTCCACCTTGGGGAATAAGATGTCCACCTCCTTACATACACTTGCACCCAGAGCCCCGTGGAGCACCAGCTGAAATTGGTGGAACCGCTGGTGACGACGGTCTGCGAGCTGGCGGGCCAGGCGGGCGGGGACGAGCAGCTCAAAATGGCCAGCCTGAACGCCATCGCCGAGTACGTGGGGCTGTGCCACGAGCTCAAGATGCTCCCCACCAAGTTGGAAGAGATCATGGGCGCGGTGCTGAAGAACCTG
This sequence comes from Pleodorina starrii, assembly GCA_030267565.1. Taxonomy (NCBI): domain Eukaryota; kingdom Viridiplantae; phylum Chlorophyta; class Chlorophyceae; order Chlamydomonadales; family Volvocaceae; genus Pleodorina; species Pleodorina starrii. Next base: position 1,402,043 of record BRXU01000022.1, on the reverse strand, counting down.
GACACCAGCAAGGGAGCTAGCGCGACAGGTATGCATGTCGCGTGTATGCGGTGGTGCCCAATAAACGGCAGCATGCTGCTCTTGAGGGGCTGTCGGTGGCGCCGCGAGGCCAGCGGAGAGGAGAGGCATGCGTAATGGGGCACAAACGTGCAAGTGTGGCGAACTGTGTCCTTTTAAACGAAGGGACCCACGGCCCAGTGTTGCCCGCGATGTTGTGCGCAGTAAGCTTATGTGACCAAGAGGCTAATGCAAATTTGGACGCAGAGGCAGTGTCGGCAGAGTAAAAATCAAACAGCGTATAGGATAGGCATCCGTTATAAGCCCTGGGCGGCCTTGGCACAGTAGTTATTACCAGACTTGCACGACCCATGACGCCATGAGAGCAACTTGGTGTGTGGCCATCATCTTGTGGCACGCGACTTCAAACGCTTGTTGATGTTCCTTGACGGCTTGGCGGGTCCCGCGTTGCATCAGGTGAGCCGAGCGCAGCGCCGGATGAGACAACCCTACACGGTCTGGCGCACAGCGTCCTCCTCAAGTTCAAACCATTTTTGCAGGCGAGTATGCGCATGGGCGACAGGTCGAATTAAATCGTGCCGCGGTAACGCGGGGGCTTGCGGGCGGTGCGCATTTAAGGCTGGAGACTGGATTCAAGTGTGCGTGCGGCCGCCCCCCAACGGCCTAAGGTGTTCCCCTAGCCGGGCCTCAGGCTGCCGGGAATGCGTGTTGCTTTCCTCGGCCTTACGAAGGTATCGATGTCCGAAATGATGAGCCGTCCTGTTCGTTCGCTTTCCTTGTCCTCCAGGACATCAGCACCGTGTACCGGGTGATGGAGACCCTCTTCAAGCACCTGGACCAGGGCAGCGGCTGGCAAAAGGCGGAGGCCGTGCAGGTGTGCCCGGGGCCATGCCCCACCGTTAAATGGACCTACCGTAGACGCCAGTGCGTGGATGACGCCAAAGGCTGCAACGCACATGCAAGTAGCTGAAGCTAAGGCGATTGTACATGGCCGTAAGGGAACCCTGCGGTACTGTACAATGGTGCAACTAATGAGTGTCGATGCTTGCCGTATGGCCACTCACAAGAAAGCTATGGCGTGTCGCGCTGCAGCTTCGTGTATCGGGCGCGTACCGAAGACAAACGCCAGGAGCCTTTCGCACGTGGTTGTCGGCGGGTCCTATGCGGCACTCTTTACGTGGCGTAGAGCCTGTGCAGCACTACTGTACGGAGAGTTCGAAATACGCGACGGGGGGTATGCAAGCAAACCAAGGATGCGTCTTCCTAGACACGCGGAGTTGGGCCGGCTGGCGCCAAGCCGCCAGCTATTGGCCCGTGCCTCTGCTCCGCGGGCAAGCGTCCGAGCGTTCCAGTCGGCGAGCCATTCATGTTATGAGCCGGGTTCGCAGCCTTCCGCACAGCCTGAGGGCCAGGGCCACAAATGAAGACGTGCACGGGCGACAAAAAGGCGGGTTCCAATTGCCGGTTGAGCGTTGTCTGAGATGGCGCCGGCACCGCTTACCGCGTACGAAGCGGTGCCAATGCCCAGCCTACACACGCAGCAGCGCGCCCATGTCACTGCGTAAGGCGCGGAAGTTGGCCCGTTTGCTTGCTCGGGGTTTTATTTTCTGACGTCGCTGCTGACATGTGATATATCACCCGGAGCACAGAATTCGCTCGACGATTTCGCTGGACGCGCGCTCACGGCAGCCCAGCAGATGCTTCTGTGTTGCCATGCGCCATCCCGCCCCGTCCCCTCCCCGCAGAACCTGATGGCAATCGTACAGAGCTCCTGCTCCGAGCAGCCCTTCCCGCTATTCGCGGCGCTCATACGCCACAGCAGTGGGGCCGGCTTGCGGTCCGACGAGCGCGCGGTGGTGATTAACCTGGCGCTGCAGCAGGTCGGTAGGCGCACCGCCAGTACGCTAACGGTTGCGAGGCCAACCCACCGTGGCAGCGAGGGCATTTAGAGGCTAGGACAGGCGTATGCTGAGCAAATAGGCAACCCGACGTCATACTGCGGTTTCCAAGGTTGCCGTACGGATCTGAGGCTGCCAAGGCCTGCAGACAGCGCCTTTCCGCCTTGCTTGTCTAAAGACCCGATAGCTTCTCCACGTTGGAATGCGCCCACTGCGGCTGACGTTACACGCGCTTGTGTCACCGGGAGGGGCCGCGGCAGCTTTACTGTGCAAGCGTATCCGTCCACTTGATGCAATTTTGCATTTGAGCGGCGTCTACCTTATGAGTCGCTTCCCGCGCTCGCCTGTCATACGCACGCCGGTGGAGCTTGGGATGTTTTGTTACATGTTTGTGGTGGCGTTGCCGTTGGGCCTCCGGGCGCCCACCACAGGCTCCCGTCTACTCGCTGTCCGCATTCAGCATGGCGCTGCAGGAGCTGCCGCGGGCCCTCACTGCTGACCAGTACAGCGACACAACCCAACTGCGGGGCACTATCTTGGTGAGCCGGGGGGCCAAGGGGGTATTGCGGCGACATGATGCGTTGTGGTCATTCAGGCTCGCGCGGCGTGAGCCTACGCATCTGCATGCAGCTGCACAGCTCAAATTCCCGAACTCTTGTAGCCTCAAAGCTGGTGGCGTGTGCCGATCCCGCTCAAAATAAAGAATTCTGCGCCACGCAGCGGCAGCGAACGGTGATCCGTTGCCGCCGCGAGTATTGAGGCTGCGAGTATGCCCAAACAAAAGATGTTGCATCGTGCACGTTGGACGCACAAGCTCCCACGCTGCTCTTGGTCGTACACATGCATGCCAGCTTGATGCAGGGCCCCAACCATCCCTTTCGGCGCGCACAGGCCGCAATGCGCCAGCTGGCGCAGGCAGTGGGCGACGCCGCCCAGATGTGCGAGGCGATCTCGGCTGTCCTGCGGAACCACGCAACGCCGAGCAAGCAGGCACAGGTGAGCCGCAGGCGCTTGCCGGCCTGCTGCCAAACGACGCATTGGGACATGCTGCTGTACTTTGCCCGGCCGAGTGCCCGTTGCGCAGGAGTCGCGCTGTCCGTCAGTTGGCTCCTTCTCCGTGACAACGTTTCTCCTCCCCGTTCCTTTCCAAGAATGCCCCCGCCGCGCCCTCCTCGTCCTTGCTCGCTCAGGCCTGCCTCGAGTGCGCTCTCGCCGCCACGCTCGTCATACCCACCTTCCCGGAGACAGGCCGCATCTTTCCCGGTGGCCACGCGCCCGCGCAGCTGCTGCAGCAATTGGCCGCCATCATCACGGTGTGGGGCCCCGCCGAGGCGGACTCACGAGCCACCGCTTGCGAGCTACTGGGGACCGTGATGCTAGCCTGCGGGCCTGGGCTACGCGACGAGAAGCAGGCACTGGGGCTCATGGACATGGTGTTGCAGGTGGGTGGGTGCCTGGGTCGACAGCAGTGTAGCTGCCAGGGTGGATTCGATGGGGTGCCGTGGGCGGGGGTCCGGGGTGTGCAGTGCTGCAGTTGCAGTGCGGCGCGCTTCGTGGCAGCTAGGGCTCAAGGCAGGTACCGGCGACGAACGGTTATCCAACCATTGCCCCTGCGCACACAAAGCCGCGTGCGCGCTCGCCTCGCAAGCGCGCCGCACGCGTGCACACACTTGCGGGCATCACCTGGGCGTGCTGTACATATGTGGGACTTTGTACAAATGCGAACGGTTTCGTTCCATCGGCTACCCATGCAAAGGGTTACATTGGCCGCGCCTGCACAGATGGCCCAGAATGTCTCCCTGGGCACGCCCGCGGACGTGGCTACCATGAGCCGGGTGCTGGCGGCATGCCTCGCCAGCCGGCAGCCGGAGCTGCTGTTGCACGGAGTGCGCCTTTCCAAGGTGCTGCTGGGCGAGGCGCTGAAGTACGCGCCGCTGGCGAGCGCTGCCGCGGCAGTGGAGCGCGTCGCCGCTGGCGGGGCAGCCGTGGAGCGGTCGGGAACGGGAGGTGCGTCCGTAGAAGAGGCAGTGGCAGGGTTCACGTTGAGGCAAATGGGTAGCATTGCCTACGCTTCCGGGTTGCGCGTATCAGCGCGGCCCGCGCCCTGTTGGGCGGGGGGCGCATGCCTTCGTTTCTCCAACAGTATCAAGCTTCGGCCTCGGGCTTCGGCACGTTCCAGGAGCATTTTCGAGGAAACACGCATTTCCGTAAGCACCTCGCAGCTCATTCTGTTCGCTGCGCTATCTGCAGATGAGGACGCGGACCGGCTGTGGGCGGTGGCGCTCCTCATGCTGGTCAACAACCTGCTGACCGTTCTGGCGGCGCGAGCCAACTGCAACCACTTGTTATCCCTGCGGTTCAACGTGCCAGCCGGCGCGTGCACGAGCCTCAAGGTATGGGTTGATGCTGGTGGGCAAACATGCTGGTGGGCAAACGGGGAATGCTTTAGCAATGGGCAATTACACGATCCATCGCCATGGGGCGATGCCCCCGACGTTACTGCGTAATTTCGGGGAGTGCTTGCAGCTTTGTGGCGCTTCAAGAGAGCATCTTAGTAGCTGAAGGGGAAGGAGGGGCCACCCTACAGTGCACACGAAAAGAAGCTTCGTTGGGAATAGGACGGCGTCCTTTTCGCGATGTACTGGCTGTTGTCAAAGCACGTGGTACCGATATAAGTACCGGTACGTGGCTTTTGCCGAAGCGTGTGGTGCGAATGCTGGAATGATAGGTTCTGCGCGGTCATGGGTGCACGCCTCCTCTTGTGTGCTGCAGGAGGAGGGTGGAAGCATGGTGAGCTGCTCGCCGTTGTTCGAAGGCAGCGCTTCGCAAGCGGAGACGTGCCTTCGCGCTGTGCAATCCGAGTGGCCAGTCGACCATTGGTATGGCAAGGTTCTGGACGCGCTGTGCAAGGTGCGTTGGAGAGCAAGGCGTCGCCCGCAGCACGCTAGTGGGACTTCTGAGATGTGCGCTGGAATGCGGTTTGGGGTCTCTGGGGGTCTGTTGCATGTGCTCGTCGTAGATTGGAAGCATTATTCATAACGACACATTCGGGGTTCTCCACACGGCATCAAAACGGTTGGTGTTAAGAAACGGTTGGTGTTAAGAATGAGCCCCAGCGGTAGTTTCTGCTCCAAAAGCGTGGTGTTGCAAACCAATCGTACACTCTTACTTGCCGAAGCCGCGCCTTGCTACGTGCTTGCAGGGCAGCATCCTCCAGACGCACTACATGCACAATCTGCAGAACATCATCTTCGAGCCCTTCACCGCGCACGCCTTGCCGGGGTTGCCAGCAACGCAACAGCTGGCGCTTCAGCCCAGCATCGCCAGCACGGCCAACGGGAATGCAGCGGGATCAGCGCATGGCCGCGACGCAGCCGTTACACAGTGGGTGGGGTGGGAAAATTCCACGTCGAAGTGTTGACCCGCGCTTTGGGGATGACTAAACCATGTACAGTTCGGCTATTGCCCACAATTACGGCCGCTGCCGTACTGCTGGATCGTAGAATGTTGAGTGTCTGATATTATATGATGTTGTGGGTCCCCCACGTTCACGTATTACGATTTTTGCTAACCATCATACCTGTCCACTGTTCGCCCTGTATCAGGTTGACGTCAAAGCTGGAGGCCATGGCGCGAAACCGGGTTGTGTCCATCAAGCGCGAGCGTCTCAACTTGCAGCACGTCATGGACATGTTGGCGGATGGGGAGGGCGATGAGACCGGGACAGTGCCGCCGGCAGAAGGTACGAAGGATAAACGCTGTTTTGTGGAATCGTTTCGGGGTACGGGTTCAGGGTACCAGGATATGGGTGCATGTGGGTACCTTGATTGTGATCAGCTGGCATGCTGAGGCACCGCAGGCGCAGCAGCAGCTACCGCATTTCTCCGTTTCAAGACTTGTGTCCCGCCAATTTACCACACTGTTTAGGAGGAAAAGCATCGGATCCGGTCGGCGCCCTCAAGGACAACAGTGCGGTGGCGGTCAACGAGATCGTCCTCAGCGACGCAGGGTTTGTGGATCTGATGGCGGTGCATGAAGCGTCGACCCATCCGCCAATGGGGTTGGGCCCCTTGGAAATGGCTGAGTTGATGCAGCGATTGGACGCTGTGACGGGGTAGCGTGTCTGCTGGCGACGGCATGTCCGCTGTGGAAACCGTACGATATGAATCGGATTATGGACACTCAGGTGTCAGCTACGTACTTACCCGCCGGACGAACGCAGGACGAAAGATAATGGCAATGGCATTGCGAGGCATTCATAGTTACAGTGCACTGCGGTATACGTGAGTTTGCCTGTGAGTATTTAAGTTTTGTACTGTATTTTTTATCTACATTTGGGTTTTGTATTTGTTCCAGTATACTGCTTACCTGGACATCACCGATGGTCGCTACTCGCTGGCTAAACTGCCTGACGTACGGAATGCAAGGGTAAACCGGGTAGTTACTCCCAAGCTCCTTGTTTCATCTGCACTATCGCTTAAAATATAGTGTATTGTTATGGTAATGTGAGCTCCAAATCGCTACAGACCATTGAGCGGATAGAGAGGACAGTGTGCCCTGGCTTGACTTTTCGACGGCATAGCTTGCAACAAATCCAAAACTGTGCGTTTCGGTGACACACCTTGCTGCATGTCCTCGCATGTCTACTTCGACGTTTGGTCTACTTCACAATCTAGTAGCTGGAATCCAGAAAACTATGGGAACACATCCGCTGTGCTTACCCATCCACCACACGGCGCGCGCCTGTGACGCACCGTGCTGAGGCCTCAAAAATAATCATCAACCCCGAACACCCCGAAACCGAGCAACACACTTCATTACTCATGCACTCTACAATTCGCATTGCCCGGTGCATTCAGAGCGGCAAGGTAAGATTGCACGCGTACGGTATTCGTCACTCAAGACCCGGTTGTGGTGCGACATTCCCACCCATTCTCAACACCATGGTGCAACTAACCAACGGCTGTGGTGGACGTGAAACCGCCCGAAGATCCGTGGATATTCGCAGCAGCGACCTGCTGCACTGAGGACTGAGGCTGCGAAACCCCCCGGGGCCCTTTCAAGGCCCGAGCCAAAGAGGATACCCCAAGACGCCGCGATTGCCCTCATCGGCCCCTGACTGTTTCGGACAGCCTTACGCCGCGCCATACCCATGGACAACCGACTGCCTCCCAACTCCCATTTCCAGGATGGCTTGCCAACGTGTATCGAAGTATCAGAGAGCCAGGTGTGCTGCCGTAACATCGGACGCCTTATCATCCGGAGTATGCACAACTGCGGGGAAGGAGAACCGATACGTGAAGAACCCTAATAAAGACCAAAGCTCCTTGCCCGAATCCTTCGACCGCGCGGACTGCTCAGCCCCGACGCCCTCCCCACTTGTTGCCCAAGGATCTGTGCTTTACCCTGCATCTGTCGGGCACCCAGACAAGCAACTGAACACGGGCTCGGCTGCAGATTGTGGGCCCATGCAGTGCGCTCACTCACGAACAGACATGAGGACTCAAGCAACAGTTACTACTAGGTGTTCTGCGTGCTGGCGTCGCCGACTGGCACGGGCATGATGTTGCACTTCTGCTGGCCCCCAGAATCCCGACTGGCTAATTCGCAGATTTGAGTATGTAGTCAGGCCTTGCCCCGTACAGGGATGAAGGGAGCTGCGAGCCCCAGGGATATCACCTCCCACCGCGGCCTCGCCCCCCGCCGGACATTCTGCCCATGCCGCCTCGGCCGGGCATGGGCGCGCGGGGGCCCATGCCGCCCATCCCCGGCGGCGGCATCCCGACCATTCCCCGCCCGCCAAACTCCGGCACCGGCCCGCGCCCATCCATGAACTCCGGCCCCGGCCCATATCCGCCCATGAACTCCGGCCCCGGGCCCCGCCCACCCATGAACTCCGGCCCCATGCCCCGCCCACCCATGAACTCAGGCCCCGGGCCCCTCCCGCCCATGAACTCAGGCCCCACACCCCGCATTCGCATCAGCCCGCCCGGCCCCATTCCCTCGTGCATGCCCCCCCGCCCGCCGTGCACGGGGCCTGCGCCCCTGCCCCGGGCCTCGTAGGGCGCCGGCACCGCACCCGGTCCACTGGGCCTGCCGGGCCCAGCAGCCGGCCTGGGGCCCGGCGTCGGGCCGTCCCCAAACCCGCCCTCGATGTAAGTGCTCATAGCTGCTGGCCCACCCCGATGGGGCCCTGGACCAGAAGCCCCTGGGCTGCTGATGACCCCTACGCCTCCACCCGGGCCAACCTGACGGTTCTGGTCACTGCCATCCGGCACGCGGCCAGGTGGGTTGCCCCCGTCGCCGCGCTTTCCCGCGCTGCCGCCGCCGGTGTTCGTGCCCGGCGGTGGAGGGTCCAGGACGGTGCTCGACCCCATGCCGTTCTTGCCGCCCTTCGCCGATTCCTTGGCGGGCCGGGCGTAGGCGGGCCGCAGAATGCATGATGTCGCGCTCTCGAGGTCAAGGCGATATCCGTCGAGGCCCGCCCTGGCGGCAGTTGACGTGCGCACGTCGGCAAAGTCGACGAACAACTTGACCGACTTCTCTCCGGAGCGATTTGGGTTATCTTTGATCACCAGACGAAGGCTCTGCGATGGGTTAAGGCGGGAGGGCTGGAGTCAGCAGAGAAGGCAACGGATACCTGAAACGGCCATTGACGCGCAGGGAAGGGTCGCGTGCGGCTCTCAGTCTGGGCACGATTATGCAAGGCCGCACGCAGCCAGCCAGATGAAACCTAACCATCTTGATAAGGCAGACTAAATTGCAACCCGGCGAAAACAGCACAGGGGCTCTGCAAGCGCAGTGATCAGGGTCCTACCTTGAAGCCCTCGTACGGGCGGAAGATGTGAGCAAGCTCTCGGCGGGTGACGTCCGCCGGCAGTGAGTCGATATACAGCGAAGCTGTGGGAACCTCTGGCTGCTGCTGCGGCCCGCCTACACCGGCGGCGGCATTACCCCCGGCAGTGTTGCCTCCGGCTGCGCCCACATTTTGCACCGGCTTTTGGGTCTGCGCTGCTTTCTGCATAGGCTTCGGCTGCTGCTGCTGCATGCCGCCGCCCTGCCCGGATCGCTGCTGCTGCTGCCCTGGCCCCGGACCCATTCTCGCGCCCTGCTGCTCCGAGGGTTCCTGCTGCTGCATATACAACCCACCGGACTTCTGCAGCATCTGCTGCGGGCCAGTCGTCTGCTGCTGCTGCTGTGGATGTTGCTGCATCATGCCCATGCCCCCCATGACGGTCTGCTGCTGCGGCTGCTGGGACTCCATCCCACTCGAACCCGGAAATTGTTGCATCCCCATCCCCGGCATGCCCTGGCCCTGCTGGGCCTGCTGGCCCATACCCATCGCCATGCCCTGCCCCGGCGCCACCATCCCGGGCGCGACCCCGCCCACCACGGCTTGCTGCTGCGGCAACGCCTGCTGCGGGGCCCCGTACGTCTGTTGCTGCTGATGTTGCTGCGGCATGGAGCCCTGCAGGCCCATGGCCTGTGGCCCCATCTGTTGAGCCTGACCCATGCCACCCGGCCCTGCAGCGCGAACCCCCGGATCATGACGCGCCACGACGATGAACGTCAGGTGTACATGCGAGGCAAAGGCGCAACTTCAGCCGCAGCTCGCTGGAATGCGCAGATCTGGAAGCCCAATCCCCTTGATTCCGTCCTCTTGCACAGCCCTGGCACTCCACAGAGCACAACTTCACGACCAGCCCCTTGAGGTACCGGGTAATAAGTTCAGCCCCAGCCCACTTGGCTTCTCCCCCGATGCTTTGGGGTGTACACTGGACCCGCACACCGAGCCCCTTTCAAGTCGGCATTCCCTGTGCGAGGTCTTCGCTGCGGCCGAGGCCCCAAGGCATCCCTACTGGCCTTTCCGGCGCCTCCCAAGCTTTGTTTCAGCCCCTTGACTGCTGTGCAAACTGCAGGTCGACGCTTGCTCATGCGCTCGCCCCTCTCGGCTCGGGCCAACACCTTTCCCCGTTATAAGACTCGTGCTTGCAGTGCGACAACTTGACCTTCTTTAGATCAGGCCGCGTAATCCTGAAGGGCCGCCAAGCTGGACTGTTGACCCATCCCAACCCCTGAATAAATCCCCTTACCGCGCACCCCTTCTGTTGTTTTCAGCGCACCCCTTCTGTTGCAAACGGGCACCCTCTCTGTCGGGCCTCCGAGCAATATCCCTGTATCTATCTTCATGCTTTCATGCTGCCCAAATCCTTCAACCTTGCGACTTAAAAGGTACAGCCCTGCCCTCACCTGTTCCAAACAGCCCTGCCAAGTTGCTAAGCTGGCTTTGGCTCAGGCCCGAGAGCGCCGCAGCAAGGCCGTTCGAGTTTCCAGTTGCGGCTTGCATCGCTTGATTCTGCATGCCCTGGGGCTGCATGCCCTGCGACTGCGATTGCATTCCCTGAGGCTGCATGCCCTGGGGCTGCACGCCCTGCGGCTGCATGCCATGAGACTGCGATTGCATGCCCTGGGGCTGCATGGCTTGCGACTGCATTCCCTGAGGCTGCATGCCGTGCGACTGCGATTGCATTCCCTGCGGCTGCATGCCTTGCGATGGCATGCCCTGGGGCTGCATGCCTTGCGACTGCATCCCCTGCGGCTGCATTCCCTGATGCTGCATCGCCTGCGGCTGCATCGCCTGGGCCTGCATCGCCTGGGCCTGCATCGCCTGAGCCTGCATCGCCTGGGCCTGCATCGCCTGAGCAGGCATCATTCCTGGTTGTTGCATGCCCTGCGATTGCACGCCCTGTGGCTGCATCCCTTGCACTTGCACGCCCTGGGGCTGCATCCCCTGCATTCCCTGAGGCTGCATGACCGGTTGCATCTGCTGCTGCATGATCTGCTGCATCTGCATCTGCTGCTGCATAGCTGGTTCTTGCATCGGCTGTTGAGCTCCTGCAAAGGTTGTAATGACACTTTGTGCATAAACGATCTGGCGCAAAGGCTACCCGCCGTGCAGATCTGGTATCCTCATCAACTCGCCTCACTACTGCTGCGGCTTGGCGATCGCATACGTACTTACCATAGGCCGGCAGCTGGTAAGTGTCGTACGGGGTGTTGGGGAACATCTGCGCCCATGCATTGCCCATGTTAGTACAACCCGCCGGAAGCCCTGACGTTCTAGCATTAGGCCCCGCGCAACTCACCATCATATCTGGCCGTGGCTGCTTATAAGGCATGTCTGTGAAGGGAAGAGTGCACAGGCAGTGGTCAGCTGTCAGCGTTGCGATTGCCGCCTTAAACGCCAATCCCAATCCTCATGGGGCACAACTCCCAAGAGGCCCATTCGCTTGCCCCCTGGAGGCGAAAGAACGCCCTGTGTAGGCTTGCCGAGGTCAGGCCCTTCTCTGCCACCCGCCCAGAACCCTTTCGCTTTTGAACGAGCTTATTATGTAGTTCGTCCAAAAGCATGATAAGCATGACACGCAAGAGGTCTCCTCATCAGGCCGGCTTATCCATCTTCTTCGTTGAGCAGCCCCCGGATACACCGCTTATTACGCAATCCACAACAACCGCTTACCGTAGCCGCTGCCATACATTTCTGCTTCGAAAACCTCATATGCGCTGCGCATCCGCTTTCCGTCCATAATGCCCTCCGAGTGGTCCGAGATCAAGCCAGAGAGCCAAAGGCACTCCAAATCCAGTAAGCAGGCTCCGTAATGAACGCTCCTTGGTACCTAAGGCTTTAGGCTGCCCGAAGAGCCGCTGTTGGTGCGGCCGAAATCTGACCGACAAGTTCCGTCCCAGCAAAAGAGACCTCCTTGAGTTGTGTGTCCGAGAACAAAATGAGCTGTCCTGATGTAAGGACTGCAGGACCACGCATATAGGCAACGGTATGTGTAGCACTCGCGTTAGGTGCTCTATGTCAAAGATAAGTAGCAGGCCAGGACATTACTGTCAGACGTTAGCAAGCATCTCCTCATGTCACTTGCTGCTTTGTTTCATTTGCCTGGGTTATAAGAGCGGTTGCGGTTGCGGACCTTCACGTACGACGGGTTCTCCGTAATCGCCACCTGATCGCTGTAAACAGTTCACAGCAGCAGCACTACTGTTTCGACGCCTAACATTAGGCAACTGCCCGCACGTTGCGCGCAAGTCAAAATAATGCGTTCCGGGCGTGCGTGTCGCTTGCTTACCATCAGCGGGCGCGCCTGCGCCTGCTTGGGTGACGCAACGCGTCCTTACCTATTGGCGGCGGTCCCGAAGGACCTGTTGGCTAGCCATGGGCCCGCTGTACGAATGATGGAGAACAACGGCACGGGGCACGCCGGACCAGCCACGGCGCCTGCAGGTAGGCATGGCCCAGACCCTCATAACCCGTAGGCGACGCCAATGGCGCCCTTCAAACGAAAGAGGCACAGGTCCGTCCCCAGGTGTCTGCACCCCGACGGGGGCGTTGATACCCGTCCGGCCGCTCGACTTCCCGTACGCAAGAGTACGGCAAACGCCAGACCGGCGGCCCCCGGTACCCAACACACGCGAGCCACCACCCTGTCGGTTCGTGCAGCGGCCAACAGATGCGCCAACTGCCTTCAAGACATGCACGTGGAAGGTCGCTACATGTTTTAGACAATTTGTCGCCCTTTCAGACATATGCCGAGCTGTGTGGCCCCGCCCGCCCTCCTAACCGCCTCCACCGCCGTTCCCCGCCCCTCCCCCCTTGTGTATGCGCACCAGGCTGGGCCGCCTTGCTGCTGGGCATTGCCGCCGCCGCAGCTCCCGGGGCCTGCTGCGCCGACGCCCCCAACCGCCAGGTCTGTGGGCCCCCTTCCCTGGCCCTGGTCCCACCACGCGCTGTCGCGGGCGATCCTTGGTAGCGGCATTGCGGTTGGGCGGCAAGGGGGGATGGGCGCAGATGAGCGGCTCTCACGCGCGGCTGTCCGCCGACCCGGGGGTTTGAACTGATGCACCCGTGTATGTATGGGCACACGACGCAGCACCGGTGGCAGTAGCGGCGGCGGATATCTGCCGCGGCAGGACATGACAGGACAGGACATGACAGGACGGGGCGGAACGGGGCGGGGCGGGCGAGTTCAGTAGCCGATTGTGGCATCGCAGCCTTGACGAGGGAGCAGCGGCACGAGCTTGCTGCAGCGCATGCGCCGAAGGCTGCGGGCGGCACCTCATGACGACCGACGGCCCGCGTCGGCCGTTGCTCCTTAACACATCCGTTCACAGCGGACGCGGAGGATCGCCCTATCGCCCACCCGCCCGCCCACCTGCCTCACACGGTACCGCACCTGGCCGCACTGTGCTGCTGCCGGCGAGGCCCGTATGCATGTATGTGTATGTATGTGGGTATGCGTACGCGTTGTGATACGTCCAGCTCAGCCGCGGCGCGGAACCCCGGTGCGGACGCGAAGCTCCCTTACAGGTTCTGTATCCCCCAGGATCACAAGTCCTTACATCGGCACTGACCTCCGCCCTCCAGGCACCGAGTTCTCCCTTGACAAGCGCAGCAGCAGCAGCTGCAGCAGCAGCAGGCCCCGGCGGTGCCGGCGGCGGCGGCGGCGGTGATGGCGGCGGCGGCGGTGCCCCTCCCCCCGCGCTCACCAACCACCCCCTCGAGTACGACCCCGTCACCAACGAGCACACCGCAAAAATGACGATGGCGCGTACGGCAGCGCTCGACTACTACAATGCCGGGAAGTAGGTGCCGTACGGCTGCGCCCGCGCGCGTCGGTGCCCGATTCGTCCGTACAGCCTCACCTTCGGTAGCCGTTGCCGCACCTCGTGCCGCGGCTTCCTCCTGCGGGGTCGCCGCCGTGCGGGGGGCTCCGAAACCCAAACGGTGGATGATGCCGCGCTGGCCACCGCAACCCCCCTCCCCCCCCCGCTTTCCCCACCCTCCCCCTCCGCATTGCGCTCGTAGTCCCCCTTGGGGCTGTCCGCGTTTACCCTACCGCCCCCCCTGGCGCCCTCCCGGTCTCTACTGCTGTATCTGGGCTTCATGGCCCTCTACGGGGCTGCTTGCTGCAGCCAGTGCGCCAGTTCCGCATTGCCCTCGACCCCCCAAAATCCCCCTCCCCCTGCCCCTCCCCCTCCCGCCTGCCCCTCCCGCCTGCCCCTCCCGCCTGCCCCCAAGGTACGCCCAGGCTGAGGCCAAGTTCCGCGAGGCGGTTTCGGAGGCACAGCTGGGCTTCGAGTCGGGCGACCCGCACATCGCCTCCGCCAAGAACAACCTGGCGGAGTTCCTGCGCAACACGGGACGATGGGCCGAGGCGGAGCAGCTGTATAAGGAGGCAAGCGGGGAGGAGGGAGCGGGAAGGAGGGGGTGTTGGGGGTGCCGGGATCCCTGGGAGGGGGGGAGAGGGAGGGAGGCGGAGCAGGGGGGAGTGGCGGAAGCCGTGGGGGAGCGCTGCGCTGCGAGACAATGCCGAGCGCCGCGGCGCTTGTTTGCCGGTTTGCTTGATGGCTGGTTTGCTGCGGCGCCGCACTGCCGCTTCTTGGTGCCGGCTGGTCGGAGGTGCGCTGCGGGTGCTGTGGTGGCTCCCGACTCAGCGACTCAGCGACTCGCGGGGACGCATGCGTGTCGGAAGCGTCCCGCGGTGCCTGGTGCCTGGCGCGGAGGTACCACCACCACCTTCCCCAGCCAGAAACCAGCCAACCAAAAGTAAGCGAGCAAAGGTATCCCCGCTTCGAAAGGCGGCCAGCGGGCGATGATGTGTAACCCCCCCCCCCACACACACACACACACACTCCCATTTCTCCCCTTTCCACCCCACTCCACTCCACTCCACTCCACTCCACTCCACTCCACTCCACTCCACTCCACTCCACTCCACTCCACTCCACTCCACTCCACTCCACTCCACTCCACTCCACTCCACTCCACTCCACTCCACTCCACTCCACTCCACTCCACTCCACTCCACTCCACTCCACTCCACTCCACTCCACTCCACTCCACTCCACTCCACTCCACTCCACCCCACCCCACCCCACCCCTCCCACCCCCTCCACTCCACCTCGTCAGGCCCTGGATCTCCTGGAGCGCAACTTCGGTGAGAAGCACTGGCTGTTCGTGGCCGCCCTTCACAACCTGGCCCTCAGCTACGAGGCAGCGGGGGATCTGGCCACCGCCCGGACCACCATGGAGCGGGTGCTGGCGCTGCGACTGGCCATGTTCGGTCCGCGCCACTTCCTGTACGCCGACTCGCTGTTTGCGCTGGGTCACATGATGCGGGCGGTGCCGGGGCAGCGGGGCGAGGCGATGCGCATGATGGCGGAGGCGGTGCGGGTACTGGAGGAGGCGGGTGGGTGGGTGGGGGAGGGAGGGAGGGACACGCAGAGAAGGAGTGGAGGCGGCGTTGGGCGGGGTTGGAGGGTTTATGGCTGGGTAGGCGTGGCTGGACGGGCTTGCGACCAAGGGAGTGGCTGCGGTGCCGGGCTGCAGCGGCCGCGGCTGAGGCTGAGGCTGAGGCTACAGCTCGGCGAATGCTCGCACCTGCCGCCGTGGCGGTGCTTCTGCAGCCGCCTGTCTCCCCCCGTCCCCTCTCGCCCCGGCCCTTCCGCCAACCCATCCACCCATGCTGAGCCACAGCCTCGTCCCAACCTTCCAGCCAGACGTCACAAACGGATGCCTGCGCCCTCCTCCGACCCCTTGAATCCCCCTCCCCCACCTCCTCCGCCCCTCCTCCGCCCCTTCCCAAACCCGCCCCCGCCCCTGCCCACCTCCTTTCACTCTTCCCCCAGCACTGCCCTCCGACTCAGCCCCCGTCGGCTCCGGCCTATACGTGCATAACCCCCCCGTTCTCCCTCCCGACCCACCCCAGAGAAGCTGCAGGTGAATGTGGTGCTGCTCTGGTTGACAGAGATCGCCAACCACCACACAGCGGACGGCCGCCCCGACCTGGCGGCGGCGGCGCTGCGGCGCGCGGTGGCGCACCTGGGCACGGAGCACGGCGAGGAGGCGGCGGCGGCGTCGGCGCTGGCGGAGCAGCTGGTGGAGGCGCTGGCGGCGGCGGGCAGGCCGGCGGAGGCGGCCGAGGCGGCGGCGGAGGCGCTGGCGGCGCGGCGGAAGATGTTCGGGGAGGGGGCGCTGGTGGTGGCGCAGAGCGAGATGCGGGTGGCGCAGGTGGGGAGGCGCGTGGGGTTTTGGTGTTGGGGTTGGGGTGCGTGTGTGTGTATGAGGGTTGGGGGGCGGGGGGGGGGGAAAGAAGAGGTGGTGGGGGGTTAAGAGTATGAGAGTCCAAGGGCGGCAAGAACCTGACAGGGTCCGATAAACGTAGTAATGTAGGAGTCCATGGACTCCTATAGTAATATAAGAGTCCAAAGGAGCAAGAGAGGAAGGGGGAGGGGTTCCCCTGGTGTGTGCGTGGGTTAAGCTGACGGCTGGGGCTCGGGGCCGCGGCGTCGATTGGTGCCATTGGGATATTCGAGGCATGGAATCCCTCGTGCGTGTGTGTGCGTGTGTGGCGGGAGTTGTGCGCGTGAGCTCCATCGGGGGCCCGTTGGTTGGTTGGTTGTTGGTTGGTTGGCTCCCGCTTGCATCGCGTCTTGGGCCGGGCACAGCGTCTTGGGTCGGTCTGCAGGCGGTGCACCCGCGTGTGTGTGTGGCCGCTTGTACGTGTGTGTGTGTGTGTGGCCGCTTGTACGTGTGTGTGTGTGTGTGTGTGTGTGGCCGCTTGTACGTGTGTGTGTGTGTGCTTGTGCGCTCCATTGAACGGAGGCCCCGTGTCGCTGGACGCTGGACGCTCTTCGCTTTGCTTTCCTGTTGCTGCTGCAGCTGTTGGGGCCACGTTAGCTGTTGCGCTGCGTCGTAGCGCGCACCGCTTCCTCGCTCCTCCTCCTCCCACTCCTCCTCCTCCCACTCCTCCTCCTCCCACTCCTCCTCCTCCCGCTCCTCCTGCCCCCGGTCCTTGGCGTTCATTCCACCACCTGCTGCCCTGTCCTCGATGGCCGGTGCCCCCGCCAACGACAGCCGCGCCAACTCTTGCGCCCCCGCGCTTGCGCGCTCCCGCGCCCCAACCCACCCCAACCCCGCCCCCCACCCCACCCCACCCTACCCTAACGCTGCGGTATCTTCCTTTCTACCCTACCCACCCACATCCGCAGCTGCAGCTCCTGGCGGCAGCACAGCCACCCAGCGGGAAGACCGCAACGGAGGCGCCGCAACGGACGCAGCCACCGACGCAGCCACAGCAACACCAGCAGGAGCAGCCGCCAGCGGCGACTGCGGCGGCGGCGGCAGCGGGCGCGGCGCCGCTGTCACCGCAGCCGGCGGCCGATGGCCCGGGCCCGGCGCTGCGGGCGCTGCAGCACGCGGAGGCCGCTGCCCGGATCAGCGCCGCCAATGTGGACGAGTGCAGTCGCGGAGGGCTGCTGTCGGGGCCACCGGCGGACAAGTGAGTGCGGTATGCCGGTATCGGTACTGCGGGCGACGCGGCGGACGCTGCCGTCGTCGTCGTCGCCTAAACGTAGGGGTTCAGGGGTGCCCAGCCCTCGCTGATGGGCTGGCTAGAGGTAGGAGTGGAGGGGGCGTCCCGCCGACGGGCCCCGGCACTGTGCGGGATACGAGGCGGGCGGGCGGCTCTCCCCTGACGCACGGGCGCGGGCGCGGGCAGCACCGCTTGCGGCGCTGTGGATCTGTCGGGAAGTACGGGTAGCCGGACGTGCGCCGCCGTTGGGTTTGCGGCTGGGCGCGCTGGGTTGGCGCTGAACAGCGCAGTTCCCGGACGTGCACCTCCTGCCTGCCGCCGCATGACAGTGTGTCTCGAGGGCAGCGAGCACTGCCAGAGCTGGGTCAGGCAAACCGCAGGAGGCGGTTGTGTGGGGGGCTTAATGTAGGAAATGAAACTGCAGCTGCTTCCGTCCGCATCGCTGATGTATCCTCGTTTACCGTCACCCCCGTGAGGCAGCTCCTCCCCCCCCGGCCTTCTTCTGTTATTTTGCCGTTCACGGGCTCCGGCCTATACGTGGATACCCCCCCGCCCCCCACGTGCTCGCAGGCTGGTGAAGCGGCTGAGGGCCGCTCACACACTGGGTAGTGCAGCCAAGCTGGTGGCGACACTGGCGGGGGTGGGCGACCCGGCCGCGACCGCCGCCGCCGCCACCGCAGCACCACCACCACCACCACCACCCCCCGGCATCGGCAACGCGGTGATGGGTGGTGCGTCCAGCGGCGCATCGCCCACCTCTCCCGCCTCTGCAGCCCCCTCGCGCGGCTGGTCCTGGTGGCCCTTCGGCGGCGGCAAGGGCTCACCGCCGCCCGCTGCCGCCGCTGCGGAGGCCGAGGCCGCCGCGCCGGCCCAGGCCCGTGGCCCCGCCCCTCCCCAGGTGCCCCTTCCCCCCGCCGAGCCGGTGGCGGAGTTGTCCCTGGCGGACCGCCGACTGGATCAGGCGGCGACGGCGCTGATGGGCGCTGTGGCGGCGGGGAAGCAGCTGATGCAGGTGGGGTGGCGGTGAGGTGCGGTGCCGTCTCATGTCCCGGCCTCCTGCCCTGCCATCCTGGGAATGGGTGCGGATGCGGAACGCGGTGTTCGTCCTAATGCTTTGCGGCGCTTTGGTGCACCGGGGCGTGTGCACCTGGACTGCCCCCCGTTGGGAGGCTGCCACAGGGGTGGAGCAGGGCGACGTGAGGCCCCTCGTGTTGTTAGGGAGGGAGGAGGCCCGTCCGCCGGTCGCTCCACTGGGGGGCCTCTTTTTGCTGAGGCCGGACCGTGGAGCTCGAATGGTGGAGACTGGAGAGTAATTAGCCGCGATCGTCAGAGTCAGACATCAGGGCATGGCGGCTGGCGCGTAGGGGCGGCAGAGTGGGAAAGCCCGAAAGCCGGACCCGTCCTTCGGAAGACCGCGCTCCGACTCGCCATCGGCCCCATCAGCACAAACCACGCGCCCCGCCCTTAATCCCCGGCCTGGTGGTATCATTTTTACTCTCGGCCCGGTGGTATCATTTATACTCCCGGTCCGGCCACTCACTCTGTCGCGCAAGGTTGCCGCCCCCCTTTTCATCGTTTCCATCATCATCATGGGGGACACCGCCGTCGCCGTCCTGCATTGCACTGTTAAGTCCCCCTCCCGCCCACTCCCTCGTCCCTCGCGCCCTCCTTCCCCCCTCCACGTCGCCTCCACGTCGCCTCTCTGCCGTATCATATTTAATGTTAACCCCCTTCACTACGTTCATCAGCCTCTCAGCCTATTGCCTAATTAGGCCGTCAAACCCCACCCCACCCCCCTCTCTCCGCACGCCCAGGCTGTGGGCTCTGGCCGGCGTCAGCTGCCCTCCGGTGTGTCTGCTGACGAGCTGGCGGGTCTGCTGGTGGAGGCCCAGCTGCAGCTGCTGGATGTGCTGGAGAGGCTGGGGCTGGTGCTGCAGGCGCGGGTGGCGGCGGGGCAGGGAGGCGCAGCGGCGGCGGCGGGGGGCGGCGGCTTGGGGGGGTCAGGGGACGTGGTGGAGAGGCACCGGCGGGTGCTGGAGCAGCAGGAGCGCGTGGTGGCGGAGCTGCTGGCGTGAGGCTGGGTGCTGGCGTGAGGGCTACTGGCGTGAGGGCTGCTGGCGTGTGGATGCGGGCGTGGGGCTGCTGGCATGTGGATGCGGGGAGGCAAAGACGACAATGGATCGGGGGGAGGGAGGGAGGGGTGGGGGAGTATATAGCTAGCAGGCATTTTAGGTTGGGGTGGGCGGGATGGGGTGGGAGAAGGGCTGGCGGGGGAGCGAGCCTCCTGCGGCCTGCAGCCTGGCACGATAGGGCGTGTGGATGTGGATGTGGGGTTCCATCTTCTGGGTGCGGCTGCGGCTGCGCACCCCCCGTGCTGCTGTGTCCGTCGGCTGGGTGGGTGCGTCCAGGGGGGGGTATCCACGTATAGGCCGGAGCCGGGGGATTTCATTGTCCAAGACGAGAGGTGGATCTCTTGACCAATGGTCCTCTATCGATGACGATAGACCTTGCAGGTGAAAAGGTGTGGGTGCACGAGTCGGTTGCGGAGCCAGGGTGGCGTGTGTTGCTTGGATGTGCGGGGGCCCTGCGGCGGGATCAGGGATCAGGGTTCAGGAATTTGGGAAGGGCGCGGCTCCAAGCAATGATTCGACTCCCCCACAGAAGTAATCAGGGAAATGCCGCAATGGAGGGCTCGAAAAAGCCCAGTGGAACGCAGCCCTCGCTTCCGTCCTGAGTGGCTCGGATTCTGGGGCTGGGGCTGCGGATTCGAGCCGCTCGCCGCTTCTCACGGCAGGGGAAGTGAACCAGAATGAAACGGAGTTAAAGACACGGAGTTATGGGACAGGGGTTGCCCTGGGTTGCGGGCTGCGGCTGACGGCGCGGCTGTGAGCGCAGCAGGGGGGCTGGTCTAGGTTCAGACCTGCCACACGAGACGCGGATCCTTGGAACTGGAATTTTGCTTGGATCCGCCTGTCTCTCTTCCCAGTCGCAAAAGGCGAGCTAAATGGTGCTTGTACGAGCCGCTGTACGGCAGTCCACGCAGCATGCTGCACAGCACGTTGACTTCCAGTTGCTGCGACGAAATTATACGTGTGATTGAACTGGGTGCTTTGTTGGTGAGGACAAGATTCGCCATACTGAGCCCCGTGTAGTCGAAAAGACGAGCCATCTTGCGTCACACGCTTCTGAACAGCTCAATATCCATCTGCATAGATGGGTTTCTTATTGCATTTTAGGGCTCGATAGTTCGAACATCTTAGGGTTCGGTTCGAACTCTTGGAACTAACTTACATCGCGTCACCCGGCGCTTGGTACAATGGTCGGCGGTGGAGACAACACCAGCAAAATACCGCCTGAGGTTACACGACAGGCGACGGAGAAATGCGCGCAATTGGCACCGCTGGAGGCAGCGCATGTGAGGACTTGCGCGGCCCTGCCGGGACGCGTGGTAGCCCTGACCAGTATTTCGCGTCCTTGAAGCATTCTTGCGACGTGTGGATGACGTAGCTGTCATTCCGTCTGTCGTGCGCCAAACCCCGTAGATTTACGCCATCCTGAAGCAGACGCTCGAAAAGCTTGCGCTTGTGGGCGTCATCACCGTGGACCCCAAGGTTCAGGCCCATGAGCTCACGCAAAGTGTCGGGGAAGAAATTTCCCGCATGATCGCTGAGCAAAAAAAACTGGAGGGCCGCTTTGAGGAGCTTGTGGCAATGCAGCACGTGCTGCGCCACCAGCCAAACAAGACGAAGCTTATGGAAAACCAAGTAGGAAGGGGGATGGGCGGGATGCTGGCTCGGGGCTTTGCACGCCCAATTGCGGTGGAAGGCGGGGTGGGGGGCGGGTGGGAGGGGTCTAGCCTCTAGCGGTACCTGCACCGCAGCGTTATTCATGCCACACCCATCCCATTTCGCCCCGCATATCTGGGAATATGTATCGCAATTTGGCACGTTGAGGAGCTGAGACTTCTCCCAGTGATTTGCATGTTGAAAGGGGCTGCATTCTGAAGCGTGTGTATGTGTGTGTGTGTGCCGTACAATCCGCACCATTGGACCTGTGACACTGCAGAATGAGCTCCAGAAGGTTGCGGAGGCCCTGCGGCAAAGCACAAAGCAGCTGTGCCGCAACCTGAAGGACAACCCAAACGTGGCGGAGAACATGCTGAAGGTGCGTCAGGGGTGCCAGGGGTGCCGTACAGGGCTACAGCAGCAGCGTCACCACCCACACTGGTTAGCGTCTTCGATGCAGCCCGCTTGCAAAGGCGCCCATGACTGTCCGTCTTGCACAATGCAGCGGAAGCTTGCTTGCTGGTCACGATTCTGCACGATTCTCTTCCGAGCGCATTGGGGAGCGCGATCTCGGACGTCAGGCTGGCTCCTGGCGGCTTCAGGACCAGCAGCGGGGTGTCCCCGCAGGACCCTCACCTGACACGGAGAGCGCATTGTAGGCTGCGCCGGTAAACCCCGCGGGTCGAGATAGGGCATCGCGAGGCCAAGGACAGGGCGTCCCCGTCCGAGGTCCAAGCCCCCTTGTCGCGGTTCGCGGCGCCATCCGCTGCCCCCCCGCGCCCCCCTCCCCTCACCAGGTGGCCAGCGAGCGTCAGGCGCTGCAGCTGCTGTTGTCCGCCTGCCTGAACGAGATGGACGTGTTCGGCAAGCTGCAGCCGCTGCTGGAGAGCGTCATGGCGCAGGAGGCGGCGGAGCAGGCCATGGAGGAGACCATTGAGCGGGAAAAGAACACCACGGCAGCGGTGCGGCAGCTGCGGAACGACCTGCGCGAGGAGAAGCTGGACCACGAGGAGAAGGTGCGACTTGCGAAGGACCTGGACTGCGACGGTGGTGTGTCCAATCGCGCGAAACAGAAACCGAATGGAGCCGCGCAATCCAGGCTTGCCTGGTGTATGTAGCCGTGTAGCGCTACCTACAAACCCACTCAATCTACTTCGCGGGAAGCCGGCATCTGCTGGAGGGGCATGGGGATGTGGGCATTGGGAGGCGTGTGCAGACGAGGGCGGCATTGTCTCTGGCGACATGCCAGTTGGCGGGAAGGGTTGCCCCGACAGAACGGATGGAAGGATGCGCCCATTGGGTGGTGTAACGGGCAGATACTGTGTTCTGAAACGCGCGTGTCGGTAAGCAGGCATGGGCCCTGACAGCGGGTTTGTTGTGTCTCGGGGCAACCGCACGAGGTATCTAGGCGCTGCGGGAACGCATTGTCCGTCAAAATCTCTCGGCTGTGCGCGGCTGTGCGCGACCGGGTAGAGTGAAGTGCCGGAATGCCGGCCTGGGTGCACGCGCAGATGAAGGAGAAGAAGAAGGGCCTGGTCGCTCTCAAGGAGCAGCTCAAGACGCTGAAAATGGACACGGCGGTGTCGACCCGCTATCTGGGCAAGGAGCTCACGGCGGCGAACGAGCATGAGCGGCGACTGCAGCGGACGCAGGTAGCCGGTTGGGAGGTGCTGGAGGGGTGTCACGGGGTGGCTGGATAGGCTACATGGACGGAGTCGGCTGGGTGCGTTGTGGAGATGGACCCTTTGGGGGCGGGCCAGGATAGCAACGGTTCCACCGCCGCGTTTGTCCCTTGGACGTCATGGCGTCCCCATCTGGCGGCTTGCGTGCCGGTAGTAAAGCTGCTTCCGAAGCTGTGATGAGGCCGCCGGGCCGGTCGGCCGCGACGGTCTGCATCCCGCCAGGACCGCGACTCCTAATGCTGAGCCCACCTGGCGGCCCTGGCCCCTCTCACCTGGCTCCCCTGTCTCCTCCGACGTTAATACACATCTTCCTCGTTTTGCTCTCTCCGCTTGGGGCGCAACGACAGCTCGAGGACCTGCTGAAGGAGCTGGGGCTGGTGCAGCAGCAGATCGACATCGAGAAGGCGGTGCATGCCACGCAGGTGAGCTCCTTGCCCGTTGCCCGCACACGGGGTTCTCTGTAGTTGATGAGGGCGAGGAAACGAGCACGGCAGGCTCGGTTATAGCTTATAGATCCAGTTGCGCCCAGTAAGTGTAATATGCGTTCGGGCGTTGATCCGTTGAGGCCGCGGGCGCACATGGCCCGTCGTGTCGGTCGTGTGCTTCTCACCCGGTGCACGAGTGGCTGCAATGCAACGGAAATGTGGTGTAAGCCACCTTAGGCTCCCGTTTAGCGACGCGCGGATCGAAGGCTGCTGCTGCCCGCGCTCTGCCCTGGCCGTCCGTGCCGCGCAGGCCGAGTTCCTGCGGCAGATTGCGGGCAAGATGCAGGAGGACAGCGTCACCTGGGCCTC
Source organism: Pleodorina starrii (assembly GCA_030267565.1). Lineage (NCBI taxonomy): Eukaryota > Viridiplantae > Chlorophyta > Chlorophyceae > Chlamydomonadales > Volvocaceae > Pleodorina > Pleodorina starrii. The sequence continues at coordinate 1,378,486 of BRXU01000022.1, read as the reverse complement.
CCGCCACGACGAGGACTTGGCGGCGCGGGAAAAGGAGCTCGAGGTGGGCAAAGAAGGGGACGGGAGGGGAGCTGTGCTGCGTGGGCATTTAGCAAGCGGGAACGCGGTGAATGAAATTACCGTAGTGAATGACGCCGTCAGCGGCTGGCTGCACGGCGCCACGGGGTCTCGTGCCTGTGGGGCCACTGTTACTGCGCGAACTGGGAACTCCACAGAGGTGGCGGCAGTGCCCTGTCTCCGCCCTTACCACCGGACGCCTCTGTCAGCCACTCCGCCACCTCCATTTCTCTTTGGGCTCGCCAGTACATGCCATACCCATCCGGGCGAGCTTGAACGTACCGCGACGCAACAGCACCCTGCCGTAACACACCCTGCCGCCAGCCGACACCAAGCCCCAACCCAACCCAACCCCAACCCCAACCCCTAATTCCCTACCCCAGCTGCTGAAGCAGCAGCACGCCCGCGACCAGTTGGAGCTGAAGCGCGCGGAGGAGAAGTTCAAGATGGAGTCGTCGCTGAAGCGGGAGCGCGAGCTCAAGGCGGCGGAGGAGCGCGAGCGCGCCGAGTTCGAGGACATGCGCGAGGCGCGGCGCGTGCAGGCGGCCATCGTCATCCAGGCCTGGTGGCGGGGCTACCGCGTGCGCAAGGCCCTCAAGGCGGGCAGCGGCAAGAAGACCAAGAAGGGGGGCAAGAAGAAGAAGAAGTGAGGCGGAGCGGCAGCGCGGGCGGCCTGCTGCTGGCGGGGGCGGAGCAGGAGGCAGGAAGCAGGAGGCCGAAGGCGGGCGCGTGGTGGCGGATCGAATCTCGGCAACGGTGGCTGTCGGTCGGGGAGATGCGTGCCGACCGACCTGGCCCGCGTGCTTCGCCGCCGCGAGGCGGGCGGGCACCCACAGCGGCCGGCTGAATTCATGACAGAACGGTTAGGATAGGCGGCCGGGAGGTTGCAGCGGACCACTGGGTGCCGCCCAGCGAAGTCATGTTCAGCACATGCGTTGCGCGGAGCTGTGGGCAGGGGATTTTTTGCACCGCGGTATGGACCATTAGGCAGGACGCAGGAGTAGCATGGGCCATGCGGCGGCGGGGTGCAGAGCAGCGCATGGGGTCGTGCGACGTCAGCCACTGTCACAGTGAAGTCCGAATCCGCCAGCACGGCTGCCGAGCATTACGGTAGGGGGGTGCTTACCATACCGGTATGCAGCAGCAGCCAAGTACGCGGTTTGTTCCCACCCGGCAGCCCGGAGTCGCAGTGGCGAAGGATGCGGAAAGGCGTGCGTGCAATCTGACATGGGGCGGCACGGGCGTGCCATGAACCTAACTCGCAGCGTTGTTGTGCATCGCCCGCGCGCGGGGGGCGGATTACGATGCGATATATCGTCAGTATAAGCCGGTCGCGACAGGGGACTAGCGCCCTGCTTTGACCTCGCTCGAACTTAGCTTCTCACCTGATGGGTTTACTGCCACGCCTGAAATAGGATTAGCCCAGCGTGGCAGGTGGAAGCAAACAGCAGCATTGTGAATGGTGGATGACGACGAGGCGTTTCGGGGTGGTTTGCAGGAATCGGGGTAGCATGGCTTTCCTACTTGTCACTTGGCGTGCGGCCCTGAATATACCTCCGGTAATTCAACCGCCTTGTCAATGCTTGCGGCGTTCAAAACCGTACCACGAAGCTGAGATGGGAATGCACGGGTCGAAGGGATCCACGGAAATAATCAGGCAGGGCACTGCCCCGGCCGGACCATCGTACGTTCAATGCATTTGCGTGAAATAAAGCCGTTTTATGCTGAATGGACAGCGATGCCGCTCAAGGTTCAACGTCTTATAACCGTTCGGGTGACAGACCCACGGGAAGTTGGTTAATACCGTCGTCGCCGGTGAATTGGTTAGTGGCCTGGTCTAGACGTTCTATTGAACATTAGACCCACAGAGTCATGCGATTGCACTATGTAGCTGATATCCAGCTCCTCTGTAATTAATGAATCCGTCGTCGACCAGCTCCGCCAAGCCTCTTTAATTGACCGGCCACTAACAAACATGTTGTAAAAACAAACCTTTACAAAATTGTTGATAGTTTATTGCATAAGCGCCGGTAATTAATTTGTACCAGCCGTACGTAACTGTCAACTGCAGTCCCGAACGGAGCCCCCTCATAAACTCAGCCAGAACCTTTAAATTTCACCTTTTGATCGCTTGATGACCTTTATACAACGCTTGTTTGAAGCTTAACTGCATACTGGCACCTCGACGCCAGTAAGGATAAGGATTCGACAGTTTGCGGACAGTCTGAAACGATGGACCTGCTCGTTCTAGGTGGGAAGGTCTTTACGCAAGACACTTTGCTACCATCTATGAGCATCCCGGTCCTGCTTGCGCCGTTCGGCTTCCGGTGGTGAGTTTGGGGTGACCCTGTCAGCGTGCTATGGAGTGCTTTTTGGACTACTCAGTTCTCACATCCCTGCGACTGCTCCTCTTGCAATATTGACCTCTAGGATCTTGACACCGATTGAGAACGGTGTCCCTGCCGCGGTCGCTGTCTTCACTGATGATGGCCAGCCTGGACGAGAGATGTCGGACCAGGTGCGCACGCCGCCTCGAACGGTTCATCACAGCCGCGATATCTTGCCACCTTTTTTTCGCATGTTCAACTAGCTGTGGTAGGTTGCCGCAATGCGGGAGAGGAGGGAGGTCGCCGCTGGGGAATACGTATGCGTGGTGCCGCCCCGTCACCCGCGTTCTGTTTAGGCTCCTTAGGACGATACCAAAGTTGGCACACAATGGGCTCCAGCGTGTCCTCTTGCCACACAGCGCACCGAAAGCAATTAAAGAGCACGGGACGGAACCCGACGGGCCTGGCACGCACGGGCCCGCAAGGAGTGACTGAAACCGCCTGGGGGAGTGGGCAGCGGGAGAAGATGAAGGAAACTCTAAAAGCCCGCGGCCGGGGGAAGCAGTTGCGAGGTCGCAAGGCCCACCACTACTTTTTTTATGCGGGTGTTTGCGGCGTCAACATTTCTCCCGTCGCTTCCACCGCGGCTCATCCGCTAGGGCTGCCTTTACACACCTTCCTCAACACACCTCACCCGCGCGCACGTATGCAGGTGCTTTGCGCCATCCGCGACACCGGCAAGCGGCACGAGTGCGAGGACGCCACCGAAGACGCGGCGGCCGGCGCCTGCAGTGCTCTTTCGGGGCCGTGGGGCCGCGGCGGCGAGCTCGGCGGCAGCTGGGGTCGCTTGTTGTTGGGACCGGCGCTGCGCAAGGCGCGGGCTGACATGAAAGCCCGTGCCAGCGAGGGGGCGCGCCCCAACTTTAAGAAGCACACGATTGCCTCCAAGGGTCGCGCCCGCACCGAGAAGCCCACACGGCCGGCGGCGCCCCGGGGGATGCGGCACTAGCCGTCATGTATGTAGAACCGTGAGCAGCCATCGACCACAGGCGGGGTTGGGTGGGCGAATGGTTGGATGGGATCGTGCGCGTTGCCGCTATACAAGTACGGAGGGTGGAGGACAAGGCTGCGCGATCCTTCTTGTTTTGATAATGAGGTAGATCGATGTTTGGATTTGAATCCGGGATTCCAAAGCCTGCGACGAGGGGCGTTATCTTACTAGATGTGCGGCACTGCGACATGTGTGAGCAGGCCAGAAAGAGGCTGCGTTCCGCGGGAGGCCCCGTGAGAACGCGCGCGAGAACCCCCGGACCGGAGCGTTCTCACAGCGCGCCGGTCCGGGTTGTTGGGTCGAAGTGCTGTCTTAGAGTGAGGTAAATGGCGCTTTGCAGGTTTGCTGCGGACAGCGCGACGGCCGGAGTGCCGAAAGTGAACGAACGAATGAGGGGATCAAAGCGTCCAACGAACGGCGCGCGTGTGTGGGTGTATGTGTATGGATGCTCTACGGCTGGTTGGCGCGATTTACCGGTAGCTGCTGTCGTGTCGTCTGGTTTAGATGCAGGCTGGATGGGACGATGGGTGCGTGGGTCCCGAACGATGTGGACGTACATTGGCGTTATGTTGCCTGTGGATGACTAAACTGGTTGCCGGCCGTTCGGGTGCGTGCGCAGCGCGCGAAAGGTATAATAATAATCCGCCCTCGTAATCTGTATATCCCTGCTGTCTCTGCTGTCTTTGGGTCTGCCTTTTAGACTATGAGCGGGATGGGACAGAGGATCTCGTTTGCGGGATCCAGTCAAGTGGAAGCCTGGGGGTAGACGGCTGGCAACACGTCTTGATATGCCCAGTAGGCAGTCAGCGTCCGGGTCTAGTAGGTGCTATCCCTACAAGTGAGCGGCTGGGCTCCGGACCGGCCAAGCGTCAGGGTCAGCAGGCCGTCCATTCCGGCAAAATACGCGGAACAAACAAAGCCCAACCAACCGGAATAGGGCAGACCACGGACCAACAGCAAGAGTGATCTGAGCGAACCCCGGGATAGGCACAATGACAGCAGCTACTTGCTTAGCGGATGGATGGGATGCTGCAGCGAATGGGGCAACGCACAGGTCTTGCAGTCACCTCCCAGGGCCCAAACCACGCATGATTACCTAGCTCGGGGGCGGCGCACGCATGAACCGAATGGTAGCACACCGCCAGCGCATGTGCCTAAAGTTGTCCCAAGCCTACGATGGTGTGTTTTCTGGGATTTGGTGAGTATTCCTGGGGTGATCGCGTCCCACCTCTGGCTGGCCTCGTGGGCAAATTCGCGCGGGAACAAACGTGTGGGACATAATAGTCATGGCGGGCGGTCTTTGCTGCGCCATGCTGTCTGTGCAAATCAATTAGGCCAAGGTTCTAGTATTATTTCGGGGGCGACGTGCTGGCCGCGGCGGAGCCATGAGAGAATGATGAGACGGTTGACACGGGGGGCAATGGCCCCTGCGGGATCAATGTCGGTATCGCGTGTTTTATGTTAACGTGGTAGTATACAAGCATGGCATGAAGCCGTTGCTTCGCCGCAAACCAAGGAAGTTGAGTCCCACCCAACCGTCGAGTTTTGTCGGACTTTCTACAGGAAGCCTGGACCTCCTCCAAATCAATCCATTACAACGCCATATTTGCGCATTTGGCCACTCTGAATTGCCGCTGTCAGCCGGGTTAATGAGTAATGCTCCTCCGCCCGGACTGCCGGTGGCGCTTGCATCCGAACTGTCATCCTATAAAACCTCGTGCGTTGCCCAGGAACTTACATTTCCTCAACATTAACTCGCTTCGCTTTCTCACTGCGGCCGGCCGTTCACTTCGACGCCAACCGAATCATTCTACCAGAAAGCTCCCGTTCTTTGATATCGCAGCAACGCTGAGGCCTGTACTGTTCTTCGAGGATGGCCTCCCGCATTCCAAATACTCCTTCTATGGGGCTCCAAAATGTCACTGTTGAGGAGACATTCGCGGCCAACAGCAAGCCGCACCCGGAGCTGCTGATTGTGCCGACATCGGTAAGTCACATCGGCAGGGGCCGCGACTTGGACTGCATGAGCGTCATCATGCATATACACATTGAGGAAACCTACTAGTGTCACACGTCGACCTTACATGGCGCGACGTCCATAGGCACAGGCTGGCCATGTCCAATTGTGACGCTCGCTAGACAGCTGACCGTGCCTCTTGCATCCTGCACCGCCACCCTTGCGTGCAGACGTTGCAAGCCAAGAGGTGTATCCCAACCGCACCTGCACACTCTTCGTCAGCGACGGCATCAACTCCTTCCACGCTACAACCTTCAGTCCCGAGGTTCTCGCGCCTGCCAGCAGCCCCCGGGGGCTTTCCTCCTGCTGATGGCGGTGTCAGCCACAAGCACCTTGAAACGCAGCAGCCCTCCACCACCGCCTGCTGCCCGCCATCCATCACCGGTCCGCAGCTCGCTGAGGAGCAGTCCCCGTGCGGCTCCGAGGCCGAGGGGCTGTCCCCGCGCACTTCAGACGCAGGCGACTGCGATGTCTCCCTCAGCGCCAGCAGCAGCTGCAGCCTTGGCAGCAGTACCGACCTCAGCGCCACCACCTCCTCCCCCAGCGCCTCCACCTCCCCCGTCTTGTTCACAGTCAGCAGCTTCGCTGAGCGGCCGGTCGCACTGACCTCCAGCCAGGCTGAGGGGAAGCCCCGCGCCCAGGACACCCCCGAGCCGCCTTGCCGCTGTCCCACCACCACCACCACCACCACCACCACCACCGTCAACACCACCACCACTGCCGGCAACACCGTCAACACCACCACCTCGCCGAGCGCTGCTGCCCCCTGCACCCGCCGGCCGGCCCAGGCCTCCATGCTCTCCCCCGAGGAGCTGCTTCAGGTGCTTCGGTTGATCAACGGGGTGTACGAGATCTACAACGCCCAGGGCCTTCGCCAGCTGAAGCGGCTGAGCGACGCACTGAAACAACTCGAGGGTAAAAAGAAGCTCGAGGGCTGTGCGGGGACCTCACCCCAGGCCCCGTCGCTAGCCCTGTCCCCGGCCCCGCTGCTGGCCCCGGCCCCGACCCCGCTGGCGTCTGTACCCGACCTAACGAGGAGGCAGCGCCCGCACCTGCTTCGCCCCGCGATTTGCCGGCTGAGGAGGCCGAGGCAGGGAAGGAGCCGTCAACCGCGGCCCCGTCTGAGGAGCCAGCAGCCAAGCCGCCCAAGGGCCTGAAGCACAAGTTGAGCAAGCTGCTGCGCGGGCTGTTTGGGGGCTGCGTGGGGCGCAACGTGGAATGAAGCCTTGTGAGCGAGAGCGGACTGGGCGAAGCGGAGTTCGCAGGTGCTCGGTGGATGGATCGTTCCTCGGAGCCCGCATCGCCATCCTGCGTTGCCAGCATCACCGGATGGTGCCCCGGTTGGGGATTTGCCAATATGACATTAGCCATATTTCCTGCCGCGCGCGGCCATGGGGCGCTTGTTTTCTAATCGGTGCAGCCTTGTTCGGGGGGACCGGTTTCTCGATTGATGGCGTTGATTGGGCGGCACCGACATGCCGTACTGCTGCGATCTGGCAATTGCGTGTCAGGTCGCCTAGGACGGCGTTCCACCGGCCATCACTTCGAAGTTCGAACAGGCCTCGAACGTGTATCCTCGACCTTCTCGTGTGTGCATTGTTGGTTTGTTTGGGGGGTAAAAAATGATACCACGTTTGGGGGGTTGCGCCCGTCCCAGGGGCTCGGGGCTACCGTAGTTGCTAGGCGGCTTCTACTACGGTATCGTGTCCGACCGGTGTATAGTTGTTACAGTGGGCTCGTGAAGAGTCGAGTGAGGGCTCGTGAAGGGTCGAGCCAACGGGCCAGCTGACTCTTGGTGCACTGTTGGCCGTGTTGTCTCACGAGAGGAGTTAGTCTGTTAGTGCGCCTGAACGACCGCGGTTCAACGAACGAACATTGCTGGGGGCTTTGCATTTGCACTGCAGTCGAGAGTCATAGGGCGGGCCGGAACGGTGGGGCATTGCGTGCCGAGTACCGCGCCCTGAGTGCGGGGCGGTTGAGCACGGCTGCTTGGGCGAATATGCGGTTTGTCGGCGATGCAAAGACGATGCGGCTGAAGCCAGAGCCTAGGGACCACGTTTCCCAATGCTTGGTTGCTTGCTTGCGGAACGGGATGGCAAAGCCAGGGTCTTTGCGAACAGGTATTTGACGACAAAAACTGGATGTCTGGAGCTGTTCCCCCGGCTGGGGCCCAGATTCTGTAACATGTGGGCATGTGGGACATCGTCGTTCACAACTGCGTGCCGAGAATGTGCGTAGAGCCTCTCGGACCGGTTCTGGCTGCTGGGCCGTTGACGTGCGTGTCACTCAACGTCGTTCGGGTGATGTCATGCCGTACCTGGTCGTACTGGGATGAAACCAAAGTCGGCTGGGCTCCTAGCTTGATCGACAAAGCGCTCCTCAGTCCTCACACGTTTGCACATTTCATGCTTGCCGTGCAGCGCGCATCTGTTTTAGGACCAGCTGCCTACGTGCATCGGTAGCTGGCGAGCGGTGAAGCCCAAGCCCAACATTTAGAACCCCACAAAACAATAAACCCTGTTAACCCCTCTAGAAACCCTATGAACCAATCGTACCCGAAAACCCGAAAACCCTGCAACCCGATCACTAACCCTGAACCCAGACCACCTAGGGTTTTTCTGCGCGTGTTACGTGCAGTAACATGCAGTGCCGTACCGGTACATCACAACGCCAGCACATGTGCGTGGGCGTATGTGCCCCGCGCCTGTGCGTCTGCTGGGATGTGCCGGTACGGCACTGCACGACATGGGCCGAGCAGCCCAATTCGTTCACCCCGCGACCGACAGATCGCGGCCTTCCTCCCCTTCATATGCTCCCTCCCTCCCCCTCCAAAGAGAGAGACAGAATCGAGAGAGAGACGGCTGCCCACCTCCCCCTTCCATCTCTCCCTGCTCCCTGCTCCCGCCGTCCTCTCATCAAAACACGAGCGGGTCAGCCCCCTGGAACGCCTCCTGAGCCAAATCGGGGATCACACCGAACACGCACCCCGCCGCGTCGTCCACACCTCCGTCCTCCCGCTCACCACCACCACCCTCCGCATCCCTGCCCCGCTGCACAACCGCCCCCTCGCCCCGCCCCATCCGTACACGCCGTACAGATCCCGGCCCCAGCAGCGCCTCCAGCGCCGCCGCCGCGCCGCCGGGCTCCCCCACTTCCAACAGCCACCGCCGCAGCAGCCGCCCGCAGCGCGCCGCCGCCACTGAGCCCAGGAGCCCCACCGCCTCCCCGCCCTCCCCCCAACCCTCCTCCGCCGTCGCTTCTCCTGCCTCGAAATGCCGCTCCCATACGGCCGCCGCCACCAGCTGCGCGGCCGGGTACGAGTACATGGCGGCTCCGTTGTGCAGCAAGCCGGGGAGCAGCGCCATTAGGCCGCGGGTGGGCTGAAAGGAGCCGCCGGGCAGAGAGGAGTGCTCGGCCCACAGCGCCGAAACCAAATCCAACGACGGCACCGACTCCAGATCCAACACCGCGGACCCCGGCGGCGACGCCGGCGCCTCCGGCGCCAGCGGCGGCGCTTGCCGAGCAGATGGGTGCGGCGTGGTGTTGGTGGTTTCCGCCGGGGATGGCGGTTGGGGTGGTTGGGGTGGCGGTTGTGGTACCAACCGAAGTCGTTGCAGGTCGACGGCGTGGCCGTGCAAGTGCATCAGCAGGTCCGCTGCTGCCGCCAGGGTGTGCTGCTGGAGCTCCAGCCAGGTGGGTTGGCGGCCGGGGGTGGCGGCAACGGAGGCGCAGCGGCGGGGAGGCAACCTCGCGCCGCTGGGGGGGGGGGAGGGGGGAGGGGGCAAGAGGGGAAAGCGGAGGGCGGGGCAGGCGCGGCGTCGAGGGGGGGAGGAGGGTGCGTGGCGAGGACGAGCCGACGAGGCCGTGAGGGAGTGCGGGTTGTGGGACTGAAGGGTTGGGTTGGGGGAAACGGTGCGTAGAGAGAGCGAAGAAAGCGATGGTTCGGGAAAGAGAGCAGGGGCCGGCGGGCTGGGCGCTGCTTGCAATGTTGCAACACAGAGGTGTGTTGGTCCCTGGGGGCGGTGGTCCTCAGGTGGCCTCAAGCGACAGCCGGGCCCTGGCCTGGCCCGCGTATGGGCGTGGCGCGTCGCGCGTGGCGTGTAGTGCATGACTTGGGGCGTGTGGGTTGGGCTGCCCGGGGCTGTATGCTCGCTGTACTCGCTAATGGCGCAATGGGGCACGTGGGAAGCATCAACTGCAGCTGCAGCTAAAGCGACAAAGTAAGGAGGCCGCGGTATGTAAGCCGTGAGGAAAACCTTTGTCCAGTGTCCCATGGGTCGGCCGGATGTCGGGGCGCGGGCACGCGGCCACTCGCCCCCCGCGTACCCATCCAAGCAACCGATCCGGTAAACGATTTCCGGCAACTACCGGTACCGTCGAGCGAAACGTCCGCCTCGAGGGCGCCCGGTGGCGTACGGTACCTTAGCGCGTGGCAGGAGAGGTCGGATATGACCCGTGGGTCGGCCGCCCATCGCTCCAGGATGTGGGAGGGCAGCTCCAGGAAGTCGGTGGAGCTGAAGCAGGCGTTGCTGTCAGGCAGAGAGCCGGGGCTGGAGAAGGGGGTGAGGGGGGGGGGCGGCCGTGGAGGGGGGGAAGGGGAAGGGGTTTTCAAGGCACGGAGTCGAATGGGTCTAGCAGGGCGGGGCGAATGGGTCTAGCAGGGCGGGGCGAATGGGTCTAGCAGGGCGGGGCGAGTGGGGAGGAAAGAGAAGGAGCCGTGCGGCCGTGTGCCGGGTGGGTGGGTGGGTGGGTGCAGGAGCGCGACGGGTGCAGGAGCGGCGTGAGGAGAGGTGTTAGGTGCAAGGTGGGGTGGGGCTGTGTGAATTGGTCATTGGCGCATTGTCCCCCAAGAGACGAGAGGACCCCTGGGGGCAACTGCCGGGCTCGGCTCGCCTTACCTGTACGACAGGACGTAGTGCAGCGCGTGCCCCATCTCGTGCGCCAGCGTGCGGATGAGGCCGGGGTGCTCCGGAACCAGAAACCCGCCCGGCCCCTGTGTCACCTGGCCCGCAGGCAGATGGAGCGCCACGTGCGGCACGCAGCCGCCCGAGCGCCGCTCACTGCCCGCAGCCGCGACTGCTGCTGGTGCTGGTGCTGCTGCTGCTGGTGCTGGTGCTGTGGTGGCCGCTGGGGCTGCAGCTGCGGCCGTCGGTGGCTGGTGGCTTTGGCGCCGCAATCGGGGCCTAGCCGACCTATCCCGGTCCCGGTCTGCTGCAGCGCTGTGCTGCGTCTGCTGCTCTGGTGGCCCTGGTGGCTCGTTGCTCGGAGGCGCCTCGGGATGGGATTGGAATCGGGAGGGCGGGGACGGAGGGTCGAGGTGGTCGTTGGGTTGCAGCCAGGGCGCCGGGTGGCCTTCGTCGTAGCCTTCGTAACCGTGCCTGACAGCACAGCACAGCACAGCACAGCACACAGCACACAGCACAGCACAGGGGGTTGTGACACGGGAATTCTTAAGCGGGCTCCGGGCTCCTTCGGGTTCGGGTTCGGGGTTCAGGGTTCGTTCCGTCAGTCAATTGGTCGGGCACCAGTTCCGCCCAGCTTTCACGGATCTGGACATGGCGGCATGCGTCATGCGGCATGCAAGGAAGTGGACGAGGGACTGACTGACCTTGGTAGCGGCCAACCCGGCTGAACCGACTCCCCCCGGGGCCTGGGGCCACTAAACACCCACATTCCAGACGCCTCACGCCGCGGGTTCATCGCACGAAGAAAACCCAAGCCCGCCCTCCCCGCCCTCCTCCCTCTCCTTCTCCTTGCTTTCTTCAGTCCCATCCACGACACCCACCTGACGAGCACGGTGTACGGCAGGTCGCAGTCGGGGTCCAGATACACGTACAACACGCCCAGCAGATCCCCTGGTGTAACCGACCCACGGGTCCTTCCGCCGCTGCTCCCGCCTCCTCCGCCTCCCGCCCCCGCCCCCGCCGCCTCCCTCAGTTCCAATCGGATGACGCTGCCCGGGTGCCACAGCTCTGAGGGGCCGAGGGCGGTGTTTCGGAGCTCCACACCAACCACGTGCGCCAACTGGCGGCTCAGGCCTGAGGGTTGAGGGCAGGGGGGTGGGAGGTGAGGAAAGTACCGCAGCGGAGGGACGGAGGCGACGTCAGCGAAGGGAGCCGAGGAGATGGGAATGGAGGCGGAGGGGGGGCGGGCGGGCCGAGCAATCCGAAGGACGCGTGATCGTGGTGGTGGTGGTGGTGGTGGTGATCGTGGTGGTGGTGGTGGTGGTGGTGGTGGAGGTGGTGGTGGTGGTGGGTTCTGCCCGAGCCCGGGTTGAGTCGAGCTGTGTTTCTGGTGGGTTCCCCCGGGTAGGGAGGGGAGGGGAGGACAGGACAGGTCAGGGGAGGGGAGGGGAGGGGGCTGCACGCGGTTGCCGGCACGCGCACTGATGCAGTACTGAACCACGTAAGTAAGTGAGCGCTGTACCGGGTGCGGAATGAAGGGGCAGCGCAGCGCTCCCCCGGGGACACACGGGGGGCCACACGGGGCATTCATCGCTTGACACAACGAATAAATGAATCAATGTCGGCATTAACCCGTTCGAAGCCGCGCACTGCACCTCCCCTCGGTGTGGGAGACTCCAGGGAGGGAGGGCGGCTGGACCCAACTGACACTGACCCTGCAGCAGTCCTTCAATGGTGAAGAAGGGGGCCAGCTCCCGCCACTGCTCGGCACCCAGGGGCGGGGGGCGCTGAAGAGCCCTGCGGGGGAATGGGAGGGAACGACGGACCCGGGGGTCGGAGGGAGAGAGGGCGGGGATGGGCTCGCTCGGGGGTCGGAAAACAGACGAGCCGCGGCCAAAGTCCGGCGGAGGCGACGTCGGGAAGGGGCGGGCGGGGGCGGGCGGGGTGGGGGATCAGGGGGGATCAGGGGGCGGGCGGGGGGCCACGTTGCAAAGGGGACAGCTCTCCGCGGGACGGCAGCAGCGTGTACGGCAGATCGGGGTAATACACACCACACGGGGGACTCGGATTTGGACGGCGGGGCGGAGGTGGAGTGGAAGCCGAGGAGGAGGAGGAGGAGGAGACCCACAGCATTGGCCGTTGGGTAAACGGGGTGTGTGGTGTGTGAGGAGCCCGGCTCTGCGGCGCATGCGGCAGAGCTGCGCGAGCGGAGCGACGGAGGGAAAGTGTATCTTGAAGGAGGCAAAAGCCGGGGGGCGGATTGGGGGTGTCCGGGGGGGGGGGTTCCATGAAGGTAAGACCGCTGCGGTGGATCGGGGTTGCGAGGGGGTTGGGGGCCCAAGTTCGCAGCGCCACCCGAGAGAGCGCATCAGCGGGACATGCACCGTTGGGGAAGAGATCGAAAACACGAGCAACAGATAACGGACAACACAACGGACTGGGCTTTGGATTGCGGTTGGGATCCACGAATCCACAAACCTATGATGACGTACGGTATAGGCTTACGTAAGAAAGTCGACGCTACCCCGCAGGTCCAACGGATCCTGCGGCTCCACCTCCGCCTCCGTCGCCTCCAGGCCGCCACCTCTGCCTCCGAAACCAAACCGCCCCCGGCCCCTCCCCCTCTCCTCCTCCTCCTCCTCCTGCAGCACCAGCCGCATCTGCAGCTCCTGCATCGCCGCCACCTCCTGATCCGCCAGGGGCCGTACGGCGGACAGGATGTCGGCCAGGAGCGCCAGAGCGACCCGCGGGTCGGCTGGGGCGAGAGCAGCGGCGAGTTAGGGAGGGAGCAGCACACAGGCGGCGGGAGGGGTTATCCACGTATAGGCCGGAGCCCGTGAACGGTACAGTAACAGGGGGGAGGGCGGGGAGAGGAGGTCACGTCACCACCAGCTGAATACAGCGCCGGTCTACGGTGAGCTGCTGTGCTGTGCGGTTTGCAAGGTTTTGCGCTGGTGCGAGCATTCGCGGGGGGCATCCGGATCTGCCCCCCAACAACACAACACATCACAATACACAACACGACGGAGGCCGCTAACCCGAACTCCCGCGCTCGCCCGTACACTCTCGGACGTCTCTCCGCCTGCCCCCCGGTGTCTGTCTGGTATCGCGATGTCAGACCTAGACGCAAACAGCCCCTAAAACGTGCCCCCGCCTGCCCCCCGCCCCATGTCCATTGTCTTCTGCCCACCTGCCCCCCGGCCTATACGTGGTTAACCCGCCCCCCGCCCCCCCCATCCCCCCTACCCCCCCCACCTGCCACCGATCCCGCCATCTTGAGGTGCGCGTACGACGGCTGCCCCATACACACCGCCAGCTCGTCCCGCAGCGGCCTCAGCAGGTCCATGAACCGCAGCGCGGCGGCGGCCTGCGACCCGTGGGTCACTGCGGCCACCGCGCGGCGCACCTGGCTGCTGGGGTGCTCCGCCAGTAGCAAGGAGGTCAGGGGACCCGTCAGACGCAGGGACCACAGCCGACCGCCTGCCGGGGAGGGAAAGGAAGGGGCTCGAGGTTCGGGGTTTGTATACGAGGTCCGGATTGGGGGGTTCGGGCTTCGGGCTTGGGTTCAGGGTTTGGATTTAGGGTTTTGGACTCCAGCGGGCTGCCGGTGCCGGGTGCTGTACGTGCCCGGGCCCGGGAACAGCATCCGGGTCCGGGATGGGCAAGAAACAAGGTTCCGCAGCAAAGCGACGGGCCCCGGGGTGGGGTGCGCGGTGCACGACCGGCAAAGGAAGGGCGCCCGAACGGGACTGGGGACTGGGGACCTGGCGCCGGCCCGCCCTGCCGTCATCCCTCAATGCCCTCACGACGGCACGCTCGACCCGCAGCCGCACCCGCACCCGCTGCAGCGCTGCTGCCACCAAGGAAAGGGAAGCTACCTCCATTGCCGCTGCCCCAGCTTCGCAGGCGCCCGAGGTTTGCACCCCCGCACCAAACCGCATTTCGCCATTTCGCCTCTGCCCCCAATTACCCAGAAAAGGACCCCGCCCCCCGCCCCACTCACTCACCCCGAGTAAGCGCCCTCGTTGTGGCCGCCGCGACCGGTCCCAGCTCCACCTCCGCCACCGGCTCCTCCCCGGCCCCCACCTCCCCCGCCTCCCCCGCCTCCCCCGCCTCCTCCTCCTCGCCCTCCGGCGGCAGCACCAGCGGCAGCGTCACGCTCGCCCGCGCCCGCGCCGCCGCCACCTCCGCCTCCGTCGCCGGCGTCACGTGTCGCGCCAGCAGCGGGTCGCCGCGCACCTCGCTGTCGTGCAGCACCACCAGCGGCGCCGGAACGACCCGCGGGTCGGTCAGTGCCGCTCGGAACGCCGCCACCAGCCGGCCCTCCAGAGCCTCCAGCGCGCGCCGCTCCCCCCGCTCCTCACCCGTCATCCCGATCGCGCGAGAAACCGCCTCCGAAACCAGCCGCAGCTCGCCGCCCGCACCGGCAGCGGCAGGAGCACCCGACGCCGCCGCCGCCACCGCGGCCTCCGACCCGCTCGTCCGAACCCCTTGGCGTTCGGCCCCCGCCGATCCGACCGAGCCGCTGCTCCCTGCGGCCTCTCCCCGTATCCCAGCACTGGTTTCGGAGGACGGCCCGGCGGCGGCTCCTCCCGGGCCCCCGAGGGACGCCGGGGGAGCGAGCTGGCCGAGGCGGCTCCCCTCCTTCTTCTCTTCCGGGGCCCCGGGAGCGCGATCTGCGTCCTGCGGCGCTGCTCCGGCACCCCCATCCACCGCCCCCGCCGCCACCTCGGGCCCCTGCCCCGGCCTCAGCCCCGTCAGCTGCTCCGCCCTCCATCCCCATTCGGGCCGCTCCGCCAGTCTGTCCGCCAGCAGTTCCTCCACCGCCTGCAGCGCCCGCACCGCCCTCCCCGCCGCCCGCCTCCAGGCCCGCTGTGTGTGGTGCGCCGCGCAGTGCTCCGCCAGCGGCTTGAGCCAACTGACCGCCTCGTGGTGCCGCCGGACTGCCGACGCAGCGGCGGCAACGGCCCCGGCGGCCGCAGCGTCCGCCGCAACTGCAACTGCAGCACAGAAGCGGCAGCACAGAAGCACAGAAGGACACAAGCGGCAGCAGTCGCAAGGGGAGAGAAGGTGTGGGGCGCCCCGATGGATCGATGGAGGTGCGGTGGACCGACCCGGGCGCGTATCTGTATCTGCGGCCCCCACCTCCTCACCATGCCCTTAGTTTGGTACTGGTGGGCAGACGGCTTCACCAAGGTATGGATGGATGGATGGATGGTCAGCCGCTGTCCTCGTCGCAGTCTTTTTGAAGTGCCGCCTCCCGCTGGGCAGAGGGAGCTGCCACCGGTGACGTGGTGAGTCGGCCATGATCAACAGCAAGTGCCCCCGCAAGGGGCCGCAGGAGTGTGGGAAGGGATGGACGCGACGCCGAGCCGCTCCGCCACTGACCGCGTGTCGGCTGTCGGGTTGGCCCAGCCGTTGACCCAGGACGTTCGGAAGCAGCAACGCGTCACACCGCGCAACGGCAACGCGAAGTGCTGTCATCCGAATGACGCCGGCACGCGCGCCTGCCCAGGCTGCACGGGCGCTGTGCACACACATACACACACACCCCACCACCATCATCTCTTAACCTCACCTGACCCGAGCTCTAGAAGCAGCTGCAGCTCCTGACAGTGTAACACGATGCGGGTCGCAAGCGATATGAGGTCTTCAGGAGTGTGCAGTCCCGGGACGCCATACAGACCCGGCGCCGTGGTGGTGGCGCCTTCCCCGCCAGACGGTGTGGTGGCTGTCCTCGAGGCCGCTGCCGGGCTGCTTGCCGCGGCCGCGGCAGTGACGACGGCAGACCGTAGCGCCGCATCTGTTACCCTGGGTGTGGGTATTAGCGTCCAGCGCGCCTCTCGCGGCTGCAGTTGAGCACCAGCTTGAACGCGGCGCGATGGGCGAAGCAGCCGGCTGGAGGGCCAGCTGCCTCGCCAACCGTCGGTGCAGGTCCACGCACAGGGCCGAGGAATAGAACGCATTACAACAGTGACAGCAGGAAGCGCGAGTCTCCGAGTTACTAAAGTAAACTGATGTACGACATATTAACGAAGTCGAGCAGACGATGGCAATTTCGGACAGAAATCACGAAATTGGCGTAGAAATGAACCTGCAATTTAATGTACTCTTAGTGATTTGAGCCTTCAGGGCATCTTAGGCAGCCGGTCTGCGCCCCGCCAAGCGATGCCCAAATGACCGAGCCTTCTTATCATGGTCCGGTTAAAAAATAGGTAAGAGCTGTGTCAATATCGCTTTGGTGCCGCCTCTGCTTGCCGGTCAGAGTGAGAGCGCGGCGGGCATCGGAGCAAGCCTCTGGAGCAACCTGTTGTGTTGCACCTGCGTAGGTATCTGGTGGTGGAGGTGACCTGGAAGGACGGCAAGATTGACGACTCCTGCAGTAAGCGCCGCCCAGGCCCGAGAAGTTCTTTCCCCTTGCACGCGCTCGGCTAACCGTCTTTCCCTTCCGTTGACCTGCCCTGTCCCTCCCCCTCCCCAGCTGACCAACTACTCCTTCAGGCCATCCGAGACAGCGTTGCGCAAAACTTTGGCGACCACGGCCTGGGGAGCAGCATTGCAAGCTTGCAAGGTGCGCGAACTGCGGCCCTCGCTGGGTGCGAGCTGCCCACAGGCACGGCCCGATCCGCGCCCAACTCCCTTACGCCTCCATTGCAAGGAGCGGAACCACAACTTTCGCTCCCCCGCTCCTGTCCCGCCCTTTCCCGCCCGACCCTGCCCTGCCCCGCCCTGCTCCGCCCTGACCCGCCCTGCCCTTCTCTGTTTCGCCCTGCCCTGACCTGATCTGCGCTTGACCTGACTCGCCCCAGTCAAGTACTTCAGTCCCTACACGGGACTTGCCATCGTGCGATGTGCGACCGCGGAGCATGAAAAGGTGCGAGCAGAGCAGGGCGGAGCCCGGGCGGAGGGCGGGTGGCGGCGGGACGGAGGGTCGGAAGGTCGAGGGCTGACACCGCAGCGACGACCCAGGGCGGAGGGGCGGGGCGGGAAAAGGGAGGGAGGGTCCCCGGGGGTTCATCACGATAGTCGAGTAATCGCGGCGGAGGACGACGCGGACGCGGAATCCGGAACACGTCCGTGAGCCTGCTGCCGCACGCGCCTCCGGAGCCCAGGCACGCACGCCGGCATGCTTAAAGGTGCCCAAGGAGTGAGAACGACGCGTTCCCCCCCTCCCGAGCAGCCCGCCACTCCACCAGGCGGGTGGCCACAAACACATCTATACACACACATACTCACACACGCATCGGGCTCGTTGTTTGCGTTACCTGGTCTGTTGCCTAGTTGGGCGCTGGTAGGTAGGAAGTGCATGAGCCGGTGTCGTCCAGGGTGCTCTGCAGGCGGTGTCTTTGTTGATGTTGAGATGAGGGGTGGAGACGCTCCTTAGGAAAGGAAAGGGTGGAGCCCGCGGTGGGGCCAGCTGGCGCTTGGTGCACTGGCCGTGTCTTGCTGGGGATTGATGTCACCCGTCTGCGCTCATTTCCGAGTCCCGACCCTCCAGCGCCTTCACCGCCTCCCTCCCTCCCTCCCTTCCTCCCTCCCCACGTGGATAACCCCCCTCCCCCATCACAGGTGATCACGGCACTGACTTTCACTTCGGAGGTGAAGCAGCGCCCGGCGGCTGTGCGACTGCTGAGACTGTCGGGTGGGTGGCTGGGTGGGTGGGTGGGTGGGTCTGGGCTTTGGGGGGGGGCGGGGGGAGATGTGATTTGGGTCGGGTCGGGTTGGAGTTGTCAGGGTTGGGGGTTTCCAAGGGTGCAGCCGCGGCGCGGTAGACCAACGGGCGATGGGCCGATGGGCTGTAGCTGACCGGGTGGCGGCCGGGTGCGGGTGGAGCCTGAAGGTGCGTTGATGGGGAAGCTGTGATTCGCGCACGCCGGGCCGCTCGGCTCCAAACGCGGCGCGGGGAGGGAGGGCGGCATCGGGTGGCGGAGATGCGGTGGGGATCTGGACAACGCGGACCGGAACATTTCTTTCCACGCAAAAACGCGACTGGGAGCAGCCGAGTGTCCACCCACCCACCCAGCCACCCATCACCAGCCCCCTCGGAGGCCCGAGGATCCCTGAGGGCCTGGGAGGCCACCGAACGCGGGTCTGTGCTTGGTCTGGTCGGCCGGGGCGCTTTCGTGCTGTGCTTTGTTTTCCTGCGCTGTGTGCCGTGCTGAGCTGAGCTGAGCTGAGCTGTCGTCGAGCTAATACCCGACTGCCACTCTCCGGGCCCCTGCCCCCACCGGCCCCTGCCCCCACTGGCGCCCCACCCTCCCCCCCCCCCCCCCGCAGGCACCCTGGCCGCCGGCAAGGAGGCTGCGCTGCAGCTGAGTGCGGCCCGGCTCCAGGGGGCCACCGCCGCCCCTAAGCTGAGCAAGCAGGTGGGGTGGGGGTGGGTTGGTGTGGGGTGGATCAGCTGCGGGCAGAAGGGGGGCAGGAGATGAATGCGGGGACCAGGCGGGACAGGGAGGGAACGGGGCTGGGAGGGGTCCGATTGCGATTGAGGAAGCAAGTAACTTACCGGACACGCCGTACATACACACGTGCACGGCAACGCCGCGACGCGAACACGCAGGACGGTCGTTGGGCTCCTGGGGAGGGGCCCTGGGGGTGCCATCGGATATCGGGCGAGTGGTTTGGCGACTGCTGGCCTGTTCTGGGGCGAGGGGTGGCCATGGCGGCCGTACAGTCCCCGCACTTGCCGTCTCCGGTCACATGCTGTGCTGTGCTGCGCTGCGCTTGCGGTTCGGCCATAAAGAGGAGAGCGAGGTCCGGTAGCTGGTAGGGTCGTTTGTAAAGGGCCCTCTGGGCGGGCCGGTGCTACAGCGGGCCATAATTCCGGGGTGCGAGCGGTGTGTGTGTGTGTGTGTGTGCTTGTCCTGCACCGCAAGACGCGACGCGGTGAGGTCCTTACCCCCACCGCCCGGACGTGCCTCCGCCGGATACAACCCCCCTCCCGCTCCCCCTCCCCCGCCCACCCCCACTGAACCCTTCTCTCCGCAGCAACTGGCCGCCGCAGAGCAGCTCCACCGGCAGTTGCCCTCCGTTGAGCTGTAGCAGCAGCGGAGGGGGGGCAGGCCGTGGTGCGGTATTCGGCAGCAGCAGCGGCAGCAGGTCATCAGCGCAGGGCCATGGACTGCCTCGTGGGGGTCAAGGGGTGTGCTGGGGCTGGGAGGGGGACTGGGAGGGGGACAATCGGGCTGGGCGGAGGGCTGCCGCCTTGCCGCCACTGCAGGTAGCGGGACAGCCGGACGGACGAACTGACAGACAAACAGACAGACAGGCGGGGGGGCGGGGGGGGGGTGGAGGCGGGATCGCTCCAGGCGGGGTTCCCGGCATTGGGAGTCGAGCCTACCGCGAAGAATGGCAGGAGGGAAGGGTGGTACGTGAGTGTGCGGAAGGTCCTGGGGCATTCCTAACTTCAGGGATGGGCAACCGAGGCGCCGTAGCCGTCGATTAGGGTAATCCGCTCCCAAGAGACGACTGCCCACAATCATCACGTGCCCTTTTGAGCTTGCGGGTCACGTGGGAAACCCCCCGCTGGGGGTCTCTGCAGATGCCGCTCAGCGACCTGTTCGTCCAGCGGCGGCTTGCGTCCGTGTAAGCAACGACTCGTGTAGCGAGTCACCTGATGCCTGGTGCCTGATGAGTTCGTAAGAAAGGACGAAATGCGACATCGCACCCACACAAGCCAAGCAGCATCCGCGGGCGGCGCACGGCCGTCGCCGCATGGATCGCCCCGCTCCGGACGTCCGGGAGCACAGGTGGCGGCGGAAGGTCAGAGGGTGCCACCTGAACACCCTATGGCGAAGAAACCCCACACACGAATCGATTGACACGGCAGTTCACGTGCGACACCAGACGCGCAACGGCTGCTCAGACTTGTCTTGCATAGCGGCCAGTACGTGCCAGCTCCAAATCCTTGAGCTGGCGGAGCAACGCAACGGCGCGCGCACCTGTCACACACACTCTCTCTTTCCGTCTCTGCCTGTACACGCAGGCGCTCGCTCGCAGAGGGTCGTTCCGTGCCTGACAACAAAATAATAAACGGTACGTTCACACGAGCCCACACGCCCGCTGCACGACTGCGCGCATCCCTGCTCATCTCACGGTTGGTAACCCTGAGTGTGCCGTATCGCCTTACCACTTGAAGCAGCGCCCGCCCGCCGAGGCTCAGTGGGGTGTCGATTCACGGCGCCATGGGTCAAGGAGCCCGGTGGGGCCCATCTGCAGCATTTGGGGGGCCCCCGGCTAGCTCCCCGCCCAGAGGCGACTCATCCTGCCCCCCTCCCTCCCTCCCTCGACAGGAATGGCCACTGATCATGCCAAAGCCAGCCAGCACAGTATCGCAAACAAATCACTACTCTCGACTCGTCCCCCTCTTTTCTAGTACTTTCCCGGTGGGGCGCCGATTCTCCGCCGGTGCCAGCGACCCCGAGGGTGCTATGCTACTCCGGCCCCGAGCCAAGCAAGAGCCCCGCCACGAGCCTGCTTAGGCCACAGCTCGGCAAACGTCCAACATCCGCCGCGACATGTGCATTTGCTTCCTTGCTTCCTCGGCGGTTTCCTCGGCAGAGCACATGCCCCGGCAGGATCCTGCCCCCACCATCGACCTCCCCTGCTCCTCCCCCTCAATACTCTCGCGTCTCATTTGATCCATTCGTTCGACGCCCCCACTCGGCAGCAGCGACCCTCCGCGGCGCCAGCCGCCGCAGCCACCGCGCGGCGCAGCGCTCATGCCACCCCGTCTTCATACGTGTCCTCCCATCCCTATCCCTATCCCATCCCTATCCAACCCCAATGCCATCCCCGCTACATCAGTGCAGCCTCAACCAATGCGGCCGCTGCACCAGGACGTGCCGATGCGGCGGAGCGTTGCCCAGGTGGCGGTGAACCTTGTGGTGCAAGTGCGGGTGCGGGGGCTGGCTGCCCCCAGACTGCTGATTGGCCCCGGGGGACTTGGCAGCCCGGGCGGGGAGGGAGGGCGGCGGTGGCGAGGGCGAGGGTGGCGGTGGTGAGGGTGGCGGCGGTGGCGAGGGCGGCGGTGGCGAGGGCGGCGGCGGCGGCGCAGCTGTGGCATTGGCCCCCACCGCCAGAGCCGCCGCCAGGCTGGCGCAATTCGCCTCGGTGAAGCCCACGCGGCCGTTGCGGCGGTCGTACTGCAGTACAGTATGGAGAGAGCGGGAAAGTCAGTTGACTCGTGTAAAGGGCCGGCGTGATTGTGGAAAGGGGGTTGTGTATTCCCCCAGAGGGAAAGCAGGGGGCGTCCCTCGACGGCACACGGGGCAAGTGGGGCTGCGCGGCTGCCCAGATGGCCGAAGAGGGAATACCGTCTGTGCGCGCGTGGCATGCAGCGCCGGTAAGGCTGTGCGGACTTGGAGGCCGGCCCCTGGCTTGGCCGGCCGCAAGATGCCCCACCGGCGGACACTCGCCCACCCGGCTAGCCCTCTGTCAGGCGGTCAACTTGGGTCAGCAGGTGCTGCCCTTCTCCCCAACCAGAGACAAGACAACATGCGGTGCCCGGGAATGAATGAATGGATGAATGAATGAACGAACAGATGGATGGATGGAGTGGAACCCCCTCGGGCCCTTTCAGACCAACAAACTCCACATCGCAATGTGCAACCGCGCCCTCTCCCACATGGAACCAGACGGAGCACATCCGCCACCACTCCCACCCCCCCAACCGGAACCACCACCGCAGCAGCAACGACGACAACAACAACCCGCCCCAGCCCCGCCCGCCCCAGCCCCTGCCGCCACCACCCGCCCCCGCCCCTGCTGCCCCCCGCCCACTCACGGTGACGAGCACGTCCTGCACGGTGCCGGTGCCGATGAGCGTCCCCGCCCCCCCGTTGTCGAATATGGACAGGCAGTACTCGGCGGGCTTGGACAGAAAGAGGTAGCGCAGGGGCGGCAGCTGCAGCCGCACATCGCCGCCCAGCACCAGCTGCGCCGCCGGGAAGAACTTGTCAAGGTCCTGGAAGTTGTCGGAGGCGCCCTTCCAGCACATGTCGTTGTACTGCGGGGCGCGGCGAGGAAAGTAAAGGAGGCGAGGGGGCCGGAGGGAATAAAGACCCATCCGCATCGGAGGGAGGGAAAAAAGAAAATATCGCAGCGAAGGAGACGGCGTTAGCGAACGGACCCAGAACCCAGCAATCCTTAACGAACATACCTGTAACCTTACCTGTAACCTTACCGGGAGGGATGGGAGGCCTGAATAGGGAGGCGGGGGAGGGCATCCCGCCGTCGGGTCACGCTCGCCCGCGTCACGCTCCCCACCCCCCGCGGGTTCAACTTCTCGCCAATAAATGTGCTCCGCTCCTATCCCGTTGGAGCCCTCCGGATCCCGCGTCCGCCCGCGCACTCAGCGCGTTTCCTTGACATCGAGCATGACTGCTTACGTCGGCCCACTTGCTGACCCATGCGGAAACCAACGAATGCGCCTCGGTGTCTGCCTATCGGTTCTTCATGTTCATGTTCATGTTGTCCAGAACGCCTTGAAGGCGTTCTGTTGGCCATTGATTGGGCCCCCCGCTGGTATGCGCAGTTGCTCGGGTATTTGGGGTTACGCACTCCTCAGCCAGCCCCCTAATCCACGCACGCATATTCTATCTTCCCGCCCTACTGGGACCACATCGAGAATTTGCTGTTTGAAGACAAAGCACAGCAGCACGCATGTAAGCAACGCACAGGAGAGGACCGACTACCGTACATGGCTGGTATGAGGGCTGAACCGAATGCGCAGTGTCTCCCAAGACCGCCAGGAGGCCCGCCCACCGCCCCGCCCGCCCACCCGGCCGGCCTCACCTGCGGGTCCGCCCCGGGTGTGCGCTGCAGTCCCCTGGCCTCCGCGTACTGCCCCACCGCCTTGCTCATGGCCTCAAACGCCACGGTGGGCAGGTAGGTGAAGGTGGTGCCGCTGTCCAGCACAGTGCCGTAGCCCCGCCCGAATATCATCTGAGTCATCACAAAACACAACACAACACAGCGGACAGCCAGCCAACCAGCCCACACTTTGGAAGTCAGCAGGCAGGTTCAGCCAACCAGCCAGCCACACGGACTGACAGCCAGCCAGACGGACGGACAGGAGAGAGATTGTGACCAGCCCATTGTGGGGGCCGCGCGGGATGAGGAGCAGCGGGATGAGGAGCAGCGGGATGAGGAGCAGCGGGATGAGGAGCTGCGGGATGGGGAGGTAAGGCAGCATCCCAGCCGCTTTAAAGCGGAGCGAGGCAGTGGCAGCAAGCGAAGCGACACGCTTCCGCGAGGTGCCATTGATGGGAGCAAAGCAGTGGCCCTGCCAAGGAGCGAGAAGGCAGCTGTGTGGTCAGGGGTGCACGTCGCGATGACGCTTCCTCAACACCTCCCCCGCACCCTTTCCCCCACCTCCCTCTCGCCAGCCCACCCGTCACCGTTTCCCAGCGGCGGGTCGTGGCAGTCACGCTCCTCCTCCTCCTCCTCCTCCTGGCATTGCGCTCAGTACGCTCAATCCAACCCTCGGAGGACACCCCCCTTCAACCCCCGCCCCGCCCCGCCCACCCCAAAGATTGCACCCTCTCCGATCCGACTGCCGCCCCGCCTCCCCCCCGCCACATCGCCCCTCCCTCCCCCCCCATGCTGCCCTCACCGGGTCCAGTGGCAGCCTCTCCCCCTGCACCTCGATGCCATCCAGCTTCACGTTGTAAAAGTGGAGGTGCAGGTTGTTCACCAGGGGGGTGTACGCAGTGTGGAGGCCCTCGGGCAGGGGAACGTCGCCTGGCGGGTGGGGGGTGGGGAGGACGCGGGGTTAGGATGGGGCGAGGAGCTAGCTAGGGGAGCTAGGCTGTTGGCAGCAAGGGGCCCGGAAACGGTGGTGGGAGTGGTGGGGGAGTGCTCCGAAACCAAAGCTTCTTGTGACATTGAGTCGAGGTATTCCCCACCACCACAGACAGCGCTGCACGGTACGGATCCACTCCACCTCCGCCCTCACCCTCGTCCTCCTCCTACGCGCCCCTGCGCCTCCCCCGCCGCCCTTCACTCCCTCTGCCCCCGCCGCCCTTCCCTCCCTCTCCCCCCCCCGCCGCCCTTCCCTGCCTCTGCCCCCCCCTTGCCCCTCGCCCCGCCGCTTCCTCCTCCTTCCTTCTTGCTCACCCAGCAGCAGCACTCCATCCCGGGGGAAGCCGAAGCACAGCGAGAACACGTCCTCAATGACCCCGTTGGCCACCAGCTGCGATCAGGACAACAAGCAAGGGGGACGACAAGCAATGAAGGGCGACAAGCAATGGGGGCCCTTAGGTGCGGTACCTAAACCCAAAGGCGGATTTAGAAGCCAGCGCATGGCACATGTAGCTGGGTTAGGGTTCAAGGGGTTTGCGTTTGGCACACATTATGGCACAATGTAATGTGGTGCTGGCGGTGGTGGTGTTAGTGGCGGCTCAAGAGAGTTCCTTTCCCGGGAGGGCGGAAGGGGGGCGGGGCCGGGGGCGGGGGAGCCCTGCATGCGGCCCTGCAAGGTGCACCGAGTGGGCCGCCCTCGGGCCCGCCGATGAGAGCCAGGCCCCCGGGGGGGGTGGGGGCAGCCCAGGCGTCGCGGACTCTACTGCGCTGCTGTTGAGCCCCTCTGCCGCCCTCCCTGGCCGCCGCCGCCCCAAAGCGAGGCGGCTTTGCACGCCCCACACCCCACCCACCATCGCTAGTTTGACCCGCAAGGGTTCCCTCCGTCCCCTCTAAACGCCCTCCTCCACAAACATAAACACAACGCAAGCCCGCCTCCGCACTCCCCTTCCCTCTCCACTCCACTCAACTCAGGAACCTCGCTTGTTGGCCTGGTGCTGCTCGCCTGGTAGACCACATCCCCAACCACCACCCACCCCCTCTACTCCGCCCCCTTCCGACGTCACTCGGGAGCGCAGTTGCGGCCCTCAACCCTTCATCCTCCTTTCGGACTGCTCCCCCTCTACCTTTCTCTCTCCCCCCTGCCCTGACCCTCCCGCCCCCCCTGCCCTGGCCCTCCCTTCCCCCTCCCTTCCCCCTCCCCTGACCCTCCCTCCCCCACCTGGCTCTGGAATGCGTTGTTGTTGTTGCCCATGCCCATCAGTCCATCCGCCATCTGGCGGTACAGCTCCCCCCTCTCCCCATTGACACAGCCAAACACAAAGCCCACGGGCGGCTGGTCATCAGGGAAGTTGAGCACGTCGGTCAGCAGGTAGCCCTCGCTCACACTGCCCTCAGCTGCAGGCGGGGGGGCGCGCAGGGGGGAGAGGTGCGGCACACGGAAGGCGCGGGGGGGAGGGAGGGGGGTGGGGCGAGGGGCAGGGCAGGGCAGGCAGATGCGGTATACGCACACAGACAGACCCATTTACGGGGATTTGGGGCATTGGGGAGCGGGGGTGGGTGGCGGTCAAGAGCGGGACACGGCCAAGTGGCGGCAGATGAGGCACCATTCAGGCTGCAGCGACAGCGACATCGGCGGCGGCAGCGATGATGAACCCAAACGCAACTGGGCGGGGCTTGCAGACACACAAACACGGCAACCAAGGACGGGTGGTGACACGTAAAGCCGGGTCCGTCTGATGCGGCCCAGCCCGGCAGTGCGCGGGGCGCAAAGTCGATTTTGCTGCCCCGGCCGCCTCTTCTCCGTGTTGCGGGAAGCCGGCCAGGTGCCCTTCCTTGGCGGGGGTGGGGGCGGGTGAAGAGTGTAATGCCCCCGGGTTGGGGCAGACAGCTGCGGCCGGGCTGCCGCCGTGTTGGTCCCCCCCCCCCGCTCCCAACGCCAACGCCATTGGATGCCGTTGAGGGGTCCTCTGTCCCAACGACCCTGGGCCGGCATCCCTCTGGCACTGGCATTCTGCGCAGATCTTCGCAGGGCGCAGCTCGAACAGAGTTCGGATAAGGGGTGGCGGCGGGAAAAATAGGGGACGAGGGGGAAAAAATGGCGGCACGGCATGCCGGTGCGCGCGGGCCGGTGGGGCCTCCTGACACTTGGCCCCCACAGGCTCGGGAGCCCCGACGGGACGTCCCCCGGAGCCGCCGGGCTGCTCAACCTGTACTACACTGTACTGTATTATGTACCCTACTGTGCATGTACTGTACTGCGCCATTGACGCCAGTCGCAAAAACAAATCCCCGACCCAACTGCCGAAACCGACCCAGCCGCCGCGCCGCGCCGCCATTTCCCCCGCCGCCCCGCTTCAGTCTCCATCCGCCCGTCCGCCCAAATCCGCTCGGCCCAGCCGCACCCATCCCCTCACCCACCGTACGCCCGCTTGTAGTAGCACTGGTTGTTTGAGACGCACGTGCAGCCGGGGCTGCCGCAGTTGCACAGCGGGTCGCCGCACAGGAGCCGCCGCGAGGTGGACGAGGTGTCGGGGTCGAACCACTCCGACTGCGGAAAGGCATAAAAATTCAAAATTTAAAAAACACAGCGCGCGAGAGCATATGGCGTGTATGGCGGCTGGCGTCGGGCGGTGTCTCGATGGCATGGTAGGCGCCGAGACGCGCCTTGGAGGCCGCGAGCCTGGTCTTGGCTGAGCTGGGCTGGAAGTGCTGCTGATGGTGGTTTGGTGCGGTTGGCCCCCGAGAGAGAGGAGGGTAAAGGGCAGCGGTCTGTCTGTCGGGGTGTTTCGAGAAGGGGCTGCGTTGCAAAGGCGCTTTCGAGGCGGGGAAGCGGCGTGGGTTTGGGGTTGCGAGGCACAGGCAGGGGATGTTGTGTGTTTGGACAGCACGAGTACGGTACACGGAGGACCGTACCTGGTGCTTGCCGCAGTTCGCACATCCCTTGCACGGGATGTAGGTGATTGTGCTGCCCGTGTCTATGATGACGCTATAGGACCGGGCGGGGGTCCCCAGGTTTAACATGGCGTAAAAGTACCTGGCGGAAGGGCAAGGGCGGAAGGATAAGGGTGGGATTTTCCGGACATCGATGGGGGAAACGGGTGGGTCTGGTGTGGGGTATTTGGTGGTGGTTGGGGTGGGTTGGGTTGAGGAGGGGGGGGGTATTTGGGGAGAGTGCGGGGGCGCCAGGGTGAGACGGCGACCCACTCACCCCAGCTCGCGTGTGGACCCAAACACTGGCAAGGGTCCGTGACGCAGAAGCTGACGCCTCCAGCCTGGCTGAACACGATGTTGCAGAGTGACCATATACCCTTGGCGAGCCGGCCTCTTTGCGCTAGCATAATCTCCATTTACAACCAATACGTCACTAACAGTCAGCGCCAATGCCAGCGCCAATCCAATAAACTTCACTCCCGACATTTTCCAAACTGTGCCGGTTGGGCGTAATCTAAAATGCGCCAGATTGTTACTTAGCTTCAATACATTACTTAATCACAATAAATTTACACTCTGGTCGAGTTTACGATCATGAAAAAAAGTTAATTTATGTTGCAACGGTTTTGACGACTACTTGCAGCTGCCATAAATAGGTGGAACGTATGCTCCGCAAATGTGCGCAAACGCTAACCAGGGAAAGTGTGTTGCCAAATTTCCTTAAGACTTTACAACTGACAGGACGTACGGCGCTGTGTGCGTCGGGTGTAGGTTGACCTCCGCCCAGCCGAACCGTCGCTGCGCACAGACCCATTCGGTCCCGACATGCCCAGTGCGACGCAGCCGTTCATGTTCAAACTCTGTGTAAGTTCCGAACTGCCGCAGCCGGGTATCGGCTAGGTCTGTCGGGGTTACAAGAGCCGTATGACGCGGAACGTTCCGTATGGGACGTTACATGACCTTTGACGTTGCGGCAGCCCTGCCTGAAGGTCCAAGGCCATTACATGCACACATGCCATGGCAGCAGCTTACCAGCCACCACAGCCTCCTTGTACTGCACGGCAGACCCGCAACCTGCACGCTACAGGTACGCTGTTTAGGTCACAGGCACTTTCTTCAGCCTTCCGCGGCCCCTACAGACCCTGCAGCCGTACCACTCACTCCCCTAAACGCAATCCACAGTGTAACTTTGCCATCTACTTTAACAGCCGGCCGAGGCAACGGCCTCTTGCAGAAACACACGTGCCGTGCATCCAGCTATGTTGCACCTGCCACATCTCAAGCAAGACAGAAGTCTTGGCGACACTGGGGCGCAACCGTAGCGCAAACGAAACACATGCACATGATGGCCCCGCTGCGCGCAACGCACTCACACACACTCACACAATCCGAACCCACTGACCCGTGGGTCATCTCAGCTCATGCGCACCCCCCTGCACGGGCCGCAGCTCGACACCCCAGCACGAATCACGCCACCATCCCCTCGCCCCCTCCCACCCCCAACAGGGGGACCCCGCAGCACCTGCGACCACAACAAGCCCTGCTTGCACCTTTGCCCTTCCAACCATGCCGCGGCGCCGCTCATCGCCGAAGCCGGGCCCACGTGCCGCGGCGCGGCGTCGCTCATCGCCGCATACCGCGCCCGCGCATGGCCCCCCGCCCCCGGCCCCGCCCGCCGGCGCCCGTCATGGCTGCCTGTGCCGCCGCCCCACTCGCCGCGTCGGGCACCTCGCTCTTGGGGTTGCGCACCGTCTCATCCACCGACAGGATCAGGCAGGCGGCCTCCGTGGCGGCCTGAGGAAGGCGAGAGGGGCACCACCCCCCGGGAGGCGGGGAAACAGGAGAAAGGACAGCGACGGCTCGGTGGCTGCTCCCGCGCTAAGGTATCGTAGCACCCGCCATTGCGTGCAGCTGGCTTCCATGCTTACAAGGATGGCATATTGGCATTGGCATAGGTGCTCTTTCCTGGGCTCGGGTATGTGATGTGTTGTTCAAGTAGCAGGCCCGTGCTCGGGCCGGCGGCCAGCTCGAACGCGCGTGACAACCCGCTGTCCCGCATTGTTGTTGGCGCGACGCAAAAGTCGGGGGGAGAGGACATGTCGTCAAGGCACGACGGGTGTGCACGGACCAGACCACTCGCGGTGGTATGCCCGAGTGCCCAGTGTCCAGTGCCGAGTGCCTAGTGCCTTCCCCGGCAGCTCCACGGCAGCTCCCCCGCTGCGCCCCGCTGTGCACCCACCTGGATGGCGTTGATCTTGACGAGTGCCGGCTCCCACACAAACGACTTGTACGTGTCGCACACGCCGCCCGTGTTGACGTCCACACCGAAGTTCTGCGCAGTGGCCCCAAGAAAGGGAAGAAGGAGGTGGGGGGTTATCCACGTATAGGGGGGGTCAGGGAGTGATATGCTCCATTATATACCAGGAGACACTGCGGACGTTGTTGACCAAGGGGGGGGCGGGCGCAGGGCAAGCCGGCGTGGCCCGAGTGCCCAGTGAGGGTGGGGCGCTTCCTCGCCGCAAACGACGCATCGCCCGGAAATCGCGCATCGCCCGCAAGAAGCAGCGCTCCTGGATCCTGGACCCGAGAGCCGCACAGCAGCAGCAGCAGCCAGGAGCGCCAGGAGCACTGCGCACCGCAACCCGACGCCCTCGAGACCCTTTTCTCAAGGAAACAAAACGCGGCTTCTGCGCCGTGCTCGCCATCACCGAGGAAGGACCGTTGTCGCCCCTCCCAACGGTGTAGTCAAGTCAGTGTCAAGAACTCAAGATGGAAAAAATACAACCCTGCCCGCAGGGCTGCGTCTCCCCCCGGTCGGTCGGTGCTCCCCCACCTTGCCCGACCCGTCCGCCAGCGCGTGCTTCTGACGCAGCTGGTTGAGCACATCGGTGGCGTCGAATCCGGCGTTGTTGCAGAGCTGCCGCGGAATGACCTCCAGCGCCTTGGCGTACGCCTTGATGAACAGCTGAGACTGCGCGGCAGGCAGCGGTCCCAGGGGGCCGGATGCAGGGCGGGGCAGGTGCAGGACAGGGCAGGGCAGGGTTGAGAAACGGCGCCGCGCGGAGCGCACGCGCGTGGGGTTGGCGGCACGCAGCGCATCTGGGGGCAAGCAGCGACATGTGTGGATGGATGTGGGACCGCACACCGCACGCTGGGGCTCTTCATCGGCCGTCCCCGAACAGGCCGCCCCACTCCACACCGCGAAAGCGTGACTATTACTCGCCCTTCACATGCGCTTAGCCGGGAGCCCGTGGCCCTCCGCCGGCCTGTGTCCAGACACTCCCTGCCAGCAGCACCCCCAGCCCGAGTGCAGGTGCCCATCCGCAGCGCAGCCGCTACTGCGTAGCCCCACTGCAGCCGCACCGCAGCTGCACCCTAAAACCCTCGCATGGTAATTCTCGCGCCCTAAAACCCTAAAACCCTAAAACCCTGTTACCTTGTTTGAGAACTGCAGGCTGTACTCGGCCAGGTACTTGCTGAGCTCCATCTCAATGGCGCCACCGCCAGCAACCACCTGGGGGGAGGGGTGAGGGGGGGGGGGGCAACCCGCCAACAACCGTCAACACGTGATGGTGTGAAAGAGTCAATCGCCTGCAAGCACCTCCTTCCCCCGCAGGACAGAAACGCATCGCACACATTCGGGGTCCGCCTACCTAGGTAGCCCGCGGTACAGCGGTACAGCGATACAGCGACGGACGGCCCGTTATCAGGCGGGCGACAACACGGGCTACCCGCGCGGCCGCGGCTCAGGGGCTCCTGCACAGCAGCCTGCCTTCACACCCGCATCCGGGGCCTCGCGTGTCACCACGCCGCGACGCGACCCATCGCAAGGCAGTCCTACGCCCCCCAGGCTGCGTCAGCGCCCCCAACCCCAACCCGCGCTAACGGGCTCTCCAGCGTCGCCTCGGTTCCTTCCCTACACGCACCCCGAGCGGCCCCCACCTGTGCGTGCTTGAGCGCGCGGCGCACAATCATGATGGCGTCGTGCAGCGAGCGGTCCGCCTCATCAATGAACTGCTCCGAGCCGCCGCGCAGCACCAGGGTGGCGGTGCGGGCCTGGGGGCAGCCCATGAACAGGTTGTAGCGCTCGGCGCCCACCTGCGGTAAGGGGTAGGGGGGCGAGGGGATGGCCGGGATGGCCCGGGGAGTGAAGGTAAATGGATAGATGGATGGATGGATGGATGGGTGGGGGGTCCCGCCGCAGCGCCACCTTCCTCCAGCTGCACAGGGCGCAAGCCGCCCCGGCACTCTTCCACATCTTCTTCTTCTTCTTCTTCCACCTCAGGACATTCGCCCCTCCTGAGCCCACAACATCCCCCGCCAGTCACTTGGCGCCACCAGGTCCGGTCCGCAGCGCACACAGCGCACACACGTCCTCCCCGGAAGCCAGCCGTCGTAATCCCGTCACACGTGGCCTTCACCGCCTCCACCCCCGGTTCTGCCCCTCTCAAGAAGCCCCACCCCCCCTCACCCCCCCACGGTGCGCTCTTCCATCGCTGTGCTATATCTTCCTCCCCGTTGCCCCGCCCAACCCCACCCGCCTCTCCCCCCTCCCCCGTTCACGGGCTCCAGCCTATACTCGGATAACCCCCCCCCAAGCCGTCTCCGTCTCCGCTGCGGTATCTTCTCTTTGCCCCCCGCCCACACCGGGGCGGGGGAGATATCACGTAATCCTCAGGTAATATCCCATGTAACTGCATTGCGTTCCCTCGTCCCGGGCCGTTTTAATTACCGCCCACACCGGTCCGCACAACACCGCCCGCCTCCCCCCCCCCCGGTTTCCGGGCTCCGGCCTATACTCGGACCCCCGCCCCCACCGGTCCCACCTGTCGCTCCTCGAAGCTGGCGCACGTGCCGAGCACCGCGGGGTCCAGGTTGTTAACGGTGGTCTGTACCTTGGCGCCCGTGGCCTTGGTGACCCGCTCCAGGTCGCCAGACTCCACACGGCCAGCGCAGAAAATGTTGCGATCCGCGAAGTACTGCGGAGCGGGCATTGCAGGGCGGGGCGGGGCCGGCGTGCATGTGTGTGTGGGGAGGCGGGGCGAGGCGGCGTGTGGTCAGGAGTTTGGAGTAAGGAGGCGGCCCGTCGGCTGGTGGTTGCTTCTGGATTGCACACAGTAGTGCGCACGGACTGTGGCCGACAGCTGGGGCTGCGCCCGAAGTGCTGCGCCGGAAACGCCAACCCGGGCTGCCGTACCCAGGCTGTTTATTCTTCCTGTTGTGATCCGGTTGCATCGTTCCCAAGCTTTGGCACACACAAACACACACCCCTCCCGCCTTGCCGCGCTTGTCTCGTGCTCTCGCTTTTCTCCTTTCCTTGGCTCCTCCTCCTCCTCCTACTGCTGCTGCTGCCGTCCGGCCTGCCTGCCGCTGCTGTGTGCGCCGCAAGTCACAAGGCTGGAGCTCACACCGGCGCCACGCAGACTCCGGCGTCAACAGACTCCACACGACCCCACACGACGCAATCACCGTAAAAATCAGATCATTTCAAACCCCCCACACCCAACCCATCACCCATCAACCTCCAGCCACCCTGCAACCACCCGCCACCCCTTCCAACAACACGCGGTCTGCCAGCCCCCCCCGCTCGCCGCCCCGGACCCCGCCCCACCGGTAACCTACACTCGCAAAGCCATTTCTGGGGTCCGCTCGCTTCCGTTCCCTCGCTCCCTCCGCTGCGGACCCCACCCACCTACCACCTCCCACCTACCGCCCCGCTCCGGAACCCGCTCCCCTCCCCTCCCCTCCCCTGCTCACCTGTGTGGCCAGGTCTCCGATGGCCAGCCTCGACAGCACAATGTTGGCCCCGCTGGCGACGCACTTTGCGAGCTTGTCGTAAATGATGTTCCACTCGGCATCCACGATGGACTGGTACTTGGCGGGGTCGTCCAGCCGGATCTCCGCATTCTCCTTCTCAGCCTTGAGCTCCAGCTCGATATTGAGCACCAGAATCTTGGGGCTGACGAACGACTTGGGCTGCTGCTCGAAGCCTGGGGGAGGGGAGGGGAGGGCGACAAAGAGATGGGAGAAGGGGGGTTTGAAAGAGTGAATTTGCAACAATGAAACAAGAAGGGGGGCGGGAGGGAGCGGGGCGCGGGAGAGGCGATGAGGGAGCGAGGTGGCGGGCGACGACCAGCGGCGGCATGGGGGGAATCGCGGCGGGGGAGGCGACTCCACTCCTGCGCCGCTGCCGCGCCGGACGTCGGACGTTGGGCGGACCGGACATCGAGCGCCGAGCCCAGACTGTGCGCCCGGCCGCGAAATCGCAGCCTAGCCAGCCCAGCCCCAGCCCCAGCCCCAGTCCAGCCGCGCTGCTCTCAGCCGTGCGCCGCGCACCACCCGTGTGTTGAGCTGTAGACCTACCCGCGTATGAAAATGTCTTTTTGAAGGCCACTCCGTCCACCAGGAACGAGTCCCTCAGTCCGCCGCCCTGCACCTTCTTGATACCGATCATCTTGAGGTCCAGGGTGGCCGGGTCCAACTTGGACACAGCGTCCACAACCATCTGGGCGAAAAACTCCTTCTCGCCGCTCACCTGCGGGCCGGGCCGGGGGGGCGGGGCCGCCGGGGGTGGGGGGTTGGCGGGGGGCGGGGATGAGGGGGGGGTTAAGGCGTTCGATCGGCGAGCTGACAGCCTTGACATACGCCCAGCAAACAGATCAATAGATCAAAAGAGAAATGCCAAAGGATGCGGACGGAGACGGAGGCGGTGGGAGAGATAGAACGGGATGTGGGGGAGGTTGAGAGTGGCATGCGGCACAGGTACTGGTTACATGCAGCAACTAGCCACCCTGAGTAACCTCAGCAAGCAAGCAAGCAATCGCGCGCCGGATTGCTGCCCGAGGAAACTGGCGGGACGGAAGGGCGGGTGGGCCCAGTACGAAAAAGGCGCGCACACAGCCGGACACGGGGGTGTCTACGGGGGTGTCCACGAGGAGCCGACGGGAGCCACGGTAGGAGGGAGGACAGAGCGGCGCCCGAGTCCCGGCGGGCGCAGAGGCGGGCGCCGCATATCCCACGAGGCAGGTGGCCCGCACGTGGGTGAATAGGTGGCTGGGTGGTTAGGTGGATGGGTGGTGGGTTCGGCATTCGCCCTAAGTTGGCCAACTTGGCCGCTGGGAACCGAGAGAGGCCATCCGTCCATCCATCCAACCGTGAAATCCTAGCTGGGGGCGTTACAGGAGGCCTGAAGACTGCACGAATGCAATGCAAACCGGTCATTTCGATCCTCGCCGCAGCACAGCCACCCACCCCCCCCCCAATTGGCTGGCAAGCACCCCAAGCCTCCAAGGCACCCCAGGAGGTGGGAACGGAGCAACCGGCAGTCGTGCAGTTACCGTTGCTGCAGTCCCCGGCAGTCAGAAACGTGGCTGCTGCCAAACAAAAAACGCTCCCCGTCATTACCCCAAAATCAACTGCAGGTAGCGGTCCTGTGCCGTAACGATCGCAAACTTCGCAACTGTCGACGGTGTCTCCCACCCACAGTATGCGGCAACTGGTGGGGGGGGCAAACCAGGGCGCAGCACGGACCGACCCACCCCACAGTGCGCTGCCAATGTATGAATGTCCTGGGCGTGCCTTGCCTTGCCTTGTCTTGCGACACACTAGACACACCCGGCGCGAGGCCTCACCGAGCAGCGAGCCGCCAAGAGCCAGGCAGGTACCCGGTACACGATACCCGGCTGGTGCGCTTTTGTCGCAATGTGGTGGCGGTGGCGCTGGAGAGCACAAACTAGCCACTCGAGACACGCAATCCCCAGCCGCAGCTGAGGCACGCCGCCGCACCCGATCCCCTTCGCGCCGCGCCGCTTGCAACCCCGCCCAGCTCCCACTGCGTCTTTTGCGCCTTTGGACCTCCCTCCCCGCACGCCTCCCGCCCCCTCCCACCACCCGGCGCCAGGAGCTCCCGAGAACGAACCACGTATACCCATTCCGGCCCCTTCGCCCCCATACCCACCTCCCCATGTACCCGCCCCGCCCCCCGCTCCTCCCCCACCCACCCACCCACCCATTTTCCTCCATCCATTTTCTCTTTATACCCACTCACCAGCTTGCTGTTGAGTGTGGTCATGGCGCACTTCTTCAGGAGGTCCTTCTTCTCCTCGAGCGCCTTGTCCTCCAGACTGATGGCCTGGTCCTTCAGCCGCTGCACAGCCAGGACGGCGGCCTGGCGGAAGCTCTTGATGAGGCTCTGTGGGCAGAGGGAGGCGGGGCAGGGGAAGCAAGGCCCCCCATGGGGAGGGGGGCGAAGACAGGAGGTTCGGGAAGCGGTGTACCAGCGGAAGCCGTGAGGCTGCATCCCAGCAGCATGTATCGACTTGTACTGTACTGTGTTACAATGAGCAGAAACTGAAAACCGTTTGCGCTCCACCCGTTGCGCGGCTTTTTCTCCTGGTCCATAATGTGCCGTCACAATACGGCAGGGAAGGCAACCTGACGTGTTCCAACCCGCCAGGGCAGGCCCGAAGCGCCACCTCCAGCGCTGAATTGCAATCCAGGATGAAAGTCTGGACAAAGGACGTGTGCACCCCCTGCTCACACACCCTTGATTGGCTTCAGAGTCTGCCTGTCGCGCTGCTTCGTTCATGCCAGTTTGGAACATACCGACACCTGGTCTGCTGACGGGCCACGTCAGGGCGCCGGTTCGGAGCCTTTCCCCTCCCCCGGCGCTGCTCCCTGTGCTTACGGCATGGGGCAACGTGTGTACGGCATGTCAGACCGCCCCATGGATGGTTTGCCCTTGCCCAAGCAGCGCACGACCCCTTTGCCCGCTTCCCTCCGTCCGCGCCCCACCGCCCTGCTCACCCGGGGGTGCACACCCTCCTCAATGAAAGGCTTCGCTTCCTTCAGGAACTCCCCCGCCAGGATAACCACGCTTGTCGTCCCATCGCCCACCTGCATGGGTTGCAGCACGTCATGTGCTGCTCGTCTGCGAGCGCCGCCGAGCACCCGCGGCCCGAAAGCGCGCGAAAACGAGCTCGGGCGGAAACCCCGCGCCAGGGGGCGGCATGCAGGCCCCGTAAATGATCAAATTCCCCACCTCTGCGTCCTGGGCCAGAGACACGTCGACCAGGCTTTTCGCCGCTGGGTGCACGATGTCGAGCAGCTTCATAATCGTCGCTCCATCGTTTGATATCGTGACACCCTAGAACGCGCATCAATACGCACTTTATAAAGGCATACTGTCTTACACGCCGAATCAGGTCACAGTAAAAGAGCCGCCCAAAGTTCCGCATGCACCCCGCCAACCTTGGTGTCGTGTATCAATTTGTCCATTCCCCGAGGCCCAAGAGTAGTCCGCACAGTGTCGACGACTGCCATGCACGCGTTAATGTTGCTAATGAGTTGAGGCTTTCCTTGGCTGGTGTCCGTTCCCTCCTTCAGAAGGATAATTTGAGGCTGCATTCCCATCATTGGCATCATTTTTGCAAAGAGTGGTAAGCGAAAGCGCCACCGGCAAGCCGAGTCGGTGAGGTAGAGACAGCGATCTAGGACCTTGGTTGTGGAGTATCGTCCTATCGAATCAACTTTTGCCTCAGTATTGTTTCCTACGCAAGAATGGATTGCGATCGGTGCATGACCACAGCTCTAGTGAAAGCGCGGCAAAGGATCGAGAAGCCGTCGTACGCCAGTACGGTGCCGTTAGTCGTTACACAAGGGCGGGCTTTGAGCCCGAACTGCCCGCAATATCGCACTTCCAAATCCCTAACACTTCCAAATCCCTAACTCCCCCACCTGAAATTCTGCCTGTATCAAACTTTCAGCCAGTGCACGAGCCTTCATCCACCCACAAAGCCCGCCTCCTCTGGAGGACACTACCATCCGCCTCCCCCGCACGTTCCTTTCGCGCCCCTGATGGGGCATGACTGGGTATACACATTAAACTGGAGCCACTCTGTAATGTAAATTTCTAACAACGGCGCGTGCCACGGCCACGACAAGTCGGACCACCTTGACGCTCCGCAAACCCAACCCTTGCCTCCGCCACCAGCAGCGAGCCCCACTGGAAGATATGCACCAAACATGGCCAGAGTTGCCTTCACAATGCGCGATCACAGCCGCGCCCCGCCTGTCCCCGCCTGTCCTGAAAACAGCGCATGAACCTGTTAGCCCTGTGCGTACGTAGAAGTCCATTGGCGAGCTGCAACGCATTGAAAGCAGGGCGTGGGGGAGTGACAACAGCCGAGGCTTAGGGGGAAATGCGACGAGTGCAATTCTGCTTCATGCACGGTTAGACACGCTTCGGGGATTGTACGCATGTTGTCGTACGACCCGTACCTGTCGCGATGGCCTCCTTCTCGTTGTCCTTCCAATGCTTTGCAACAATATCCGCCAGCGGGTCATCCGGGTTCGGGGCCGACAGCAAGGCTTGGATGCTGAAACAGTGAAGAGGGCAACGGCGGTTGTCGGAAGAGCAGCAGACGCAGGTTGCAATACCGGGGTTTCAGGGCACCGTTTGCAGCCTGCACGCCAATGCCATTCCAGCACCCCCGACGTGCAGCCGCCCACCTGAGCAACACCGTGCGAATCTGCAGCGCCGGCGACCACTTGTCCTTCAGAATGTCCAGGCAGATGCGGCCCAGCTTGTCGATGCTGGACGTGGGTAGGGCAGGAAGAGTGAACACCCCGAGATGCGGCAAAGAATGCAGAGCGGCAAGGAATGCAGAGTGTACTTACTTGGGGTGGTAAATCTTGGTCAGAAAGCGCACCTTCGGAGGCGCCATGGGGTAGTCCTCTGGAAGGAAGAGCTCCAGCTTAAAGACGCCGCCCTCGTAGGGCGACTGCTGAGGTCCTAGAATCATAACATTGAAATAACGCAGGTTCTCCTCGGACGGAGAGGCACTGATGCCGGGCGCTGCGTATCGGGCACGGACAAAGAGTTCTCGTCCGGGCCCCAAGAGCTGCCATGGTGCATGACTGTTTGCAGGCCTGAAACTTACCAGGCTCGCTAAGTAATTTCTGAGTTTCCTGAGGTGACATAATCCGCAAGAACGCAGTATGAGTTCCTCCGCCGCAGGTAGATCCCCACAGACAACCCCAACAGACTGCGCACCTTGATAATTCGCCGAGGCAGCTGCGCTGCCTGTGCTGCCTGATCGGCGTTCATGCTTATGCCGCGAGAGACGAGGTCACCTTGCCGACCAGTGTTAATAAGAGCGGGAAGGCCAAACTTGCGACGGTACCCGGATTTCTACCTTTCTCATGTAATGTTCCACCCAGGAGCCCCTAACTGGCAAGGGTGTTGCACTGTTTTGCTTTTTTGGGGGTGTACGGGGCGACCGTACAATTTGTCTCTGACTCTTCTCATGCGCGTCGAATGCACTCGTTGGTCAATGGGGCAACCATGCATGCAACGGGGCTCATACGACGCTTGGTTGGTCGCCGCTGGCTGGTACGTCGAGCCAGGACCCCTGAATGCCGACATACATGCACCATCGTGCCGCGCGACTGCAACCCTCGCCAGGATAAACCTCCAACCCTTCTAGCTGCAGCCTCCACATGCTTAACAAGGAGTCAGCTCTACTGGCAGTGGCACGGTCGCAGCGATCGACAAGCACGGAGCAGGGGGGCGTGGCCGCCAGGCCTCCAAAACGTTCCCCGGCCGTCAGCGCACGCACGCCCCCCTTTACGCGGCCCCCCCCTCCAACCACCTCCCGCCTCCCACACCCGCCCCTCCCCCTCCCCTGTAACAGCTGGCAGCGAATTGCGCCCAGCTCCCGCGCTGCCGCTGCATGGCGTCCTCCGCAGCCAGCGCAGCACCGGAGGCCCCGCGGGCTGCCCTGGTGGTGATCGGGGACGAGATCTTGGCGGGCTCCGTTGTCGACACAAACACGCCCTGGCTGGCCAAGTTGCTCCACAGGTGAGGCGACCTGAGCTGAGATGAGATGAGCTGAGGCGAACCCAGCACCAGCACCAGCGCCCGCAGGGTTAGATTTCCAAAGCCAGAAGCCCGAAATCGGCCCGAACTCGGCCGCGTGCGGACGGCCTCGTCTTGCCCTCGCCTCGTCTT
This sequence comes from Pleodorina starrii, assembly GCA_030267565.1. Classification (NCBI taxonomy): domain Eukaryota; kingdom Viridiplantae; phylum Chlorophyta; class Chlorophyceae; order Chlamydomonadales; family Volvocaceae; genus Pleodorina; species Pleodorina starrii. The sequence continues at coordinate 1,339,386 of BRXU01000022.1, read as the reverse complement.
GGCCTGGCCTCGCCCGCTCCTGGTGCAGCCTGGGGCAGCCTGGGGCCGGGGTGCGGAATCCCCCTCCCGCCGTGCCGGTACTGGTGAAGGCGCCCCTCCCTCCACACCTCCGCAAACCCCTCCCCTCACATCTGTCCCTCCGCTGCGGTGTCCTCCTCATCAACCCCCCCCCCCCCACTACCACCACTACCTCACCAATCCCACTGACACACTTCACCCGGCGTTCTCTTACCCCTCCGTCCCGCTCGCCCTCCCCGCCCCCCCCCCCCAACACACACACAGTCGCGGCGTAGACCTGATCCGCGTGTCGTACATTCCGGACAGCCGGTCCGACATCCGGGAGGCGGTTCTGGATGCGGTCGGGCGGGTGGGCCCGGGCGGCTTCGTGTTCACCAGCGGCGGCATAGGGCCCACACACGATGACGTCACGTGAGCCGAGGAGCGCTCCGGGGAGGGAGGGGGCGGAGGGGCGGTGGGCGGGATGCAAACTCTGTCGCGGTCGGTTCATAGATTGCTCGTGTGCTGAAAAACCACACACACACACACGCGGGCGGGGTGTATGGCGTCACCTGAGGTCGAGGCGTTTGTTCCCGGGCAGCGCTGCAGGAGGTGCGGCAGACTGGGGGAGGGGGGGGAGGGGGAGGGGGGCCAAACTTGCGCAACTGAGCGGGCCCGCTGGGGGAGCAGTCGTAGTAGGGTTCACTCACGGGCGGACCCAGATCGCATCACGCGCCTCGCGGTGGGACGGCCCCCCCAAGTGGGTCGATGAAGTCCGCCCCCCCCCTTCCCTGGCCCGGCGGCGGCCCCCTGCCTGTGCCCCACCGGTGCGCTGCAGGTACGAGGCGGTTGCTGAGGCCCTGGGTGAGTGAGCAGCGGGCGGGTGGGTTGGAACTGGGGACTGGGGATTGGGCAAGGGGGGGAGGAAGACTTGGGGGGGATCAGTGAGCGGGTGGGTGTGCGTGGGGGTATGTAGGGGGATGGGTGGGTGGGTGAAACCCGGAGCTGCAGCTACCTCGTACCGCTGAGGTACTCTCACACCTGGGACCTGGGACCTGGGCCCTTGACGCCGCTCCGTGCCGCCCGCCCGCACCCCACACCTCCCTTAACCCGCCCCCTCCCCTTCCCCCACCCCCGCCCCCTCTCCCCCCCAGGTGTGAGTCTGCAGCTGCACGAACCCACGGTGGAGCGAATGCGGGTGTCGTACACGGCACGGGGTCTGGAGCTGAATGAGGCCCGACTGAGGATGGTGGGCTGGGGGGGGGGCAGGCGGGGGAGGGGGGGGGTGGGAGGGGGGGGGCGGGGAGGGGGGGGGCGTTTACGTGGGCGAGTTCCGCGGGTTCGGACAAAGGACACGTGGCGGGTGGTGAGGGCAGCAGGACACGTGGCTGTCGCCCCCGGGTGTTCGGGAGGATTGTACGACATCGAGTGGGGAGGGCGGACGGGTCCCTTTGCACGGGGGGGGGGCGAAATGGGGCGCAAGGGCTCGCCTGGAGCGGATGAGGGGCCGTGGGTGGGCCGGAGCTGCCCCGGGCAGGTTGCTGGTTTGGGTAGCCGGCCCGACCGTGTTGTGGAGAGGGTGGGGGTGGCTTTGAGGGGGGACATGCACCATCTGGGCCCACCGTAGCAGGGCCCAGGCACTGGTTTTGGTACTGGCACTGCCCGTACTGGCACTGGCACCCGCCCGGTCGCTGACCGCCGCATCATTTTGGCCCGCCAGCTAGCTAGCTAGCTAGCCGCGCTTGCGGGCTGCGGGGGTTGGTCTGCGCCTGGGCTGATTGGGTTGATAAGTCGGGTTGGTGAATGGGTCGGGCCGGATGGGCATGGCGGTTCGGGACGGAGACGGAGACGGAGACGGGGACGGAGACGGGGGCGGGGGCGGGGACGGGGTTGTTGGCGCTGACGTGTAATGAACGGTGCTGCGCAGGAGACCCCGCCCGCCACCGCTCGGCCGCATCCTTCCTGCATCACCCGCCGCGGCCCCCGCCCGTGCTGCACCTGCCCCCCCTCCTCCGCCCTCTCGGCCGCCTCCCCCCGCGCATCCCCCCCCTCCAACCCCCCACCCACCCACCCACCCACCCACCCACCCACCCACCCACCCACCCACCCACCCACCCACCCACCCACCCACCCTCCCTCCCTCCGCCCGCAGGCCACTCTGCCCACCCCCTCCGAGGTTCTCTTCACTCCTGGTCTGTGGGTGCCTCTGGTGGCAGTGGGGGGCGTGTACGTGCTCCCGGGCATACCCCGCCTCTTTCAGGCCATGATCGCCGCACACCAGGTGCCTGGGCGGGTGGTTGGGGACTGGGCGGGTGGTTGGGGACTGGGCGGGTGGTTGGGGACTGGGCGGGTGGTTGGGGACTGGGCGGGTGGTTGGGGACTGGGCGGGTGGTTGGGGACTGGGCGGGTGGTTGGGGACTGGGGAGGGACTGGGGAGGCACGTCGGGGGGCTGGGGCTGGGGCGGCGTGCGAGAGGGGGACGACCCACGAGGGAGGGAGGAGGGGCGGGGCGGGGCGGGGACGCACAGGGTCCGGATCCGGAACTTATGGGGCGAAGGGGAGCGAAGGGGAGCAGGGCAAAGAGGAGAGGTGGGTGGGAGGCTCGTGTACCCCCTCCCCGGGTGCAGTGCAGTGCAGTGCGGCCGTGCGATACCTCCATTCCGCTCCTCCGCGTGTCGGGGCCCCCGACATACGCTACACACACCGACTGCGTGTTCCCCTCCGCTCCACCTTCCCTGCACCCCCCGCTCGCCCTATCCCGTCCCGTCCTTGCGCCCATCCCGGCCCCCCACCCGTTCACGGGCTCCGGCCGATACGTGGATAACCCCCCCCTGTCCCGCGCTCGGCCCCCAGGATCGGTTCACGGGTGTCGCCTTCCACTCCGCGGCTCTGTTCACCCAGCTTGGGGAGAGCGACCTGGCGCAGCCCCTCACCGCGGTGGCTGCCAAACACCCCCGGGTGGCCATTGGGTAGGAGGGGGGGGGCGGGGGGGGGACGGGGCGGGGGGGGGCGTGTGTATGTGTTTGAGGGGTAGGTGGGGGTGTCGAGTGCTGCGTTGGGAAAGGTGGGTGGGTCGATGGGCGGTTGAGGCGGGGAGCTGACGAGGGAGGGCCGCTGCGAGGAATGGAGGGGAATGGCGAGGGAGGGGGGTGGAGGGGTCGGAGGTCTCGGAGTGCGCGTGAAGGGGCACCTGGTGGTTTAGGAGCCGCAGGGCCGCCCCTCCACCCGGTGCAGTGCAGTGCAGTGCAGTGCAGTGCAGCGACCCGCAGCAGCAGCAGCAGCAGCCCGCTTCCCCCTGGTTGCTGTTGCACCCCCTCTTATCCCCTGTTTGAAACCCCTCTTCGCCCCATCCCGCTCACTCCACACCTACACCCCCGCCCCCACCCCCCCGGTATCATTTTTTACCCCCACCCCCACCCCCCCACCCGCCAGCTCCTACCCCAACACCGCCGCCGATATCTCCGCCAGCTACAAGGTCAAGTTGGCTCTGAGCTCCAGGGACCCCGCGGCGCTGCAAGCGGCGGTGGCGGACGTGCGGTCCGGTCTGGGGGACATCTTCATAGCCGACCCGGAGGAGGGACTCAAGCAGCAGCAGTCGTAGCAGCCGCAGCAGACGTAGCGAACGTAGCGGCAGCAGTAGCAGCAGGAGGTGTAGCAGCAGCAGCCTGTGGTGGTGTAGATATGTTTCAGGAGCTGCGGCTCCCCTCCCGGTTCAGGAAGGCTGTATGCCCAGAGGGGTAACGGAGGGGGCTGAAAGGATGCAGCAGGCCGGCCGGCATCCACAGATGCCTGCCGGCCTCATGCGTGTTTACCTGCCCGTCTGTCTGTTAGCCTGTCTGTCAGGTGTCAAGCGGGTTAGGCATTCGGCGGTTACTATACATGCGTGTCGGGGAGGAGTTGGCCCCGTTGGGCAACACAGGGGGGGGGGAAATAGAACGGCCCGGGGCGAGGGAATGCAACGCAGTTACCTGGGGGGGGGACGGGGAAGGGCGCGGCGCGGGTTGTGGTGTGGTTGTGATGTGTTGCGGTGCCTCGTACCCACTGGCCCGTGCAATTACTCGCCCGCCTGCTGTCCGGTGGCTTTGTTCGTCATCAGTTCGGTCTCGCTCTCGTACGACAATTGCCGTGCTGGCGGCCCCAACCCCCCTAAAAGAAGGAGGCGGCCCTCTTTCGCGGTTGGTTTCGCGCAACGATACGCGGTACGACCGGTACGAGTTGTTGCCAGGTGGTGCATGCACGTGTGTCGGGCCCTCGAGCCACTGGGATGTGATGTGTGGGGGATGGGGGGTTGAGCTGCTGCGTGCGTGACGATTCGAAGCCCGCGAGCAGAGTGGAGCTTATTAAAGGAATGGCGGATTGGCGCCCTGGGATTGACGCCCGACGGCGGTTGCGACCCAGGGCGCACGGCGAGGCGGCCAGGCACCTATGGAGCGGACAAGACACGGCTGCCCTCGTTGGGTTTGGTTTGGTTGGGTTTGGAGAGCACATGGGGCGCGGTCCCAGATCTGACGCCACGCGGAGGGAGGGGGCGAAGAGTCGGGAGGGGGAGGGACGGAGGAGCGAGTACCGTCGTCGCGAGGACTAACGGAGGGTGGGGCGCTGTTGGAGTTATAGGGGGGCCGTGTGGCGGGTGCTGTGCCGATATCCGGGCTACTGTTTTGGAGGGGAGGGCGGAGCTTGGGTCCTGTGGCCCCCCCCGGGTGGGTATATACGGTACCCCACCCAGGCCCTAGGCCCCACCCGCACCCGCACCCGCACCCCCACCGGGCGCAACTCGGGGGCCGCAACGACAGCACCGGTACCCCTGCGAGCATACTCCCGCACCCGCACCCGCAGTCCCGCACTGCAGCGACAGCCGCACCGCTCATTCAGCGGCCGCCCGCCCGCCGGGCACTGTACACACCGATGTCCAAAAGACGGCGCCCCACCGGATCCGGATCTGGATCTAGATCTCTGGATCCGTGGCACGGCTGTGCGTCCCGGGGCCCCCGTCCAACCGCCTCAGTCCAGCAGTCATTCCCCCACCCCGCCCCACCCCACCGACCTGCCTCCTCCCCGCCGCCCTCCGCTTCCGGCGCCCCCCTACGGTCCAACGCATGCAACCGGTGGCATTGCAGCACCCCGTGTGCGCAACTTGCGAGTGCGCAGCAGAGAAGGCTTTACACGGCTGCTGCTGCTGCTGCCGTTTCCACCGTTATTACCACCACCACCACCACCACCACCACCACCACAACAACATCAACAACAACCCGGTACCGCCACCCGAACATCGCCCTCCCGGGACACGGAGCCGCCCCACCCCGCCCCGCCTCGCCCGGCGAAGCAGACCCTGCAGACCCTGCAAAATGATCACTCTCGCTGCGAAGCGAAGGCCCCCCAGCGCCAACCCAACGCGGGCTGACGGCCCCCACCCTCAGATCAGATCTGCGCCGACGGAGCACAGCAGCTGGTGGCAGCGCGTCCACGGCTGCCGTGAGACAAAGGCCGTCACGGCGTCCTCGGACGACAACGTTCCGCCGCCGCACTGGACACCGCCTCCACCGCCTCCGTCGTGCCAATCAGGCCGTCAGGCTCTGTCAGCTTTGGCGGCTCCGTCAGCTTTGGCGGCTCCGTCAGCTTTGGCGGCTTTGGCGGCCCGCTTGGCGGCGCGCTTGGCGTCGCGGGCGGCCCGCTTGGCGTCGCGGGCGGCGCGCTTCGCCGCCTTGCGGCGGCGCTCCTTCAGGAGCTTCCTCGCTCTGGCCACCTCAGCTGCCACGGGGTCCGCCCTTCCCTTGGAGAGGTATTCGGCCAACAATTTGGAGCGGACAAAGGAGGCCGAGGCCGCCGTTCCGACGCCGCGCGGCGTAGGTCTCGGCAGGAGGGCCGGCAGCGGCAGAGGCTGTGCCTGCGCCGGCGGCAGCTCCCGGCGGTCCGCGGCCGCGGTGCCGCGGTCAGGCGTCCCGCCCCGGTCCCGGCCCCCCTCCTCGGGCCCCCCCCCTTCCCCCATGTCCAGCGCCCTCAGTAGCTCCGGCCCGGGGGTGTGGGGCACCTGCCGCAGCAGCGCCACCACCACGCCCAGGGGCTCCAGGCACATGGCAGCGCCGTCCACGATCGCCTCCACCACGTCACCGACCCACATGTTGGGGCCCACAGCCGCGGAGGCGGTCGCGGGGCCGTAGCTGCGGCGGTACAGGCGGCGGAGCAGCGCCTGGTCGCGGGTGATGGCGGCGTTGGCGCGAGCTCGGTAGTCCTGCCCGGGGGGGAGGGGAGGGGGGCGGGGTTGGGTGGCGGGGGGCGGGGCGGGGTTGGGATAGAAAGGGACAGTGCAAGTTTTCGGCAAGTGGTGGCTGGTTGACTGACTGGTTGGGAGTTGTGGGGGTGGGAGAAACCATCGCGATGGGCTGATGGGGGGTTAGGGATGGGAGGGAGAGAGAGAGCTGGGGCCCGGGTCCGGGTCCGGGTACGGAAGGAGGGGTTGGGTTTACCCTAAAACCCTACAACCCTACAACCCTTCAAACCTGAACGGTTGGGTTTAAAACCTTGAAGGTTGGGTTTTTAACCCCTACTGCCGTACCTTGTGCGCCTCCACAATCTCCGACCACACCGCCGCCAACCGCGGCGCCATGCACTCCCGCGGCAGGAAACACAGCTGCCAGACCAGCTGGCCCCTCCCACTGCCGCTCCCACTGCCCTCCGCTGCGTCGTCCGCCGCCGCTGCCGCCGCCGCTGCCGCCACCGCGCCCCCCGCCGGCCCCTTCCCGCTCGTCCCCGAACGCCCCTCCTCCTGCTGCTGCTGCTGCTGCTGCTGCTCCTGCTGAACCTGTGGTTCTCTCCCGCCGCTGCCGTACTGCCTTCCGAACCTCGACAGTTGGGTCGCCGCCTCCGCCTCCGCCTCCATCTGCAGCCGCACCTCGCAGTACAAGCCCCGTTCCGTAAGGCCCACCAGGTGCGCCGTCACCCGGCGGCCCACATTGGACTGAATCACCTGAAACAACACAACAACAACAACAACACAACAGCATCAACAACGCAAACAGCAACACAGGGGAGGGTGAAGGAGGACGCTGATTGGTGTCGACACGGGATCAGCCTCAAAGGGCTCAAGGGGTCTAAAACCCCAAAACCCAAAGAAATCCAAGAGCGCCAAACCCCGCCCGTCACCGTCCCCCTCCTCCCCCTCCTCCTCCTCCTCCTCCTCCTTTTCACCCCTCATACGCCACCACCTCTCTGCATCCCCCCCAGCTAGTTGCTGTAGCCGGAACTACCAAAGCCACACCCTAAAACCCCGTCGCCCCCCGCTTACTCCCCTCCCCCCCCCCCCGCTTACTCCCCTCCCCACGTCTCACCTCCGTCCGCTTGTCGTTGGCCGACCCCCGCGTCACCCAATTCTCCGACGCCCACAGCCTCATCGACGGCTTCACCGCCTCCGCCACCTGTACGACAAAGGCCGTCTTCCCACGCGGCTGCACCCCCGCCGACTTCGCCGCGTCCCGTTCCGCCGCCGACAGCACGCGCACCGCCGTCACCGAGACCCAGATCTTGACCCAAGGCTGCGGCGCGCCGCCGCCGCCGCCGCCAGCGGCGGCGCCGCCCTCCCGCTTCCCCTCTCCCGCCGCCGCCCTGGAGCCCACCACAGTAGCTACAGCAGCATCCGCGGCAGCGGCAGCCGCAGTGAAGTCCGGATCCTTCCTCCGGGTGCGGCGGCTGTCGGCGGGGATCCAGACGGGCTGACACACACCCAGCTTGGCCAGGCCGGGCAGGTTAGCCGCGACGGCGTGTCGTACAGGGTCGTACGCGCCCGTCAGGTAGCCCTCCGTCAGCTCTCCGCGCAGAATCATGAGCCGCAGTCGCGCCAGGGACACGCTCTGTCGCTCCAGGCTGCTGCCCACCTCCATCACCTCCACCACCAGATCCTCCGGCGGCGGCGGCGGCGGCGCATCCTCCGCCGCCATCGCCGCAGTAGCAGCCGCCGTAGGGCCATCCCCTGCCGCCGCAGCAGCGGCGCCGCCACCCCCTGGCTCGGCTGCCCTGACGGCCGTCACCGCCGCCCATACGCTCATGGAACTGCCGCCGTGCTTGTCCCAGTTCTTGAGGCGGTACGACAGCAGGCGCTCGGCCGGCAGCCGCACCGGCTGAGCCACGCCCAGCCTCTCCAGAGCGGGGAAGATGACCGGCAGCGCGTCGGCGGCTGGGTCATAAGGCCCCGCTGTGCGGCCCACCAGCAGCTCCCCGCGCAGAACCATCTGCCGAGCCCGACGGAGGCGCCACCCAAAGGGCACCTCCGAGCGGGTGGTCCGGGAGGTCTGGGCGGCGGCGGCAGCCCCCTCGGAAGCGCCGCTCCCACCCGCCGCCGCCTCGCCGCCTTCAGCCGATGACGCCGCGCCGGAGCCCACCTCCTCCCGCACCTCCTCCTCCACCACCTCCTCCTTCACCCCAAACACGTATGTTGGGTAAGTATAACTGGGTTCTGGGTTCGCTAACGTTTTCACCCCCTTCCCCCTGCCCCTGCCCCCCTCCGCCTCCTCCATCTTCTTCTCCACCTCCTCCAAGTCCAGCGCCCTCCACAGCTCCGAGCTGGCCACGTGGCTCCCCTGACGCAGCGACACCAACAGCAGCCTCACCCCCGGCAGGAAGTAGGTGCCCCCTATACACCCCCACAACAATCCACCCAGTCCCAGTAGATCGGTCATGCGGCGGCGCAGGGACCACCAGGCGCGATGGTCGAGGTGGAAGGGGAAGGGGCTGGAGGTGGGGCTATAGCGGGGGGTGGGAGTGGGGGTGGACACGGACTCGGCGGGCGAAGCAGCCGTCGTGGCGGTGGTGGCTGCCTGGCTGGACCCGGCCTGGGTGCGCGTGTACTCCATCACTTTGCGCCGCCGGTACATCTGAGTGGCGCGAGGAGGAGGAGGAGGAGGGGGCATGGGCGGGGAGGGGAGGGTGCGGGGCGGTGACGGGGCGGGGTAAAAAGAAAATACCACAGCGGAGACGGAGACAGCGGGGCGGGGCGGGGAAGCACGGACTTGGGGCAAAGCCTTCAGGCGGTGCAGGTGGGGATTGGGGGTGGGCGCACCCGAGGAGGGGAGGGAGGGAGGTCAACATAGCGACGATCTCGGCGGCGGCGGCGGCCATGCAAGGCCCCTCCACGCCACCTACCCGGCCCCCCTCTCTCCGCCCCACCTTTTCCAGCTTGACCACTTTCGGCCACTCCTTTGCCAGCCGCGGCGCCATGCACTCCCGCGGCATGAAGCACAGCTGCGGGACCCGCATCGTGCCCTCGGTGGGGCCACTCGATACCACATCCGGCCCGTCAATAACCGCAGCTGGCCCCGCCTCCGCCACCGCCTCCGCCGCGTCCGTCTGTGTCGGCGCTGCAGCTGCCGCCGCCGGGCGCTGTGTCTCCCCCTCCCCCTCCCCGGGCGGGCGGGAGGGCACCCGGCACTGTATCTCGCCGTAGGCGCCCCGGTCCGTGACTGCCACAACTCGAGCTTGCACCGCCGTCGTGAGATCCAGGAGCTGAAGGGGGGAAAGGGAAATGGAGGGGGTAAAGAAAGAAGAGGGGGAGACGGAGGGGGACGTGGAGGGGGAGACGGAGGGGGGCGTGGAGGGGAGCGAAGGGGAGCGAAGGGGAGCGGAGCGCCGGAGTGTGAGTGCGGGAGTCTGGGTTTGGGTTGGGTTGGGTTGGGGATGTAATGCAACGTGCCCGGGCCGGGCCGAGGGGGTACGTGGGAAGCACCCGAGGGGGCTCCGTGGGCGGATCCGAACGGCGGGTATCCACGCAATAGGCCGGAGGGCGGGGGGCCGGGGGGGGGCGGGCAGGTGGCGCACTGGAGCAGAGCTGGAGATGCGCCAAGGTGGACCAACGGACGATCCTGCCCTCCAGGCCAGCCCCCAGCCCCCAGCCCCCAGCCCCCAGCCCAGCAGCTCATGGGACACAGCGCCGCCACCCACCTGCCCCCTCCCCTTACAACGTCCGCAGGGCTTCTCGCTGCATTCTTGCAAATTCACTCTTCAAAGCCCCCTCCCCCTCCCCCACCAACCCCCAGTCGCGGCAGCCGCCGCGATCCGCCGCCGCGGGCCCCCTCGGGCCCCGCCCCTCAAGCCCGCCATACCACACCCCCCCCCATGCCCTCCGCCCTGAGGCCACATCCACCTTCCCCGCACCGCCCCTCCGCCCCAACTCACATTTTGCCCCCCACCACCCCACCAACTCCCCACCACCACTGCCCCCATCACCACCCCCACCGCACCCGCTCCTTAGCCCGGGTGATGTACGTGGTCCCTGGCAGCTCGGACCAGCGCTCCCGGCCGGGCGCCACCACCTCCATCACCTCCACAACCAGATCACCCGCTGGCGGCGGCGCATCCTCCGACACCGCCGCCATCGCCGCAGTAGCAGCCGCCGTAGGGCCATCCCCTGCCGCCGCCGCCGCGGCGCCGCCAGCCGCTGGCTCGGCTGCCCTGACGGCCGTCACCGCCGCCCATACGCTCATGGAGCCGCCGCCGTGCTTGTCCCAGTTCTTGAGGCGGTACGACAGCAGGCGATCGGCCGGCAGCCGCACCGGCTGAGCCACGCCCAGCCGCTCCAGGGCGGGGAAAGTGACTGGCAGCGCGTCGGCGGCTGGGTCATAAGGCCCCGCTGTGCGGCCAACCAGCAGCTCCCCGCGCAGAACCATCTGCCGCAGACGACGGAGGCGCTGCAGAAACGACATCTCCGAGCTGGTGCTCCGGGACGCCTGGCTCTGGGTCTGGGTCTGGTTCTGGGCATTGGCGAGGACTTCAGTGGCCTGGGGGTGGGGCGCGGGTTCGGTGCCGCTGGTGGCAGCGACAGAGCCGGGCTCGGAAGGCTGGGGCTGCGCGGCGGCGGCGGCGGCGGCAGCGGCGGCGGCGGAGCGGGAGCGGGACGCCGACGGCCCGTCCAGGCGCCCGAGTGCGGCGTCCCAAACCACCTGCCGGAAGCCAGGTACCGCGGGCGTCTCCGCCGCTGCCGCTGCCGCCGCGGCACCGTCAGCGGGAGTGGCCGGCGGATTGCGGCCGCCGCCGGCGACAGCCGCAGCCGCGGCGGCCCCGGCCCCGGCCGCAGCCGCGGCCAGCTTCAAGCCCTCGCTGCCGACGGCGCCGGGCGGCCCGGCCGGCGGCGGCGGCGGCAGCGGCGCAGCGCCGGGCCGCCAGGGCCGCACGGCCGGCGCCCGGGTCCAGCTCCGCGCCACCTTGGAGAGCGAAGACGCCGGCCCCGCCGCCGCCACATCACCCGGGCCCCGGGGACCCTGCCCCGCAGATGCACCCTCGCGATCCCTAGTGCTTCCGTCGGGCCGCGCCGCTGACGCGCCCCCGGAGTCAGAGGAGGTGCTCCCAAAGCGCCGCGCATCGGCGGCGTCCGAGGGCGCCGCAGGGCTGCTCCCCCAGCTGCCCGGGAGAGGCTTCCAGGCAGGCCGCACCGCCTGCACCAGCGCCGGCGGCGGCGGCGGCACCGCCACCGCGGCGGGGCGCGCGGGCCTCGTCGGGGCCAGCGGAGGCGCCGGCGGTGCCGCGTCCAGCCCCGCCGGCCGGAAGCTGCGCAGCCTGCCGGCCCGGTCGGAGCCTCGCAGCGCCCCGGCGGCCGCAGCGGCCGCCTCCTCCAGCTCACGAGGGGACCTGGGCGGCGGCGGCGGCGGCGGCGAAGCCTTCGGCGGTTCTTCCATGGTGGTCGCCGCGGCGGGGCCGCTGGGTGATGATGACGATGACGATGAGGATGATGCAGAGGGAGCCGGGGCCGGGGCTATGGGTGCTGGGGGGGCATTGGCGGCAGCCGCCACTGGCGGCGGCGCGGCGTCAGCGGCCCGGGAGGAGGCGGCGGGGGCCTCTACTCGTGCTGAGCCGCCCGGTGGTGGTGGTGGCGGTGGTAGTGGTGGTGGTGGTGGTGGTGGTGCAGCTGTCTCTTCCAGCGGCTGTCCCGGCGGCGTCCGCTGCTGACTCGGTTTGCCGTCGATGCTGTTTGTGTCGGCGAGGAATGTGGCTTCTGAGGCGGCGGAGGGAGAAGAGGGAGAGGCGCGGGGGGGGGGTTGGAAGGAAACGGAGGGAGGTGGGCGTGTGGTACGGGGGGTTGCGGTGTCCCCTGGTGGCCCTGGTGGGGGCAGGCGGCAGCCGGCCCTCGCTTGTGCCCACACTGCCGGTTCTGGCGCCTCCCGCGCTCAATGGCGCGTCTTCTGTCGTACAATACACCGGGCGTCGTACTGGGCACTCACTGGGCACACACACATACACACAAACGCAAGTTTAAATGAGAAATCATCGTTCGTTACACACAAAGGGTACCTGCAAGCAATGAAAAGCCGTCTTCCTTCGGTAGGTACGTAGGCCGGGTGAGGGCCGGCTACCGCGATAGCTATCGCTAAGGCCTTAAAAGTCCACAGCCTCACGGCAACCACGCACCCTATACAATAGCTACAAAACCCGAAAATCACTCCTCCATGCCTTCGCGGACTCCTTAACTGGCGCCATGTGCCGTACCAACGCCCTCATGAGGGCACAACTCATCTGAGTTCACATAAAATGTTCACAGAAAACGCTGCACTCAGATGTAACCTTCAGATGAGCGCCCCCCAAAGGGGAAGGTGTCTTCAAATCCAAAAGACGCGCCACCCAGATTCCCGAACGACTGTTTGAGATGGCTCAGCCCGTCCACAGCGCGGGGGGGGGGGAAGCGGGTTCTCCAATAAGCCTCCGACAGGCCCCCGCGGTCCCACCTCGGAGCACGGACTCACTTACCCGCCAGCAGCTCCCCGAGCAGCTCCGCGCTGTCGCCACCGCTGCTTGACACGGCTGCGGCTGCCGCTGCGGTCGGGGCGGGGCCGGGGGCGGGGGCCCTGGGCGACTCAGAGGCGGGCGTGGATCCGCCGGTGGACGACCCGCCCGTGCTCGGGCCCGGGCCCGGGCGCGAGGCGCTCGGTTGCGGCCGCTGCGGCGGCCAGGAGGTGCCTCGTCCCCCTGAGCCGCCTTGGGCCGGCGGCGAGGGAGCTGTGACGGCAGCGCGAGGCGACGGCGCGGCCGCTGCCGGCGACGGCGCCGGCTTGCTGCTGCTGCTGCTTTCGCTGCTCCTCACACTGCCACTGCCCCGGCTGCTGCTGCTGCTGCTGTTGCTGTTCCTCGGCGGCGGCGCTGACAGCTGCGGCCTGCCCTCCAACCTCGCCAGTGCTGCTGCCCTCTCCGGACTGTTCAACACCGCCAGAGCCTCCTCCATGGATGCCGCCTTGCGACCACCACCACCGCCACCACCACCACCCGCAGCAGCACCCTCAACCGCAGCACTCGCACCCTCAACCGCAGCAGCAGCAGCAGGGACCTGGACCTGCACCGCCGGTGCTGCAGCCGCTGATACTGCCGCGGACGCCTCTGGCGGCGGCGCCCCTGCCTCCGTCGCAGCCGCTGCCTCCTCACCGCCCTTGGCCGCCTCCTTGCCCCTGGCAACCCGCTCCAGCCGCACCTCGGCCTTTGCGGCGGCCGGACGTCCTCCGGAGCCCGTCTCCTTCCCCCCGGCAGCCGCCGCTCCGGGCGCTGCCCCTGCGGGCGCTGCTCCTGCTGCCGTCCCGGCCGCGCCCGGCCCTCTCATCTGCCCGCTGCCGCCGCCGCCGCCGCCGCCGGAGAACGCAGCGGCCCCGGCCTTGCGGACAGCTGCCCCACCACCGCCGCCGCCACCGCCTCGCACGGGCCGCGCCAACGCGACTACCGGCGCAGGCGCGGCAGCTTCCCAACCTCCCTCCCCCCTGGGACCCACGTCCCAGTCCTCCTCATCATCATCATCTACTCGCGCATCCCCCTCCTCCTCGTCCTCCAGAAGTCCGCGAAGCACCTCATCCAAGTACATCTGTGCGCTTGCCGCCCTGCCGCCACCCGCCTTGCCGCCGCGGACGGCGCCGGCGCCGCCGCTGCCCGCCTCCTGCTTCGATGGCTTCGCCAGGAGCTGAGGCGCGGCCGCCGCAGATCCGCGACCGGTCCCCCGCCCGTTGCCGCCGTCGTCATCGCCTTCGCCATCCTCGCGCCTGCCCCAGCCGGTGCGCTGCTCGTCCAGGCCGAGCAGATCCTCCTGGAGAAGCTCGTCCCAATCGTCCCGCATCAGCTCCTCCTGATCCCTCCGCGCCCGAGCCAGCGAGGCGGCGGAAGTCCCCCGGGGAGGAGCGGCGCCGGGGAGGGAGCTGCTGCGGCTGCTGCCGCTGCGGCCGGCGGCGGCGGCAGGGGCCGAGCCGGCCGCTGGGTTGCGGCTGCGCGGCGTGGGTTTGGACTCCAGGGACGGAAGGCGGGGCGAGGCCGAGGTTCCTGGAAGTGACAGAGGGCCGCCGCCACCGCCGCCGTCGTCGTCGTCATCATCGAGGTAGTCGTCCAGGGAGGCCTCGGTCAGCGGCTTCCGCGGCCGGGAGGGGCTGTCGGAGAACGAGGCGTCTGGGGGAGAGGCATTGGGAGGTTCGGACACAATTGGGGGGGGGCTTTATCGGGCAGGAATAACGAGCTGCGGGTTAGGGGAGCTGTTTTAAGGGGCTGGGGCTCCGCCTCCCTGAGGTGGGTTCGGCGGGCCGGGCCGGGCTGGGCCTGGCGGTGTGCGCTGGCAGGGCTTCGCGGCGAGTGGGGGAGGCCTCTGGCCTCTGGCCTCGGCCCAGGCTCCTGCGCCTGCGCCCGCCCTCGCCCCGCCGCGGCTCGGCTCGCCGCCGCACACGTGGAAGCAAAGGCCCTGCACGCCTGCCGGCCGCCGCGCGGTGCGCAGCCCAAGCTGACACGCCGGAGTGGTGATGGTGGTGGTGGTGGTGATATTCTGTGGCGTGCAACCCAGCCAGCCAGCCAGCGAGCCAGCCAGCGTTGATTTGCACAGGTTCCCCAAAGCCAGAGCCACAAAGGGGCGGTGGCGCACATGCAGGCACCCGCCCCCCGGAAGCCGGGGATGCAGCACATCAGTCGGGAAGCGGCGTCGGGACGGAAAGCGCTTGGGCACCGCCCAAACCCATATTTTCAAACCCTTCCGACAGCTCCCCGGGGACCTGGCATCCCTCCGAGCGCTCGTTGTTGGCAATGCAGGGTCTTCCAACACCGCACCCACACCCACTGGTAAGCTACCCCGCTACCCACGCACCCGACAGCAGCTCCTCCAGCAACTCCGCATCGCTGCCCGAAAACGCCCCCACACCCGGCGCGCGCTGCCGGGCGGCACTGCCCGACCCCGCGCCGGCCGCCGCCTTGGGCCGCGCGCCATCCGGCGGCGACTGCGCGGCTGCGGCTGGGCGGCCCAACAGCTGTGGCTTGGCGGGCCCCGATGCGGCCGACGGCGCCTGGCTGCGCAGCAGCTCCGTGGTCGTCACCGGCCGCCTCTTGCTGCCGCTGCCGCTGCTGCCACCGACCCGCGGGTCGCCCTCCGCCTGCTCCTCCTCCTCATCATCGTCCCACAGGCCACCGAGCCCCGCGCCCCCCTGCTGCTGCTCCAGCTCACCGCCCACCGACTCCAAGAGCTCCGCAAGCGCGTCGTAGTCGTCGGGAGGCGCGGCGGCCAATCTGGCGGCGGCGGCGGCGCCGCCGCCGCCGCCGGAGGGCCTCCGGCCCCCGGCCCTCGGCGCTCCCGGCCGCGCCGGCCGCGCGACCAACCCGCCTTCCGCCCCGGCGCCGCCGGCCCCCGGCTGCCCTCCCAGCGCGCCGCGCAGCGCCCGCAGCATCCGGTCGCCGTACTCGTCGTTCTCCGCGCCCGGCGCCACGGCGCCGGGCCGAAGGTTGCCGTACTCGTCGTACCCGTCGTCGTCGTACAGGTCGCCGTCGGCGTCGGCGCTGCCGCTGGCGGCTCGGAGCTGCCGCTGCACCGACTCCAAGTCCTGGTCTATCATGCGCTCCAGAATAGCTTCGGCGTCCTCCCCCACATCGGAGGGCCGCCGGGGGAGCGTCAGGAAGGGGTTGCTGGGCTTTGGCGGCAGCGGCGGCGGCGGCGCGCCGGCGGCGCCCGGCCGGCGCATCAGCACCGGGCCGCCAGCGGCGGCGGAGGGCTGTTGTCTGAAGCTGGAGGAACTGTAGTCGTCGAAGGTATCGAAGCCGTCGTCGCTGTCGCTGCCGCTGTAGGGCTCGTCGTACAGGCTGCCGTCGGCCTCGGCGCCGTCTGCGGGGTCGAAGAGGCGCCGCTTGCGCCGCATCTGCTGCGACCTGGACCGGAGGCGGTCCACCTGCTCCATCGGCAGGCAGGCAGGACAGGACAGGGCAGGACAGGAGGGAGGGTTTAGTCCGTTACTCCTTTGCGGGTACCGGGGGTATCTCCTTAGGCGGGCTCGAGGCGGGAAAATGCTCCGTCCGCGTCCAAAAGCCGCCACCCGGGGGGGGAGGGAGGGGGCACACGGCCGCACGGCGGGCCGGCCGTTCGCCCCCGGTCCCAAGTCCGGTCAGGGCCGCGCCGCCGTTGCGAGCTCCGGACGGTGGCGGAGCGCCCCCGCTCGGCTGCTGCAGTCCCGTCCGCGCCCGTCCGCCCACCCGCTCGCACACAGCCTCCCGGCGTCACTTTGCCCTTCCGCCTCCCTCATCTCCTCCTTTCTTACTTGGAACCGGCAACTTACCCTCCCCACTCGCCAACGGTAGCCAGGCACCACCGCCTCCAGGAGGCCCACCCTCCCTCCCTCCCTCCCTCCCAGGAGCACGCCGCTTTCCGGCCCTACCCGACCCCACCCGCCCCTCACCCCACAAGGCTGGGACACATGGGAATGCATCGGAGCCGCATCGGCACCGCACGGGGACCGCACCGCACCGGGGAGAGGGAGGCGCACGCCCGCACACACACACGCACAGACGCACACGTAGCCGCACCCACCCGGGGGTTGGACGGCGGCGCCAGGAGCGCGTCCTCCGGCAGCGGTGCCCCCTTGGCGCCTGTTCGCACCCCCGGGGCTGATTTGGCCAGACCGGTGGTGCTGCGGGAGCCCTCCAGTGCGGCCCAGTCGGCCTCCAGGTCACCACCCGCGGCGGCGACTTGGGCCTTGAGCGCCGCCAGGTCGGCCGCTGAGGAGGGGGGGAGGAAGGGGAGGGAGGGAGGCGGGGGAGGGGCGCGTAAAGGAAGGGTAAAGGGAGGGCAACGGGAGGGCAAAGGGAGGCAGGACAGGTGGGTGTGAAAGGGAGGGGCGCGTTAACGTCACCGCGTCAGCTCGGCGATGGGTATGGCCGGGCCATGCTAGGGCGCAGACGGAGCGGTTGCATGACGGGCCGCACAGTCCGTCCGCGTTGGCAGCACGAGGGGGACAGCACGAGGGGTGCGCCAGGGCACCCTCGCATGTGGCAGGTGTATATGTGTGTGTATGTGTGTGAATGTGGCATACGGCGAGCACGGCTCCCGAGACGGGCCTCTCACGGGTCCGATGTGACGGCCGCGCGATGTCACATCCCGCCTCCATGCGCCATGCGACCATGTGCCCCAATCCGTAGGTACGGGCGAGGAGACGCGGCCTGCCGCCGACCGACTGACTGACTGGCTGACTGACCAGCGCGGCGCTGCCCACACGGACCGCCCGCCCCCGCCCCGCCTCCGTTGCCCGTCCCGCCCCCGGTGCCCGCCCCGCCCCCGGTGCCCATCCCGCCCCCGTCGCCCACCCTGGAGTTCCTCCAGTGTGCGCTGCCCCTCCTCCTCCGCCATCTCCCGGAACTGGGAGATGGAGCCCAGGCCCTGAGAGGCCAGGTACTCTTGGAGACCGGCGTCGCGCACCCGCGCCGCCGCGGTCGCGTCGGCGGCGGCGCTCAGCCGCGCGCGGCGCATCACGGCGAGCTGCTGGGCGCGCACAAAGTTGGCGAGCGCGGCGGCGTCCGGGTCGCTGTCGGCGTCAGCGGCGCCCAACCCCGAGGGGTCGTACAGCTGGCTGGCGATGCCGGCGCCGCCGTCGTCATCGTCGTCGTCGTCATCGTCGTCGTCGTCGCTGCTGCGCCTCGGACGCGGACGCCGAGCGCTGGCGCCCGGGTCCTGCGGTGGAGCAAAGCCCAGGACGGAGCATGGCCTAGGCAATGTGCTAGCGGCTGTGGTTGCCAGGATTGGAGTAGGCGCGTCAGTTCGGACAGAGCGCAGTCGCCGCCAGGCGTGAAGGGGCTGGATGAAGGAGCGCGGGTTGAGGACCACGTCGGCTAGCGTCGTCGAGCGACGGCGGCCACAGACGGCTGTGTGAGCCCCGCTGCCTTGCATGGGCGCAGATGTTAGTCGACAATTCAACGATTTGTTCCCGGAATTTCCCCCTGGCTGGTCTTGCCTCGCCACGATCAAACGCCTACCCCGAAAGTCTACCCTACCTTTCGCCGGCTTGCAGAAGGAACGACGCCCAGCAGGTGTTGCCGTGGCCAGCGGACATGGAACGGTCCCGCATTAATCGCCCTGACTCGCCAATGGTTTCTAGCCACTCGCGCCGAGCGAGATCCATGGCCGAGTAGCCGCATACTTGCAAGTCTAAATTTCAAGTCTTATAGCTTGGGGCGATCTGCTATGCAACAAGTCCCTGTGTTCCATATGTGTGCGGCGGTTAGGGCAGAACCCGTGCAGTCAGACGCTCTCTGTCAATCAGAACGCTGCATCCATGAAGTGGCAACCATACAAGATAGACGGTACCTGCAGATTCGTGCTTTGCCTCCTCGCTGCTACGGAAAACGGCAATTTGTACGGCTTTGCCAACAAGAACGGTGCTTAGCGCTCTGCTCTCTGCAAATCATTGGCAAGGAATAGTCGCTGTCAAGTCAATGTGGAATATATAGTAAACTGTGCAGTCTTCTGTGTACAAAGAAACATGATTTCCTCCCGGCCCAATTCGAGCCTGGTTTCGCGCTGGACAACTTACGACAGATGCAACAAACGAAAATTGTAGGAGCCTGGTCACTGAGATAGCGGGTTCCGCGGTCGGCCCGCGGCCCCTTATAGGTAGCAACAAGACGTAACAAGCCACTGCTAAAGTACGAAGCCATGGCCAAGGCAGCTGCTATCAACTTGAACGAGGTGTTCTCGCCTCCACCACAGACCACCGTAAGTTACAGGGCGCAACCGCGCTATCGACGCCCAGACAACATCCGCGGCCACGGCGCAAGCTTCCGTTCCCGACAAATGCGCAACCCACTCCAACTTTGTAGGTCATAACCCCACCCAGCACCTATGGAGACTTCTTGCCGTCTCTGTCGCCTTCAGCGGATACCGGCGAGCGGGGCAGCAGCGCGGCCCGCCGGCTGTCGGGCCAGGTCAAGGCCATGGCCGCGGTCAAGGAGCAGCGCGCTTCCAGCGCCAACTCCTACGAATCCAAGCGCCAGTGGGGCCCCATCACGTCGGTGACCATGCAGCCGCCCGCGCCGCAGCACCTCAGCGACGGCCCCACGGGGGGCCAGCCGAACGCCAAGCTGCCGCCGCTGCACGGCTTCGCCCCAACCCCCGGCGCCAGCACCGGGCCCAGCACCGCCCGCACGGGCAGCCCCTCCGCCGCCTCACATCTGCAAGGCGACCGGCATCAGCAGTACCATCACGGCAGCGGGGACCGGCAGCAGCAGCAGCAGCAGGGCGAGGTGGTCCAGCCGCTCATCCAGCACCCCTCCATGCTGCCCGGGCCCACCCCCGCCTCGCACCCCTACCAGCCCAAGCGGAAGCCCCCCAGCGCCTTCATGCGTAACAACCCCATGCGCCAGCAGCTGGATACCGCGCTTGCCGCACAGCAACAGCAACAACAACAAAATCCGCGCAGCGCCAGCGCCGGCAGCGCGCGCTCCCACGCCACAGGCATGTACGACCTGCCGTACACCGCCCATCTGGACGAGCTCCGCGCCGACTACGGCGGGCGGCTGCCCAACGACGCGCAGGCGGCGGCGTTCGCGCACGAGGTCATGGCGGCGGCGGAGGCAGCCATCGCGGCGGGCAGGCAGCACGGCGGCGGCATGTGGGTCGACGACGGAGGGGGGCCCCCCGCCGGCGGCGGCGGCCCGCTGGGCGGCTTCGTGGCGGCGCCGCCGTGGGGCGTCAGCAGCGTCAGCGACCTGGAGGCGCTGGACTCCATTCTGGACCAGTTGGTGGTGGTGGATGCGCGCATGCGCAAGGCGCTGCTCAAGGGCCCGCTCATTTCCTTTGAGACCGTGGTTCCGGAGCATGTCATGGCCGGCGCCGGCCGGGCGCCAGCGGCGCAGCAGCAGCAGCAGCCGCGGCCCGAGGACGACAAGGACCGCACCTTCCTGACGTCCGTCAAGGGCGTGGCGGAGGAGGGCGAGGAGGGCGGAGGGGAGGGAGGCGCCGCCGCGGCGGAGGCCGCGGCGGAGGTGGAGGCCTCCCGGCTTGACGTGTCGGCGCTGCCGCCGCCGCCCAGCCCCGCGGACTTCGACAGCGGGCTGCCGAGCCCGGTGGGGATGGTAGCGCGGCAGCCGGCGCGCGGCTCCACCGACAGCGGCGAGGCGGCGGCGGAGGGGCCGCGCGACTCGGCGCTGTTCCCGGCTTCCATCCCCAACCAGGGCATGCACCCCACCTTCACGCGCGCCTACCTGGCATCCAAGATGGCAGCCAAGCCGCAGCACCTGCTGCCGCCGCCGCCAGCCACGGCGGAGCACCTGTTGCGCTCACGGCCGCCGCCCTTTATCGTGGCGCCCTCGTACGACCAGCTGTGTTCGCAGATCCGCGACGTGCAGCGGCAGTACACGTGTGGTACGGCGAGGCTGGCGGGGCAGGCAGCCGCCGCGGCGGCGGCAGGGGCGGCGGCGGCGGCGGCGGGGAGTGCGGGCGGCGCGGGCGCGGCGGCTCTGCCCTTGGCTGCCACCACCAACCAGTACATCGCCGGCCTGGATGGCCCCACGTTGGATGAGGTGGTGGCGCACCAGGAGCTGCCCATCAGTCTGGTGAGGGGGCCGCGGTGGTGATGATGAGGAGGAGGAGGGGGGGGCGATGTGGGGAGCGGGGTGTGTGGACGTGAACGTTGATGCAAAGAGGACTGCCACCACGAAAGGAGAAGGCGTGAGGCGATACGGGCGAGCAGGGGGGGCAAGGCGGAGAAGGACACGTCTCACAGGGGGGGATGGAGCACGGGGGTGCTCCCGCGCGGTGCATCGGCGCATCTAGCGGGGGACACGTCAAATATGTGGACCTAAGCCTGGCCGTAGGCAGCACCCTGCCCCACACGCGGCTTGGACCACGGCGCCCTGGTCCCATGGACCGTCGTCGTGGACTCCTCGTCTTCACGACCATCATCTGCCTGTCTGCGTGTGGTGCCCCCGCCCCCCTCACCCCTGGCCCCCCTCACCCCTTTGCTGTTGCTGCTGCTGCTGCCTTGTCTGCGCACAGGAGCGGGTGCGGCCCACGTTCGTGGCGCTCAAGCAGAAGGCCGTCCGGTCGGCTTCCCCGCATCGGCGAGGCGGGAGTCCCGGCAGGGGGCAGGGCTTTGCGGGGGGCGAGGGGTAATTCGGCGGGAGGGGGCCGCTGACGTCGGGCCGATGTTGTAGTCGTGCCCGCATCTCGTGACTAAGGTCTTGGGAGGCGAGGGGTAGGACTAGCGGGCGGTTGGCGACTGCGTCGGCAGCGTGGGACGGGCGCATCGCCTCTGTCGTGTGCCGTGGGGCGACGTGTTTGGTTGCGCGGGGGGTATGCGGCGTAGCTAATCGGGGCGTCAGGCTGACGACTGGGGAGGATTGGGGCGGCTAGGGCGCTGGGTGATTAGGTGCCGTGGCGCGTTGGAGGAGCTCTTGGTGAGGTGCGTGGCGGGGCGTTCAGCGAAGCAGGGGCTGGGGTGCCTTCAGCGGCCATGTTATCGACAGGAACCCGGGTGAGCGTTCGTTGTTATGTGGTGTGGGCCTTTAGGGGACCCAGGGCGCTGCGGAAGTGTTGGTAAGGGTGCCGTCGCTCGGGCTGGCCCGCGGGCGGGTGCAACCCGTGGCGGGGGCGAACGCGTGCGAGACGTGGGGGGTGAGGAGGTGACGTGGTGAGAAAGACGAACTCGCAGCGAAGTGACTGAGATGTGGGGCTGCATGTCTCTTAAGAGGGGGGCGCGCGGTGCGGGTCTCCGCCGGGGACTGTCGGCTCGGGAGGCCAAGCAAGGAAATGAATGAGTCAATCATGAACGGTAACACAGCCCACGTGCTCCGACGTCTCGGGAGGGGTACAGATGAACACCATCGATCGGCAAAAGTGTCGAAGCCACGGCAGTCGTGGTCCGGTCATTCAAATGGAGCGCGCAACTCCACAGCTCCAAGTTCTACCGCGCGCGGCTTCCTTGTCCCTTCCAAACGCTTTCTTGGCGCTCAAAAAAACGAGACCATCGCTGGGAACAGGACAACAGGTCCGTTCCCGGAACAGATCCATTGCTGTTCCCGGAACAGTACAACCGCTCATGGAACAAGAACAAACATACAAACTCCTTGGAACCTAAACTGAACTTTCATTTTTTCGTTGCGCCTTTGCATGCTTCTTGCTTTTTAGGCAATCTATTACAAATTCCATGAACGTTTCACCTTCAAACATGCAAGGCGGGAAGGCGCGCTTACGGCATTTTGCTTCGTCTTCCCCGCCATTTTCCCCTCCATTTATATATAAGGAGCAAGAACTGAGAAGGTATCTGTCCGGTGCACACGACTTTACTGTAGGTCGCATCTACGGCCCGGAGATGCCCCGCTCTCGCCCTGCTGAGCCCGGTGAGTTCTGCGGCGTAGGCGGTCGGTGCGTTATGCCCGGTGCAGAGAAGATTCACATTTCCAGTATCGGAAGTACACATGTATATGCTTTAGCACTATAGGCGGTGAGTCGTGAGGCGAGCGGGTGTGGGTGCAGACGCGCATGCCGTGAGTTGCTATTGTGAATGCGGTGGGTATCCTGCGCGGCCTACCGTGACCTTCTGTGGCGCGGCACTGGCTATCACCCTGCGCTGCCATCACTTTCCCAGCCCGCCGCCGTGCGCCCTGCCTCCTCTCCGCCGCCGCGCAGCGGCCTCGTTCACCTACCCGGGCCTTGCCCGGCCCCCAAGGCCCAATCCTCCACGCTCCAACCCTCCGTCGCCCTTCCCTACCCCCCTCCGCCCCGCCCCAGACATGGATCCGATCGTCCTTGGTGACACGCCGTCGCCAGAGGCCCGCGGCGGTGGCCCGGCGGTGTGGCCCGGCGGTGTGGCGGGGCGGTGGCTGCGGCTGCTGGGACTGCTGGTCGCCGCCCCCGTGCTCGTCAAGCAGGAGCCCCGTGTGGGTGGTGAGAGTGACGAGGGGGTGGGTGGGAGCTTGTAACGAGGGAGGTGGGAGGTGGGTGCAGCCAACTGCGACATGTTGCCGCGTGGGGGTGTCTGCCGCGTGGGCCTGCCGGCACCTTCTGCGGCGCGGCACTGGCTATCACCCTGCGCTGCCATCGCTTTCCCAGCTCGCCGCCGTGCGCCCTGCCTCCCCCCTTCACGCCGTGCATCGGCCCCGTTCGCCTGCCCGGGCCTTGCCCCGGCCCCCACGCCCCAACCCTCCACGCTCCAACCCCACCCTGCCCTGCCCGCCACCCCCTCCCCCTCACCTACCCCCCTCCCAGCCGTGGAGCCCATCATGCTCGCGTATACGCCGTCGCCGGAGGCGCGTGCTGGCCGGCCACATCACACGGCGGCGGCCGCCCCTGCCCGTCTGGATGCTTGCCAGCGATCACTTCAGGGGCTGATTCTGAAGGTCCAGCGGCCGTCAGGAGTTGCTTCGGCCTTTGCCATACCTGGACCGTCGTCTTCAGCTGGACCGTCTTCATCGGCGGGGCCTTCTTTATGGGCGGGACTGTCCTCGTCGGCGGCGTCGCGCCGCTTTGTTGTGCCACGGTCCGCGGCTGGAGCGAGCGGCAGCGCTGGCCCCGTGGCCCCGCCCAGGCACACGGCCCCCCTTGTGGCGTTGACGACGCCTCACCCTTCTTCCGTGTCCTGGAGGCTGGGGTTAGTCGACCACCTTCACGCCAGGCAGCACAATGCTAGGTCCGCCTGTATGTGTCGGTATGGTGGTTGGACACGTATTTGGCTACGACACTATCTAGCTGTGTCGCTTCCTACATGGTATCGTCCTCCTCAGATCCAGTACCTGCCATTCATCCTGGAGCACCTCTGGGCACTAATGGACAACCCGCCGCCGGGGACGACGGGGCGCTGCAACATTACAAAGTGGCGGCTACGTACCACGTGGCCGTGGAGAGGGCCTGCCACTGGTCCCCCAGAAACCACACTGGCGTGCTTTACGCCGCCCTTTTGTATATGCCGGTTAGGTCCGTGGAGGCGACAACTGCAGCCCGCCGCTCTACCGGTAGCATATACAAAAGGGAGGCGTAAAGCACGCCAGTGTGGTTTTTGGGGGACCAGTGGCAGGCCCTCTTCACGGCCACTTGGTACGCAACCGCCATTTAGTGATGTATTGTTGCAGCACTTCGTCGTGCCCGGCGGCGGGTTGTCCATTAGCGCCCAGAGGTGCTCCAGGATGAATGCCAGGTACTGGATCTGAGGAGGACGATACCATGTAGGAAGCGCCTAAAACCCCTAAAACCCTGTAAACCGTGTAAACCTAGATCTAAACCCAACCCACGCCGTTCGCAGTAACACATATTCATACAACGAATGACAGCGCAATGCCAGTGAATGTGCGTGTTTGTGTCCAACGCCTGTAGATGTGTCTGCTGGGATGCGTGCAGTGAGTACGCCCTGGGGGACCGCGCCTGACCCCTGGGCCGCGCGCTTCCTTCCCACACCTATTCCTGTGTCAAATAACCTTACATGTATCTAAGACTGTTGACACGGACGTTTGCACCGCAATGCAGCCGCCCAGTTCAACAGTCCTTGGGGGACGATGCCTTGCTTGGGGAAAGCCGAAGCCGAGCGAAGCGTGCCCTAGCCCCGACCAAGAGGTTTGGGACGTGCCGAAGCAAGCCACGGAACGACTTGACCGCCACAATCTGGGCGCCCCAGCCAGGTCGCCGAACGTTTCACATACACCGTGGGAGGCTACAGTTCTTATAAAAGAATGCGGAGCCGCGCATATCGCGTTACTTTGTGCCATCCGTACTTCAACTGCCAACCGCCTTCCCAATCGGAGTTTTCTCATAAACTCAGACTCAGTCATTCCCTTTAACCTCTATACATTGCTATATCGAAACGCGTACCTCTGGAGTCACCTCACGCCTTCTCGAACGACTAGACAATTTGGTGACTGCTGAATGTGTTAAAACCCGCCAACACATTACCCCACACAACAACGCGCCTTTCATAAAGAACTTTTGCTCACAGCAATTGAAATAGCTCACAGGGTTCAAGGCTTGCATGCGCCTTTGCCAGTCGAAGAGGTTGTCGGCTCGTCGCGGCCAATCACTTTGCTTCAACACTAAAGTGAAATCAAACCTTTAAGCCTTCTCACGTTATAATGGACGCTGCATACCTGTCCAGTCTTGACTGGTTGATCCAGTTTACCCTCCGGAGGAACTGCCGGCGGGCGACTTCCACAGCCGGTAAGCTGGATACCGATGAGATAAACGACTTATAGCGTTCCCAAGGCTTTGATTTGCATTTGGGCTCGCCGCATGCTTCGGTTTTGTCCGGTCACCCCAGCCATTTGAGCCGTTCGAGTCGCTGTGCCCATGCTGTGCCCTTGCTTTGCGGTCTCCGCATCTCTCGCAATGAACCAATGCTGCATCCTTACCTTTCGGTGTGACAAGCAGACTCACGATATCCTCTGATGGCCAACTTTGCAGGTGCTTGTGCCGCCAGGAGGGGCATGGCGGTCCTCGGAGGCCGCCGCCCAAGCTGCGGCCTCGCGACCACGCGGAGCTCGTCTTCAGGTAATTAGTTTGACACAGTTTCAAAGGTCGATGAGCTTGCATGCCCGTCCATAAATGTCGTGGGGCCATACCGTACTATGCTGTGGGCTGTTCATGCATCACGCATGCGCGTGGCGCCGGGCAGGGAATAAATGCAGCTGCGTTCGGCGGAGTCTCCTTGCTTCTTTGCTTACGTTGTCGCCCCCCCTCCGCTCTATCTTTGTGCCTTCCGTAACGATTTGCAGAGTGCGGCACGGCCAATGTGAGCGATGACGACGAGGAGTCACGGCCTTCGTCCTCATCCAGCCCCACCACCAGCGCCTCCTCATCCCCACTGCACCGCATCTCCCTCCCGGGCTGCAGCAGCAGCAGCACCGCCACCGCCGCCACCGCCTCCGCCGACGAGCGCCCCTCGGCGGCGGGCTACTGCAGCCACCAGCCGCACCCCACGACCTCCCCCACCACCACCACGAGCCGGGTAGCGTGTCTCCGCCTCCCGGCAGCGGACCTGTCCTCACCCGCCGCCTCCTCCTCGCCCGCCGCCGCCGCCGCCGCCGCCTCGTTCTCCTCCTCCTCCCCCTCCGCTTCCGCCGCCACGTCCGCGCCCCTGCCGCTTCCGCCCTGGGCGGTTCCCCAGGCGGATGTCGACGTGTTGCTGCGGCAGTGGAACTGGGGCTTCCGGGAGAACCGCCCGGAGACCACCTGCCCGAATGCGGTGTACTGGGAGCTGTACGACAGCTTCCCTCAGCGCGAGGGGCACTACCGCCGCCAGGTGCAGCGGGACATATCGGCCCTCCTGCGCAAGGTGGTGCCCAAGGACCGGGTGCTGGGATTCGAGCCAGCAGCAGACTCCGCCTACGCGCCCGCGCCCGCCGCCGAACGCGTTTGCCGTCGCGGACCGCCGCCGGGCTTCGGCACCGCCGCGGCCTCCGCACCCGCGCCCCCCACCGCCCCCGCGGTTGCCACATCGTCGTGCGCGCCCGCCTCCGGACGTGTCTGCCGCCGCGGACCGCCGCCGGGTTTCGGAGCGGCGGTGCCGGTCTCTGCCCCTGCCTCCCCGGGCCTGGTGGTGGTGCCAGTGCAGCCGGGCGCCGCGGCAGTGGGCGGCGGCAGCACGCGCCCCGCTGTGCGGCGAAGTGCCCTCACCGCTGCTCTGCGCCGCGAGGTGTGTTAGATAGATAGATAGCTAGATAGATAGGTGGCTTGCTCGCTGGCGGACGACGTGATTTCGACTACTCGAGGCGTGATTTGCAATGTTGAAGGGCCCCCAACGGAGCGGACGAGCCCGCCTCGCTCAAGTCCCTCCCTCCCTCGTGACACGAACGATAGCTCCCGTATGTGTGTATGTGTGAGTGTGTTCTCTCGTGACGACAAGAACCATTCGTAGCTCCAACCCGCGTTGTTTAGAGTTGTAGTCGGTTACGTTGTCCGCGTATGTATGGCCTAGTATGGGTAGTGCCCCCGGCCGTGCGAGGTGCGAGTGCGTGAGACCGACCTGGGATTAGGGGGGCGGTGATTATTGTCGTACCGTACGGACTATTTAGGTGACCCCATCATCTAACATCATATTAACATGCCAACCTGCCTGGCTGGCTGGCTGGGCCCCACCCGATGTGAGGGGATGTGGGGCGCCGGCGGGCACAAGATAATGATGAGAGCTTGACAAGTTTGACGTTATTAGCGTTGGTTGCGCAATGATTGGGCTTCTTGGACACTATCCAGATACGTAGAGCTTTATTGATTAGCATATGACGAGCCGCTAGCTGGCGAGAGTGATCGAGTCAGGAGCGAGAGAGCTCCTTTTTGATCGGCCTGGTCGACTTTAGATCCTAGATAGATTCGTAGCGGCATTTATGTCGTACCCTGGTACGAGTCGTATGAGCTAGGTTCCGGCCGGCACGCACCGACGTGAGGTGCACCGTAACGTTATTGATGAGTGGCGAGGCATATCGCCGTGTCGGTTCGCTGTGTCGATTAGCTGCCAATGATTTACCGCGCGCGCATACGCACATACATGTCGCATTATTGCTTGCTTTGACGCACTTGCTTGCTGGAACCGTTCGTTGTTCGCTGTTACCCGTGACCGACAGTAGTAGCCCCCATGGCCATGCATGCATCTCTTCATGAATGATCGTGCGAGTGTTGTGCGTTCATTATTTCGACCTTTCTGGCTTCGACGCCTTCTCGCTCGCTCCCTCCCGGACGGGCGATCGATCGGGGAGGGAGATGGCCGTACGTAAGTACGTACGTAGTCAGCGGCCCTTCCGAGGCTCTATTTGGGGCCCACTGATGTAACATCTTTGATGCCAACAATTCCACATACAACATTGCGCTTGTCCATCCGCCGTATTAAACCCATCCGCTGTCGTACGTTGCATGTGCGCGGCAGCTGCTTTGTTAGTCCGCCGTACGGCGGCACCCTCGTCCGCTTGGAGCCGTGGGTTGGGCCAACCGCCGGTATCTAGCTATCTAGCTATGGGGGGTTAGATCGTACGACATGGACTGCAGCTCGCTGGCCCCGGGGGGTCAGAGACCCCTGCTGCTGCTGCCTTCTCCACGCTAGCTGCCTTTGGCTGCTGGCTTGCTACGTACATCTGGCTGCCCCTAACTGCCCACATTTTGTGAGCCATCGTACCACATACACAAACATCAACTAGACATACATATGTTACAACGAACGGAGTGTAAGTGGGGTCGCAAGCTCGCAACCGACCTTACCACCGTCGACATACACACCCCGCCCCGCCTCTGCTGCTCCGCCCCGGCCCCCTGCTGCCTCGTCATCGCGGCCGGCTGGCCTGAGTCATCTATCGCGCATTCCCCGATCTGAACTGGACTGGACTGAACTGGACTGTACTGTACTGGTGGTGGCGACCGACTGGCAACCGGATAGATGTCCACAAAGCGTGCAGCAGCAGCACATTTCC
Source organism: Pleodorina starrii (assembly GCA_030267565.1). Taxonomy (NCBI): domain Eukaryota; kingdom Viridiplantae; phylum Chlorophyta; class Chlorophyceae; order Chlamydomonadales; family Volvocaceae; genus Pleodorina; species Pleodorina starrii. The sequence continues at coordinate 1,310,772 of BRXU01000022.1, read as the reverse complement.
TTCACAAACTTCAGACTCTCCGACTCACATCACATCACATCACATCACGGCGGCGACAGCCAAGTACGGATTCACGCTACGACGACAGCAGCACGCGGCGCAACCCAAATGTATGTCTCCCCCCCGAATGGGGCCAGCAGGGCGCCGGAAACAAAGTGGACAAGAAACCTTCGGACGTTATTGTCCCTCAAATCACAACCGGCGGCGTCACAAACCAAATCCTTCATCGTGCATCGGCCCCGTCTGGGCTGCTCCAAGACCACCACACTCTACCTCCGGTAGGTTGCCACCACCACCACAAACATACGCACACACACAGGCACACAGGCGGTTACCTCGCTTGCTGCAGACCGCCTCGTCTTCCGCCTGCAGCTAGGTAGGCACCGCACATAAAACTCGCACCGCTGCCGCCGCCCCCGCCTCCCCCGCCAAACACACACAGCTATCGCTTATTAAAACGCATGGTGAGGCGCGTCACAAATCACCCAAATGAATCGACTACTACTGCCCCCCTCCCGCAGCCACACTAGCTACTGCTGCTGCTACAAACAACAGTCTCCATGCAAAAGGATTCGACATCTCTGCATGATTCGAAATCTTCGGCCAACCGACCCACCAGCTGCTGGATAGATGGATGGATGGATGGTGGAAATCTTCTTCTAACCCCACTACTTCGACGTCGAATGAGGCAACTCACGCGCCGGCCCGCGACCTCTACGACGCGCACAGACGGACACCGGCCCCCCAGACAAAAGCTCTGCCCCGCTTGCTTCATCTTCATCCGCTGTCCCCGTCCGATCCTGCTCACTCGTTTAGAGCTCGCAAAGCCATCTATCCATCCACGCATCGCCTGCCGCCCGTCGGTCCTTATTTTTATAGTACGAAGTACGGCACTCTGATTCGCCATTGGCACGTGCGCGCCGCCGCCGCCGCTGCCGCTCAGTGCGGAGAAAACAAAACTGCATACATCAAAAAGCCACTGAAGGGGGGCAAGCGACGGGCAAGGAACCATGGCGCGAGCACGAGCGCGAGCGCGCACGGAGATCCAGCAGCCCCCGAACCACGCAGCGTTCACGTTGTGATGAGCAGCTTCCGCTGTGTGTCGACAGAGCTTCCGCCCTCACGATTTTGCGAAAAATGGTGTCGAAATGTCGAAATGTTGTTGTTTGGAGAGGTAGGGGGTCACCGATCGACGCGAGCACGCCACCAACCCGGGCACGTCGCGTCGCGCCGAGTGGTCGGCGCTTACGTAAGTAGTAAGGTTTCCTGATTCGCGCCGTACAAACAGAACATCAAACCTACATAAGGAGGGCAGTCTTAGATCCGGCGGGTTCGTTGTCGGATGTCGGCTCCGCCCTACACCGCAACCGGTTGCCGTCCTGGCCCTCCTGCTGCCCTCCTGACCCTTAGACCGCGCAGTCACAGAGCACTGTGTTCTCCTCGCTTCGAACCACGCGTGCGTGTTCGTCCTCGCTCCGCCTCCTCGCCGTACGTCCTGGTGGTTGACCACGCCGCCTCCGTAACACACACACACACACACACACACACACACACACACACACACACACACACACACACACACACACACACACCTCCTCAGGTGGGCCCAACGTGCATCCTTATCAGCACAATTTTGTATCTTCTTCCTCCTGTGAGCGCGAACGAATGATGCCCACCTCACGTAATGCCGTACGTACCCGTGCGCAAACATCATCACTGTGCCGTACAGGCCGTACCACAACCTCTCAATCACTTTTTTTAGTTGCCCTCAACGCATGCATGGCGGCGCGGCGACGGAATGGAGAGACGGGGTCGTCTCCGCGCTGCTGTTGCATTGCAGTTCGCAGGTGAAACGAATGTTGTGTTGCCTGGGGTGGGTGCGTACGTACTACAGAATGTCGATGGAATCTTGATGCCGGCACTGCTCCAATCTGCCGCCGCCGGATCACCGCCGTCGCCGCCGTTCACATCACGCCATCCGCCCGCAAATCGGCGTGTGCCCCCAAATCGCCACTTATTTGTTGAGGTCGCTATCCTTCCTGTATCGTAAACCGCCCCCTGCCGCCCTCGAACCCCGAACCAGTCATCCGCCGATCCCAGCTTCTGGCCCCAACGAATCCCCTTCACCGCCCCCCCGGAGAGTGCCACCCAGAGTCGTTATTACTGGAGCTCCTCCGCAACCGCATTGCGGAAACTCCCGACCAAATCCAAGGTTCCGGCCCAACCAACAAACTGAATCAACGAAATGCAACAAGTGAGAATCGGCGTGAGAAGCGGCACCTCCCCCTGGCATCCCGCAGCGTATCCGCAAACGTCCGTACTTCCGTACATCCGTATGGCTGCTACGCCAGTGGTCTTCGCCCCCCCCCCTCTTCGGCCTTTCTGACGATAACCTCTCCTCAGCCACAGCGCATGACACACCGAACGCCGCAGTGGGGTGCGCTTTTTGCTCAGACACCTGTTTTAAGAAGCTGATCCGCCTCCCTACCCGCCTGCCTGCCTGCCTGCCTGCCCACCCGCCGATACGCATTCATTCATCCCCACCCACTGGCCAAGTCATCGGGCAGTTAGGCAGTTGGGCAGTTGGGCAGACTGAGTGACTTTGTCAATTTTCAACAGCAATCGCGGATAGATGCGCGCCCACAGCCCTACCCGTTACCACCCCGTTACCTCCTCGCGCGCTCACCTACCCCACTCCGCCCCGGGTCCCTCTCCCTCCCTCCGTCCGCTGCATTCCTTCCTAGCTACTGTACCGACTCTCCCCCCCTCCCCCGCCGCCGGCTAGCTGACCTCATTCTCCCTGCGCTGCAACTCGTCTCTCCTCTTGCTGCCGATCCCTCTCCGATCACTGACAGCCAGCAGCAGCACCCAGGCCCGCACCCGCGCCCGCGCTGGTCGGTACCCGCCCCTGGAGCCCCTGGAGCCCCATACCCATGCCCATCCCCAGCCCCATTGCCTGGTAGATGGAGTCGGTCTCTACGCGGATGAGGCCGGGGTGAGCGGGGTCGGAGCCGTAGTAGGCGCGGACCGGCCGATTCAGCGGGAACAGCGCCCTGGGGGGTGGGGGGCGGGAAGGGGGAGACAGTCGGGCAGGTAGGTAGGCGGGGGGGGAGAGGGACAGCTGGCAGGCAAGAGAGCGGCAGAACGCGGGTAAGGTAGGGTAGGGTGTTCCCCTTCTCCCAAAACGCAGGTTCATGATGTATTTGCCTTTTTGCTGTATCGACATTTGAAATAGGTTACAGGACTATTGAGTTAGCTTGGGCGCGTGAGGAGTCGTACTGCTTCGCCGTACCTCTGTTCCGGCTCCGCCTCCTGCCCCACCCCCAGCAGCTCCCCAATCCGGCCCTCCAGGACCAGAGCGATGGCGGGTCGCACATGCTCCCCATCCAGCATCAGGGCAGAGGCGGCGGCGGCGGCGGCGGGGTTGCCGGCCGCGGCGGCGGCGGCGGCCGCGGCGTCTCCGCCGTCTGGCGCCACAATGTCGACCCAGGGCCCCGGTAGCCGGATGCCCGACCTGTGAGGTTGTCAGCATTGGACGATTGGGCTGTTAGCATTACGACCATAAAGGGCAGCTGCGAGCGCGGCAAGTGCTGCCCCCCCCCCTGGCCTATACGTGGATACCCCCCCCTGGTGCAAGCGCGGCTCCTTCCGCCCCTGCCCCTGCCCCTGCCAGAAACTCCCGCCCTTCCTCCCCTACCCCCCTACCCCCCCTCCCCCCTCCCTCCCTCCCTCCCCTGCCTCCACTCACTCCGCCGCCTGCTGCACCTCCTGCAGCCAACTGAGCAACGTCACAATGGTCTCAATGCGGCTGTAGCCCTCCAGCACCACTGCCACAGAGCCGCTGCCGGGGAGCAGCCCACCGCGGGGACTACTGCCGGCGGCGGAGGCGGAGGCGGAGGTGGAGGAGGCGGAGGGCTGCTGGGGCTGGGGCTGCGGGCGGACGTACCAATTGAGGACGCCTGCTTGATTGGGGGCGAGGTGGGGAGAGGTGGGGTGGGGAGAGATGGGGTGGGGGAGAGCAGGTGAGATGGGGAGAAACGAGGCGGGGAGATATGGGGAGGCAAGGTAGCGGCGCGAGGGGCTGGGGTGAGGACGGCAGTCGGTACTGACGACAGAGCGAGAACTGGTTTGGCAGCACTGGACGAACGCGGGGAATGGGACCACCCAGGGGTACGGCAGCAGGGCAGCAGGGCCCCGGGCGTGTCGCCTTCCTCCGCCTCAGCGCCGCCCCTCACTCGCCCACAACAAACCACGACGCGTGGCCCCTTCCCTATGCCCCACACTCACGGCATTTGCCTCCCAACGACCCCAACCGCCCGCCAACCGCCACCCAACCGCCACCCACCCACCCATGTCGTGTGCGTTGCGGCAAAGACCGATGGCGTGCCTCAGACCCTCCACGCCTCCGCGTACGACAAGCACCTCGTACATAATGCGGTACAGGTCGGGGGAGCGGCACAGCGGCACGGCGACCTGGGGGTTGTACGACAAGAGGAGGGCGGGCCGGCGGTGCGAAGGGATATGATAACGAGGCAAGGGCGGGGTTGTTTGACGGCCGGTCGAACAGTTGATCGTTAGTTGCGGTGCGGCACCGGCTGGTACCAGGCACCCTCACGTATCAGATGCACATCCCATATCAGACCCAAAGGCGGATTCTGCTGTTAGGCTGTTTTTAGGATTGGAATGCAGTAGTAGAAACATGTACTACTCGCCCCCCTACCACCACCACCCACAGCTCAATTCGACCCATGGGTCACATTACGTAAAAGGGAGTTACTCGACATCAGGTAGGTAGGCAGGTCGGCGCCGCTCCTTCAGGGCTTCGAAACAGTCAACCCACCCGTCCACCCACTCACTTTCGCTACTGAGCTACCCTAGTAGATTGATAGACAGATAGATTACATAGATCTAAGACCTAGCTTTAGCTAGGTATAACCCAGCTAGATAGTTGTCTATTACCTGCTGCAACCACTGGAACATGCTGAGCGCCTCGCCCCAGGCCCCCGCCTCATCCTTGGCTGCCAGCAGAGCCAGGAACAACAGCTCGGTGGAGCCGCACTCCTTGAAGGATACGACAAGCTCGTCCAGTACGGCAGAGGCGGGGCCGGGGCCGCACAACATCTGCCAACGTGCACGGGGCGGCGGCGGTTGAGAGGAGAGGCAGATGAGAGGAGGAGAGGGGAGAGGGGGGGGGGGGAAAACGGGGACGGGGAGCGGCGAGCGCTCGAGGGTTTCACGCGCACACACACACATACACAACATACACATACATAACCCCAACATGCTCATCCAGCTTGCTGTCGAGCCCCATCCACGCGCCGGCATATGCATACACATACACATACCACACATATGCACCCATTGCAGCAGGCCCCCCCCCCCTCCCCGGGTGCAATGCATGCCGAAACGATGCACCGAGGATGGGAAGCCCGTCCCCGTCGACTTCATCACTGCTGTACTTTGTCGTACGAACCTGCAGTACGCTGTACACCGCGGTCCAGGCCCGGTCCAGGGCCATCGCCTCCAGTACGGTACGGAGAACGGGGGCAGTCAGCTGGGGGCCGTGCTCCTGCAGTACAATGTGCAGTACATTTGGGCGGGAAATGTCGTACACGCGTCATGTCCGTGCAGGGGGGCACGTATCCATATCCCACAAACCGAGAGGCCATCGAAACCGGGGGGTGGCCCCCGGTGTGGGGATGGCGGCTCCCGAGAAGGCGACACCCGCGCGGGGGGTGAGTAGCGAGCGGATTTCTGGAGTCATGAGTCATGCAGCCGCAGTTGTGCGGTTTTAACCTTAAAACCTCAAGTCACCCACCAACCACCAAAACACTGCCCTCCGGAAACGAACTCCCACATTCCCCCTTCTGAGATTCTGACACGTCCCCGCAGCCCCTCTCACCACCCCACCCCTCTCACCACCCCCACCCCTCGCGCCACCCACCCTCTCAACACCTCCTACCTGCAGCACCTTGAGCAGCTGCACCGCCTTGTCCCACGCCCGGTGCATGCAGATGGCGCCCAACACCTGTGCCGCCACCTCCGCATCCACACCTCCAGCACTGGCTGGCAACTGCTGGGGCTGCTGAGGCTGTAGAGGCTGCTGGGGCTGCATCGCTGCCCCGCCAGCCGGCCCCTCTCCTCCTCCGCTGCCGCCGCCGCCGCGCGGGCTGCTGCCGCTGCCCCCCTGCTCCGACGGCTGCTGGCCCCCGCCACCCGCAGTTGCATTACCTCCATTACCTCCGCTGCCGCCCTGCTGCTGCTGCTGCTGCTGCTGTTGTTGTTGGTTCTGGTTGTGTTGGTGTTGGTGTTGGTGGTGTTGTTGCTGTGCGGGTGTGACCAGCAGCAGCAGCACATTAAACAGCTCCACACACACGTCCACCTCACCCACGGCGGCGAAAGCTCCGATCATGGCGCGGTGGCAGGCGGTGTCAGGGTGAAGGTGGGGGTACATCTGAGGGGGGGGAGAGGGGGGGAGGGAGGGAGAGGGGGGGCCGGAGGAGAGTTTTGTGCGTGTATGTGCATATCTGTGCACGTATTTGTATGTATGTGTCGGGTGCAGGTGGGGGCAGGTTCGCGGCGGAGACGGCACAGGGCAGGCCAGGCCAGGGAAAGCGCAGGTCAGTGTGGTATTGGGAGGGCGGTGGGAGCGGGGGGCAGTGGGGGTCTGAAGAGTCCCGTTGGGGGGCGGGATAGGGGTGAGTGGGTGGGGGAGAGCGGGTGTGATGAAGCGGTTGTTCTCTGCGAGGTACACACATACATTGCGTCGCGTCGCGTCGCGTCGCGTCGACCTAGGAGTCCACACACCTACTTTCCATGCCGTCTACAAGACATACTCAACGTATACACGACACGACACGATATAACGCGACATGATGTGTCGTACCTTGAGCAGCGAGCGCAGGTCGTGCATGTGTCGTGCCAGGCCCAGCAGGGCGGCGGCGGCGGCGGCGGTGGCGGTGCCGTCGCCGCTTGCCGCGCTCGCCGCCGCCCCCTCCGCCGCCTCCTTGAGAGCTAGGAAGAGGCTCGTGAACATGGCCACATTGGGGCGGACGGTGCTGTCGGGCCTGAGGGGGGGAAAGGGGGGAGGGAGGGGGTTGAATGAATTTGCAGGGGGCAAGGGAGAGGGCCTACCAGTGTGAAATGCGCATCTGTTTGCAGATGGAAGGGGACGGGGGGTGGTGCAGGGGAGGAGGGGGCAGGGATGCAGGAGGGGTGGCCGCCTCTCTAGCGTGCAGACGAGGACTTGACAGGAGGGGAGAGCGAACGCGGCACACAGACGCCGACAACCCCTCGACACCCACACGCACACACCCCTAGTACCCGACTCTCCCCTGCCCTGCCCATGCCCCCTCCTGAGTCCTGTCCTTCCCCCCGCCTCCGCTCCGCTCCGCTGCGGTGCCTTCCGGGTACCCATCTCGACCCCCCCACCCCCCCCTCACCTGCACACGTACGCCACCACATTGAACGCATCCTCCCACCGCTGCATCGCCCCATAGGCCGCCACCAGGTGACTGTAGCTGGTGACCGAGGGGGCCAGACCGCACCCCCCCTGGAGCTCCTGGAACAGAGCAAGAACCTGAGGGAGGCGGGGGGGGGTTGTGAGGGCGTGCGTGTATGTGTGTACTTTTTGGGTCGGCGAGACGATGGGAGTAGGGGTACATCGGGACCGATCCGTGGACCTGATGACGGGGATTGAGGGGTCCTTGCAGATAGGGCACACAAATCCCGGGATGGGATGGGACAGGGATGGCAGCTTGCACGACACCCCGGCCAAGGAGGACTACGGGCGGACTGCCTTCCCGACCAAAAGAGTGCAGCCCAGCCCTCGCACCCGCACACACACAAACCCGCGCGCGCATGAGGCATACCTACCGGTACCTCCACAGCCCTCTCCCCCGCACTCCTTCTCCTCTCCCCCTCCCCCCACCCCCCCAGCCCCACCTGCTCCGGCTGCCTCCTGTCCAGGTACCCGGCCATGAGGGTGTTGAAGGTGATGGTGTTGGGGCGGCAGGGGCCACCGGGGCGCATCAGGGAGCGGAAGAACGACACGGCGGCGTCCCACTCGCCCTTCGGGATGGTGGTGTGTGGGGGGAACAGGATACCCCGTTGCGTGGGGGGGGAGGGGGTGTCCGGGTCGGGTTGAGATGGCAGTGGACATAGGATATGAGGAGAAGGGGAGCAATAAAGGCATAGGCGGCCACGGCAGGAACGAAACCGGGGACCGGGGGGAAGGGGCCAACCCGCCCCCCCCCCCCCGGGTAGTAAGCCGGCCGTGCTTGTCCCAGTCTGACTGGGGGAGGGACTAGTCGGGGGAGGCACGCAGCTCCGAATACGGTACCCCCCCCCCCCCAATGCGCATGGGTTACCCCCCCCCCCCCGGGGCAGAGCAGGGGACAGAAACACACAACAGACAACACGCACACAACACGCACACAACACGCACGCATTCAGTCATACACACATACACGCGTGCGCTCCTCCCGCCGTTGCCCATCCCTCACCACACCTTTCCCCCCCTTACACCCCTCTTTCTCCGTCCCCACCCCCTCCCTCCCCAGCCTACACACACATGCATACGCATACACCCGACTCCCACCCCCCACTCCCTTCCCCCATCCTTCTCTTCCCCACCCGCCCCCCCACCCCTCTCCCCCCCACCTGTTTGACCAGTGCCGACAGGTAGGCGTTTGCGCAGGTGACGTGTACCTCCAGTCCCGAAGCCCTCAACCAGCCCCACACCTCGATCACCCGCTGGGAGGCACCCGCGTCGGCGGCAATACACACCAGGGTGCCGTACGTGGCCACGGTGGGCTCGATACCGCGACGGCGCATCAGCGCGTACACCTTGAAACCCAACTCCACCTGCGGCAGACATACACATACACATACACACGGGGCGAGAGGGGGGGCCCGGGAGTAGCTCAACAAACTCCGAAAGCGGAGAAGGAGGGTTACCGTACCCGGGGATAGGCGCGTGGACGGTAAACAAAGTGTGTGTTTGATTACTACTGATGTTTAGTCTTAAAGAAGGCCGGTCTTGAAGGGGGTTGGGGGAAACAAGTGGGGGAGGCGAGGTGGCGGGAGACGAGATGCAGGTCGTCGTCGTGGGGGGAGGGCGGCTAGCTGGGGGAGGGAGGTCGCGGCGGCGGTACGGCAAGCGAGAATGCGGTACCTCAACAGGCGCTCGAAGGGGAGGTCTCCCGCTAGGGGGGCGGGGGTAGGGATAATCGCGGCTCACTCTCACTCTCGCTGGCTCGCTCTGGCAGCTGCATTGCGATAACGCCATCGCAGCTGAACACGACAACAGCCCTGCCCTGCCCTGCCCTGACGACACACCCCACCCGGCACCCCAAACCTCGCCGCCTCCCACTGCCGATCATCCCCTCTTTACGTCTCTTCCGCAGCTCCGCCGTCCCTTTAGCCCCTTGCTCCCCCCCTTTTCGGCATCTCTCCCCCAACATAGCGTCGTACAAACGAGAACAAACGAGAACGAACAACCACCTCACCACCAACCCCCACACACTCATTGTTTCACCCACCTGCCCTGCGTTTCCGCATGCCTTGATGACTGTGTTGTACGACACAATGTCGGGACAGAGCTCCCCCCCAATCTGCCACATCAGCTCCAGCAGCCGAATGGCCCTCTGCCACTGCACTCCAAGGGGGGGGAGGGGGGGAGGGGAGGAGGTTGTAGGAGGTGCAATGCGGAGAGGGAAGGCAGGGGGGGAAGGAGGCGGGGAGGGGGCGATCGAGGGCTTTGCCTGGAAAGCGGGCAAAGCCTCAATCGGATTATTTCCCTTCCCTTCCCCGCTTTGCCCCCCAGGCTCCCTGCGCCGCCAATCTGCCAACCTGCCCTGCCTGCCAACCTGCCCGGCACTACCCTCTGCCGCAGAGAAACACACACCCACACACCGGGGGGGGGCCGCAAGGCCAACCCGACACAGCCAAACACAACCCAAATGACGACCCGATACCGCACGCCACGTCACGCCAGGACAACACGACACGACACGTCGCGTCACGCACAGCAGTCAGCACCGCCCCGGGGCACTCACCGGCACATACACACACCGGGGCACGCCGTAAACCCACCCCCCCCGGGAGGGACCTGAGCATCCCGCACCCACCCAGCCCCGTCACCCGCATCTCTCCCTGCCCCCCTCAAGCCACTCACCTGTGTCGGTGTGGCTCGTGCGTACGCTGCCAGCAGTGCGTTGCAGCACACCCGGTTGGGTGCGGACTTCTTGGTGTTGAGGGAGGAGGTGCGCAGCAGTCCGCGTTGACCCGGGTGGGGGGAGGGGGGACCGTACGACAAGGAGATGCTGCCGCTGACACCCGAGGTGGAGCTGGTGCGGGGCAGGGGGCCGCCGGGGGACTGCGGGGGGGGGGGGAGGGCGGGGGGGGGCCTGATTGGGAGGTTGGATTGACGAACACACATACAATACCCATACACCCCGCTTGCTCGCACTCCTGACACGTGCTTGTGTGCCGCGCAGGGGGGTGAGCAACCCAGCGCCCCTCCCCCCCTACAGCCGACTCCCCACCCCCGGGGCCGCGGCGACGGGGGGAATTTGAAGAGAGGTGCCTCTCCTCCGCGCGCCATCCCTCCCCTCCGCTCCCTTCCCTCCCATCCCCTTCTCAGCTGGGTGACCCGCCCAATGCGGACAAGCCAGTGCGCCCAACCAGTGCGCCCAGCCGACCTCTGGCAACCACATGTCCTCCCTCCCTCCCTCCCCCCCCAAAGCCTGAAAGCCCCGAGTCCGCAGTCCCCCCCCTCTCACCGCCAACACCTCGCCGAATGCCCCCGAGGACAGATCCGACAGATTTCCGCCCGAGGGCAGAGACCACAGGGAACTGGCAGCACCGCCCACACCACCCCCGGGGGTGCTGGGGGGCAGACCACAGGAGGCGGAGCTGGGGCCGGGGGTGGAGGTGGGGGTGTGGGCGGGGGAGTGGGCCGAGGAGGTGGGGGTCTGCGGGAGGGGAACGGGGGGGGGGACACGGGCGGGGGAAATGGTTTCGTCAAGAGATGACCTGTGGACTGTTCGAGGGCTGTTAGGATTTCGGAAGCGCTAAGGGTCTTCTTGACCAGGTTCTCTTTCTGGCAGGCGGGCGTCGGACGGCATCCCCAAAGCCATCGCGACGGTGGTGTACCGCATCCGTCGTCATACTCATCGTCTCAAACGGATGGGGAATCCCTCTACGCGTCTGTTCCTGTTCCAATAAATGCTCAACAGCACTCTCCCCCCTTCCCCCTCCCCCCCTCCCTCCCTCCGTTGACACACGCACCTGCGGGTGGGTGTGCATGTGCTGTGGGTGGTGCTGCAGCGATGCGGCCGCCGGCGACATACTGGCGGGACTGCGAATGATGACATTGGGGAAGTTGGCCGCCCGCGCACCCGCCCGCCGGTCCCACAGGTCCAGATAGCTGCTGCCGCCGCCCATGCTGCCGCCGCCGCCGCCAGCGTCACCCGCCACCACGTTGCGCCACTTGCTGCCGCCGCTGGCGGCGGCGCCGCCGTCGGCGCCAGCCGGCGCCGCCGCCGTCGGGCCGCCGCCAGCGGCGCCGCCGCCGCCGCCCTCCTCATCGATCCGCGCCATGCCGGTTGGCGACAGCGCGCCGGCGCCGTGTGCCGTACTGCCTGTACGATACAGCCCGCCGACGGGGTCGCCGCCAAGGGCGGCGGAGAGGACGTCTCCGGGATCGCCGCCGCGGGCCCCCTTCTGCAGCGGCACGGTGAGGGCCGACAGCAGCGTCTCGGCGGCGGCGGAGGCGGTGCGGGAGAGTCCGCCGGCTCCGCCGGCGCCGGCGGCGGCCGCGGCGGCGGCTCCGCCGCCACCCGCTGCCGTACATACTGACGGCGCCACTGCCGCTACGTCGTCATCCATGCACTGCAGCAGGACCTTGAATTGGGGGTGGTCGGCGTACATCTGGAAGAAGACCTGGGGGTGTGTGAGGAGGGGGGGGGAGGGAGGGTGCGGGGAGGGGTGTGTGGGAAGGGACCGACCAGGGAGGTAATGCATCGGGTCGTTCGTTCGGGGGTGGGATCCAAACCGTGACGAGATCTTCGAAATCTGGATCTAAATCTGGATCAAAATCTGGATCTGGATCGGATCTGGATATGCCAGCGAATCCAAGCGGTCCAGAGCGCACTGAAATGGACCCACAGAGCACTGACGCGACGAGGCGAGGCGAGGCGAGGCGAGGCGAGGCGAGATAAGCGGCGGAGGGCGACAGAAGTTCGGAAGGATCGCGATGGGGTCATAGGGGGGTTCAGGGAGTGATATGCTCCTTTATAAAAGAACGAGTCACTGCGAACGTTGTTGATCAAGCTGCTCCGGCCGCAGCCGGGTCATAGGGGGGAAACGGTGCGGCGCGGCGGCGAGGACGACAGAGCATGACGACGCAGGCCCCCCTCTCCTCCACAAACACACACACACACACACACACACACACACACCCCTAACCCCTCACCCCCCTCACCCCCCTCACCCCCACCCACCCCCCCTCACCTGCTCCCCCAGCTGCCACTGTCCTCCCTTGTCCAGAGCGGTGATCAGCGAGCAACACGTGACGGCGTCGCACTCAATGTTGTGATCGCACATGTGGTTAAAAACTGGGGGGGGGAGGGAGGGGGGGGGAGGGGGGTTTTGGAGAGGCGGGGGGGAGGGCGAGTTGAAGTCGGACAGTTGCAAAGAGCCTCAACCCGGCCGGCCGATGTTCACACAACCGCTCCTGCTGCTGCTGCTGCCAATGCCGCTGCTAGGTCGGATTGGAGGAGCCCCGCTGCCCCTCAAGACAGAGATACGGCTGCGAACAAGGCCAGCTCCGAATCCACGCACACACACGCACACACACTCACACACACACGCACGCACACGCAACAACAACAAGAGAGTGGTTCGCGAGGGAGGTTCACCGGACGAGATCCGTCTGTACTACCACCAGACCGGAGAGCCGGGGAGCCGGGGAGGAGGAATGACCGCCCAAAGTCCACAGCCCCCCCCCCATCTCCCCCCTCCCCCCTCAGCCCCCCCCCCACCCCCCCCCACCGTCAATAGCCAGGCTCCATTGGCGGCCCTTGGACAGTGCCGATATGACTGCGGAGTAGGTGATGGCATCTCGACCCAGACCCCAGGACTCCATAGCATAGAAGATCTGGGGGGGAGGAGGGGGGAGGGAGGGGGGAGGGGGGGGAGGGGGGATAGGGACAGGGGAGGGGGGGAGGACGAGTTCACTTTTCAGTGCGCTTTTCTTGTTACTCGTCCTTCTCTCTGTGAGACAGTGTCGCGGGGGGCAAGGATTGGTTGAAGTGTCGGGGGGGGAAGGCGACGAAGACGACGGAAAGCGGGAAGGGATTGGTTGAGGTGGGGGTGACGAGAGGGAGGTGGAGGGGGAAGAAAGAATGTGTACATTTGATTATGTTGACTTAGGAGGGGGAGAGGGTCGAGGCGGGTGAAATCGGGGGTCAGCGTCAAAACCCGCACCCCAACCCCAACCCCACACAGACAAGCAGCAGCTGGGAAAATACACACGCACACGCACACGAAACACACGCCCCTCCCTCCCCTCCCCGCCCACCCCCACCAACCCACACACACACACCCTACCTGCAGCGCTTTCTCCCACTGTCCCCCCTTGTCGCAAGCCGATATCGCGGCGTTGGTGATTGTTGTGTCGGGCAGCAGCCCCACACAGTCGAGTGCGTCAAACACCTCGAGGCCCTTGGACCACTGACCCTCGCGAGTCAGCTGACTAACCAACTTGGTCAGACCTGGAGCCGGTTGGGGGGGAGGGGGAGGGGAGGGGGGAGGGGAGGGGGGAGGGGGGGTGGGTTTGCGTGGATGTCGGTGAGCGAGATAAATCAACCCGAAAAGCGATGTGTGTTTGGGTGTGTTTAAGTGTAGGGTGTGCGTATTGGGGTGTTGGTAAGGTTAATGGATGCAAAGGCGAAGAACGTAACAACGCCCCCCCCCCCGCCTGCCTGCCCTGCCCCCAACACGCACCCCACCCCGCCCTGCCTTCATGCCTTCATGCATGCATGCATGCACCCAGCCGCGATTTCAATAGCGGTCGCACCCGCCTTCCTGTATACACGTACACACGCACACACACATACCCAAAAACCCCGGACGCCCCTCCCCCCCCGCTTTCCCCCCCAAACCCCACCCGGCAGTCGGGGCCTGAAGGTGGCGGCGGTGAAGATGCGGCGAATGTCCCCGGTGCCCCCCGCGGCCATATTGACGGCGGCGGTCAGACTGCGAGGAAAACAACAAAGAACGGGGAGGAGGACAGCGTACGGCAAAGGGGGCATAATGGGAATGTACGGCAGTCGATCCTTAAGAGTAAAGCCGCCGTTGAGGGTCGTGGGTCGCAGCGTGACACCATCGCGACTGTGCACGGCGGCGGGCAGGCGATCGATCGCGGCTCTCGCCCGCCCACAGTAAATGCGCGAATGGAAGCGAATGAAACAACGCATCGAGCAGTAGCAACAGCTAATCCTAATAACGACACACACACGCACATAAGCACAGAGTGCACTCTCGCCGACCGTCCTGCACTCGCGCTCGTCGCAACCAATGCCGTACACCCGTACCTCTTCATGTCGTACACGGCCCCTCCGGGGGGCCCGCCACGGCCGAGGCTCGAGTAGGGGCCTGCGCGGGAATGCGGATGTTCGGGTTTGAGTTTTGGGTAACGGATACTTGCATTGCATTGACTCTGTTGGGGTAATGGCTCAGGGGCATGCAGGGGCGCGCTCGGAGGGGCATGCAGGCACGCGCGAAGGTTGCGGCCTCCAGACGAGGGTCCGTTAAGAGTCGGGTGCGCTTCTTCCGAATCTGCGTCCGCTACCTGCCTGCTTGTACTGCACGGCTGCCTGAAGGCCCCAGAAGTCGGCAGGTAAGCCCCCTCAACAAACACATCACATCACATCACAAACACATCACAACCACATCGCACTACACGCTTACACAGGTGCCACACACGGGTACACAACCGCGCATCAAGAAATCTGATCTGATGTGATCACATCTGATGTGGGTCGTGCAGTGGGATGCCATGGGAGCCATGTACGGAAATATGCAAAACGGACGCCGGTGGATCTGGATCTTGGTCTTGGTCTTGATCTGGATCTGGATCTAGGTGCGCGACGAAATCCCGAGGGACCCCTGGTAGACAGCCTGGGGCACCCGCGCCGACCCGCCCGACCCACGGGACACCTCACATTAACCTCACACACACACGCACACACACACACACGCACACACACACGCACACGCACACGCATGAGGCCGCGTGCGCGACAACTGCCTTCGCAGCAACACGCACGCAGGCAGAAACTTATGGGCGCTAAGCCACTGCAATCGCACCACATGGGGGGGGCGGTACAGCGCCGCGACAAAGAAATCTAGGAAGAAAGCCTCGGTCTCGTCAGTCACCCGCCGCCTGCAAAACAAGAGAGGTCCCGAAACCCCACTCCCTCCCAAATCCACATCAACAAATCCCGCCCCCAACCAATACATACCCCTCGGCGGCGTGTTGTAGAGCTGCTGCGCCGCCGACGACCCGCGATGCGGCGGCGTGAAGAAGCCGCCGTGCGGGGCCGGGCTCGCCGGCGGCGTCGACGTCGCCCAGCCGCCGCCGCCGCCGCCGCCCATGACGGCGAAGCCGCTGCCGCTGCCCGGTCCCTGCAGGCCGCCGCGGCCGGTGTAGTGGCCCGACGTCGCGGAGGAGTGGTGGTGTGGCGGCGGAGTGCCGTACAGCGCCGACGACGCGGCGGCTTGGCCGCCGGCGCCGCCAAAGGCGCTGCCGCCGCCGCCGCCGCCGGGCGCGGGGCTAGCCAGGGACGGCAGCTGGGAGAGGAAGGAGCCGCCGTCGTCTCCTCCCTGCGCGGCGTGCGCGGCGGCGATTGCGGCGGCGGCGGCCGCGGCGGCCGACGAAGCCTGCTGCCGCTGGTGCGGGTGCTGGTAGTGCTGTTGCTGCTGCTGCTGCTGTTGTTGCTGCTGTTGTTGCTGTTGGATCTGGAGGGCGGCGATTGCGGAGGACAGGTCGGCTGCGGTGAAGGCGGCCGGCGGCGCGGCGGCGCCGCCTCCCGGACCGCCCGCGGAGAAGTCCGAGGGCGCGCCCGAGACCGCCTTGAAGGCTGACTGCTGCATCATTTTCTCCGGGCGGCTGCTGAGCTGTGATGGGCTGATTAAAAAACAATCAAGGATTGCGCAATTGGACTGGTGCAGTTCTTGGTACTGGTATTGGTCCTAGGTACCGGATCTGGCTGCGGCTGCGATTTGCTTGTTCGGAGGGGTCGCGGGCTGCCGGCGCTTCCGGTTGGCGCTTCCTGCTGTTTGTCACCACCCAAAAAAAACCAAAAATGAACACGTTGCGATGTGGGCGATCTGCTGGCTGGGCTCGATGGCGGCCGAAGGAAGGCTGCTGTGGCGGCTTGTGCGAGCAGCTTGCGAGAACGGCCGCACAGAACAGAGGCGCGGCAGAGAGGGCGGCGCCGAAATGACCACGAAATGGAGCTGCGGGGCGGAACTCACGGAACGGAGCGTCGAGTTAACGCAACCACCTTGATGCTCCGCTGGATTGCTCACGGGGGCGGATGAGATGATCTGCGCTGCTCTCGTCTGCTGTTGCCTGCTTTTTTTTCACAACTCAACGTTGTCACGTGTGTTATCGCAGGAAAAGGTGCGAGGACACAACCTAGGCTTGGGTCACTGACGAAATGGGCGTGTGTGCAGCCAACGAGGTCCCGCGCCAAAAAGATCTAGTCGAGTCTGGCTGCTCACCAACCAACTACCCTGCTGGCTGTGTTCAGCTCCGCTGATAACACTGCTGCGCTGCTACCTGGCTGTGACGCTGCCTGCTGCCTATCAGCGCTCTCTGGCCGCCCTGTGCAAAAAATCACGAAAGCGCGGGGCCGAGCGCGGCAACACAGCGCTGCCACACAAAATCGCCCGGGAAAAGGCTCGAAAGACCTTTCGGGCGCTAAGCCGCCCTACCCAACGGGGCCAAGCGCTCGGTCGGCCGGCCGAGAGCAGAGACGGAGCTTGGGCGTTGTAGGTCAACTAAACAACTTAAAGAGGATGGGTTCGATTAGATTGCTGGCAAGAGATGTACAATGGATGGAATCATGGGTTGCGGGCCGCTCTTGATTAATGAGAGCCGCCGACGGGCGGATTCTCCAGGAGCGTGCGTGAGTGACACCAGACATTGGACGCCGTACACCCTCGCGCCCGATGTGGGCCTTCACGCCCAGGCACAGATGGGCTTCACTCTGACGCGTCGCGCTGTGAAATTCGCACATCCAGATCCACCCCGGCCGCAACAACCTTGACACCGGCCCCTCAACTCCGCCGCCGCCCAAATGCCGGCGGCCGCGGACAGCCATCAAACAACCCAGTTGCCGAAACTACGTAGGCTTCCTGACAATGTCCAAGGAAACATAGACATTTACATCATAGGTGCGGCTAAGGAGCAGCGCGCTGCGCCTTAGCCTCTCTCGCTTCCGCGAGCCTCGCAGCCTTTCATCCTGCTGCTCCTCGCAAGCGACCCATGGGTCGGCCTCAATCTACGATTTTGCACCTCACGACATGTACTTGCGTTGCAGCGCGCAGATCACTCCGCGGTGCCATTCGTAGGAAGAACGCACGCGCAAGATCGAGGTAAAATCGTGCGTGGTCCTAAGATGGCATGGCCGGGCCCAGGACTCTTCGCAGGTCTTCGCAACCCGCCGCACACGCGTCTCTTCCGCTCATGCACACTTGCACAGTCATGGGCTCTAAAATGCTGGGGCCATGCAATAATTATGTCATAACTTTATCGCGGCCTTTCGCGGCTCCATCAGCACTTAGCAGTTCCCATCCAGAGGCGAGAACCAGTCAGCCAGCAGGCTCACAGAGCAATTTATTTATCAATCTTCCACAACGATATCGGTATCGGATATATGCAAATCCGCCCAACAGCCATACAGCCTGCATCAGCTGACGAGACATCGGGTGGAGGTAGTCAGCGGGTAGTCCTGCGCCTGCCTCGAGGCTCACAGCAGGCTCGCATTCTAAGCCCTCCTCCTACTTCTCCTCCTCCTCCTTCTCCTCCGGAGGTTCAGTTAAGTCAATCACGCTGGTCACCCACCGTCACGATGATGAGCGATCCCCTGTGGTATCTCGCATATAACCAAACATGCGCGCAAGCAGGACGGCGCCGGCAAAATGCTCGTCGCCGATATATAATAACATTATAATAACAACTTTATAGGCAGACCTTCCGAGTTGTAGCTCACGCCAACGACCCAGACCTCCTCTCCGGCAAGCGCAACGTCTCAACACGCAATTTTATTTACGACTGGCAACTGCCGCGCGCTAGGGAACTGGCATAGCTCTGTAGTGCATATATTCTTCCGCTCACGAATGCGCATGACACCCACTCGAGCTCTCCCACACCCTTCCAACCCCCATCCAAACAGACGCTGCGCGCGCGCGAGCTGCTCCCGCGCCGACCCCTGGCTCCCGAGGCCGCGTTTGTTCCCTCCCTCCCATCAGCCGTCGGTTGGTCCCTCAGCCGTAGCTGCGGCGCCCAGATCGCGCGACACCACCCCTCCTGACACTCTGCTTCCCTGCCGCCAGCGCCCCACCTCCCCCCCTCCCACCCGAAGCCGCCGCCGCCTCCCCCGTCGCCGCCGCCACCGCCTTCGCCACGGCCGCCTCCCACACCTCGCACTTCAGCAGCGCCCGCAGGCCTGCACTCGGCGCCGGCTGCATCCCCACGCCGCCACCGCGCGGCTCCGCCGCTGTCGTACCCGCCGCCGCCGCCGCCGCCGCCCCGAGCGCAAACGCCGCCGGGCAGCAGTCCCTCCAAAACGGATGGTCCGAACGCATCGGCAGACAGCCAAACGACCCAAACGCCGCCGCCCGTCGCGCCACCCCCTTGACAAGCGCCTTCACCGCCGCCTCCCTTCCCCTCCGGCCCCTCGCCGCCGCCGCCGCCGCCGCCGCCGCCGCCAAGGCAGCCCAGCGGCCTCCCAGCAAGCGCGCCGCCACACCGTGAAGCCGCCTGCCGCCCATCCCATCCCCGCCGCCCCCGCCGCAACCGCAGCGCACAGCACCGGCCTCCGCCGCCGCTGTCGTACTTGTCGTACGCGCGAGCTCTCGCTCCATTATCCACAGCAGGTATCGTACGGCGGCGCCGGCTCTCGGTACGGCCTCCGGCGGGGGAGTCCAGGTTAGGCTCGTCTGCGCGCCCGTGCTGGACCTGTGGCGGCCGATGCAGCCCGAGGCATTGCCAATCGTTACCTGATTGAACAGTGCCAGTGCCTCGAAGCACAGCGGCAGCACCAGCGGCAGGCCCGGCGGCGCCGCCGCCACCACCGCGGCGGCGGCAGCGATGTCGCCATCGGCGCTAGCCGCGGCGAAGGCCACCGCCGCTGCCGCCGCTGCCGTGTCGCGGCCGCTTATCCCCACTGGTGTCGCTGCGCCTCCCGCTGCCCGCTCCGGCGCCATTTCCAACAGCAGTGTATCTGCACCTGCACCTGCTGTAGCTGTCATGTCCACTGCGATGGGGATAGCAGCCGACGCCGTCGCCGCCGCAGCCGACGCCGAGTCTAACCGTGGCGTCATCGCCGACGTCACGGCACAGCCAGCCCCTGCCGGAGGCCGGGCGAGCCCCGCCCCCGGCCCCGGCCTCAGACCGGCCCCGATGTCCGCGAGCTCCTCCCCAGAGCCGGCTCTCCTCCTCCGTCGCGGCAGCCCTCGCTGGAGCCACGTCAGCGCTTTCGCCACCTGCGACGCCAGCCGTAAGCCCGTGGCCCGGCCCTCCCACCCGCCGCCGCGCTTCCCAACACCAGCGCTGGGGCTGCAGGTGGGGTCGGTGGCGGCGCCGCCGCCTCCAGGGCCCTGGTGCGTCAGCTCGGGCGGCTGCTGCGGTTGCGACCCGGGGGGCTTGAGGCGGCCCTCGTCGGAGGCCCGAAGGCTCCAGGGGAGGCTGCCCTGACCCGCGGGAGATGAGGAGCGTCCGGAGGAGGAGGAGGGGGAGGCGCGACCGTCGCCTTCCGGGCCACTGTCGCCGCCGCCACCGCCACCGCCGCCGCCGCCGCCGCCGCCGCCACCGCTCTCGAAGCAGCGGAGGAGCGGCCCCAGCATCCTCGACAGATTCTCCGATGGGGGGAAGGTGGTGATGGCGGTGTGCGGGGGGACGGAGGCGATGGCGGTGTGCGGCTGGGGGCGCCCGGTGGGGCCCGCTGTGACGGCCGCGGGGTAGGACATGTCGTACGGCTCACCGAATTCGAGTTCGTACAGCTCAGCGGTGCGTCTGCAATAAGGGCAGTGGCGGGTGGGTAGGTAGGCGGGTGGGTGGCAGCAAGGGGGCGGGGCCGGGGCTGGCAGGCTGGCATCGGTGTGGAAGGCGCTGGGCGGTGCTGTCGTGCGTCAGGTGTTATGTGGACGTGTCAGGTGCGCTCCGTTGGCCGCCGTGTACCGGTGACCGACTGCTCGCTTCCCCGGCCCGGAGGACTGTCGTAATCCTCGCCTCCCCCAGGGGCACCGCGGTCCGGGGCGTCCACACATTCCCACATCCGGCCCGACCCCTACCCACACACACAAACATCCATACACACCCACACACCCATACACACCCACACATCCATACACACCCACACATCCATACACACCCACACATCCATACACACCCACACATCCACACACATCCACACCCACCCACACACGGACCCACAGACCCACTTTGCCAGCAGTGCATCATCCAGTTGGGGCATGAGGGGGTCAAAGGGGCAGCCCATGAGCAGGTCCATATCCGCCAGGTAGGCACCCACATGGGCCCTATGCGCCCACCACACCAGCAGCACATCCGGGGGGAACAGCAGCGACTCGAACTGGTGGCGTTGGGCCAGAAGCAGCAGCCGACAGTACCTGAGCGCCCGGGCGGCGGCGGCGGGGGGGAGGAAGGGGGGAGGGCAGGTAGGGGAAGGAGGTGGGAGGGGCGGTCAGGGCAGGGCAGCGGATGGGTCTGCGGTGCGGTGCGGAGCACACTCGGGGAGTGGGGGCGGGACGAGGGCTCAGGGCACACGCACACTCACACGCACACGCACCGCCCACCTGTCCACCACCCGCTCCAGGTCCGGTCGTGTGCCCGTGAAACCCGCCTCCATCAGCCGGGTCAGCAGCCACCCAGCGGTGGGCAGCGCCGCCACCAGCCGGCCCCGCATGTCCTCATTCTCCCTGGAGAGCTCCCGGGAGGGGACCGCCCTCTGCTGCTCAAGGGAGGAACCGGGCGTGGCGCGCTGCTGCTGTTGGTGGTGATGGGGGTGGTGATGGGGGTGATGATGGGGGTGGCCTTGAGACCCGGCGGACTTGCCGGCAGCAGCCGCTCGGGGGCCCAGCTGCGGGGGCCAGTACGGCTGCTGAGATGTCGTACGGGTTGCGGACGAGCGACCGGAGCTGGAGCTGCTGCGGTGGGGGGGCGTCTGCTGCGGCGAAGGGCCGCTGCCGCCGCCGCCGCCGCTGTCGGGCCAGACCGGCCAGGCCTGTGACCGCCGAGAGGGGGTTGTCGGCGGGCGGGGTTTTAGGGTTTTAGGGTTTTGGGGGGCGGTGCAGGAGTACCGGAGTGCGGGGTACCCGAAAGACAAACCCGGCAAGGATCAGGGCGGCGGGGCTGCGGTGATGTCCTCCAGCCTCCCGTGAACAAGCACACGATGCGGCGCATTTCAATTATCAAAGCAGCTGCCGTAAGTAGATATGGCGGCCCGACATGGGGGAGGGAGGGGGGTGAGGGACATCCACCGTGAGGTGCTGCCTGGCTGGCCTGGCGATCGTTGTGTCCGGTTTCCCGAAGACGCTTCACTTTTGCAAAGCTGTCATCCATCCATCCACCCATCCATCCATCCACCCATCCATCCATCCCTCCGGACTTGTAGTTGTGCCTCCAGGGAGCCCTGCACCCGCCACCACCGCCACCCCCCACTCAACCGGGAGGCATCACAGCCCCACTGCCTCACCCACCCACCCAACCACACAGCACCAACCCTCCCCAACCAGCCAGCCAGCCGGGCAGCCACCCTCCTACCCACCTTGCAGGACCCCGCCCCCGCCTGGTCGGTTCCGTCGCTGAAGGCCAGCGCCTGGCTGGGGCCGGCATTGAGCAGCTCCGGCTCCCGCTCGGGGCCGCAGCAGGCGAAGGCGACGGCGGCGCAGTCCTCCACGTAGGCGTGCAGATCGGCGGCGCGGTGCAGCGCCCACACCAGTGCCACGTCAAGAGGCGGGACGAGCGCCTCGCGCTGCTTGGGCTGGTCCCGGCGCAGCAGCAGTGGCAGCCAGTGGCATGTGTAGCGCTGCACCGAGAGCTGGGCCCAGGGACCGGTGTAGAGGCCGCCTGGGGATAGGGGAGTGGGCGCGTGGGCGTGGGAGTAGGAAGATTTTTTGGGGTGTGGGGTTGATGTTCTGGTGCGATCGAAGGGGAGAGGAACGGATGCAGGTGACGCGCTTTGCCGGTTGTGGCGTGTGCACATGAACATTGTGTCGGGCGCGGCCGAAACGGTGCGAGCGGTTGAGGGAGTCTGGTTAGGTTAAACAGTCAGTTTGCAAGCTGAATGTTGCGTGGAGCCGTGGACCGATGGCGGCGAACGTGCGCCCGATCCGGAGTGTCGTGTGGTGTGACGGCGTCGGAAATGGCGAGCCAACGGTCAGTTGTCTCGGAATTCGACGAAAACTGTTCGCCGCCAGGTAGGCCCTGATAAAGCGTCCAGGCATCAAACCTAATAAACTGGATTTCCATGTGCGTGATTCAAGTGTCAAACGAAGGAGAGCGAACGTAACCGAACAGTTGCAGAACCAGTTCGTGAGACCAACTAAGCCGCGGCCGGTCTGCGCATTACCAAGCTTATGGCATCAGACTTTAAAGTTTTATAATGGTGATAATTCAATCGTCAAAATCAATGCCGAGCTTTTCAAGCGTGTGTGCCGACAAAGATTACGGAAACCGAAATCCTCACAAACGGCCATTCAAAAGACGCTGCATGAAATAGAGGCACTCTGTATAAGCAAAATGACAGTAGGGGGTCGTCAGCCCATTTCCGCAGGCAGTTCTGCAGCTCCCACGTCTCAAAAACTCGACGCGTGGCCACTAGCCACAACAATAGCTGGTGTTCGACATGAACATTCACACTGATGCAGTTAATTGATAATTATGCATTTGCATGCTGTGGAAAACAATGTCGGCTCACTAACCGTAAGCTTCTCAATGACGATACACCCAGCCTCACCCAGTCACCCACCGTTCGGCAAAAGGTCGGCTGCGAGCAGGAGTCGAAGAAACGAAGCCGTCTCCACTATGAGATCAACACTCAAAGCGTCCTTCACTCGCCCTGTCAGGTTCGTGTCCGCGGTCGAAGTTACAAATTGGAGACACGCGTTATTTTGTGTAAGCGGTTGCGGCTGCATTGTAGCGCATCCAGGAGCTATTTTTCGGGATCACAGTCTGAACCATATCATAAATATTCTGCTCGTACATCGGCGCAGGAGAATGGAAGGTCGTCGGTCGAAGTGTACGACGTGCACAACCAACTGAAGCCCCAAACGTCGGCCGCGGGCCCGCGGCCCGCATTGGAACGAACATACTAGCCTAACCCAACGTATGCTTTAGGTTTAGAAAGAACGCTGCTCAAGTGTGCCTGGCGCGCCTCCCACAAAGATCGCGGCAGTTGCTCAAACGGTCTGCAAACTTGCACCGCACCCCACTTTCAGTACCGGTCGGCACCGCGGTTGGGCCTGGCAATCATGAACAGCGGATGTACTTCGTGTTACCTACCTACGCGCATGCCGCTCCGACGCCGAAGCACGGGACGCCTACCTGCTCCGATCTTCCCGAGATGCCCCTTCCTTCAGCGGCTACTCATTGATACCGGTAGCAACACACGCATCCTGCGTCGGTGGGCAAACTCGTGAACGCGAGAAGCCGCAGCGGATGTGTTGCCGCGCCCCGGCTTGTTGATACCTCGTTAAGGTCCCAGCCGCAGCCTTACACGTCACTTCTTGCGCTGGCGCCCCGGGACGCCCGTCTGTCTCAGCCTGCTGCAGCTCACAGGGCGAGGCGAGGCGAGGCGAGGCGAGGCGAGGCACGGGCTCGGCCCTCCACCAAAGCGTGCCAGGCTCGCCCCATTGCCCGGCAGCGACCCCCCAAACCCCTGCCCTGCCCGCCCAGCAGCATCCCCCTCGCCAGTCGCCACCCGCGCCCTAACCCCCCGAGTGCGTGCAAACAAAAGCCGCGTCCCCCCCACACGTAACAGCATCCCGCCTCACCACCGCGCCTCGCCACACCACGCCTCGCCTCTCTTCGCTTCGCCCAGTGCACTGCAGTGCCCCACCTGCGGGCCATCTCGGCCCCCCTCGGTCTCACTCCTGGCCGACCACCACCCCACCCCTGCAGCATACAAGCAGTTAGCCCGCTGGCTGGCTGGCTCGACCCTCCGAATGACCGTTCGGTGGGCCTGGAGCCCACCACCCCCACTGCCACCGCCACCATGAGTACACCACGTGAAACAACCTCCAGCGCTCCAGGCGGTACACCGATGCACGCGTTACCTGGCAAACGCGATGGACTAATGACGGATGGGGCAGGTGTTCCGGCCCTGGGCCGCATGGCAGCTCCCCGTGACGCGAAAACCACCGCCCAGCCGCCGCCGTACAAATTGCACAACCCCCTCATCCCGGAAGCAGCCGACGCCCAGCCGCAAGCCCGAGGGGCCCGAACAGCACCACGACAGCGACAGCACCGACCGGCGTCTCACCGTGAGCGCAACATACCGGTGACTGGGTGACACCGCCGAGCCACGCACGGTGACGGCCGGGTCCGAGGTCCGGGGTCCGAGGTCCGAAGTCCAGCCCGCCAACCGGCCAGGCTGGCCCCATAGGTGCAGCGCCCCTGCCGGCCCCAACACCAGGCCCTCGCCGCCCCACCCGTCTGGGCTCCCCGCAGCGGACGAACCCACCCCCACTTCGCCTCACCCTCACCTTCACCCTAATACCTATCCTCGGCCTCACCCCCGCTCCGCCCGCCACAGCCCCAGCCGCTGACGCAGCGCCTGCACCGCAATCCGAATCCGCCGGTTCTCCAGCGTCCCCAGCGCCGGCCCGAAGAACGCCAGCCCGTCCTGCAACTCCTCCAGAGCTGCCGGCGACAACGCCACCACCTCCTCCGGCCGCCGCCCATGCCCCCCGCTGACGCCAGGCTGCCCCTCCTCCTGCTGCTGCTCCTCCTCCCGCTCCTCCTGCTGCTCCTGCTGCGCCTCCTCCGCGACTCGCAATGCCTCCAGAAGCGCCGTCACGGCCGCCTCCACCGCCTCTAACCGCCGACCCAGACCCAGCGCCGCGGCGGTACGCACCACACCCGCCACGTCGGCCGCCGCCGTGTCGTACACGGCATCCTCGCCCAGCGCCACTGCAGGCGTCGGCTCCGCCGCCGCCGTCCCAGTGGCGGTGGCGGCGGCGGACATCTCAGCGGCCCGCATGCGGACTGTGTTGAGCCAGGCGGGTCGGGCGCTCCGCAGCTCCCGCAGCAGCGCGTCCAGTGCGCGCCCCGCCAGGACCTCGTCGTGCCAGCCGGCGGCGGCAGCCGCACGCAGCAGCCGGTGCCAGTGCCGCAGACGGAGCGGCTCCCGCATGGAGGCACCCGCCGCCGCCGCCGCCGCCGCCGCCGCCGCCGCCGCCGCCGCCGCCGAGGACGACGACGACGACGACGACGACGACGAGGCGACCGTCCCCTCAGGGAGCGCCTCGCCGTCGCCGCCGGCCGAAGGCGTGGCGGCGGCGGCGCGGCGGCGGCCGCTGGCGCTTCGTGGTACTGGTTCCACGGACGATACCGCGAGCTGCACGACGGAGTGGAGGAAGGCCCGAGCCACCGCAGGGTCCACGACGGCGGCGGTTGGGGCGGCGGCGGCGGCGGCGGCGGCGGGAGCGGCCCCGGCGCCGTCGGCCCCGTCAGTTGCCCCACCGGTGAGGCGGCTGCAGAGCTCCGCCATTGCGAGCAGCTCGTGGCGCTTGAAGGCGGCCAGCCGGGGCTTGGCGGCCTCGAGCACCTGGCCGGACAGGCGCCCGCGAGCGAGAGAGAGAGAGGGGGGGGAGGGGGAGGCGGCATGCATATGCTGTGTTCCGTGTCTATGAGAGTCATTGGGGTTGACGGAGTCTTCGCAGTGTAGGGGCCCCGGCCTGAGGGATAAGGCTCCAGGGATGCTGCTCAAGGGGCTCAGTTCTATCTGCTCGTTTAGTGTGTGGGGGCGGGGATGTTCTGGACGCTGCGTCCCCACTGGTTGGGCGGATGTGTTGTCGCGAAGCGAAGCACTCCGTCGCCTCGGATAACGGGATGAGGCCCATGAGGGCTGTCCAGGGGAAACCAGGCCGCTCGGGGCAGGTGTTGTTTCCTCGCCTGGCGGGCGGAAGGGGGTTCGGCGCCCGCATGCATGCAGGTGCCCCAACGTGCAGCGCCCCCGCCCCCGCTCCCCCTCCCTCACTGCCCTCTCTCTCTCCCTGATCCTCTTCCGCCGCCAGTCCCACGCCCGCCACTGCCTCCGCCTCTCTGCCGGGCCACCGCCGACCGCCCTCGCGCTCCACCCTCCTGCCCCCCTTTCCCACCTTTCCGAAGAACGGCCGGTCGCTGTGCCCTGCCGCCTGCAGCGCCGCCGCCGCGCGCAGCAGGTGGCGAGGCTCCATGTGCCGCAGACGCTGCCCCATCGCCGCCGCCAGTGCCCGATACAGCGCCGCGTCGTGGTGGCCCAGCCGCTGGAAGGCGTCCGCGGCCGCCGCCAGCGATCCCACCGGCAGCGACGAGCTGTTCTTCCGAACCGCCTGGCTAACCACTCGCAGCAGCCGCGGGCTGACGGCCAGCGAGCCGCCGCCACCACCGCCGCCGCCGCCGCCTCCCGGCTGTACGACAAGCTGCTGGCTCTCGGCCATCTCGTCCAACACGCCGATCAGCGTCGTGAGCTCCGTGGGCTTGAAGCCGCGCAGCTGCAGGCACCGCCGCACGGCGTCGGAAAGGTCGCCGTACAGCAGGCGCCGCGCCGCCGCGGCGGCAGCCGCGGCCTTGCTGGCGGCGGCGGCGCCGGCCTCCATGGGCGGCGCCAGCCGCGCCAGGGCCCACATTGCGCACACCAGGTCCTGGGCGTTGAGCTGACGGAGCCTGGGGTGGATGGCCCGCACGGACGCCGCCAGGAGCGACCCGTGGGTCATGCGAACCGAGCCGAAGGCCCACAGCGTCGACGACAGCGCGCGTGGGCTCATGTCCGGCGCCGCGGCGGCGGCGGTGCGCGCCAGCAGCCGCCAGACTTGGGCATCCAGCTCCTTCATGCGCGCCAGCGCCACCGCCGCCTTACTGATGTCCCTACCCAGCACATCACCCTCGGTGACCCCCCCGGGCGCAGCGGCCGGAGGCTGCTGCCGCCCCCGCTGCCGCCGCCGCTGCTGCTGTCGCGCCTCATCGGCCTGCGCCGCCTCCCGCAGCTGCTGCCACGCCGCCGGGTCCAGGAGCACGGGGCGAAGCACGGACGACCAAGCGCGGGCCGGCGGCTTGCACTGCAGCTTTCCGTACGCCCACAGGACGTCTCCCACCTCCCGGAGAGGCGGCGCCGGCGGCGCCGGCGGCGGCGCCCCCGCCGCCGCGTCGCCTCCTGTGCCAGCGTGCTGGGCTGGGCCCTCCCTTGCTGCCTTTTCCGCCGCCGCTGCTCGTTCCGCCGCCGCCGCCTCTGCCGCCGCCGCTGCGGTCTTCTCCGCCAGTCGCTTCAGGTGCCTGTCCAGCAGCTCCCGCGTCTCCTGCGGCTGCGGCAGGCTGCCCAGCAGAACCGCCTGGCGGGCCGCAGCCGCCAGGTGGATGACGTTTGGTCCCGGAGCGGGGTGGCCGGCCAGCAGCTGGTCTACCTCCCGGAGGGAGCTGGCCTTGAGCAGGCGGAAGGTGAGCTGGCGGTCGCGACTGGCGGGGCCCAGCGGTGTCCCTGGAGCCGACACGGCGGTGCCGCCGCTGCGGCGCGCGCGGGGCCGTGCGGGGAGAGGTAAGGACGAGGCGGCGGCAGCGGCGGTTACGTCGGTGGGAGGTGCCGGCCCGGCCTTGCGGCGGGGCTCGGGGGGAGCATCCAGGGAGTGTTTCGGCCGGTCAACGCGGCGTGCCGGGTCAGGGCCGTCTGAGGGCTGAGTCCTCTCAGCGGACTGTTGGCGGTGGGGTCTCCTCTTACGACCGGCCGTGGGCAGGTCGTCCGTGGCATCGTGCGAAGTTCCGGAAGCTTGGTTGCCCGGAAGTTCGTGTGCCCTAGGTCCGGAGGATCGGTGGATGACGGTGGGCCGCCCAAAGTCGTCGGTCGTCAGGAAGGGCACTGTGCGAGCCGCCTGCGCCCGCCGCTGTGCTGCGGATGGTGTGCTGGCGGTCTCAGACGCGAAGAAGCGCCATGCGCCGGCAGGAAGTTGAATGCATTCACAGCATACGGCAGCTAATTTTCCGCGCTGCAATGCATGGCCAAGCAGGAGATTTCCTAGCCGACTGGCATGACCTTGCATGACGGTTGCACTACAACTTATTGTATCGAAATCTTCTGAACAATTATCTGGTACTTTGCGCTGAAATATTGCATATTGCCAATACAGCTAGGTCACCCGGTAAGCAATGCCGATATAAACGGTATGATGATTTTGGCAGGATACAGATTTTAACGGCATACGACCACACTTTGACCAGAATTACGGCGAACACGGAAGCACATTTTCAGTCAGTTTATACAACAGTATTCGGTATAGCATTTATTTGGAATACAAGCATTTGCAATTGCCAGATAGTGCATGTAACCAAAGGGTTCCCCGGCCGCATTGACCTGACTTTTTGACAGCGCTTTCGTCTAATGCCAACACTGGCATGCGTTGACCGCCTCGTAGGCCTGACTATGGTTGACCGGTGATGGTGCACGAAGTCGAGAACGTAGAAGAAAGCATGACGATGGCTTCAGAACAACTTTCCAACGCAGTCATTAGAAGCTTTCGAAGCAAGGCCTCTTGCTCTACATACTATGGAACGCATAATAGGTCTGTGAATTTCCAGCGGAACAAGGAGAACTTCGTGTACTCCGTGGTCGACGTCGCACACCGGGGCGTCGCGTTCCTGCGGGGGCAGGTGCGTGCGCGCGCGTGCCAGTGATGCACAAGTACTGGTCAGGGGTTATAATTTGAGAAGTGGGCCTGGATATGCCCCATACACATAATTGGCCCAAGTACCCAGCAGCAACCCTAATGCCTCAACCCCCGCGCCAACCCCAACCCTCATCCAACCCTATCCCCACCCCGATTCCCCGCGAACCCTAAGCCCACCCCCCGATGCCCCATTCCTTTTGACTTGGTCCAGGGGGAGCGCGCTGGCCAGAGCCCCCAAGCTTTCTAGGAAGCCCTCGACACGGCATTTGAGGAGGTCCTGGCAGCAGGCAACTTGCCAAATGAGCGTGCTAGGGAAGCTTGCAGGGCAGACTTCCAACAAGTCGCAAAGTGGGTTGGCCTGGCAGATGTCATCCAGGACCACGTACTGGCCACCAGCAGGTGGGTTCTACTGGGCAGGGTGAACAAGACACCCAACCTCGTGTACATGTGTGCCCTGTCCCGACCGAAACACGGTTCTTTGTGCAGAGATCTCGAGGTTCCGGCGCAGTGCGTTGCAGTGGAGTCCGAAGAAGGCCCTCGCTTGCGCACCGGCCAAGAGATTTGGGACCTGCACATACAGCTGGGCCGGACGGCTGAGGCGATTGCGGACCCACTGTCTTCACGGAAACGGCGGGCTCCCACCCCCTTAGTCATGCGACTGAGGAGGGATCGGTGGAACGGCATGGTAAGCGTCTGGCAGCTTTGCAAGTGCCCCTCTTGTCGTTATGGTGGCGGTTTGACACTCAGTATTGGCATTATGGTACTGCAGAGCCTTGTGGAGTACATGACGGAGGAACTGCGCCAGGAGAACGACAGCACACGGCAGGCCCCTTTGCGACGTGGCGAGGATATGTGGTTCAATCCAGGTGCGATAAGCTGGGTCGTTGGGCGCGCTGGTACCCCTCGCTATGCATGGATCGTGCCATCGAAGGATGCATGTCCTGTGTTGTGTAGGGTCCCCGACCACGACTGATGCGGCGCCGCCCTCCATCGGCGACACTGGCGCCTTTTCGGCCCTTCCAGCGGCGACGCAGCCACAGGACCCGCAGTCGCGCCTGAGGCAGCAACAGTCCATTCCAGAGGAGGCCCGTCCGCCCGCTGTCGTAGCGGCGGCGGCCCCGCCCATTAGAAAAGTTAAGCTGGGATTTCGCTGCGGTATGCGGCCAATGCAGCTACAGCAGCTATCTCAGCTGCCGACACAGCAGCCTCCGCAGCCGGGGCTGCTGCCGCCGTGCACCGACGGCGCTGGCCCACCCGCCGTCCTGGCCACCTGGCCGCCCGGCCGTCAGCCGCAGCCGCGGCCGCTGGAGGAGCTAGCGGCGCGCCACAGCCCCTCGGATCCACCCGCCGGGCTCGCCGCGCCGTCGTCGGCGACACTGTCACTGCAGCAACAGCCTCCCCTGCAGCCACCACCGCAACCGCAGCCGCTGGAGGAGCTAGTGGCTCGCCACAGCCCCTCGGATTCATCCGCCGGGCTCGCCGCGCCGTCGTCGGCGACGCTGTCACTGCAGCAACAGCCTCCCCCGCAGCCACCACCGCAGCCGCAGCCGCTGGAGGAGCTAGCAGCCGCTGGTTACCTTTCATTTCTACTCCGAGACGATGGTCCTGACGTGGACGGCAACGACTGGCCAGGTGGCCTCCCTGCCTTGCCGTGGGCGGTACCGTTAATGCAGCATCCTATTCAGCAGCCGACACCACCGACGCGCGCGAACGGTGCGGGTGCACCCGTCGACCTGGCAGCCTTGTCGCCGGCAACCCTGCTGCTGCAGCAGCAACCTCCTCAGCAGCCACCCCCCCTTGCAGGCGGTGGCCAGCTGGCAGCCGAGAACTCGCCGGCGGCCGGTGGCGAGCCGGCAGCGAGGACGGAGGTCGGCCCAGCCGCCGTTGCACCGGCTCAACAACAGGCAGACGTAGGATACCTTGATGAAGGGTTGGACGAGGAGTTGGCCGCGGAGGAGGAGTTGGCCACAGAGGCGGCGGCAGCGTCGCCAGGTCACGCCGATGACAACCTCCGTAAAACCATGGTCAAAGATGCGCTGGATGTACTGAACAAGCAGCAAGGCATGAACTTCCTTCGCAAGCGTGTCTTGATGAGGTTCGTGTGGAAATACGACAGAGCGGCAGCTGAAGCTAACAGGCTGCCTGTGCAGCAGCCCCCTGCGTCCGACCTCGAGGCGAAACTCCTGGAAGCGGAGGAACGCAAGATCCAAACGAGGTGGTTCAGTGACCACAAGAAGAATATGGAGGCTAAGAACCGCGTGACATCGATTGTGTGCCCGAAGTGCAACATCTTGACCCTCCAGCAGTCGGGCGCTTGCAATGGCGGCTGGAGCTTACAAGTGCGCCGAAACCCCGATGGGTACGGCGGCACGTAGTACGACAAGGGGTGGGTGTGTGCCGCCAGATGCAGGTGTGTGTGTGTGTGTGCGGGAGTGGGGGAGGGACTGCGAACTGGACATGTTGGCTTAGCTCAGTACGGAAGCTGCAGGAGGGTCTTTCCTGCCGTAACAAGGCGGGATTCGTGGTGCGGGGTAGGCCCGGGTTGCCGCCCGGTTCAAGGCCTAGAAATAGGAGGGGCTACGGTAATTGGGGGCGCCGCCGCCATGCCGATGCCATAATTGGCGCCGCCGCCATGCCGATTGCGGGGCCACAGCAGGTGGTGCACACGCTGGTGGCCAGACCAGCCCCACACCTTGGCGGATTGGCGACCGGCGCCAAGGCTCCGGATCCACAGGTGCAGCAGCAACAGCTGACCACGGCCGCGGGCCTGGTGGGCGCCGCCGGACCGTCGGGGATGGGCCCACAAGCCCGCACTACAGCGGTGCCCTTTCCACCGCCACCACCGGAAGGGCAGGTGACGGGCCCCATCGCTGCCAACCACCAGCAGCAGCAGCCGCGCACTGCAGCCGCCGAGCCTGGGACAAGATTCGAGAAAGGGCAGGTAAGCCGTGCCAGTAGCTGTCTGTGTCTACTATCCACAGAGACCCTTACCCGTCACTACATTGTGTTTGCAGAGGGCGGGGACGATCAAGGCGTTCGCCAAGATGATCGAGGACCAGAGGGACATCACGTGGGACCAGGCCATCGCCCATTGGCGCAGCATCAATGTCGCAGTGGGCGCCATGCCAGATGACAAGCTTATCGACGCTTGGAAGAAGGCGGCCAAGGCGGCGGGTATTGCTCACGGCGTCCCAAGCAAGCCCAGGGGCGCCCGGGGCGAGGTCACCCGCGGGGACCCCGCGGTCGCGGTGCCGGGTGTTGATGGCATCCGGCCCGGGGTGCAAGCGGACCCTCGGGTGCGAGCGGACACCGCTGCGCTAGACTGGGACGCGAAGGTTGCCGCTGTGGAGAGTGCGCTGGCGGCGCCTAACCCCGACGGTGTCCGGGTGCAGCAGCTGTATGACGAGCTCCGAGCGCTCGCATGCCCGGTTCCAAACCGGGCCGAGATCCTGCAAAGGGTCTACAGCCGAATCGCGGTGGCGTTTTCCTCGTAGTTTTGATAGTTCGACCCTTAAATGGCGTTACAGGTTGTTACTTACCGTTGTACGTGTGTAGGCTGCCGTACAGTCGTGAATGGTCGCTTGTTCGCAAACCTATCTTATTTACAGGATTGATAAAATTTAGTTATTGGTGCACAGCTACAGTAGCGCCGTCATGGTGCAGCAGCGCCTTCATAGCACCGTCATGGTGCGGTGAGCTTGCGCCCTCCGCTTTGCTAAATGAGGGTTTCCTTTTTGAAGGGGCGTGTGCCACTGGTGACTATTTTCGTGTCGGAGGGCACGCACTGTGGGCAGCGCGGGTTTTGGACTTGTTGTGTGGGCAGTCCTTCCTCCCTCGCCCGAATGAGAGACTTTATCCCAAGGAGAGGGCTTGCCCAATGTACAGTTGAAACGATAGGGGTATAACAGGAGCCCAGCTGTAATATGCGTTCGGTGGGTTGGGATGCAGCCCAAAGGCGCCACGCTAATCCGGCCACCGCGTCACACTGAAAGCGCAGAGGGCACAGGGGGGTGCCGGGTCGCAGCCCAAAGGCGCCACGCTAACCCGGCCACGCACGGCGTACGAGCAGCGAGTACAGTTAAGACAGCTACCGGTATGCAGACCGGATTCGTCGGCTTCGCGGCTGCATTGGATTCCGACCGGTCCGGCCCGACTGGAGCCAATTCTTGTGCGCCTCTGGTGCTGTTATGCTCCAATGTAAGCCAGCCAGCGACCCGCGAGCGCTCGCCTATCTCTAAACCCACCCGGGTTGCGCAGAAACGGCGGGCGGGCTCTCCCCTGGTCCGCTTGATCTCTCAGCGGCCCGCCAGTTCTCTCGCGGCGACCTTCAGCCCCACCTTGGACCTCTCCGCGCCCCCGCCTGGTCCCTCTTCCCCCATCCCGGTACCGTCCACGGTGCGTCTTGCCGCCTGGAACTCGTCTCCCAACACCTCGGGCCTCACTCCGCCGGGTTCGCAGGTGACTCCCCTCATTAGGGTTGTGGACTCGAGGCTGCGGCCTACCCTTCCTGCGCCGCCGGTCCCCGGCAAAGCCTTTTCCTTCCCTTCTCCGACCGCCTTGCCCACCGAGGGGCCCATTTTCGCGGCTCTACAGGTGCGAGCCCCGCCCTAACTGTCCTGATTCCCTGCCTCTTGCTACTCCTTTGCTCTTCACCGCCCCTCGGTACTCTCTGCCCTTAACTCGCTACTCTGCCCCTGCCTATTCCCTGCCTTTCAGGCCCTTCCACGCTTCTCCTGCTTCCGTTCCCACTGAAGCTTGTATCCCCAGCCCGCCACAGAGTCCCATGGATCCATCTACATCCCCTCGGGTTGTGTCTTGGCTGGTGGTGTGATGCGATCTGGGGCATGCTTTGATCACTTTGGGCTCCTGTGACCCACCAATGCGATTAGCGACAGCGTGACCGGGGTTGTGCTGGATTGCGTTGCGCTGTGCTGTGGTGCGCTGTGCCTTGGCATTTAATTCGGATGTGAGTGGCGCCGGCAGGAATGGCCGGCGATACAGCGTATTAAAATGGGAAATGCACCCTCCAGATTCACTTCTGTGCTCCTGTCTCCCTTAACCTGTAATCTTGTGGCTTTTGCCGAAGCTGCCAAGCTGAATGAAAGTGCTTTTGAAAAAGAGCGAACGAGACGAGGAGCGGGGACCGACTGCCAAGGGCCCTTACACTGCAGGAGAACTCAGCCTAACACCAGCCGCGCGCACGGCTCCCCAAGCCGCCCACCAGCCGAGCGTGCGGCCACCCCACACGAAACCCACACCCCGCGGCGCGACCCCAAACCGCAACCGCGCACCATCGAACCGCCGCCGCTGCGGCAAGAACACACCTGAACCACCGCCCCAACAGGGCGACAACCACAGCCGGGCCGAGGCCCGGCGAAAACCACGGGCGAAACCCCCACCCCCCTGCTGCGCCACACACCGCCCTACCACACCCAGACAAAGGACCCTCTAGGGGTCTGGAGCCCATTGTAACAAGTACTTGTACACGCAGGTGGTAAGCCGGCTGGTCCCCACGGTCGGTCCCCTAACCCGAAGTCCTCCGGAGGGTGTAAGTCCGCAAACTCGAGCTAAAAATCCCCTGCAATCTCAACTGTGCCCCGGCACCCGTGCATACCGATACAGTCCTGAACCTATTAACATAAGTGGGCCGATGCGGCATCATCCCCGAGGCAACAATCAAAACTAAACGCTGGGGATGCGGCTGTTCGTCAGCTCGGACTGCAGGGCCTCCATAGCCCTGAGGTGCCCATCCAACAGGAACACACTCCCTGCACATACCCCCAGCTTCTTCTGGCGCGCGGCCTCAACGCACAGCGCGGCCTTCCTCAGCCACGTGCCCAGACGGGACATCTCATACCGCAAGAACCCAACCTCCTCGCGGGAGCGCGTTAGGGCGGCATCGGCTTCGTGGAAGAGGCGGCCGTGGTGTCGCCGCATGGCTGCTGCGCCACTGGACGGTGTGCACCAGGGCGCCAGCTCCCCCGGAACGTACAGCTGCTTTATTTGCTGCTCAGTTAACCTCACGACCACTTCTTGCCCGTCACCCCCCACGCCCTGCCACACGTACATCTCCTCGAGCATGGATCGGATCTGCGCGCGCTTACGGCGGGCCCGCGCCTGGCTCCGCTTCGCGTCCTTGTCCGTGGCCCCCGCGAGCTCCCGCTCGGCGTGCGTCTGATGTATCTCCAACACCAGCGTCTCGACGCGCGCCTGGCACCTAGGGACGGGGTAGTGGGAAGATGGGTCGATTGGTTACTACCATGAGGCGAAGCCGACAGGAGCGGGATGAACTTAAGTATACATACGGCTTCCAAAAGGGGTAGTGCTTCCTCTCCCCGCGGTCACATGTCATCGCGCCCCCCCCCCCCCCCCCCCGCCCTCCCCTGCCGCCTCTGTCCGCTCCTTCGAGGTTGCCGACGACCCCCTGCCCAGACACCACAGGTGCGCCCAGCCCGCCCCGGCCCATACCTCTGCACCTCTCGCTCCTTGAGACGTTGCACGGCGGCGTCAAACAGTGGGTAGCCAGGTTTCCACTTGCCACGCTCCAAAGGGCTCATCTCCCGCGCCATCTCCATCTTCGTGAGAGCAGCCCGGAGCTTGGCAACCTGGGCTTCAGTGCTCGCGGCGGCCAGAGCCACAGCGGAAGCACTGGACACGACGGCCAACGAGGGCGCCTTGCCCTGCAGGGCCCTAAGCTCCATCTCGCGCAGCCGGAGCAACACGTACTCCACCTGCGTAAGCGCTAGGTGTAAGTGCCATCCTTACCATCCCTTTCACACCCAACCCATTACTGCCGCCTACCTGCCATGCAGCCTCGTCCGGCTGCGCAGCGTCCTTGCTGGTCGGCACCACCGACTGCACGTACTCCGCTGCTGCCGCTGGAAGATCCACCACGCCGGCACGTGCAGCAGCGTCGACCACCTTGGCCACTTCCGCCACACCCTCGTCTGCGTGGCAATGAACACGTCAACGATAACGTCTGAAACCCGAACCCCCTCACTTTAAATTATAACCATTCCTTACTGGCTAGCTTCACGGTGTCACGGTACTTCATCTCCAGCAGCTTGACCATCTTCTTGAACTTCTTGCGCGACAGGGACCTAAGAACCGCCTCGACAAAGTCCCGTCTGCGCGCCTGCGTCATGTACCGAACCAGGCCCGCCACGGGCTGCACGAGGGGTACGAGCGGGAGACGACGTGAGAGACCTTCCTCCACAATGCAAAGACGACACAGCGATTCAACGTGCATTCGGTAACACACCTTGGTGCCGCTCCAAAGCTGCTCAATTTCCTCGCCGATACGGCGCCCGGCTCCCTTCCTGTACCGCCCGCTGTTGGTCAGCTGGCACGCGACACCGTGGCCGTTGCCGTGCATCCAGTTGACCATGATCTCCAGCCCGGCAGCCTCGGGGGGCAGCTCGGGGTGCTTGGCAACATACCGTTGCCAAGTACTGGCGATGCGGCAGCCGAAGTCCATGTACACGTGCTTCAGGTCAGGCCGCTGCTGGATGATGTGACCCAGCATCAGGAGATAGTAAGCAAACTGCTCTGGTGTGCGCATATCGCAGAAGACGCTGCGCAGCGGGACTGTATGCATACACACAGCACCGCAAACGCCGTGAATGTCGCATGGCCCACTGGCGGACGGGGCGTCAGGGCGCGCACAGTGGAGCGATGACACACATGGTGCATCCCCATCAAAGGGTGTGCAGTCAAGCGTGGGATCTCCTATCGTGCTGCGCAAGTCGAGCTTCCCGGCCGAGTGCGCGGAGCTGAC
The DNA here is from genome assembly GCA_030267565.1 of Pleodorina starrii. Classification (NCBI taxonomy): domain Eukaryota; kingdom Viridiplantae; phylum Chlorophyta; class Chlorophyceae; order Chlamydomonadales; family Volvocaceae; genus Pleodorina; species Pleodorina starrii. The sequence goes on along the minus strand of BRXU01000022.1, from coordinate 1,273,823 downwards.
GCGCGCGTCAACAGGTCCGAAGTACCGGTCAAGGTGAGCTAGGGAATTTCCCGAACCAGTCCCGCAGTTCGCATAGTGACCAAGTTTGGTTACGGCGTCCAGCGACACTGCCAGTGGGTAAGCTGGCTGAGGCCCGGGCTCCTCCCCGGGCGACGTCTCCGGGCCTGAAATAGGGAGTACATGACAGGCATATTGGGGTGTGACAACAACGTCGATCACACTGTCACTAGGCCTCGTGGTCATGGGGAACGCAATGTCGTACTTGCCATGATGGATTCGGTGGTGGTTGCTCGGCATTGCAAGCTCGACATTGCCGTGGGGACCTCCGGACAAGGGATCCCCCCGCCGCCCCGCTGTCGTGTGCCAGTCCGTCTGGGGTTGGTCGGCGGCGACGCGGCCACGCGCTCGCTTTCTTTCTGCTGGAGATAACAGGTAATCCTCAGGTAATATTCCAGGTAACTGCGTTGCGTTCCCCTCGCCCCGGGCCCTTCTTATTACCCCCCGCCGGACCAGAATGCGAACTACCCAGCGAGAACCGCGTGCGCACAACAAGGTAGCGAACCCGCAGTAGGGGGGGGGCGTTGCCTTGAGACTCCGCTTACAGCCGCGGGCCCCTGACTATCCACTACTAGGAGCCTCATTAAATTTCTAGTACCCACGGGGAAGGGCGCCTACCGGGAAATGCGGTCAAAAACGCGAAATACCAATCTTGCAATGTGGCATTTTATAAAGGGGAAGCTGTGTGGTCGTACCTTCAGCGGGTTTAGGCAGCGTTGCACAGATGGGGCAGTCCGCGAAAGGCCCCGTGTCCATGCCTTCCACACCGAGCGCTTCGAGGGTGTCCACGCTTCCCGACGTCCGCAGGTAAGCAAGAACGAGCCCAGGAATTGACGGTCATCCACGTGCTCGCCAGTACTCTCTTCCACGTATTCAGCGAAGTCTGCGGAAGGTGGGGTGCGCGGGTAAATAATGGTGTGAGGATGACATTGGCAGAGTGGGAAGCGCGGGACATCATGGGGTACGTTGGGTAGGAGTCTGGGGGGCACGCAACAGATCGGCAGGGTGCGCGGGTAAGTGGAGCGAGTCGCGTGAAGGGGGGAACGCAGGCTATACGGAGGGTTGGGTGTGTGAAAAACACGGAGCGTTTGATTGAACGACTGATCAGACATCAAGAGTCAAGCATGTTGTTCTTTGTGTCCGGTCTGCTGCGCCGCTCCATGCCTGGTATGTCGTCTGTCGATTACCTACCGGTAGCGCTGAGCCCTTCCAACCCGAGCACGTTGTACGCCTCATGTACGTGTAGGTCGTACCAGACATGGGGGTCGACCGGGGAACTCGGGAAGCATCCTGCTTCGACTGGGTGGGGTACGTACTGCACTTGGCACATCTGGCAGGTGACCGCAGGTACGTACAACGGCCCAGAGGATAGAAGGCCAATATAACGGACGGTCGTCGCCAGATCCTGCTTGAACCGTCCATCCAGATTGCCGGGGTGGTGCTGCGGGTCTCCGCAGCTGTGCTGCGTGCGCCAGGTGGAAGTCAGTCCATCCAGGCGGGTCTGGACTAACCCCAGCAGAGTGGCCGACACGTCGCGCTTAATTTGCGCGTGAATTGCTGCGTTCCGCAAGAGCTGCTTCTGGATCTCGGGGAACTGGAACCCCCACGCCGCCTCCTGCCTTTCCTGCCTTTCGGCCCAAGTGCGAGTATCCGGCGTGCGGTACGGACGCGGGCCCGTCGGATGGTCTGGCGGGAGATCTGTGTCCTGGTCTACAGCTACGTCCTCGACGGGATAGTTTACTTTCAGGCGCTTTGTCGCAGTCCGGGGCACCAACTGGCCAGGTCTAGGCTGTCGTCGAGCTGAAATTGGTGTGGAATGGCCAGGGCAGCAAGATACACCGATAGAGATCTTGTTTGGAAGCCGCCGAAGTTTCTTCTCACTCTCGGCCATATTAAAGAGTAAATTGGACAAGCATAGCGGTCTGTGTGTCGTTAGAGGACACGAATAGTGGTCCGAAACGTGACCTTCTATATTCAGAAGTTTGCAACTTATTTACGACAATACATGTATCCCTGTGTAATTGGTGTAAATAGAATACCGAATGCTGATTACTGTTGTATAAAATGTGCTTCCGTGTTCGCCGTAATTCTGGTCAAAGTGTGGTCGTATGCCGTTAAAATCTGTATCCTGCCAAAATCATCATACCGTTTATATCGGCACTTCTTACCGGGTGACCTAGCTGGCCAATAACATCATTATGAAATGGCGATTGATCCATTTGTAGCGAATGACAGCCCGTTCCCTTTGAAGCCAGACCAACCCAATTCAGCCGCATGCTTACATGTTTGCGACCGAGCAAAATGCTAGAGCGAAAATGAAGGCTCAGCCTGTCGAAACGGTGGAGTCAACCTCAACCAATGCCCCCGAACGCAGCGGAAGTTCTGCGCTGCGTTCCGCGGCTTACCCATGGAGAGCTGATTATTCTTGAGGCTGTACAGAGCTCAACAGCTTACGCGGTAAGTTGTGGCATGGAGCAGGCTCGGGTGCGCCCGTCATCCCAACGCGCCATGCCGTTCTGCAAGTGCGCCCGACACCAAGCTTTCCGCGCTATGCGATGACGCGTAGGTGCGCCCAGCCGACCAGGATGATGGGGGACCTGCTTTGTTGTACTTGAGCTCTATCCCACCACATGGGGCCGTTGAGCCGGCAGCCTGCCTGGAGGTCGTGGAGCAGGGCGAATGGCTGGGATTGCGATCTCCCATGCTGGAGGGGCTATTTCTCCAAGCCCGTAAAAAAACACCCAACCTGGTGTTCTTCTCGCCACGGCTGGGCGTGTGGGAGCAGTGGAAGGTGAGAAGCCCTATCCCTCGTGCCGGCCAATCCCTGCCTCCCACCAGCAATCCCGTACCTCAAATCAGCTATCCCAACCGTACCCAAATTTAATGCAACATATCCTCTCGATCCTAGCCCTGCCGGCTGGGTGGACAATCGGGCTGCGTTGCGGCCGCATGCGAAGGCTTTCCAGACACGGCCCATGCCAACATTTTGCCGACCGACACCCTTGGCCTCCCCCCTCTGCCTGGTACCTCCCTGGGCCGCAGGCAGAGGCTGTGTACCAAGGCATGCTGCAGCAGCAGAGCCCCGCCATATGCCTTACTTCCAGGCAGTAAGTCGTCTGGTGCTCAAACCCTTCGAGCGTGTAGCGTGTGTCGTGGGCCGGGGCCCTCCCGTTCGTGTGGCCTGTCCGCCTGCCTGCCTGCCTGCTGGTCCCGTCTCTGCGTCACGAGGGGGTTTCCAGCATGCGCACCGCCTCACCGAGCCAGCCGTTGGCCACCCGGTATCAAACCTTGTACCTTTCCCTGCAGGGTGCCCACCATCACGATCAGTGTGCGCGCCTGGAGGGTGGGCTGCACGCTGCCCCCTCCGCCGCCGCCGCGCCACCTGCCGGCCTTGCCGCCGCCTCTGCAGCCGCCTCAGCCGCCACCTCAGCAGCTGGACACCGTCACCGGCCACGCGACCGACCAACAGCTCCCAGGTACGCTGTGGTGCGGCCTGGATTCCTGGATTGAACCAGCGTTGCTGCTTCACAGTCGGGCTCCGGGGCGTCAACGCCATCCACCATCGCACAAGCGCACAACGCCACCAGCACCTTGCCGTGCGCTGCTCCATCAAACCCCGGGCCCCCCAACACTTCCTCTCCGGGCCGCTGCCGTCGCCCCCGTCGCCACCGCCGCTGCCTTCCCGGCCCCCCACGCTCCCTCTCCCTCCCTCTCTCCCTCTTCTAAATTGTCACACTCTACCCTCTCCTGACCCTCTCCTGCCGCTGCAGGTGCCGCCTCTTCGGCTCCCCCCCTGGAGCACGCTGCCTCGGTGAGCTCCTCCCTGCAGGACGACGCCCTGGAGCTGTCCCACCACGTGGTGCGGGGCTACGTGCTCAAGGTCACCAAGTGGCCGCTCTACCTGGCATTCCGGCTGTGGAGGGCCCAGGCGCGCAGAACGAGGCGCAGGAGGGAGGAGGCCGCGGCGCACAGCGAGCGGCGGCTGCAGTCGGCAGCCTGGGCGGCGATGCAGCAGCAGGCGGCCGGGGAGCGCCACGCGCGGCACATGATGTGGGTCGCGTCTGGTGCAGCGCCGCACCATATCCGGAATTTGGGAGGGGTAGAGGGTAGGGTAATTAAAGTCGGGCATTGGCAGAAGCTTACAGGCGCGGCTGGAGGGGTCGGGGGGTTACATGTCGATATCACGGAGGGCCGGCGCGGCCGGCCGGCGGGATCTTGTGAAGTGCGACGTGTTGCGTTGGGATTGCGTGGTTTGGACTGGATGTGGACTGCGACTGGGTTGCCGGTGAGGCTCAGGGGACGACGGGAAAGGGTTATAGCGTGCAGAGGGCACTTGCGTTACGCTACGTGGGGTGTGCTTCGGTGGCAGGATTGGCCCATCCACCAGCAGCCGGCGAACCCCTGGTCCAGTGCGTACCATGTGACGCGTGGCAAACTGCTGAGCTGCTCTTCTCAGCCTCCTTGAGCTTGGCCGCCAGCCGACAGATGGGCCGAAACCCGATGCGCTGATTTCCTCATGCGGACGCGCTGCCCCTCTTCCGCAGCATGCTCGCCTGCCAGTGCTGGGCGCGGCACCACACCCGGCGGCTGGCGGGGGCGCTGCAGCGGTGGCACGCCCGCGCAAGACGCAGCGCCCTACTGGGACGCGTGCAAGAGCTGTGCCAGCAGCGGCGCCGGCGGCGGTGCAGCACGGCAGTGCTGGCGGCCTGGAGCAGGTGCGACTTAGTTACGGTGCTAGCCCCCGTTTCGCGCGGCCCACGACGGACATTCCCTTTCTGGCTTCGTCGTCGTCATCATCCGTGCCCCTCCTCAGGGCCACCGTTGCCCGCACTCCCCTCCCCGCCGCCTGCTTTATCCCTCCCCTCCTCGGGTTCTGGACTACATGGTTATCCAGGGGGGCGGTTGCTGCAGCCAATCCCAACGACGCACTCGCACTCGTAATCCCCTCCTCTGGCCCCCTCCCGTCGCCAGGTGCGCCCAGGAGCGCCGGGTGTTGCGGCTGCGCGGCGAGGCCGCGGGCGCACAGATGGCGAGGCGGCGGGCGCTGCGGATCGTGCAGGGCTGGCGGGAGACGGCCGCTGCACAGAGGTGCGACCCCGAGTAGACAACCTGATCCCATGGTGCCTTCACGCTGTATCGCGCGCGGTGCAGCGAACGCATGTCCCAACCTGACCAGCAACCCCCGTGGACCCTCGCGTGCGGCTTCAGCTCCGCGCCAGCACGTCTCGCAATTTTCTTCAGGCGACCATGCCGCGCCGGTGATACGCCTCGTCAACTTGTAGCCCTGTCATTCACCCGTCGTGCTGTCCCTCATGTACGCTTTGCCGCACTCCATGCACCATCGTGATCGGCCTGAATCGCTGTGGCCAGACTGCCTGGATTGGAAATCGTCACGTCCCACGCGCCCTCGCCGGCCCCAGGCACGCTCTCTCCGCCTTTGGGCTCCGGCGCCAGCGGACCTTGCTTGCAGCCGCGCTGGCGCACTGGCACTCCCTTTCCCGCCACCTGGCGGCGGCGCGCAGCATCGCCGATGCTTCGTTCGCCGCCGCCGTGATGGCGGCGCGTAGCGCCGTTCTCCAAGCCTGGATGGCGCTCTGCGAGCAGCGGCGGCAGCTGTCCGCCCGCGGCGCTATCCTCGCGGAGGCTGCGGCGCGGCGCCGCATCGGCGCAGTCTGGTGCGCCTGGCGCGCCCTCGTCGAACTAACGGCGGCGCGGCACCGCCGCGTGGAGCTGCTTATCTTGATCAGGAAACAACAGCTGGCGGGCCGGGTGCTGCGGCGCTGGCTGGTGGCGGGCCGCGTCGCGGCGACGCTTCGCGTCGCCGCAGAGCACATGGCCGAGCGCCGCGAGCAGAGGCGCCTGCCGGCCGCCTTTGCCGCCTGGCGCGCCGCGGCCGGCTTCGGGGATGGGCGTCACGTCGGTGATTGCGTAGGCGGGGGCGCTGCGGCGGCGGCTGCGCGGCTGGCGGGCGCGCTGGAGCGCTGCGTGGGCGCAAGCCGGCGCGCGGCGCTGGCGCGCCGCGTGCTGGCGGCGTGGGGCCGCCTGGCCGCGAGGAACCTGCAGCTGCAGTCCACCGCGGCAGCGGTGGCGCGCATGCGGCGCCGCGCTGCCGTCGCGGCGGCGCTCGCCAGCTGGCACGGCTGCACGCAGGCCTGGGCGGCTGCGCGGCGGCGGCTCGTGGCGGAGCACTGCGCGGCGCGGCTCCGGAAGGTCGTGCGGGCGTGGGCCCGGGCGGCCTTGTATGATCGGGGCCTGCGCGCCGCCGCCGCGCTGGCCAGCCGCCGGCTGCGACGCCGCCGGCTGGCCTGCCTCTTCTGCGCCTGGCGAGGTGTAGTGGAGCTGCGACGGGAGCAGTGGGGTGCGGCGATGCTCACCCACAGCCGCGCTCTGGCGCTGCGTACGCTTGAGGGCTGGCGGCGCCGCTGCGCCGCCGTGCGGTCCGGCATCGCCGAGCTCTCCCGCTGCCGCCAGGCCTACGAGCGGCAGCTGCTGCGGGGCGCGCTGCGCGCGCTGGCGGCGCGTGGCGCGCGGGCGCGCGCCGAGCGGGCCTGCTGCCGGCAGCGCGCGGCGGCGACGGCGCGCCGGGCGCTGCGCGGGTGGCGGCACTGGGCGTCACGCAGCGCAAGCCTCGCGGGCTTCAGCCGCCTGCTGGGCACCAGGTGGCGGCGCTGCATTGCTCGCGGCGTGCTGCGCGCCTGGTTTGTGGCCAGCCACGTGGCGGCGCTGCAGGTACAGCTACTGGATGCCATGCAGGCGGCGAGCTGGGGCGGCGGAGGCTCGCGGCGCGCAGCGCCTGGGGCGTTCCCGCAGGTGCTGCTGCCGCAGCTGCACGCGCCAGCCGGCGCAGCTCCACCGGGCGGTGGCAGCGGGGACGGCGCGCAGGAGTCCGTCCTGCGCCTATTGATGGTGCCCTTTGGCGGCGCTAGCACTGCGGGCGGCCGCGGCGGCGCCGCCGCCACGGCCGCGATGGCCGAGCTCCTTCGCGCGCGCCTGCCGGCGCTGGCGCGGCTTGCCGCTCTGCCACGGCGGCACGCGTGCACCGCCTTTCGTGCCTGGCGGCTGGCGGCGGCGCGCCGCGCGCGCCTGCGCGCCGCCTCGGCGCGGCTGGGGGTGCGGCGCAGGCAGCTCCTGCTGAGCTGGTGCTATCAGGGCTGGACCGCGGCGGCGGCGGAGGGCAGGGCCAGGCGCGGCGCGGTGATGGCGATGGCGCGCCGGCTGGTGCGCAGCCTGGTGGCGGCCTGCCTGGCCGCCTGGTGGCAGCTGGCGCGTCGGTCGGCGCGGCTGCGCAGAACGTGCGTGATACTGCTGGCGCGGCGCACGGAGCGCATGAGGCGCGCCGTGCTGATGGCTTGGCGGGTGGAGGTGGTGGAACTGCGGAGCAGGCTGGCGGGCAAGCAGCGGGACAAGCGGGACGCGCGGCTGTCGCTGCTGGACCGGGCGGTGAGGTCGTGGCGGCTGGGGCTGGCGGAAGCGGCGGAGGCGCGGGAGGCTGCGGAGAAGCGATACGCGGCGGTGTGGACGCGCGTCAAGCGGCAGGGTAAGGTCCCCACTGGCGCGGGCAAGGGGCCGCGGCCGTGCATGCCGCCCCGAGCGCACAGGCGCAACGGCAGCGAAGGCAGATGTGCTCTCTTGCCGTCCAGTGGGGGAAAGCAGCCTGCGGCGACGTAAACTAGAAACCAGTTGTGGGCGGGAGGGCCTTGTGGGCCCCTGGATCTGGATCCGTATCTGCCCTCCGGAGGCCCCACCAGCGTCGACAGCGCAGCCCCGAGGCCCACCAGCGTCGCAGTTGTCCCTCCCTGCCTGCCCTCCCGACCCTCTCGCCTGCTGACCCGACCCACCCTGGCGGCGCCTGGCTTCGACCCCTGCCGCCCGGCACCGCCCCGCCCCGCCCCGCAGTGCTGTCCGGCTGGCAGCACGCGACGGTGATGTCGCTGCAGCACCTGACCACATGCACGCGGCTGCTGCGGACCCGCGCGGAGAGGCGGCTGCTGGCCGGGGTGATGCAGGCCTGGTCGGCGTTCGCGTCGGCGGAGCGCCAGCGACGCGAGGAGTGGCCCGTGCTGTGCAGGTGCGCCCGGGCGCGTTGCTGCGTGTACGGCGTGTGTGCAGCCTGTGTGCGTGTGTGCGGCGTTGCGGGTGTGTGCGGCCGTGCGTGCAGAGGGGTGCGTGCGCGCGGGCGTGGCGGTGCACTGCAATGGACCTGGGGTGGCGCGGGTGGCAGGCACACAGACGAGGTGGTGCTGTTGGCGCGCTCCGTTTGTTGCGCGGAGAGGACATGGCGCCGTTCAGGGTTCCCGCGCGTGGCGCTGTACGTCGATGCGTGCGCGCGCACGGGTCCCTTCGCACGGCACCGTCCAAGTAGGCTGCCGCTAAGGAATCCAGGGAGCGTCCACACCGGCACAAAGAAGCGCCGCACGTGACTGGGGACGTGCGGTGGGCCCCTGGCCTGGCAGTGCCAAACGCGTACCGTGTGCGTTACCCCGCCAAGCGCTGCCGGGCTGCCGGCGCCCCGCCCTCCTGTCCTCCGGGCCCGCAGGGTGTTCTACGCCTGGCGCACCCTGGTCCAACCGGCGGGCCGCGCCGCCGCCGCCGCTGCGGCCGCCGCCGCGGAGCTGGAAGCGGAGCGGCACCATCACGCCGCCGCTACAGTTGGCCCTCCATACGCCGCGGCTACACTGCCACCGCTGCCGCCGCGCGCTGGCTCCGTCGCCGGCCGGGCGGACACCGAGTCCGGGCTGTCCTCCCCGGCCGCCTCTGTGCGGACCTCCCACGCCTACTCGTTAGGGGAGGTGGAGGAGCTGCGCGGCCAGGCGGGTGCGCTGGCGACTCAGAACATGGCCTGGCAGCAGTGGTACAACCGGATGATGCAGACGGGCGGCCTGGCGGGGTTGTCCGGCGGAGGCGCCGGGCCCATCCTGCTGCCGATGCCGCCCAGCATGATGGTGGCGGCGGAGGTCGGCAGGGAGAGCGGCGAGGCGCTGCGGGAGCGGCTGGAGCGGTTGGAGGTCGCGGTGCGGCGGGAGCTGGGCGAGGGAGGGCGGGAAGGGGCGGCGCCGCCGTCCACCAGCACGGCCGCCTCGGCACGTGCGGTGAGTGCCAGCTGCCGCCCGGAGCCGGGGCCCCAGTCGCAGGTGCGACAGACCACCGGCGGCGGCGCGGCAGCGGCCGTGGGCCGCGCCAGCGGCGCGCCCTTCCCCAACGAAGCGCAGGACTCGCCCACCGGCGCCGCCGCAGCCACCACCCAGCCCCTGCCGGCGTTGGCAGCAGCGGCATCGTCAGCCACCACGGTTCCTGCACCAGCGCCGGCAGCGTCCGTGCCGGGCGAGGGTGCCGGTGCGGTCGGCGCGGCGGTGCCGCAGCAGCTTCCGGCAGCTGCTCCGGCGGCGGTGCTCGCCCCCCCGGAGGCCCCGCAACACCTGCAGCCGCAACTGCAGCAGCAGCAGCAGTCATCCTCGTCGTCGTCGTCGCCTACGTCCATGCCACCTCCTCGGGGGCCCAGCTACCGGATGTTCAGCGCCAGCGTGCCCCCCGAGCCGGGCCCGCTGTACCAGATCCGGCAGGGCGGCACCACCACCGTGGGCCGAGCCAGCAACCGCTCCCTCAGCAGCCTGGAGGCCCCCGACTCGACCCCGTCCAGCAACGGCGGCGCCGCCCCCGCCGCCGCCGCATCTGTGCACGGCCCGCAGAGCCCCACGGCACCCGAGTCTGCACCGCAGCCGACCGATGCCGATGTGGCTGCGGCTGCGATGGCTTCCTCGCAGGGGACGGCCACATCCGCGCCGGCTGTTGCCCCAAGCTACCAACAGCCAACCCAGCTGGGTTCCCAACAGCAGCAGCAGCAACCCCAGCAGGAACCCCAGCAGCAAGAACCCCAGCAGCAGCAGCCCCAGCAAGAGCAGGAGCCCCAGCAGCCGATGCTGCAGCACAGCCCTGGCTCTTCCAGCTCCTCGCGGGTCCTGGAGCCCAGCGCGCGGCCCGAGCCCGGCCCGCTGTTCCAGATGCGGGAGGGCGGCGTCACAACCGTCGGCCGCGCCAGCAGCGGCTTCCTCGACGCCCTCGCCCCCGAGCCCGCCGCCGACCCGGCCGCTGCGGCGGCGGCCGCACAGGCCCAGCCGGACCCTGCCGGCGGCATCGCGCAGCTCTCCGCCGCGCATCCGCCACCGCCACCGGCGCCGCCCCTGCCTCCGCCGGGCCTGGCGCGGTCCTCCTCTCCCCTGGTCCAAACCGCCAGCTGCGCCCCCGAGCCCGGACTCCTGGCCCAGATCCGCCAGCACAGCGGTGGCGGCAGCAGCAGCACCAGCAGCAACCTCGGCGGCCGAGGCAGCAGCGGCGCCATCAGCGCGGTGGAGCCAGCCGAGTGGGCCGCCGCCACCGCGGCGGCGGCAGCTCCGCCGCCGCCGGCACACACCCTCCAGGTCGTCCTGCAGCCCCACCCGCGCCGGCGCTCGAGCTCCCGCTCTCGCCGGCGCTCGCCGTCCTCTCGCGCCGTCAGCGCCCACGCCGCCAGTCCCCGGGCCAGCAGCGGCTCCGCTGACTCCGCCGCCGGCTCCTCCCCCTCCTCGGAGGACACCGCCAGCCTGGCCAGTCCGGGCTCGCTGCAGGACTGGTCGCGGCGCACCACGGCAGACCTGACGGAGGCAGTCGCGGAGGCGGAGGGCGAGCCGGAGGCGGGCGCCGGAGGAAGCAGAGCAGCCGGAGGCGTGGAGCTGGCGCTGCGACGCAGCGCTGCGGAGCTGACGCTGCTGGGCGCGGCAGGCGGCGGAGGCGGAGGCGGTGTCTGTAAGCAGGGCGCGGCGGAGGCGCGGTGGCGCGGCGGGTCGGCGCGTCCGCCGTTCCCTGGGAACGGCGGCGCGGTGGCGCCGGCGCATGGCGCGGTCGAGGCGGAGGGTCGTGCGCCGCGCCGGGGGCCGCTGCCGCTGAGTCCAATCCCTTCGCCATCCGATCGGTCGGAGTGGCTGGACGGAGGCAGCAGCGGTGGTTCCGGGGTTGTGTACCTGGGGGCGGGTGCGGACGTGGGGCGGCGGCTGCAGCAACAGGCTCTCCTTGAGCTGGGGCAGCCGCAGAAGCGCCAGCGCCCGGGCAGCCCCCCAAGGGGCCCGCAGCTCACCCCGGCGGCGGCGCAGGGCCCTTCGCCGCCGTACCCGCTCGAGCCCGGCGGCGGCGGCGCCGCCGCCACCACCAGCTTTGGCGGCATGCGCGTCGTTGACGTAGTTGCGGCTGAAGCCGACGAGGCAGCGCGGCGCCCGGCGGGGCCCACCGGCCCAGGCCTAGGCGCAGGCGCGATGGTGCCGTGTATGCCCCCGGCCTCGCTGGCCCGTATGAGCGACGCATCCCTGGACGTGTCCGGCCTGCCGGCGGCGCCGGCGCACCAGCCTGCCGCCCACGGCGGCACCGCGGCGCACCAGCCGGGCAGCGGCTGTGACCCCGCCACGGCGGGCTTGACCTTCTTGCCACCCCCGCCGCCGCCAACTGGCATTGCCGGGCAGTACGCTGCGCCCGCCGCCTTCCCCTGCCAGTCGCAGGAGCCGCAGTCGCAGCCGCAGTCCCAGCCGCAGTTCCACCTGCAGTTGCAGTCGCCGCCGTGGGTCCCTGTGGCCGGTGGCGTGGGTGTGCCGGGCGCCGTGTTCACGGCGGCCCCCGCCGCTCAGTCCGCCGCCTGGGTCCTGTCCGGGGCACAGCCAGCGACGCAGCCACTCGGGGCGCAGCCACAGCTGTTCCAGGCTCAGCCTCTGCAGCTGCAGCTGCCTCCTCCTCAGCAGCAGCAGCAGCATCCGGCCGGAGCTCCCCAGCCGCTGCTCCCCGCCGCATTTGCCGCCTCCCAGCAGCACCACCACCACCACCATCAGCCGGTAATCGACGGGCGCCTCTTTCTCTCCTCCCAGTCTCCTCCGACCCTGCCGCCGCAGCCACCGCCGCCTTACCCGCCGCCGCCGCTCCAGGCCCCGCCCCATCACCACCATCCCAACATGGCGGAAGTGGAGGCGCTGCTGGGGGAGCTGGAGGCCAGGTCCCGATCCGCAATGTCCTCGCCGCGCAGGCCAGGATACGCTGCCGCCGCCGGCGCCGTCGCCGGCGGTGCTTACGGCCCCGCCGCCGCGGCGTGGCGCGCAGCCAAGGCGGACACCAGCGGCGGCGCCGCAGCCGCAGCCGCCGCCGGGTCGTCCCTCGGCCTGCAGGGCCTGGACGGAATTGATGCGCTGCTGCTGCGGGCGTCAACGCTCAGCGCCCCAGGTGCGCCCATCTTCACGCCACGCGCCGGCGTGGGGGGGTCAGCGGTGGCAGCGGCGGCGCCCGCTGCTGCTTCGGACGCCTCCAGCGACGGCGGCAGCGAGCCCCTTCGCGCCGCCGCCGCCTCCGGCCCGGCAACAAGCAGTCAACACGCGGAGGAGCTGGCCGCCGCCGCCGCCGGCGTGTTGCCGGGCCGCTCCGATGCGGGCGGCGCTGGATCGTCGTCAGCTCCGCCCTCGGAGGATGGCGCCGCGGCGGCTGCTGCGACCGTGGACGCAGTCCAGGTGCGCGACGCGGTACACCCGGTGGATGCGGCGCTGCGGCGACTGGAGGTGGCCAGCGCGAAGGCGCGTGACGCGGCGGCGGCCTGGTCGGCGGCTGTGGGCGAAGCCGAGGCGGCGGACGCCGCGGGCCCGCACGGCGATCAAGAGTCGATTGCTCGCACGGCGGCGGCGCCGACACCGGCACCGGCACTTGACCACCACCGTGGTGGTCCCCGCGCAGTCGGTGCAGGTCTCCAGCCCTCCGCAGCCGCGCGGCAGCTGCTCTCGGCCACTGCCGCTGCGGCGGCGGCGGTGGCCGGCGGCCGCGGTGCCGCACCACAGCCGTCCATCGGCGGCAGCAGCGGCAGCAGCGGCGGCAGCAACTCCGCGGTGGCGGCCCTGCTAGCGACCTTTCTCCCCAGCGCTGAGGAGCTCATCCGCCGCCAGGGGCCGGCCTCAGCCGGGTATGCACCACCACCGCCACCACCGCAGCAGCAGCAACAGCAGCAGCAGCAGCTGCGGCTGCACCTCGTGGGTCTTGAGTCCTCGGGCGGAGACGGGGACGTGGAACGGGACAGCCTCAGCGGCGATGCGGGCGACGAGAGCGACGCCTCAGCGACCGCTGCGCGGGCTGCGCTGCGGCAGGCGCTGCGGAGCCAGCCGGCGCGGGCCGCGCTGGCGCCGGGGCTACTGCCGGTGCAGCGGCAGCCGCATCAGCAGCCCCAGCCGGCGCGCGGGCCGCTGCAGTCGACTGGCCCTGGCCGCCGGCCGATCGTGCCGGGCTTCGGGTTGAGCTCCTCCGCTTCTGAAGTGGAGGCGGAGGAAGCGGAAGCGGAGGGCATCTGCCCCGCCTGCGGCTCGCCGACACGCACGCAGCGCCGGCCGTCGTCTCCGCCGACGCGCTACAGCCCCGAAGCGGCGCAGAAGCCGCGCAGCCCGGGCGAACCCAACAGGCGGTACGTGCAGTGGGGTGAGGGCGACGCGGCGGCGGCAGGCGGCGGCGGCGGCGCTCCTGTAAGGGCCCCGCCGCCTGAACGCTCGACGGACGCAGGCGCGACGCTGCGGCGGCAGCTGCCGCCCCACCTCCTGCCGCCCAAACTGCACCTCCCTCCCCATCCGCCACATCAGCAGCAGCAGCTGCTGCCGCGGCCGTATGTTGATCCGCTGGAGGAGGTGGCGGAACTGGCGAGGCGGCGGGGCAACATGCAGCTGGCAGCCACGCTGGCGACCCTCACCCGGGATAACATCAATGGGGCGCGCGGGTCCGCCGCCGGCGGCCCCGGCCTGCCGGCAGCGGAGGAGCGGCCGCTGCTGCTGCCGGGGCAGGGGGACGTGGGCTCGCCACGCTGGGAGCAGCACCACCACTACCACCACCACTACCACCACCAGCAACAGCCGCAGCGTCAGGAGCGGCAGCAGCCGTACCCGCTGCAGCAGCAGCACAGCAGCAGCAGCTGGGGCGGGGCGGGGGGAGGCAGCCTGGCGCCGCCGCTGTTGCTCCCGATGCAGAGCTGGCCCCATGGGGATGTCAGCATGGCGGGCCTGAACTCTGCTGCGTTGGCTGCGGTTGCGCAGACGCTGCAGCAGCAGCAGCAGCCGCTCCGGCAGGCGGAGCTGGACCTGGGTGGAGCACAGCTAAGCCGGGTCGGCTCGCCTCCTCGCCACGCCCCCCGCAGCGCCGCGTTCGCAGATGCGCTGGAGCGCGCGCGCCTGACCAGCAGCCAGCCACCGCCGCCCGTTTCCCTGCCGCAGCCCGTGCCCAGCGCCGACAGCCGTGTCAGCAACACCGGTGAAAACAACATGTGCAGAGGGGCAGGCGGCGACAGCAGCAGCGGCAGCGACGGCACCTCTGCCGCCAGCGTTTCCGACGGCGGGGGCGGCGGCGGCAGCAGCGGCGGCAGCGTTTGCGAGGCCGTCGCCGGCGGGTTCGACCCCGACCCGCTCCACTCGCCGCTGCGCGGTGTGCTGGGCGAGTGTCGGCGGCTGCAGAGCTGCGCGGCGCTGCGGGAGGCGGAGGGTGATGCGCTGGTGCGGGATGTGGTGGCGGAGCTGTCGCCCAGGTCGGCAGTGGCGGCGGCGCTGCAGGCGATAATCAGCGGGCAGACGCAGAGTGGCAGCGGCGGTGGCGGCGGGGGCGGGCCTGGGGCTGGGCCTGGGCGGCGGCTGCTGGCGCCAGCGGGGCGTCGTGTGTAGTGATGTGGGTTGTGGGTGGTGTCGGAGTGTGCGGTTTGGATTAGCAGGACCGTGAGACGGCGGTTGATGGTTGCCGGGTGGGCGGTCCCGTCGTTCATCACCCCAAACAAACCCGAACACCCCGACCTTCCGCTCCCGGTAAGTGTGTCAACACAGAGCACACGCAAACGCGGCAAGGTGTTTTGGGTTGCTTGGTAATAATTGTCGTGCCCCTGTTGCTGTTGGAAAACACCCCGCCGCCACGCCTCACCCGTTCTCCCGGCGGGGCCTTCCTGCCGCCATGAGCGTGCGACAGGTCATTGCCTGTTGTGAACTTTTGGAGGGTGTGGCTTCCTCGGGGACGTGACATTAAACGACTTGTTTACTGTATTGGGTGTGTTTGGCGAAGCAATTTGTGCGGGTGCGAAAAACGGTACACCAGCGGAGGGGCGGGTGGTCGTTGGCGTGCGGGTCACGTCGTGGTCCCTCTGCGGTTACGAGCGATCGCAAAGGATACGTACACGTGCGGTGGCAGGAGCGCGTGGCAGCGCCGGCCGGAGTGTGGCTCGGTGGCCCTTGCAATACGTGCTGCTTGGGGCGGGAGGGAATACTGTACTGCACTGTACTGTACTGTACTGTACTGCGGCCATTGAAGTGTTCTTGGGGTTTGTGTGCACCGTACTCGCATGGAGGGTGCCGTATAGAGGTGGCACGCGTACCGGCGCCTGAAGGGGGCCGTACGATGGCGTTAGGGTGGCGCGTGGCCGGAATGGTCCGATACAGCCGGGCTTCGACAGAGGGCGACACTCCGCCACGATCGGAGAGCGCCCGCGCCCTGACGGCCACGACCGCCTTGAAAGACCTCTATCCAAGTTGCGTATACGGTATTGCGGCGCCGTGTTTGTGTATCCCGTTATCGGGAGATAATGCCAAACACATGGGATACGGTACCCGCGCGCGCATGTGGCCTCAATATGGCCCATACACAGACATGCATCAGTGCATTGAGCCAAGGATGTTGTTGTGTCGTATTGCTGCCGTACGGTGATGCCACGTAAGCGGGTGTGCAGCCGTTATTGCTCGGTGAGCCTGGCTGCGCGGTACCCGGACTGCACCAAGTGCCTGCTTGCTGGGTTGATGTACCGTGTATGTGTTCCCGCGCGCGCTTTGCGTAATTTGGATTAGGTGACGCATCTGGTGGGGCGGCGGCGCTACCCGAACAGCTAGCTTGCTTGCTTGAACTCGCACGATACGATGCGACGTGTTCTTCTGTCGCTAGAGACTGCACGGCGGCGGGCGTTAGCTGCACCCCGCTCCCCACCCGGAGCGAAATCCTGCTGCGCTAATCCTGTGTTGCTGCGGAACGAAGGACGGAAGGACGGTGCCTGGCAGCAGCCAAACGCGACCCGTGTGATAACACGGGCAACGGCGGGGACGTATCGTTATGTGTTGCCGCTGTCAAGGCAGGACTACAGGCGCAGGCTCACAAGCAACATCGTAGTAAAGCGTTCGGGACCCACGCACCCATCCAGCCTGCAGCCCTGCACCCAAGCCGGGCTACACGGCAGCAGATGAGCCGCACCAACCAGCCTTTGTGCATTGATGCACACACGCACGCGCGCGCCGTTCGTTGGACGGTTTGGTCGCGTTGTCCGCAGCAAATCTGCAAAGCGCCATTTGCCTCGCCCTAGGACAGCGCTCCGGCCCGACACGCACGCAGGCTGTCAGTGCCAGGCACTCGTTATCACGGCTCGCGAGGGTGGCTAAGTGGGGGGACGGGGGAGAGGTGAAACGAACACTACTAGATCGGGGCACTGGTGTGTGTGCTGGCGCAGCCGCACGTACGGACGTACGCGGACTGTCGCGGAGACGATGGACTCTTTGCGTGAGCGGGTGGAGTGCCGGTGGGGCGCCGCAACGCCATCCTGGTTGCATTTCGTTGATTGTGTTAGTTTGTTGGGCCGTACGTTGGATTCGGTAGGGAGCTTCCGCACCGTCGGAGCAATGTGTAGGGCTTGAGCAATATTTCGGGTGGTGCTGTCTTGGGGGGAGGAGAGGGGCGGATTTTGTTTCGAGGGATTTGGCGGGCTAGGTTTGGGTCTCGGATGGCTTTGGGAATTTTGCAGCAAAGTTCGGAGTAGTGACCCAAATAATGATTCCACCCGAAACGTCGTACAGCACAGCACAGCACGAGCGCAGCATGTTCCTTTGCGCAAAGCTTCGGAAAGGCATCCTTACCTGTCTAGTAAAATTCTCGGTCGGGCCTCCTCCGTCCGGCCCACACTTACCCGCTCTCACTCGCTCGCGCATTAACAAGTAAGGCCGTGCGGTATACATCCGTCATGTCTCAAGCCCCCCACACTCAGACTGGGCATACATGATACTTCTCGTATCATTTATGGACGGATGCATAAGTAGGACGTGCTTTATATATCTTACTGCGCCGGGGAAGTCGTTATAAGTTCAAGGGGCCAAGCCAGGATTATCACCGTACACGCACCCGCCACCCGCCCTGTAAAATTGCAAAAAATATAAAAATAGAAAAATAAGCGAGGAGCTTGCGCGCTGGCGAAATATTACCCAGCGCACTCAGCTGGTTGACAAGTAAAAAAAGGTCGTCAGGCGACTCGTGGACGTTTCGAAGGATGTAACGTGCAACCAAGCCAAGCAAGCCGGCGTAGTGTTATGAAGGAACACACGCATTACACAGAGGACATCGTTATATATTAAATTAATATTACAGAACTATGCAAGATACATCCTCCTACATCCTTCATTCCATCCTCACACAATCGAGTGACACACGAACTAGCGCGCATTCGAGGACTGCAGCGAGTGTCGCGAACGCGGGCCTGCGAGCTGGCAACAGTCCCTTCACATGCGGACGTCCCGTAAACCTCCCTGGCCTCTGCTGCTGGCCGCCGGCGTGCTCCTAACAACCGCATTCTTTCAGCGGGAAGCAGCTTCCCTTTACTTCGAAGGATACGACTGTCCCTTCCGTCTGTTCAATGGCGACGGCGTGGAGGTGGCGGAGATCCCCGTCGATTATGTGAACCAGCAGACGGGAGAATACATCAAAGGCGCGTCACGACTTACCACCGTTGTGCCTGCCGGTAATGTCAGCGACCCGCGTTTCTACACTGTGCGGCTGGAAGAAAACCTGCCAACGTCAGGACCGGCAACCTGGTTCCTCTCAAACACCATCTTTCACACCAATTTCTCAGCCACCCAATCATTCTTGACTGGCAGCGATGGAAGCAGCAGCAAGTGCTCCGATCCTGGAAGCACTTTTTCGAATAATAACTTCGAAAATGTTACGTGGCACCAACCTCCATTCCACATCTTCATGCCATATTGGGTCAAACCCAGTAATTTTACGTTCAGCTGCACACCCGTGAACATGACCCTTCTGAGGTCGTACCAGGCCAGTAACGGCTCTATCTATTGGGCGACATCACGTCGGGGTCTGGTGTCACCCAACAATCCGAACAACACCGTGTGCCCTGGCTCTACCATTCACTGGGGATACGTGAGCGGATTCTCAGTGAGTTGCTGTCGGAGCCCGCAGCAATCGGCGGCGGAGTCTCTTGCCAAGAGACTGTCAGGCGGCATAGTCAGCAGGATCAAAGCACCGCCGCCCGACGTCCTGCTGCTGCCCGTCATGATCGTCGCCACTACGGGGGCCGGCTTGCTGCTAGTGTCCGTATCGGTGCTCGTCATCGTGCTGCATTGCTACAAAAAGGTAAAAATATGTACGTACTTGGATAATTATGAACGCACATGCAAGTGGTATATAATCGGCATACAGTAATTATTATTAGCGACCCGCACCTACCCGCATGCATGCACCCCCTAAATCCATAAGGCGGATGGCAGGCACTCCGTCGCATGCACCCTGCTGATTTTTATACCATACGGCATGCTTATTACATAAGAAAGTGCCGTGCGTCACGCCCTCAATTGAAAGCGTATGTGTGTATGTCGCTGCCTTTATGTGCCTGCTGCTAGCTCCTTACAGCGCTAGCTCTCCGAGGTCTGCCGTACCGGTAGTTTGCCTGGAATATTAGTAAAATAGATCGTATGTAGTATGGTGGATGTGCTACGCCCCAAACTATCTATCTATCTATCTGAGACGCTCCAGCTGCTCCGGCGACAGTTGGTCCAAATCACTCTTTCATTCGTTGCTTGCTTAGGCTAGGTGTCCACTGCCACATTTGTTGAATGTTGGCCCACCGCCCGCCCCCATACGTCAACCCTTGTTTCTCCCCTCACTCTCAGGACGGTTATAAGGTGGAGGTGGTGGAGGTGGTCCAAGAAGCACCCCGCCAGCAGGACGCATAGCTTATTTACGATATGGTCGAGTGGAGAATTTTGGAGAAAGCTCGGTGCATGGAAGCTAGCCAGACAGGTGGTACCGACCCCGGGCGGGGTACACACGTACATACGTACACACGTACGTACGCTCACTGCGGCGGCAGCGGTGATACGTAGGCACGAATGAATGCACCCGTTCGTCGGTTATCGTCCCGTCCAGATTGGTAACGTGGCTATCCCGTATGCCCCGAGGTGAGACAGGACGAATACGGCCTTGCTGAACGAGTGAGTGGGTGATGAGTGGGTGAGTGAGTGAGGTAGGGCCGCGCGGACGGACGGACGGACGGACGGAGGCCCGGACGCAGTTGGTGGAAAGAGTGGGGTGGTGGACGGATTGATCGCGCGGCGGTGGGGGGAGGGAGGGAGGGAGGGTCTTCAGTTTGGGCCGCCACCCTGGCCTACCTGCTGCTAGCTGCCGATCGGTCGATGTACCGTATCTAGGGTCGGGTGGAAACCTGCTGCACGCACGCTCGGTGACACCCGGTTCTCACCTTCCCAGTTGCCATCGATCAACAGTACAGTATAGAATGTATAGTACACTTCAGATCAGATCAGTCCAGTTCAGTTCATCAGGGTAGCTGCGCGATCTGAGACGAGTCAGCCGGCCGAGATGACGGACAAGGGGGCCGGGGCGGAGCAGCAGGCGCCAGGCGGGGGCGTGTATGTCGACGGCAGTAATAAGGTCGGTTGCGATCTTGCGACCCCACTTCCACTCCGTTCGTTGTAACATATGTATGTGTAGTCAGTGTTTGTGTATGTGGTACGAGCGATGGCCCACAGACATTGGGCAGTGAGGGGCAGCCAGATGTACGTAGCAAGCCAGCTAGCTAGCGTGGAGAAGACAGCAGCAGCAGGGGGTCTCTGATCCCCCGGGGCCAGCGAGCTGCATTCCACGCATGTCGTACGATCTAACCCCCAATAGCTAGATAGCTAGATACCGGTGGCCCAACCCACGGCTCCAAGCGGACGAGGGTGCCGCCGTACGGCGGACTAACAAGGCAGCTGCCGCGCACATGCAACGTACGACAGCGGATGGGTTTGGTACGGCGGATGGACAAGCGCAATGCTGTATGCGGAGGGTAATATTAATTGTTGGCATCAAAGATTTACATCAGTTGCTGGGCCCCAAATAGAGCCTCGGAAGGGCCACCGACTACGTACTAACGTACGGCCATCTCCCTCCCCGATCGCCCGTCCGGGAGCGAGCGAGCAGGCGCCGAAGCAAGAAAGGTCGAAATAATGAACGGAAATGCACGACACTACACTCGGCTCACTCGCTCGTAAAGCCATGGATGGATGGATGCGTACGATGCGTCATGTATGTTTGGGGGGGACGGCGGACGACTGATCGATCGAGCACGGACAGGCATTTGCAAGCACGCACGTCAAATCAATATATTTGTGACATCTAAAGTATATATGCTATGCGCGCGTCAAACCTAGGACAAGCAAGAGGCCGTCGTCACAGCGAACCACGCATAAGCCTCACCACTCAATGACGTTAGTTACGGTGCACCGCGTGCCGCCCGCCGGTAGCTAGCTAAATTGCTCGTACTACTCGTACCAGCCAGGGTACGACACGCCGCTACAACGCAAATCTACAATCTAAAGGCAATCAAGGGAGCTAGCTCGTTCCTGACTCACTCGCTCCAAATATCACCTCGCTCGCCAGCTAGCGGTTCATCCACCTACCCCTACCTACCCACCTACCTAGGCGCCCTTCTGGAGTCCAAGCAGCCCAATCATGGCGCTGCCGACGCTAATAACGTCAAACGTGTCAAGCTCTCATCATTATCTTGTGCCCGCCGGCGCCCCACATCCCCTCACATCGGGTGGGGCCCTAGCTAGCCAGCCAGGCAGGTTGGCATGTTGTCGAGATGTGTGGGTCCAACTAATTTGTCCGTACGGTACGACAATCATCACCGTCCGCATAATCCTAGGGCGGGGAGCACTACCACACGGACAACGTAACCGACTACAACTCTAAACAACGCGGGTTGGAGCTACGAATGGTTATTGTCGTCACGAGCGGAAACACACACACACACACATACACGTACACATAACTAGCGGGTGTTGGGTGGCTCGTCCCCTCCATTGGGGGCCCTTCAACATTGCAAATCACGCATCAAGCTAGTAATCGAAATCACGTCGTCAGCGAGCGAGCAATCCACATATCTGTCTATCTATCTATCTATCTATCTATCTATCTATCTATCTATCTATCTATCTATCTATCTATCTATCTATCTATCTATCTATCTATCTATCTATCTAGCTAACATTTCTCGCGGCGCAGCGCAGCGGTAAGGGCGCTTCGCCGCACAGCGGGGCGCGTGCTGCCGCCGCCCACTGCCGCGGTGCCCTGCTGCACCACCACCAGGCCCGGGGAGGCAGAGGCAGGGACCGGCGCCGCCGCTCCGAAACCCGGCGGCGGTCCGCGGCGGCAGATGCGTCCGGAGGCGGGCGCGCACGACGATGTGGCAACCGCGGGGGCGGCGGGGGTTGCGGGCGCGGAGGCCGCGGCGCCGAAACCCGGCGGCGGTCCGCGACGGCAGACGCGTTCGGCGGCGGGCGCGGGCGCGTAGGCGGATTCTGCGGCTGCTTCTGCTGTTGGCTCAAATCCCAGTACCCGGTCCTTGGGCACCACCTTGCGCAGGAGGGCCGATATGTCCCGCTGCACCTGGCGGCGATAGTGCCCCTCGCGCTGAGGGAACCTGTCGTACAGCTCCCAGTACACCGCATTCGGGCAGGTGTCCTCCGGGCGGTTCTCCCGGAAGCCCCAGTTCCACTGCCGCAGCAACACGTCGACGGCCGCCTGGGGGACCGCCCATGGAGGAAGCAGCAGGGGCGCGGAGGCGGAGGCGGAGGCGGGGGAGGGGGAGGGGGAGGAGAACGAGGCGGCGGGGGAGGCGGCGGCGGCGGCGGCGGACGAGGAGGAGGCGGCGGGCGAGGAGGAGGACGCGGACGATGAGGGCGAGGACAGGTCCGCTGCCGGAAGGCGGAGAGGCGTTACCAGGCCCGTGGTGGTGGTGGGGGTGGTCGTGGGGTGCGGCTGGTGGCTGCAGTAGCCCGCCGAGGGGCGATCGTCGGCGGAGGTGGTGGTGGCGGGGGTGGTGGTGGTGGCGGTGCTGCTGCTGCTGCAGCCCGGGAGGGAGATGCGGTGCAGTGGGGATGAGGAGGCGCTGGTGGTGGGGCTGGACGAGGATGAAGGCCCTGACTCGTCGTCGCTTACATTGGCCGTGCCGCACCCTGCAAATCATACGGAAGGCACATAGAGCGGAGAGGGGGCGACAACGTAAGCAAGGAAGCAAGGAGATTCCGCCACACGTTGCAGTATTCATTTTCTGCCCGGCGCCACGCGCATGCGCAATCACTGATGAACTAACATGCACGGACAACCCACGGCCCCACGGCACTTATGGAGAACGCGCCTGCAAGCTCACCGACATTTCAACTTTCATCAAAGTATTTACCTGACGGCGAGCTTCGCGTGGTCGCGAGGCCGCAAGTTGTGCGACGGCCTCCGATGACCACGATGCATGCTCGCCCGCGGGGCACAAACACCTGCAAAGTTTGCCACCAGAGGAATGTGTAAGTCCTCGTGTATCAGCAAGAGACATGGATGCAGCATTCGCAGATTGGAACCCGGAAAAGGGCACAGTGACTCGAACGGCCCATGCATGGTTGGGGTGACCGGACAAAACCGAAGCATGCGGCGAGCCACCCCCATGTAAATTAATGTCTTGCGAACGTCTTATAACATAGCTGCCATCGGTTTCATGCTTACCGGTAGTGGCAGATATCCGCCGGCAGTTCTTCCGGAGCGTAAACTTGATGAACCAGTCGAGACTGGACTGGTAAGCGGCGTCCATGTCGAGCTCAGCAAAATTAAAATTGATAAACCTTTATAGGTTCAATTGGTTTGTGCGTTAGAGGAAAGTGAAAGGCCGCGATGACCTCCTCTTCGTCTGGCAAAGGACACAGCAGGCCTTAAACCCTGTGAGCTATTTCGAATAATGTAAGCAAAGCGATCCAATGGCGGACCCGTTGTTGTGTGGGATAATGTTTACGTGGGTTTTAATCAGGCAATAATGCGGCGGACTCTATTGGCCAGACAATGGTGAGTAACCAAAGGCTTAATTGAATCGTAGAGGACAGATAGTACAATTGCTTGTGATAATGATGCTAGAATGTCCATACAAAACGCGTTTATCAAGTGCACGACAGGCTGTACGACAACCGCCGCGAACTGAGCCAGAGGCGGGCGCGTACAGCTCTGCCACTCCCACGCACAACTATTCTGACGCGTGTCTAGGGGCTGATCACCTGGCACTTTCCAATGCCGTTTTGATAGAGTCACCTAACCCCCACACGTGCCGCCAGCTCTGGCCACTGCTGCTTCTGAAGCACCCGCGCCTTCTGCTCGCTCCTGAACAGCCCAAAACTCCCAGCACGGCATAGCATGCATCCGAAGTGCGGTCATGGCTGGCAATTCCTTTCGGCGCGTTTTAACAATAATGACATGATTAAACATTTTCATTGCCGCTGCCTACGTAATGCTTGCATGTCCCCCGCCGGCGTGGTTTTGGTCGTGGTTTGGGTTTAGGGGGTTTCTATCGCCCCGCCCGCCCCGCCCGCCGTGTAAGGCTCCCTTGGTTGGTTACTTCATTCACACAACCATTGCACCGCAGAAGCTCCGCCTGATGATGTACATGACTGCTGCAAAAAGACCGACGCTCGCGCGCGCAAACAGATGCGACATACGCACCCGCCGCCCCGACCTCTCCCTTCCCCCCCTGCCTGCTGCATGGGATGGGGACAGACGTGCAGACGTGGCGTTGCGTGGGGGCGGATGGGAATGCGGGAATCGGCCAGCGGGGCGGGACGGGGGCGGACCAGCGGAAGGAAGCGATTATTCGGCGCGAGCGTAAATGACTGCTGCTGCTGCTGCTGTCCCTCGCTTGGTTAAGCTGCCAACGGATGACCTCCGTCGCTATTCAGAAAGTCGTAAATAAGCCGAACGAACTTACTGCCCGTAGATACAAGTAAGGGGGGCAGCAATGACGATGAGGTTTTCGTTCATGCATACCAACGTGCGTGGCCGCTGCACCAACCAACTCATGCCGGCGGGCAACAAAGGCCACGTGGCATGCAGCAGCAGGAGGGCTGGGGCCCCTTCACCACGCTACGCTATACGGACGCCCACCCACCGAGCGAACAATCGAGCAATGCCATCACCAACACATTATTGCAGCCAGCCAGCCTACCGAGCGAGCAAGGTGACACGTTCGTTCGTTGCCCGACATGGCGCGTCGCGCTCCAAACCGCGCAGCAGCAGAAACTGCGTGTGGAGAGGTCAGCAGCTGCACAGAGCGAGGCCTGTAATCCAAGAGTGCAATCGCGTGTGCCCTGATGACTCGCTGGAGGCGGCGTAAGCTGATCTATCGCGATGTTACAGAAACGCGTGGCCGCGTTTCGGCCCAAGACCTCCGCAGATGCGTGCTACCCCCGGCGGATGGATAGTCTACAGCACCATATACCTGAACGTATAGTTCAGCCATGTATTTAATCGGATGTACTGCGCTGCTCTGTGAGCTGCGGGCTCATAAACTCGCCGGCCGGCGTACGGCCGGCGGGACGCAACCAGGCGCAACCCTGGAGCGCAGATAGCTCCGATTCGCGCGCTGAGGAAGCTGGGCGGAAGTGCCCACCGACCTGCGGTTGGCAAACAGCCCGTTCAACCCAAATCAGCGGAAATCGTCTCTGCGAACGAATGCCAACCACAAATATCACATACAGACGCACCCGCCGCCTTCGGCTTGTGCCTTGCTTCCAGGTCGGCGTGGATGGGCTAACCGTCTCAACCGCTCATCAACGAACTAATCAACGCCGCAGCTGGGAACCTGCTGCAAGCCAATTTAATCAATCAGCAGTTGATCTATCGCTGTCATCTGAACACGCGCTGTGCCAACCCAAGCTCGTGACGTATCATGTATGTACGGCAGCAAGGGTTCGTTACTGGCACCCACCCAAGCCATCAGCCAACCAACTCCTACCTACCCCGCTGCACACGCAGGGGTGGAGCGGTGGACTACGCAGCCGAGCTTCCCAGCAGGCAGGACGGAACGGACGGCAATGTATGTCGAGATGACAGACATACAGTCGCGCTCCACAGTTGCATGTCAGAGGAGGACAAGGGACGAAGGCGCAGTCCTCTCGCTCGGTCACCAACCGCCTTCCAACGCCCGCTTTATTTCGGAGCTGTCGTCATGACCGCACACTTCTCTTAAAGCCACAGCTCCGAAACCCACCCGTCGGCCCCCTCCGTCTGCCATCCGCTGTGCATCCCCCCGCCCCCGACGACCTGCACAGCCCTCTTTGCCCCCCCCCTCCCGCGGCGACGCGGTCGCTGCGTCTAATCAGCGCGGTAAAGTTACAGGTATGTTCGGTAAGTATTGCTGGGTTCCGGGTCCGTTCGCTAACGCCGTCTCCGTCTCCGCTGCGGTATCATTTTTTACCCCCTACATACACCCGAGCGAGTCCATCATTTCCAACCCTTTCCCACCCCTTGTTTGCCTCTCCCCGCACCCCCGCACCCTCTTCAAGCTTATCCAGGGGAGGCTGGTAGCTGTACCGTATGTAACAGCCAGCAGGACCAATATCACGTGGGTGGGTGGGTGGGTGGCACTCACTCCCCGAATTCTCCGACCCACCCTTCCCCAACCAAACCCCAGCCCCAACGTTTCCCCGCCCTGCCCCCAACTCCTCCCTCCCCCCCCCGGTCCCCCCCACCCCCCAGGCCCCCATTGAGGTGGGTCTGCCCGACCCGGTGACTGCGGTGGCGGCGGGGGGAGGTACAGCACCTGCTGCCGCGTTGGCGGGATAATATACGAGCGGTACCTCACCTGCGTGGAGGCCGCGTGGAGGAGGGATGGATGGATGGGGGTCGGAAGGACCCAGTGGTAGTGATGATCGACCAGTGGAGGGAGGGTGGGAGGGAGGAGAGGGCGAGGAGAGGGAGGAGAGGGAGGGGAGGGGCCGGGCGATGCATGGGGTGAGCGCGGACGCAGTCAGGGGAGGGGGAAGGGGAGGGGGACATAAGGAAAAAGGACTCCTCCCCCTTCTCTGATTGCGTGGCCCAGCTCTGCCCTCGCCCCCTCCTCCGCCTGTTGGGGAGGTGACAGGGGCCGCCAGGGAGCTGTGGGCCCTGACCGGTAGATGGACTCGTAGGAAGGCGGAGCTGAGTGGGGTAGGCTGCTGTGACGGGCCCGGCAGTTGTGGAAACGAGCGGTGGTGGTGCAGCGGTTTCAGCTATGGCTTGTGGTGCCCCCCCCGGATCCGTATCATTTTCTAACCCCCGGATCCGTCCCTGCGCGTGGGATGATGTGGCTTTGGCGGCTCTGGCGGCGCTGGAGCGTGGCCGTCAACGCATGTACCGGGGGGGTGCTCCCGCCGCCTCCCTTGCTCGGGCTCAGTTGGTCGGCGTTGGTGCCGCGGTTGTTGCCGACTTCTGGGCCCGTGTCGCGTCGTTCGCGGCCCTTGGGACCGCGCCGGCTGGTTGGGAGGCGGTCCCGGCGGATCACCCCTTCCTCGCCAGCCAGGCGGGCCGTGTTGTGTTTGTCGGCCCTCCGGACTCTGTCTCCCCTCCCGGCTGCCCCTGACGGCTTCGGCGGGAGTGTTCCGTGGGCGCCTGTGTACTGCCCTGTGTTTGTTTTTGCCCTTGCTTGCCGTGTGTGTGCTTGTCTTCGTCGCAGTGGGCCCCCTTGTCCCGGGGTTGGCTCGGGTTTTGGTCGGCCTGGTGGCGCTGCGGGCTCGGTGCTGGGGGACCTGGTGGCCCCTCTCTTGTTTGTCTGGTTTCGTTCTCCTTGAGCTGATTGCGGCCAGTGGCCCTCTCTGTGCTGACCTGTGTTTGTGGGGTTCTGTGTTATGAGTTTTTCCGCTTTGCGCGTCGTGCGGGCTTGGTGCTGGTGGGCCTTGGAGGCTTTGCTTTCGGCGCCCCTCCGTGGGTGCCCCTGGGGTAGGATGAACAGTCCGTCTAGCATGTACGACTAGCAACCGATATGGACATCGGTTGCCCTTGTAATCCTTGCATACGAAAGATGTTACATCTGTGGGCCCCAAATAGAGCCTCGGAAGGGCCACCGACTACGTACTTACGTACGGCCATCTCCCTCCCCGATCGATCGCCCGTCCGGGAGGGAGCGAGCGAGAAGGCGTCGAAGCCAGAAAGGTCGAAATCATGAACGCACAACACTCGCACGCTCATAAATGAAGAGATGCATGCATGGCCATGGGGGCTACTACTGTCGGTCACGGGTACCAGCGAACAACGAACGGTTCCAGCAAGCAAGTGCGTCAAAGCAAGCAATAATGCGACATGTATGTGCGTATGCGCGCGCGGTAAAACATTGGCAGCTAATCGACACGGCGACATGCCTCGCCACTCATCAATAACGTCACGGTGCACCCCACGTCGGTGCGTGCCGGCCGGAACCTAGCTCATACGACTCGTTCCAGGGAATAATAATAATAATATTACGCCGGGCCAAAACCCTGGCGTGGTTTATGGGGGCGGGTGCGATGAGGCTCGACTAGGAGCCTGTACGCCGCCACCACCAGGGGAGCTCCACAAAAAACAACCTTACCCTACCCCTTGACGATTGGACGTGTAGCATGTGGGTCCCTCGAGGGAGCGTCGCCGTAGGACTATGTTATTCAGGTACTTGATTGCGAGGTCATGAAGGCGCGCGCAGCATTGTGTGGCAGTGTCTGGTGGCACGCCGAGCTCGGTGATAAGGGGCTTTAGGTCATTGCGGATCGTCCCACCGAATCCAAGTGTGATGGCTTCCTTCGGTGTATACCGCACTTTCCAGCCGTTGGCCTTGAGCCTGCGGGCTAGCTTCGCGTGCTGTTTTGCTTTTTGCTCATTCTTTTCATCATGTCGGAGGTCCCCTGTGTATCCTATCTCGATCACAAATACTGTGTGTTTTGAGCGGTCCGGTGGTCCGTTGTACGGTGTGGTTTGCTCTGTGGTCGATAGTGGTAGGGTCGGGATAAGAAGGAGATCTGGTCGCATTTTCTTCCTCTTTTTTTCCGGGATATTGGGTAAAAGCCATTTCGGCAGTCGAGTGCCAGATGAGTATTCCGGGCTGGCGTCTTCTGCACAGGCGTCAATGATGGTGTAGCATCCACCATACCTGCCTTTGTGTATGGTATCTGCGAGAAGCAGGGCAGCGGCGTTGTGCCGTTTTATGTACATGGCTATGTGACCAGTTTCTTTGCATCCTCCCAGAATATGTCCGCCTGAATCTGGTAGGCCGCATAGGGGGCAGGGGGCTTTGCTCTCCTTCGCGGTGTTGGTGTGCACTTCTAGGTGTTTTGTTGGTATGCCATACCGCTTGGCAAGGCCGGCGTGCCATAATTGGCCCCACCTGTAGTCGAATACTCGCTTAAAAAGGCTGTGTCCGCCTCCGCGGGTGATCGTCAAGTTGCTAGTTCGTGCGCAGAGTTTAGGGCTGGCTTTTTCCCATAGATCCGTATATACGCCCGAGGGCGTAAAGCCATGATGGGTGGTTTTGTTGAGGAGAATTGTTATGCCACGGTTGAGGTCGTTACCGTACAGCTCGGTCGTGGTTTGACGAAACCAGAAGATTTTATCGAAGGGGTTATTGTCACTTTCTTCGGTTAGTGTGGCTTCAGCATCGCCTTTTGCGACGGCGGTTGCCCCTTGGTCGGCTTTATCATTGCCGAGTGAGGCGTTAGCGTGCGCTTTGACTTTGAGTAGCACGGTTCGGAGTCCCTGTGAAGCCCTGTGCCATAGTAACTCGTCGATGTTAAGTAGCAGTTCCTTGTGTTTGCTAATGTGGAGTTTGGATTTTTCAACGATGGCACGCCGGGTGAGATGAAGAGAGGCTGCAGAGTCTGTAAAGAGGTACAGGCAGTCATCGTAGTTGGCGTATAACTTCAACGCTTGATGTATGGCAGCAAGTTCAGCGCGTGTGATGGTATTGGTGGGCCCCTTGCCGTTGGATGCCACATGGTGCAAACGGTCGGTGGCAGCGTCGTAGATGGCTGCCCCTAGGATGTTCAGGTCGTGTTCTGGGTCCTTGACACAGCTACCGTCGGTGTACAGCCCGATTTTGGGAGCATATCGTAGGCGGGTATGCACTGGTTGGCTGTCAGACAGGCGGCACCGCTGTCCTGGTGTTGTCCGCTCGATCTCCCAGGCTGTAGTGCTGAAGGCCGGGTTAGACTGCCCTTTTCGTAGTTCATGTAGGTGTCGCTTTGCCCACCGGGTGCGGTCTGGTGTTGGGCAGGGGCCAGGTGTTCGTTGGGGTTGGTCACGTCCCAGCAGGTTGTCAGTGTTCATTGCAATCTTAGGACCGATTGTGTGCGTAAGGAGAGCAAGGCCGCTGATGTTGCCGACTGCTATGACGTCGAGACCGGATTTGTAAGCCGTTGCGGCCGTCGTGCTTCCTCTACCCTGTTGCAATTTCGCGAGCTCATGGGTTGCTGGGACGCGACCTAGGCGCCGCACTGCGGGGTTTCCCATATGCTTGCTATATGGGCCGTTCAGGCTGTACTTCAGAATAAGGATAGTCAATGTCGGTTCAGGGTTGTCCGATGCTTCCTGTGCCGAGAGAATTGCCCAGGCAAGCGCATGGTTTGACGCCTCAGGGGTGGGGTCCGGGTGGGCAATGGACAGTCCGTTGAAAAGCTGCGAGTACGCGTCGAGGTTTGCTCCGAAGAGTTGGTCCTCCCCGTACGCGCTGAAGTACTGTGTCGTGGAGTTATCGACGTTGAGAGGTGATGCAAACCTCTCACAAGTTGCTTGTGTCGCGTCTTGTAGTACAACGCTAAGCTCAGGACATATTGTGACTTGGTTCTCGGGGCAGGTTCTGATTGTTGCTTGATTCTGGTGTGTGCCGACACCTGGTCGTCCATTCCTGTGTTTCTTTTGAGGTGTGATTTTGTATCTTAACAGGAGTTTGGCTACGTCCTCATCAAAGCCTCCTCTGGCAGCTAACTTGTTGTGGGCATCGGGCCTGGTTTGCCGTGAGTGCTGGTATCGTGCATAAAGGGAGCGCACCCGGTCGATTTGGAGACTTCCTATCCAGGCGCCAGTTGGGTCATACACGTGAAGTTCGGAGTCGCTAGGCTCCCCTGGTATGATTACGTATTTCCCAGGTGGTTTTATATCTCTGTCTGGGTTGCAGGGTACCGTGTTGATTGTCACATGTGTTAGTGTACGCCTGGTGCGTGCACTCGTATCAGCGCTCGGGGGGTCCCATCTGCCTTGTCGTTGCGCATTGGAAAGGTGAGTATCAAGTGGGGCTGGTGGGAGTTTGACGGTGGTCTGCGTTGCATTACGCACTTGGTGGGTGGCGAGTAAGGTGGGCCAGTTGTGTTGCCCTTGAATGTCGCGGAGAGGCATGTCTGAGTCTTCCCAAGAGACTTCGTGTAAATATCTTCCAGCTCCGCGTCCGTACTTGGCTATCGTGTTCTTGCTCGCTTTGGCATGGTAGTTAAGCAGCCGGTAGGCACTGATCGCGCCTGCACACACGATAGTGTTGCACCACTGTACTCTGTAGTAGTCCGCGTGTGTGCTGCTTGGGCCGCCAGCCAGGCGGCCGTCTATATTTCTTGGTGTTGGATTGGGTGCTCCCGCACCAGTAGTGTTCTTACGCATACCTCCGTCAACTTCCATCGTCGTGCCTTTGTCCTGTGGGTCCCCTGTCTCGGTGAGGTCGATGGTGGTTGGGCGTTTCTTATTGGGGCGTTTGCACCGTGTTTTTGGCTCTACGGTTTCTCGCTTTCGGAATGGTCCGTAGATGATTCGTTCAACAAACTCACAATCAGAGTAGAGGCTGCACACGAGCTGGTTAGCCAGAGTGCTATCTGGGTGCTGGCGATCTGTTAGCGGGGGGTTTACACGAAGCAATTGCTTTCGTGCCAGTCGCCAGTTTACCTGCTTCAAGGTTGTCCTGCGTTGCAGTGTAGGCAGTTGGTTTTCCGAGGGGGGCTCTGCGTTGTCGTCGGGCTGGGTGTTGGCATGCTCGATTAGAGGGTGTGTTTGTAGTTTCTTTAGGATAGGGTTGTTGTGCGACTGGGTTGCAAGAAGCTGCATTGTGTTCTGTAGCTTCGTGGAGAGCGATCTCTGCCGTGTTAGGACAGGGGTTGAGTTTGTCGGAGAGCCTCGTCCCAGTGTAGGGACAGCTAACATAAGGTTTGTAAAGAAGGATCGGGCACTCATGGCGAAGCGAGTGTGACCAGGGTTGGCCTCTTCATCTTCGTGAACAGCTTCTCCCATCCGTACGTGGTCGTCTTTTATTTTGGGGTTGCTTGTGCGTGTGTTCGCGGCTATCCAGTTTCGCCGCCTCACAGCCGGGGTGCATTTTCGTCGCTGACTTGTCCTTTGTAGTTGGCGGGCTTTCTTGTTAGGTTCCCCATCCTCGCCATCAGGCGCTGATGGTAGAGATTGGATGCGGCGTTTGGGTTGGTTGGGAGGTTGTGTCAGGGTGTTACCATGCGGATTAGGAGGGTTTGCGGCTGCTTGTTGGGTTTTGTCCGTGGTACCATCCATCGGGTCATCAGGGTCGGTGTTTTCTGGGATCCCATGTTCGGGGGGGTCGGCATTATGGGGCATGTGGCGGTCTTCGTGTGTGGTTTGAGTGGGTGGCGTCGCAGGCACGAAGAATTCATCGTGGCCGTGTTTAACCCACCGTCCAGGTACAACTGTGTGATGTGTGTGTTCGGTGTTTATGTTGGGTTGGTATGTGTTGGCGCGTGCCCGCAGGAATTCAGTGATGAGGCGTTGTGAGGCGGGGGTGGGTGACAGGTTGTTACGAACAAGGCTGCTGATAACGGGGAAATCGGGTAGCTTCCTGTCGCGATGGGGGAGGGGTCGTTCGTGATTGCATTTGGATGGGTTTTCCCCTGTGGCGCTTAGTGCAAGGCTCAGGCGGTTAAGAGAGACAAGGTGTCGGTGCCGCGCTCTCCCATTGGTAAGACTTTTTAAGGCTGTGGTGTCGATCAGATACCGGTCATTGTTCATGTCTACTAGACTACGGAGATCAAGTCCAATCTCAATCAGGGGGAGAATGTACCGATACGGGATGACCGGGTCGGTAGTGCCTGGGTATGTACCCATTGCATCAGCAAGGGCGGCTAGGCTGTGTAGGGTAGTAGTGTATTCTTTACCCATAGTGGTGATTGTGAGCCCATGAGCTCGCGTGAGAGTGAGTTGCTTGAGGGTACAGTAAAAATGACTTTCCGCCCGATACGCATGTGCTTCAAGGGTGCCTGCGCGTTTGGCTTGCAGTTCCAGTAGTGCACGGGTTACGACACCGAGCCGCCCTTGATCGTTAAGAGAGAGCACCAGGGCCCTGGTGGCCTTACGTACGTAAATGGGTAAGAACGAGCCAAGTCCCAGGCCGTACTGTTCCTGTGGGAGCAGAATTGCACGGGTGCAGAAGCCCATTTTGAGTCCGTAGCTCTGTTTTGCGACGCGTGTGACCATACTATCGAGGATTTTGATATCATTGTTCGTGTATGCCATTGTGGGGAAGCTGTACGCAATTGCGGGCTGGATACAGGTCTGGATCATTCGTAGGCGTTGGTCAGGGGATGCGAGGGACGTGGCAATGTCATGTCCCCTCGTGCGAATCTTTTCTTTGACATACTCCATTTGCGCTGCCCAGTTTAGGGTCAGGGCTATGTGAACACCTAGGTATTTGTATGCTTGCCCCGGGTGTTTGTATGGTATTGTTTTGCCGTTTATTCTTATTTTATCTTTCAGGGCAGATTGTAGTGTTCTGTCGCACGTCGGGCCATGTGGTAGTTTGACGTCCCACGATGTCTTGTGTAAAATGGCGGACACGGCACATTTCTCGTGGTTCACTTCCAGGCCTGCCCACTTTGCATATTTGCCTATTTTTTCGCATTGAGTCGTAAGGTCTGAGAGCGTGTTGGTTATTGCTGCTAGATCATCTGCGTAAGCAGCGGAGCTACAATGGTATCTTTCGTTATCTTTGTCCGTTAAGCAACCGTACTTGTAGCCTCGGCCGCCAACATGTAGCCATCGCAGAAGGGGCTCAAGAAAAATGATGAAGAGTAGCGGGGAGAGCGTGTCGCCCTGCACTGTTCCTCGTTCGATGTGGATGTCGGGTGTCCGTCCGTGCTCGGTACGAATGCATGTGCGTGCTTGGCTGTAGAGATCGCGTACAACCTCGATCAGGTCCAGTGGTAGGCCTAGGTCATACATAATCTGCAATAGCTTATCGTGGTCGATGGTGTTAAAAGCACTCGAGAAGTCAACGTATAGGATGTATAGGTCTCGTCGGGCGAGGCCCGCGTCTTCTATGCTGTGCAGGAGATTGAGGATTTGGCGTTCAGTGTTTCTGTGTTTAAGGAAGCCTTCTTGGGCTTCACTGAAGAGGTCAGCAGAAGGTGCAAACTTGGATGTGGACAGCGTGATGAGACTTGTCCATAATTTATAGAGCGTGTTGGCGAGGGCTATGGGTCTCTTATTTTTAATGAGGAGGGGGTCGCCGTTCGGCTTAGGTATAAGGACTGTGTCTGACGTTGTCCAGGGTAAAGGTGTTTCTGCTTTGACCCACATGAGGATCAGCAGGTTATGTATGTCACATTTTAAGGGGGCAGGGAGAGCTTTGAGTAATTCATTGGGTATGCCATCAGGCCCAGGCGCCTTGTTACGGGAGAGAAACTGAATGCAAGTGTCGAAATTGGTGGGGTCGGCGATATGCGGGAGCAGGGCATGGTTACCAGGCGCGTCGTACGCATGAAGTGTGAACGTGTCTGGGGCGTAGGCCTCGGCCCATGGGTATTGCCTATGCACGTCTTCTGGTAGGAATTTCCCTGTGCGGGCCCCAATGGCTGGGGCCGCCTGGCGTGAAAAATATGTATGTAGGGCATCGAGGATATCAGCGGGATCTGTGCGGACTAGTCCATCGTGTGGGTGTCTGATGGCGGGTATCCCTTTTTGCTGTGCCTCTCCTTTGTTGAAGATAACTCGGTGTCCTTGCTTCGGGCGAACCGCAAGCATTCGTTGAAATCTGCGTTTTGCGTTCTTTATATTTTCGCTTTTTCGGTCGGAGGTAGCTTTCCTTAGCAACTGGCCAACTTCTCGCAGTCTTTTGCGGAGACCATTGATGCGTGTCCCGATCGCGTTATCGGGGCTTCCAGTGGTTATACGCGATGGGGCGGTGTTTTTGTCGTTCATGTCATCTATTTCCATGGGGCCTATTGCCTGCGCCGCAGCAGGCGTGGGTTCCTGCCGTATTGTGTCTTTTTCGTTTTGTGTAGGCTGTGCCACGTGTTGACCTCCTGTATTGGGAGAGAGTGCCGTTACGTTTTCGGGTGTGGGCTCAACTGTGTTTCTCACAGCCTCCCCGGCAGCGGTATCCTGCATTTCGGCTGGGTTGGTATCGGTTGTGTAGGTTGGTATTTCGATGCCTAGTTCCTTGGTCCGCCGATAGATTTGCTCGAGCTCCGATTTTACCTTCCTGTGCTCGTGGTGGAGCTGTTTGACCTTACGTCCCACGACCCTGGTTGCGTGTAGTTTTCCAGTTCGTGGGGGCTTGTGCTCGCAGTGACTCAGGAGTGTGTCGAGAGCGTGCGTTAAGATTTGCTGTAGATCTTCCGCACAGCTGGTAACGTTGGTTTGGCTGACATCCGGGTGACTCCGCAGTTCACGCAAGCGGAGGGCTGCACTTCTACCGGTTCCGTCCTCTTCTGTTAGGGCAGCAGTTACAGCCGTCAGAGCAGGCTGAAGTCGGTCATGTAATTGTGCCATGTCTGAGGCTAGTTCGTTTTCGAGCGTCTCCCTCACTGTATCCAAAGTGGATTTTGTGATTGGTAGTTTGACGGTTTGCCATTTTGTTGAGGTAGGTGTGGTGTCGGCGGTATTTGGGTTATGCGCTGCTGAGGTGGGGCAGTCAAATAGTCGGACAGCTTCAATGGGCATTCTTCCGTGAAGAGGTTTGTGGTCGAAGTGGCCTCCGGGCACGGTAACTGTCTCATATGCTGAGACTCCGGACGTTATCTTGTAGAGGTCTAATCTTGTTGTGAGGATCTTATTGCATAGGATGTCATCGATTCGGCTTTCATGCGCGATGGAGCCGTTTTTGAACTGGCGATAGGTGTATTGCCGTCCTTCCGCAGCTATGAGCGGGGTTAGGGGTTTCAGGTTGTTTTCGGACACAAAGGTGCGGTGGCAGACGTCATCCGCGTCGAGGGTCGCAGTGGATCTGTCAGCAGCTTGCAGGGCAGCATTAAAATCTCCAGCTATAATCACATGCTCCTTATGGTTGTCTGCATGCGTGAGTACGTCCGCACAATATTTGTATATGGACTTGCGTGTAGATGTCAGTTCTGGCGTGTAAACGCCTATGATGTGTAGGGTTGTGCTATGCGGAGTGCATACGGTGCAGTGGCATACGTATCCTTGCAGGTTACGTGGATGCTGCTCACATGTAGCGCTTCCGGCCGATGCAAACCTATCCGAGATAGCAATCACGACTCCTGCTTGCCTTACGGGAGCCGGTTGTCCCAACTTGTTCTTTTTGTTGGGGAATGTGCTGCCCCAGGCATGGTAACCGGGGAAATGCATCTTCATCCGGCCGTTTAGGCCGCATTTGCCGAGCTTTGTTTCGGTAAGTACAAGGATATCCGCCCTCCAGTCAAGTGTATTGCAGAGAACATCGTATAGGTGTCCTTGTAAGCCTCTCACGTTGTGTGTGACAACGTGTAAGTAACGATGTGACGTGGTGCCTGTCGTTTGCAGCGGACTTTGCTCGGGTTGCGGGGAGGTGCCAGCTTGTCCGGCCTCAGCATTGTAGTTAGGCTCAAGGGGGGTCCCTGGTCTTCTATGTTTCTGTCGTTGGAAGGCTTCCAGAATGGTGGTTTGGGTATCGTCTATTTTGTGGCGTCTTTTCCGTCCCATCTTGATTTTGTCGCCTGCGCGCTCTTGTATGGTTTGCATTGCCGCAGGGTTGCATCTTTCAGTGGTGCGCCGTGGTGCTTCTATGTTTGCGTTGTTAGGGGCCGTGAGGTCATGTGGTTGCGCTAGCGGCATCTCATTGTCAGCAGGCAGCGGTTGCACAAGGGCCGCCGCCGGTCGGTTCGCGTTAGCCTGTAGGGTTTGGGGCCGGGTATCTTGCCGTGGGACAGTTGTTGTGGCATGGGCGGGAAGACCCCTCTGGACGGCCATGGCGTATGTTCTGAGAACCGCTGGTTCCTCGATTGGGTGAATTTGTGGGTTGACGGCTGCATCTCTGATTTGTGCTGTGTGAGCTCCCGCTTCCAAATTTTCGGGAGGTGCATTTTGTTGCAGGTCGCTGGGGGCGGTAGCTCCTGGGGTGTCTCCCAGTGGTTCCTCGATCCTGACCGCTGGGTGTCGGGCTGCCGGCCATCCTGGTGGTGGTAAAACCTCCTTAAGCTCGTTTGCCATGTTGGTGGTGGTGAGAATGTCAACGCTATCGAGGTACTGAACGCCGCCCTGTAACTCTTGCCAGTCCACTTGTGTCTTTAGTAGTTTTGATTGCACGTGTTCCGAGTCGATAAGATGCCAGGTATCCCCGATTCGTTTCACGCATACAGCGTGAGGGCGTCCGGACATCTGCAGTACGAATCCGTATTGGGCTGCCAAAGGTGGCAGTGCGGGGAGGGCACGTCTCCTCACAGCATTGCCCGAGGACAGTGCGCGTGGTGCACTTATAAGGGCAAGAAACTGCTTTGTCGGGTCTTGTGAGGTGAGATATACATTGTAGCGTAGGTAGTGGTTTATTGCTAGCGTCGTGAAGGCGCCTGTGTGTCTGTTGAATGTTTCGCGCCATAGGGCGCGGCTAGGGTGATTAGTGGCTTGTAGGTGGTCATCTAAGCGTATGCAGTATTCCAGCACGTGCTCCGGGTTGAGGTAATGTCCCCCAATGAGATTGTTGAGGGCGTGTACTTGGCAGAATTGCCTTCGTTGTTGCTCGTGGTGGATTGGTCCGCTTCCATTGATACTTGGGCGGGGCAGTGGCCATGGTATCGGATTAGGGGCCCCTTGCCCATGTTCCATGGGATCCTGATGTTCTTGTTCGACAGGTGTGTCTCCCCCTATTTTCCGTCTGTCCCAGTACCCATGTGGTGGGTGTGCGCGTGTCGGTCTGTGCGAATTATGGGGATGCCGTTTTTTCAGTCGACGTGCATTGTTGCCAGTCCTGCACTGGTGTCCTTTGTTTTTCGCTGGTGCTGCCCGTTTGGCAGTCTCGGGGTTTGCCCTTATTTTGTCTGTAGTTGCGAATTTCAGGAGGGTTGGGAGGCCAGCCTTCAGGGCAATGGCAAGGAGCGCGACCGCCTCTTCGTTCTGTCTGATTTGGCCCATCACTGAGAGCATGGTGATTGCAGCAGTTAGACACGCTGTGTGTTTTTGTGTGCGGAACTTGATGGAGAGGGCAGTGATGACGAGGATTTTAATTTCGAATGCTTGCAGTCTATGCAGTAGGAAGTGCAAGGGATCCGTTAGGCATGCCAGTATAGCTATGTAGCGGGTGCCGTTGATGAGGTGGCATAGTAGCACAAGTTCAGGGCAGGGGTGTGTGGTTATCTGCTTTATTGTTTTCAGCTGGCTGATGATTGGTATGAGGAGATTAGTAGCAGTCAGAATTGCCCACATTATCCCGGCGGTTAGGATGATCGATGCTGCGCAGAGGGCTGCACTAAGTGCAGCTAATGGGGTAATGCATGCAAGCATTGGTATTGGGTAAATAGCTGACCCAAGACTTAGTACGTACAGGGTGTATCTGGGTATTGCCTTTTTGGGTGGTAGCAACGCTTTGGACAGCGTTGTGTTGATGAGATGGCAAGCTGTCCCCATCACGGGCAGGGACGCCAGAACCCATGGTACCAGACGGGCATAGAGCATTAGGCATTGGCAAACAATTCTAGCTAGTTGGGCCAAGTAGGTAATTACCGCCTTCATCGGGTCAGCGGCTGTACATATCGCCTGGGATGCTATCTTTCTAGGAT
This sequence comes from Pleodorina starrii, assembly GCA_030267565.1. Lineage (NCBI taxonomy): Eukaryota > Viridiplantae > Chlorophyta > Chlorophyceae > Chlamydomonadales > Volvocaceae > Pleodorina > Pleodorina starrii. Next base: position 1,235,694 of record BRXU01000022.1, on the reverse strand, counting down.
CGGCCCAGTCAGGATAACTAGTTTTGGGATGCAGATCCTTAACAGGGGCTTCTCCTTGTCTGTTCCTCGTGCAATTGGGGTAAGCACCATCAACGCACCAACTTTGCTCTCTCCATCCGACTTTCCGACATGCCGCTAGCTGTGAGTCCTCTCCAATATTGCCGGTCCACAGGCAGGTCCACATCCTTTCGTCCTGGCCGCTAGGGTCCTCCAGCCTCCAGTTAGCTGTCCACCTTGTGGGGGGTTTATCATGGGAGGGTGTTTGGGGTATGATTGTAGTCTGTTGGGCAGTGGGGCTGGACCATTCTGTGTGATTGATGTATTCATCAGTGGCTTGCTGTATTGCACATGTCAGGTGTGTGCTGCTGGGTAGTTTCCATCTAGAACTAGGTTGTGACACCCGCTGCGCATAGCTATGATATTCAGTTGGCGGCCAAGCAGCAGGGTTGCTATTTCCAGTCTTACCCATCATCATTGCCAGCAGGTCAATCGTCGCGGTGTCGAGAGGGGCCAGTCCGCCCAAGACCATGGGGGATTCAGCACTGTCTTCGCCACGCCAGGAGCCAGCGGCATAGGGGCTGTCCTGGTTGGTCACATTCATGCCGACAGTAGCTCCGCTGGCATGTGCCTGCTGGAGGGGTGGCTTCGTGCCAGCCATTTCCCTTTTGTTATAAACTAAATCGAGGTTGGGCTGGCTGATCTGGTTCGGCTTGCGGTCGAAGAGACTGGCCGCCGCCGAGGCGCGGAGCTTCTCTGGGATCAGGTTCAAGGAGGCCACGGAGCCATTCTGAATGCCAGGCAGCTGCATGGGAATCTCACATCGCGTCCAGCATGCTTTCGCCCGAGACGCCTGGTTACCCGCCATTTTTGGTGTTAAGCGTTGGTGCGTCTGCACAGGGTTGTAACAGTAGCTTTGCGAGAAGGGTATGTTTATGTTTATTGTGGTATGGTTTGAGCGGTGTTTTGCGTCAAGGAGCTCGGTATTACCCAGCTTCTCATCCACTCTGGTACGGTACGATAGCCGCTGTATCCAGTGGTCATTTTTGTTGTCGAGATGTCCAACTGCTTCACTGAAGTAGGTGTTATATTTGTTAGATGTGTGTGTAGTGTGATGAGGCAGGAAACTCGTGCGTCCGACGGACAATAGAGTTTGTGGGGGTTGGCGAGTGACGTTGTGTCCGGTTGTGGTGACGGGTTCTTCATTAATTGGCAGTATTCGTTTTATAAGTTGTGCTTGTTGGTATGCCTGTTGGTATGCAAATGTGTTTCTGTCGTTTGCTTCCTGAATGAGACTGAAATGCTCGGCCCTTGCTGTACCCAAGGTACGACAACCAACTCCGCTTTGTAATGCGGAGGCACAGACTCTCTCTTCCTTCCGCAACAATCTACTAGTAGTCCTGACGGAAGTCTCGATAAACGTAGTCGCCGGTGCGGACAGCCGCGGAAAAGTTTTCCATTAGTGTTGCGACATTTGGCGAAGACGCCCTTGGCAAGCCGACAACGCTGTCGTCGCCCATTTCCAAGCTCCAAAAATCATTCGCGGATTCTCTGCCAAGTTCCGGGAGCGCAGATGAGCAAGGCGAGTTTTGCCGCATGGCGGGTTGAATTGGGATCGTGGCCTCACGCAAGTTGACCGTGGGACTAACGACGCCAGAGAGAAGCCTCTAGCATAGGCCGATAGGCTTCACGGCGTGTGACCGGCTCATTTCGGCAAGGGCGCGCGCGACCAGCAACGTGGTTGACCGCCAGCGCCGCTGGTCAACAAACCCGCTAGCTGGGAGCTTGCAAGGCCGAGAATTAACCGCCAGCGCCGCGGGTCAACAAATCCGCTATCTCAGAGCTTGCGAGGCCGAGTATTTACGACCCGGCCCAAGAGCTTCGCGCAACCAACGCGTCGAAATAGACCTGGGCGATGGGATTCCCTTGCCCACCGTTCCCCGCTAATGTCTGCCGAGGTGCCCTCCCACCTAACTCAGAGCCTCAACCTGAATGGCGGAGGAAGGCCGCCAACAACCCCGGACAACCTCCCGGAACCAGAGGTGCATGTGAGTGGCCAGGGCGGAAGCTCTAGTACTCCGGCAAGGGCACCCTCGAAATCACAGAGGCCCTGAGATGGTCGTTAGACCGCGAGGCCGGCGGTCCAGAGTACGCGCTGGTCGGGCGGAAAGCCCGCGCCTAGTATTTGCGGCCCGGCAGAAAGCCTACATTTGACACCGGGGGGGGGGGAACCCGAAGGTCGGCGGAATGCCAATGCGGAATGCACCCTAAGGCGGAATGCCGGCGGAATGCCAACGCGGAATGCACCCTAAGGCGGAATGCCGGCGGAATGCCAATGCGGAATGCACCCTAAGGCGGAATGCCGGCGGAATGCCAACGCGGAATGCACCCTAAGGCGGAATGCCGGCGGAATGCCAACGCGGAATGCACCCTAAGGCGGAATGCCGGCGGAATGCCAATGCGGAATGCACCCTAAGGCGGAATGCCGGCGGAATGCCAACGCGGAATGCACCCTAAGGCGGAATGCCGGCGGGATGCCAATGCGGAATGCACCCTAAGGCGGAATGCCAATGCGGAATGCACCCTAAGGCGGAATGCCGGCGGAATGCCAACGCGGAATGCACCCTAAGGCGGAATGCCGGCGGAATGCCAATGCGGAATGCACCCCTAGGCGGAATGCCAATGCGGAATGCACCCCTAGGCGGACTGCCGGCGGAATGCCAATGCGGAATGCACCCCTAGGCGGAATGCCGGCAGAGAGCACGTAACGGGCGGAATGCCGTTAAGACCAGGTGCAGCGGAACGCCGCACGAACGCACTATGAGGCGGAAGGCCATTGATCAGGCCCTGAGAAAGCCGTTCTACCGTGAGACCGGCAGTTCAGGGTGTGCACGAGTCGGGGTGGAAAGCCCGCTCTTAGTATTTGCGGCCGGGCAGAAAGCCTATATCTGGCACCGGAGGGAGAAACCCGAGGTCGGCGGAATGCCAATGCGGAATGCACTCCTAGGCGGAAGGCTGGCAGCGAGCGCGCAGCGGGCGGAATGCCGTTAAGACCGCGTGCGGCGGAACGCCGCACAAACGCACTAGGAGGTGGAAGGCCTTTGATCACCTGGCAGATGCGGACGGGTCAGCTGGCAGAGAATGCCTAAGAGAAGGCACCGCAAGGGGCACTACGCATAGACTGGGCGGAAGCCGGGATGGTGACGCCCAGGGGAAAGCACAGAGCGGGAACGAGCAGGGCACGTGTAGTCGGAGAACTGCCGGGAAGCCCGATGCATACCATAGGGCGCACGGGCAGCCGTCGCTGGCAACGCGCACGGTGTCGGCAGAGCGAAGTCTCTGTCCGCCTAACCGCTTTGCTCGCCCCCGTTCCCCGGCACAGGAAGGGGCCAGGCCCGTAGGGCACACCCCGGCGCGCCCCGCCGGAGTGCCGGACGGCCTCCCGCCACCATCGGCACGGCGCCACCCGTTTCGAAGCACGAGTGCGGCCGGCCCATTCCAGCCCGCACGCCGGTCGCGCCCGACGTCGCCGGAAGCCCGGAAGCTCCGCCGCCGCAGTTCAGGCGGCGGGTGGCGCGGCCACAGCTGCCGCTCCGCCGCCGAGAACTGGCGCTGCCCTCGCCCCGTGGGCGGCGCAGCTACCAGGCGGGCCGCCCCCGGTGGGTGAAGGGCAACCGGCGAAGTGCAGCCGGCGCCTGCCGCGCCTCTACTCAGCCCCGCTGCCGCCGCAGGCGGTGGCGCCGCTGGATCCGCCGCAGTTGGCGGCGATACCGCTGGATCCGCCGCAGTTGGCGGCGGTGCCGCTGGCTCCACCGCAGTTGGCGGCGGTGCCGCTGGATCCGCCGCAGTTGGCGGCGGTGCCGCTGGGTCCGCCGCAGTTGGCGGCGGTGCCGCTGGATCCGCCGCAGTTGGCGGCGGCGCCGCTAGATCCGCCGCAGTTGGCGGCGGTGCAGCGGGCTCCTCCGCAGTTGGCGGCGGTGCCGCTGGATCCACCGCAGTTGGCGGCGGTGCCGCTGGATCCACCGCAGTTAGCGGTGGCGGCGCTGGATCCGCCGCAGTTGGCGGCGGTGCCGCTGGGTCCGCCGCAGTTGGCGGCGGCGGCGCTGGATCCGCCGCAGTTGGCGGCGGTGCCGCTGGATCCGCCGCAGTTGGCGGCGGCGGCGCTGGATCCGCCGCAGTTGGCGGCGGTGCCGCTGGGTCCGCCGCAGTTGGCGGCGGCGCCGCTTGGTCCGCCGCAGTTGGCGGCGGCGGCGCTGGACCCGCCGCAGCTGGCGGCGGTGCCGCGGGCTCCGCCGCAGTTGGAGGAGGCGCCGCTGGGTCTGCCGCAGTTTGCGGCGGCGGCGCTGGATCCGCCGCAGTTGGCGGCGGTGCCGCTGGATCCGCCGCAGTTGGCGGCGGTGCCGCTGGCTCCACCGCAGTTGGCGGCGGCGGCGCTGGATCCGCCGCAGTTGGCGGCGGTGCCGCTGGCTCCACCGCAGGTGGCGGCGGTGCCGCTGGGTCCGCCGCAGTTGGCGGCGGTGCCGCTGGCTCCGCCGCAGTTGGCGGCGGTGCCGCTGGCTCCACCGCAGTTGGCGGCGGTGCCGCTGGCTCCACCGCAGTTGGCGGCGGCGGCGCTGGATCCGCCGCAGTTGGCGGCGGTGCCGCTGGCTCCACCGCAGTTGGCGGCGGTGCCGCTGGGTCCGCCGCAGTTGGCGGCGGTGCCGCTGGATCCGCCGCAGTTGGCGGCGGTGCCGCTGGCTCCACTGCAGTTGGCGGCGGCGGCGCTGGATCCGCCGCAGTTGGCGGCGGTGCCGCTGGCTCCACCGCAGTTGGCGGCGGTGCCGCTGGGTCCGCCGCAGTTGGCGGCGGTGCCGCTGGCTCCACCGCAGTTGGCGGCGGTGCCGCTGGATCCACCGCAGTTGGCGGCGGCGCCGCTGGATCCGCCGCCGCCGCGTCCTCTGGTGGGCCGGGACGGTGTGATTTGGATGGGCATACGTGGCGGAACCCGGGGATAGAAACGGAGAGTAGCAGAAGTTGCCATCCCCGCGCAAAGGACCGCACCAACCCCGCCTCGTCGAGCCAAGCCAGCCACCGACCGCCGCCGCGCCGTCTGACAAACCGGTTTGAGTGAGGGTCGCCAAGCCAGAGCTGCGGGGCGCGACGTGGGAGCGGTGGGTGAGGCCGGACGTGGAGACGGGTTCAGAATGGGGGACCCCAGTCCTCAGCACTTCTGCTGTATGGCCCTGACGCGCTTTGGGACAACGGCCTGGTGGCCCGGCGTGGAGCGGGGACGGCTAGAGAAGGAGAAACCCCTGACGAGGTTGTCTGGGTGTTCGACTATGAGACGGAAGTGGGCGAGTGAGTAAGGCGAGAGCACGCAGAAGGGAGCGGAGACTGTTACACGCCTGAATAGCCCAGAGCCCGGGAGCCGTACCAGCCGCGTGCCGCGGTGTGAGTTGGGCTGCGCGCTATAGAGCATGGGTACGGGTAGACCTGGCGCCTATGGGCACACAGGCCAAACTCAATTTAGCCTGAGTACGGCGGGCGCAATTGAACTACAGCAGTGAATGAGACTGAAATGCTCGGCCCTTGCTGTACCCAAGGTACGACAACCAACTCCTCTTTGTAATGCGGAGGCACAGACTCTCTCTTCCTTCCGCAACAATCTACTAGTAGTCCTGACGGAAGTCTCGATAAACGTAGTCGCCGGTGCGGACAGCCGCGGAAAAGTTTTCCCTCCCACCCGCCCCCTTTTCCCGCGGCAACCGCCGTATGGGTTGGATGGCCAGCCCAACCGATCGAGGAACACCCGTCAGAGCACCATAGGTGAGCAGACGTACGATACGCCCTCCAGCACCGGCCAGTTGCCCGCTCGGCAGCCAACCACCGTCGCCCCTACCGACACAGCCTTGAAAAGCAGCCACCCACACCCCTACCGCACCCGCCGTCGCTGCGGAGAGCGGCCCGTCAGGTGCCGATCAGGGTCTAGGTACCGCGCCAAGACAGCCGAGCTCTTGATCTGGCCCAGAGCCTGCAGCTCCTCCTTCTCTTTTCCCTGCTGAGCCGCCGCCTGCAAAGCCCCGCGGCGGAAGCTGTGGTTGGTCTCGCCCGCATAGACCTCCGCCTGCTGCAGATGCAGCCGAATGCGGGCCCCCAACGCCGAGCTGCTCAGCGGCTCGTTCTTGAACGACTTCCCGTCGCAGCTGAGGGGCCGGAACAAGTAGTCGTCCACGGTATAACCCGCGGCGTCGGGCTGCCTGGCCCGCCAGACATAGCGAGCCAGCGTCTGGGGAAAGCACAACGCCGGGCGAGTGAAGTTCGGTTGCAGATAAACCGCAGGAGCCCGCTGGAGCCGAAAGGTCTTAGTGCCACGCTGACGCACACACAGAACGTACGACGTCTCAGCCGCCCACTCCCACGGCGGCGGCAAAGGGAGTCGCCCGTCTGGCACGTTGGGTTGCGCTGGATCACAGAAGTCGCCCAGCCCCAGCCGGCCGGTGTCGAAACCGCGGGACGCAGTCTGGTACATGAACTGCGCACAGAGCAGGTCTCGGCAGTAGAGCAACTCCGTGCGGGCATCCGGCGCCGCCTCCACCTGGCCCAACAAGTACTCGCACAAGCGCTCGTACTTTTCAGGTGCGAGCGGCACCGCGGAGACCTCCTCGTACCCAGCCAACATCTGCAGCCGCTTGTAGCCCGCGCGGTAGTCAGCGACCCAAGGGCTGTCGCAAGGATTGCCCTCACCCGTGATGGGGTTGTAAGGGCCCACACGACCAAGCCGCGTAAACCAGCCGCTGAGCGAAGACAGCACGCCCTGCACTGCATCCGGGCCGGGTTCCGGTTGCTTGCGGCCCGGGTGGTTTGGCTCCCACCTCTCCACCAAGTAGACCAGCAGGTATTCAGGTTTGACGTTGCCCAGCCACAACCCCTCGCCGACGCCGTCGAGCCACGCGGACAACTCGGACGCGGCCGCCTCCTGACGACGGCGGGTGGCGTCGGCGAGAGCGGCGTCCATCACCTCTTGCGCCTTTGCCAGCCCCCGTGAGTAATAACCCGGAAGCGGCGGCGGCTCCGAGCGGCGGGGTAGCTGAGACACGCGAGCCAGGCGAAGCCCAGCAAAGGTCGGCCGAGCCTGCGCCACCAGCACGCAAGTGAGAACGAGCCCGGGTAGACGCGCGAGCATGCGAGTCTCACCGGTATCACAGTAGGCGAAGGGGAGCACGGCCCGGACGCCGGGGCAGCGGCAGGAAGCCGAGAGTCCACGAGGTGTGCCGGCGGCAAATCACGCCCGGCAGCAGAGACCTCCGTGACCTATCCGCAAGCCCGAACAGACCACCGGGAGTCAGCCTTCGGCGCGTCAAGAAGCCGATCGAACAGAAGCAAACCCACCTGTCCCAGGTCCAGAGCCAAGCCCAAGCCAGGTTGGGAGAGGTCAAGCACCAAGGGAGGTGCCGACGACCCGAGAGACAGTGACACATCGCGAGAGCCCGCGGGGCTGGAAGCCCCGCCAGCGTCGGAGATACCCTGCAACCAGGAGAATTAAACCAAGCTGAAGAAGCCCGACAACCCGGCTGCGAGCGAGACGGTACCGCGAGCGTTTCAACAACCCTTGGACGTACCGCTCGCAACGTCCGCACCGGAGCCGGTAGTGGCAATGTTGAGGTATCTAGCGAGCGAGATAACCCGCCGTATGAGAGGCTCACCTCCCCGTTCGCGCCAGACCCACCCACCCCGCCCAGTAAGGGCTGCGCGCTATAGAGCATGGGTACGGGTAGACCTGGCGCCTATGGGCACACAGGCCAAACTCAATTTAGCCTGAGTACGGCGGGCGCAATTGAACTACAGCAGTTGAGCATTCCGCACAGGGGCCCGGATTGTGTGTCAGGTGGCCTGTTATTCCAGCAGGAGTAGGTGACCAAGCTCATGAGGTCCGGTGGCTTCTTGTGGCGTTGGCGCGACATTTCTGTGTTGTCCGATGGCTGACAAAGTTGCCAATCTCCAGCACGCGCTGCTCCGTTGAAGTGCGAAAACAAAGCTGTGACGTTGTATAACGCCGTTTGGGGTTTGGACGGTCTGATTTCAAAATTTTGCGGCGGGCAGTTGCAATGCGCGTCCGAAATCTGGAATTGGTTCCTCGGCCTTATTCCCTCAGGGACCTGGTGTACTTCGCAAGCCCCGCATCCTCGGGCTGAGCCCGAGGAGCGTGCCAGGTCAGGTATGAGGGGGCAATCCGTCAACGAGGTCCAGATCGTCAGGACATTGGCATGCGCCCTTGTGTGCGTTAACAGTAGGAGAACAAAGCAGCAAAAGCTGCTGATTTCCATACGGCCTAGGCACACTTTGCCGGGTCGTCCGGTGTGGCCTTGTGTCTTCGCTTACAGCATATTAAGCGTGTAAGGAGAGTAGTCTAAGCTACTTTGTATTACTGTATTGAAGTGTGGATATGACTCGTTCCAGGGTACGACATAAATGCCGCTACGAATCTATCTAGGATCTAAAGTCGACCAGGCCGATCAAAAAGGAGCTCTCTCGCCCCTGACTCGATCACTCCGACTTTAAAGTCAGCTTGCCAGCTAGCGGCTCGTCATATGCAAATCAATAAAGCTCTACGTATCTGGATAGTGTCCAAGAAGCCCAATCATTGCGCTACCAACGCTAATAACGTCAAACTTGTCAAGCTCTCATCATTATCTTGTGCCCGCCGGCGCCCCACATCCCCTCACATCGGGTTGGGGCCCTAGCTAGCCAGTCAGGCAGGTTGGAATGTTGTCGAGAGGGGTCCAACTAAAGAGTCTATACGTACGACAATAATCACCCTAATCCTAGGTCGGTCTCACGCACTCGCACCTCGATAGCACGGCGGGGGGCACTGGATAGGCCATACGTACACGCGGACAACGTAACCGACTACAACTCTAAACAACGCGGGTTGGAGCTACGAACAAACGGTAAATGTCGTCACGAGCGAACACACACACACACATACACGTACACATAACTAGCGGGTGTCGGGTGGCTCGTCCGCTCCATTGGGGGCCCTTCAACATTGCAAATCACGCATCAAGCTAGTATACGAAATCACGTCGTCAGCAAGCGAGCAATCCACCTATCTAGCTATCTAGCTATCTAGCTATCTATCTAGCTAACACCCCTCGCGGCGCAGCGCAGCGGTGAGGGCGCTTCGCCGCACAGCGGGGCGCGTGCTGCCGCCGCCCACTGCCGCGCTGCCCTGCTGCACCGGCACCACCACCAGGCCCGGGGAGGGAGGGGCAGAGACCGGCGCCGTCGCTCCGAAGCCCGGCGGCGGTCCGCGGCGGCAGACACGTCCGGAGGCGGGCGCGCACGACGATGTGGCAACCGCGGGGGCGGCAGCGTGCGCGGGCGCGGAGGCCGCGGCGGCGCCGAAGCCCGGCGGCGGTCCGCGACGGCAGACGCGTTCGGCGGCGGGCGCGGGCGCGTAGGCTGATTCTGCTGCTGATTCTGCTGTTGGCTCGAATCCCAGTACCCGGTCCTTGGGCACCACCTTGCGCAGGAGGGCCGATATGTCCCGCTGCACCTGGCGGCGATAGTGCCCCTCGCGCTGAGGGAACCTGTCGTACAGCTCCCAGTACACCGCATTCGGGCAGGTGTCCTCCGGGCGGTTCTCCCGGAAGCCCCAGTTCCACTGCCGCAGCAACACGTCGACGGCCGACTGGGGGACGGCCCAGGGAGGAAGCGGCAGGGGCGCGGACGTGGCGGCGGAGGCGGTGGAGGAGGAGGGGGAGGAGAACGAGGCGGCGGGGGAGGCGGCGGACGATGAGGGCGAGGAGAGGTCCGCTGCTGCCGGGAGGCGGAGAGACGTTACCCGGCCCGTGGTGGTGGTGGGGGATGTCGTGGTGGCGGGGGTGGTGGTGCCGCTGCTGCCACTGCTGCCCGGGAGGGAGATGCGGTGCAGTGGGGATGAGGAGGCGCTGGTGGTGGGACTGGACGAGGACGAAGGCCGTGACTCCTCGTCGTCGCTCACGTTGGCCGTGCCGCACTCTGCAAATCATTACGGAAGGCACAAAGAGCGGAGAGGGGGCGACAACGTAAGCAAGGATGCAAGGAGACTTGGTCGCACGTTGCAGTATTCATTTCCTGCCCGGCGCCACGCCCGTGCAGGATGACTGAACGAGCATGCATGAACAACCCATGGCCCCACGGCACTTATGGAAGACGCGCATGCAAGCTCACCGACATTCGAACTGTGTCAATGTATTTACCTGATGGCGAGCTTCGCGTGGTGCTAGCAACCCCGCCCAGGCCGCAACTTGTGCGGCGGCTACCCATGAACACGACGTTCGCCCGGGGGACACAAGCACCTGCAAAGTTTGCCACCAGAGGAATGTGTAAGTCCTCTTGTACCAGCGAGAGCCAAGGATGCAGCATTGGATGATTACGATGGGTGGAAACCGGAAAAGGGCACAGTGACTCGAACGGCCCATGGTTGGGGTGACCGGACAAAAACCGAAGCATGCGGCGAGCCCAAATGCAAAATAATGTCTTGCAAAAGTCTTATAACGTAACTGCCATCGCTTTCCCGCTCTCCGGTGGTGGAAGGCATCCGCCGACAGTTCTTCCGGAGCGTAAACTGGATGAACCAGTCGAGACTGGACTGGTAAGCGGCGTCCATGTCGAGCTCAGCAAGATTAGAGTTGAGAAACCTTTATATGTTGAATTGGCTTGTGTGTAAAAGTAAAGTGAAAGGCTGCGATGACCTCCACTTCGTCTGGCAAAGTAAGGGACGCAGGCCTTGAACCCTGTGAGATCTTTCAAATACTGTGAGCAAACGGTCTCAATGCAGGACCCGTTGTTGTGTGGATAATGTTTACGCAGGTTTTGATCAGGCTTTGCGGCAAAGAATGCCAGACGATGGTGCGTAACCAAAGGCGAAGTTGAGTCGTAGAAGACAAATATAGGTACTTGTGATGCTAGAATGTCCACACAAAACGCGTTTATCAAGTGCACGGCAGGGTGTACGATAACCGCCGCGAACTGATGAGTAAGAGGCGGGCGCGTACAGCTCTGCCACTCCCACGCTGGGTGATTTTCCGGAGCAGTTCACCGTGTCAGACCTGGTTCCTGTTTATAAGCGAAACGGACGTGACCCAACGGACTGTAGTAACTATCGGGGCATAGCGGTTGGCGGCGTACTCGCAAAATGCTACGCATCCGTGCTTGAGCGCCGCCTCACCAAATTCGCGGAAGCGGACCCTGTGGAGCTGCCTGTGCGTCACTGGTGCCAGGCAGGCTTTCGCCAGGGCCTAGGCACACAGCACCATCTTTTTGTGTTGCGTCATATCCTGACCCGTTACGCAAGACCTGGGCAGAGTGGGTTGCTGGTGTGCCAAATAGATTTTGAGAAGGCGTTTGATCGGGTGGATAGGAAGACGCTTTGGGCGCGGCTAGCAGAACGTGGCGTGGGGGGTCAATTGATGGACGCTCTGAGACGAGCATACGACAACGTGGAGCTTCGGGTGAAGGTGAACGGTCAGAGGGGCACGCCTTTTAAGTCGGATCAAGGGGTGAAGCAAGGGTGCCCCCTAAGTCCGGTCTTATTCGGAATGTTCATCGAGACGTTTGCGAACTACGTCGACGAACGCGATCGGCGGTGGCCACAGGGGGGGTCCCCGATCGTCGGGGGGAAAAGGGCTCCGGAGCTCTTGTATGCGGATGACTTAACGTTATTCGCAACGAACCCCGCACGCATGCAATTTCTGTTGGACAGATTGGTGGAATACTGCGAGGGCTTCGGGATGAGTCTGAACGTCAACAAGTGCGAGCTATTAGTTTTCGCCGGCAGGCAAGATACGCTAGCGACGTTGATGGAAGGTGCGAGCCAACTGAAATTCGCTGGGCAACCTGTCCCAGTGAAGGAACGTGCGAAGTACCTCGGCTTGCGATACGGACCCAGTTTTTCGTTTGATTCGTGCCGTATGGAGCTGTGCGATGTGGGGCGAAGAGCGGTGTTCGCGTTGATGCAGAAACTAGATAGGAATCGAATATGGGTCCCCGATCTTATGTTGCGATGCTTTGACGTGCAAATCAGGTCGTTACTGTCGTACGGGGCTGAAGTGTGGGGCCCTGACGCTATCCGTGAGGCGCTGGGGACCATGGGGCGTCAAAGAATTAAAGAGTGGCACCGTTGGGGACAGAGCCCTGGCTCAGCGCCAGCAGGGGAGAATGGGGTGTTGCTAAAGAAGTGGGGGAAATGGGTGAAGAGTGTAGGGCGCGCGGCAGGCGTCTTTGAGAGGTGTATGGCGGACCCGATGGTCGAGGTCCAAAGGATCTTTTTGCGGAAGGTGGTAGGCGCTAGCCTGCCGCCTAACCGACAATTGTTCGCGGAAACGTCGCAGTTACCATTGCACTACTTTTGGGCGCGACAGGTATTTGGCTTCTGGAAGCGTGTAGCGCGGCAATCCACGTCGTTGGCACGGGCAGTGCTTGAGGAAGATATCAAATCGTGGTTGGAAACAGATCATTCAGCCACGCACGAATATTTTTGGGCGGGTAAGGTGCTCCGGATTTTCGAGACTCTCGGATTTGACTACAGGCAACATGTACCCGTGGGTCTTAGCAATGAAGAGAAGGCAAAGGCGATCTTGGGCCTGGAGATCCCGTTTGACAATTTACTGGCCGAGTTCAGACGTCGCCTTCTGTTGGATTGGAGCTCGGGTAGCCTCGATAGGGACCCGCGGAATTTCCCAGAGTATGAGGAAGGGGGTGTGGGACGGGGAGCACCCGGGGTTACCGCGTGTCGGTACCTGAAATGGATGGGTGTGGCGTATTCGTTCTCGGACCACAAACGAACATTGGATCACTTGAGGGTGTGTATGCCGAGAAAGCACCACACGGCCCTGATGCGTTTTCGGCTGGGACGTTGGGACTTGGATGTGTCAAGGTTTGCACGGGGACCGGGTCGGAAACCGCGCGCGGAGAGGATATGTCGGGTGTGCCACGGCGGGTCGGTAGAAGACGAGTTGCACGTATTGATGGAATGTCCGGGCTATACGCCATTACGAGAGGCAATAGGCTTCCCTATGGGTAGCAGCATGGTGGATGTGATGGGGACCTTTGACCCGGCGAAACTGGGCAGTCTCTTATCCCAGATTCAGAAAGCGCGTACCGAGCTGCTTGGTAGCTAACCATACGGCTTATGTTGTCTTAAAGTGCGCCCCTTGACGGATAACCGTTGTGGGGGGACGCATGTTACCAGCCATTTTGGCTCGTACACATGTAATGCCTCATGCCTCATGCCTCATGCCACGCTGCCACGCACATGCACTATTCTGGCGCGTGTCTAAGGGCTGATAACATAGCGCTTTTTAATGCCGTCGTGTTAGAGCCGCACTCACCTTACCCCCACGCGCACCGCCAGCTCTGGCCACTGCTGCTTCTGAAGCACCCGCACCTTCTGCTCGCTCCTGAACAGCCCAAAACTCTCAGCTCGAAGTAGCATGCAAACGAAGTGCGGTCATGGCTGGAAATACCCTTCAGCACCTTCATGACAGGATTGAATCCTTTCATTGCAGCAGCCTACTGCATGAGACAATCCTCCGCCGGCGTGGTTTTGGAAGGGTTTTGGGCGTGGCTTGGGTGTCCGCCCCGACCGTGTCTCGCTCCCCTAGTTGCCAGTTACTGAACGATGTTCATGGCCTGTGAATTCATTCGCTACAAAGGCACGTGCAAATAGACATACATAACATACGTACCCCCGTATTCAGTTCGGCCTATGCCACGCTTCCTTCATTACGGGCCGGCCCTACCTGGCCTCCCTCCGCTCCTCCCTCTGCCCTTCCGTCGTTCCGCCAGACCAGTCTCTCCCACCCGCTTCGCACAAGGCATCATGACACCTCACCCTGCATGCAGCTGGTACCGCCCCTGTTGAGATTGTATCTCCTCTATATATTATATAATCACAGTAGCTTTAGGTCGTGAGCTTCACATGGAGACTGAGCCTGAAGACATTCCGTCCCCAGGCCCCTCCTGGGAGTCGCGGGACCTCTGATCGAACCAGTGCGTGGGCTGGAGGACGGACAGTCCTACGTTGGCAAAGTACGGTAGTGGATTCCCCTTTCCCTGTGGTATCATACACAGTCGCGCTTCACAGTTGCATGGGTTCTAGTTGTCAGAGGACAAGGGACGAAGGCACAGTCCTCTCGCTCGGTCGCCAACCGCCTTCCAACGCCCGCTTTCGGAGCTGTCATGACCGCACAGTTCCCTTTAAGCATTTCGAGGCACTTGCAGGTAAGAATCCGTAAAGGTAGTTGTTTCATTATTTCAGGGATGCGATATGCCAAGAACCGTCCGCATTATGTATCGTTGACGCACCGAGTACAGTGTAGTGGCGACAACTCGAATTTCAACGACCACGTCGTTAGGCATTGCGAATTGCACCCTTCCAGTAAAATTTGAATACTTCTATCTAAACATTTGCTTTGTGCTCCGGGCACATCGATATGGGCAAAGCCCTTCATCGGGTGCTCGCCACGTTCGGGACAGCTGCTGATGGCCGGCTGGGTCTCGGCTTCCCTCTGGAGAGCCAATTCTATCCTCGCATCGTCGCCAGCTTAGCGGGATACTCCATAAAGCAGATCGCCTGTGGCGGGGCACACACGGCGGTTGTCACAGGTGCGGGCGCCGGGGCGGACGTGGGTGTGCAGCTGTGCACGTCACACCCGGGCCCCGGGGCGATCGGACGATGGCATTCCTGCCGTATTAGAAGCTGTGGTAGATGTGCTGCAAAGGCCACAACAATGAAAGAGGACCGGGACTGGAGGCCGGGGCCCTTGAGTACCTTGTGTGTGTGTTGGTGTGTGTTGCTGTGCCTTGCGAGTCGGTAGATCGGGTAACCCCCAGCCTACCCTGGTATATGGCATATGGCGTATGGCACCACTACACCACACATTTGTGGTATGTTACGTGTCTTTGCAAACGCGGAGGCGGAGGCGGCGCACCCTCCCCCTTCCCCCTCCGCTCACACGTGCACCCGTCCCCAGCCCAGAGGCCCTCACCCCGCAGCCTTCCGCGCCTCCCAGCCCCTCCCTCCTCCCCTTTTACCCCTTCCCCCCCTCCCCTCCTCTACCCCTCCCCCGCACCACCCACGGCGCCGTGAGCTCCTTCGAAACCGCCCATGTTCGCACCCGTCCCGTGCCCCCAACCATGCCGTACTGACACCTCCCTGGACACCTCCGGACTGTTCAACCTCTACCCCCAATCACACACTTCATTAACCTCATCCCCCGCCCAAACAAGCACACGTTCACGTCACCCCTTCCCCCTCAGGGCCCCCCGCTGCGGTCTCTGACGTATCACTTTCCCCCCGCCCCTTCCTGCCCCTTCCCGCCTCTGGCTGCCCCTGGCTGCCCCGCCCTGGCTGCCGCCGTTGACTTCCCGCAGATGACGGCACCCTGTTCACATTTGGTCTCAACCATTGGGGCCAACTGGGGCACAGCAGGGCCGATAAGTTCGTGGCGGTGAGGGCGGGAGGGCGCGAGGGGGGGAGGGGGGGGGAGGGTCGGGAGGGGGGAGGGGCGGCACACGCACACACGCTCACACCCACCCACGTGGGGTGGGGCGGAGATGGGAGCGGCACACGCGGTCAGGGCGCCGGCACGGGGGGGGGCCTTCGGAACGGGGCCTGTCATAACCGTGACGGGTGAGGGGGCCATGCGCGCCTGCAGGACCAGACAGCCCGCCA